>CM057164.1:15901559-16020453 GCA_029962745.1 Echinometra lucunter
TTGCTAAATAAATAATGCATCAATGCCAAATCTCACTGCAAACAAACAAATGTATTACACACTAAATAGTCAAATAGCATAACCTGTGGAATATAAATATACTCCACAGAGAAACACTTTCAAGTGCAAAATATACATTTCAAACAAGTAAAATGTTTGATTTGTTACACATGCACCTAATTTAGATGCAAATGTGAAACTGAAATTGAAATCATCATTGTAGTTCTCTGTATTAACATGTACACTAATCAAATTATCATGCATATATTTATAATAGATATCAATTAGGTGATAGAATTGTGTGATGGGGAGACTTAAAATACTGATTACTGTTGGACCATGGAAGAATATTCCTTAAAACACACATCCAATTATTTATTCAGGTAAAATAAACCTTTCTGAGGGAAAAAAAAACTCAAAGAGAGGAAGAATTTAAGAAACAAGGAATGGTACTGACATACAACAAAGGAACAACTGAAAAGCATAATCCCAACAAAACAACACTGAATGATGAACTGTAATGTTCTATTTCCATGTTGTCTGTGTTTTATGACATTTTTTAATGTTTAACCTTTCAAATGGAATTTAAGTAAAAACCTCTTCACAAACTAAAAACAATTTAAAACAATATAAATGATATCACAAAATTTGTCGTGGTATAACATGTCACAATGAAAAATTAAACAAATATATAAATTCTAGCCTTTATTCCATGAATTAACTGCTCATGTTTCCTTTTTTTTGTCCAATGGCTTGTACAGTAACAATTTAAAGTCTCCCCATGGTATTTTGGGTTGGTATAACAAAATGAACTTCAGTTCGTCATTCTGATATGTCAATTCCATACAGGTCTAGAAATTATGTATATTTCACTTGATACTGATGAAGAATAGCAACTTGCAAATACTTGAAGTTACCAGTGTACAAATGATTTACAGTAATTCATTTCGGGGAAATCCCAGCTGTAGCTAGTTGATGCACATGTATGCACGTGCATGAATAAGGGATGTTTGTGGAATTAACTGCCATTCAATTCTGTATGTTGTGGTCTCTGTTACCTGTTATTTTCTGCAGACTCTGTAACCATTATGCCTATATGAAATTTGTTCCACACTACCATAACTGTTGGTGGTATAATTTGTGAGCAACTCTCTATGTCTTGCACACAAATTTCACATATTTTCATTATCTTGAAGAACATGTTTTCATTGTCCTTATCCCAATTATGTTGTGGAGAAAACACTACTACATTTTGATCTTGAGTTTGGCTTAAGAAAATGTGTAAATCTGAAGCAAAATGAAATGTTTAATAATGTGTTTACAAAACATACTGAGAGTTATCCACAAAATGATGTCATCAATAGATATGGTAGTGTCAAAAAATGTTATACAGAAAATTCATACAGCCATAACTATCATATTCCATGCATGGTCCGATTTTGTTCAAATTTTCACTGACTTCTTTAATTCATTCTTAGCTTTTGATATAATTTTGTTTTGTTTTGGCTTCCTTTAAACGTGATGTGAAAGGCATGCTATATCCTCATGGAGAGGATTTCATAACATTCAACTTTCACGTAATCAATGCCATTTCAACTTAGGCACCTCAGCAAATCTTAGCTGAATGTAAAGACGCGTTAGAACACAAAATGCACTCTGTTGTTTGTATTATGTTCTAGACGCGTGATTTCATGCCACCAATGCAGTCAGTGTACATTATTTCACACAAATCCATTTACAGATGTAAGAAGTTTCTCTGTTTTAAATAATCTGCATACTCTACAAAGCTTGTACGCTACTGTATCTTTTAACATGTTTGAAATCCATTACTATACATATTATATAACTCCTGTTTAATATTTGTTCAAAGTGGCTTCATTTTCAAAAAAAAATAAATGGAAAAACAAGGATCATTAGAAGAGTAAATGAAAAACACCTGCTGATATTTGTAAAAAAGTTGGTTAGAATATTTCAAGTTGAGTTCTGAAGGAAGAAATTTGGTGGTAGGATTATTAGGTGAGAGAAATGGTTGAGTATGGAAGAATATGTGTAAAGGAAATAATCTGTAAATTAATGGCAGAAAAGTGGAGAAGAGGGTTGTTGGAAGAGAGTGTTTATGAGAGAAACTGAATGTTGCTAAGAAAGGTGACGAATCTGGTTGGTAAATTGCACAAAAATTAATGTGAATAGTGTGAATTTGATAAGAACACATATGAAGCTAGTCAACTTATTGGTGGAGTAGTGCATATATATATCAAGAAAATCTGTGTTCACTAGGGATCAGACTTGTAATGTGTAGATTTTAAAGAATATCGAACATTTATTGGAATTTTAAGAAATACATGTATCGAGAGTGATTGAAAATGAAGGTGTGATAAGAAAGGTTTTAAACAGAAAATGTGAGGAAATAAATGACAGTTGAGAATATTACCAAACTGACAATGTGTAGAATGTAATATTCAACAGAAATTTACTCTTCCACATTGGAACATGTTTGCATGTAGACATTGATACTGACATGTGATTGAGATTGGAAGTTGAAAGATACATAACTGGTATACAATCACATAACATACAGTTACAAAAGTAACTCTTGGGGATTGTGCCTTCAGTTGTGCTGCTCCAAACTTTGGAATAAACTGCCACTAAAAATATAAAAAGCCCATCTTTTGTCGTCTTCAAAGTTTTGTTGAAGACTTTATTATATGTCTATACAGTAGCATCGTTTGGAGTTCTGTTACATTACAGCACAGCAGAGTATATTGATATAGAAGCTGCGCTGTATAAATTCATCGAATTATTACCATGTGTCCACAATATAGCAAGGTGAAGCCTGTTATTCCAAAATTTGATGACTTTTTTTTTACTAAAACAATGAGGAAATGCCACCTGCTGAGAGGAGGAATAGTGATATCAAAATTATCATTAAAAAGCTTTTCACTTATTCATCGTAAGGTTAACACAGAGGTAATTACCAAAGCTTGATGCCAATGCTATAAAGTACTCTGATCTTAACAGCATATGGAAATATATGTTGCTTTAATGTTATGACAGATTGTTCTGTTTCATTTGTGTGGTTGTTACTTTGAAGTATATGAAAATGATAATCTGATCTTGTTTTGACCATAGTCTACAACCGAGGTTAAATATTTTGTGCAGATTGCATTAAGTGATTAATAGTGTCACTGCAAATGTGATTCAAATGCTAAAAGAAACATTAACAATAAAACAACACATCAAAATGGAAACATGTGAAGCTGGAAAGTGCTAGAAGATGTGAATTTTCATTCATGACATGCAATATGTTTTGATGATTTCTTCTTTAAATTGGCAACACCAGCATTTTTTAAAATTGCCTTTTTTCTTATATAAAAATTCATGTATCTGAAATGAATGTAAATTGACAGGAAGTATGTTGAGAAGTTTTAAACTTGCCAATTTGCATTGAAAACAGAGCTTGAGAACTTTCCATCTCACTGCTAATTTAATGATTTTAGTGCTTATTTTCCTTGAAAGAAGTTTCAGCATAATATGACATACATACTGCTGCAACCAAAAATGGGTGCAGTATGTGCAGAATTTGTTTTGCTCTGTTTGCTCATGGGTAGTTCCAGTGTTACGGACATTACATTTCAGACGATTTTTGCAACTTCAAAAGGTCATGAAGATAAAACCACCTTATCATGCGGACTTATAAGATGCAATCACACACACAAAAAAATCCTTGATCATTAGCAGTGAAAGTTTCAGTCCATTTCAGCACATTCTGTGGTAGTTACGGCATGTTATGTTTTTGTTATGGACATTACATTTGTTTGACAAGAAATGTAATGTTCGTAACGAAACATAACACACTATAACTACCACATGCTGTACTGAAATGGACTGAAACTTTCACTATATATAATCAAGGGTGTTTTCCGCATGATTCCATCATATGAGTTCCAAATAAGAAAGTGGTTTTATCTTAATGACCTTTTGAAGTTGCAAAAGTGTCATGTCTGTAACGCATGGAACTACCCTCCTGTATTTGGATCAAAAGTTGAGCCAAACCACACAATGTCATGAATGGGCATATTAAACCCATTAAATACTGTATTATTTCATTCCCTTAGCACCCCGCCCCTCACACCTGGCAGGGGCCACCAGTTCCAGTAACCAATGGGTACATGGAATTTCAAATTGCCTTTCTGACTCTCCCTGCCAGCAAACTAAAATGCAACAAAGTATTGCTGATTAAGTGGTGTTAGAATAGAAATTGCCAAATCAAAATCAGAAATATCATGTAAAATTTGCTGGAAATTACACATTATGCCATCTCAACTAATGTAACTTTGTAAAGGGTGAAAGATTAAATTTTTCTTTTCAGGCAATCTGAGAACCCCATTCAAACTTTACTGAAAAGAAGAGACAAAAGAGATAAAACAAAGAAAAGTGGAACAAATAGATATACCAAAAACAGGTACTCCAAATTTCTCCCTTTCTTTCTCATTTGCATTTGAAAATCTTTTTACTTAAAATCTTTCACTGCAGTTATTTACAGCAAGTTGAAGTATTATGGCTTTTCTTGCTTTGAAAATAAAATTGATTTCCTAAGCTAAGCTTTGAAAATAAACCTGATGTAAAATATATTCTCTATCTTTCATGTTTAGGGGTATAATGCTTTTTGTTTGAATGTGATTAACTAATGGAAAAAAAATCTCAAAGAGTGTATAACAGACTTGATTATTGTAACTTAAAAAAAATGTTTAAACTACAGAGAGAAATCTGAATTGGATTCAGTAGCAAGACAAATGTTAAAAAGAGAAAAATTACAAAACCACAGCAAGAGAGCATTTAAGAAATTCAGTGAGTAGTGGCATTTACTAAATTTCCTGAAATAAAAGTGTCTCATCCCAAAGTAGCAAGTTTGATAGAGGGAGGAGTAGGTATATGCCCCAGTACAAAAAACTTAAATATCCTGCCCCCGAAGCAATAGAATACCAGAAAATTCAATATGTACCATGCCTTTTTCATGCACTGTCTGTTCTGTATTTTACACAAAATATGTTTCAGCAGTGCAGATGCTACATAATCATTCTCAATTCATTAATATGGTCACACAACTTGCTTTGATGTGTGTATCAACCATTTTCTTTTCATCAATGAACATGGAATGTTATCAACTGGTTTTCATAGATTTTAAAGGCACAGTTGTCAAGCGTTAAAATGAAAGTTCCTGTTCATAAGTGCCACTACCTTTAAAAAGTCCACACTGACATCAAACAGATTTGGCTAAAAGTAGGAAGGAACTGCAGTAAAAGTGTTTGAAAAATACCTTAGAAATGAGAGATATGAATTATGAGACCATGAAGAATTCCGCAAACCTTGCCAACCCCACTTGTTTTCCTTAAAAAGTATTCTGTGAATGTTTGCTTCAATTTGTATGCTTCTACATAGAACTTTTTTCTCATACTTGTACCTGAACTCAATCATTAGAATCTTTCTCTCATAATGTCTTCCTTTTTTAGTTATATGAATATATGCAAAAGTTGCGAGTATCTGCAAAGGGGCATCTGCAAAGGGGCATCAAAGCACTCCAATATTTTGGGTTAATTTTAAAACTTCAGAGATGACCATGTGTAATCTCTTTAATCTTTTTACTCTTTTCCTGAGTTTCCATACACATTTCCATTGTTTGTTCACTTTATTTCCAACTTCATTCAAATCAACCTGATGTCAGAGTATGCTTTTACTTGAAGAACAAGTAAAGAATCCCAAGGAGAGTGATAAAGTACAAGATGTGGCAGACCAAACCAATCAAGTGCAAAGTAGAACTGGACACAAGTGCAGAACAAGCATAGTAAGATAAAGATGTAAGCAGATGGTGGGTTGGGGGGGATTAGTATGATGGTAGAAGTTCATAGGGAGATTTATAAGCAGAGAGGGTATACTGGCAGGGAGGTAAGGATATGAAACAGGTGTGTTGGTCCGATAAAAAACTTGTCGTTGGAAGAAAACTGAGTTATTAGATCTCTCCAATCACATCACATCACATCACATCACATAACATCATGCTGTATGGGTATAAGTCCAATTAAGCAGTACCAAACATCTTGTCCAATGTCACAACACTGATCTACACCAACTATCTCAATGGCAATTTCAATCTTCATTTATTTTCCAAAAGTCATCCCAACTCTATCATGCAACTACATGTATTTTACTGTTTTATGCCTTCTTTGACCTCCATCCTAATCACTAGTCATCTTAATATCACTCCTACACACTATAATAGCATCCCATCCTCACTACAAGTCATCGTAATATCACTCTCCTTACCCTCAAAGAACCTCATTCTCACTACCAAACCTCTTGACATGATCCCTCCTCACCCTCCATGCAAGCACACCATCCTCAATACCAGTCATCTTGACATGATCCCTCTTTACCTCCATGCAAGCCCCCCATCCTCAATACCAAGTCCTCTTGACATGATCCCTGCTTACCCTCCATGCAAGCACCACCATCCTCACTACCAGTCCTCTTGACATGATCCCTCCTTACCCTCCATGCAAGCACCCCATCCTCACTACCAGTCCTCTTGACATGCTTACCCTCCATGCAAGCATCCCATCCTCACTACCAGTCCTCTTGACATGCTTACCCTCCATGCAAGCACCCCCCATCCTCACTACCAGTCCTCTTGACACGATCCCTCCTTACCCTCCATGCAAGCACCCCATCCTCACTACCAGTCCTCTTGAAATGATCCCTGCTTACCCTCCATGCAAGCACCACATCCTCATACCAGTCCTTTGACATGATCCCTCCTTACCCTCCATGCAAGCACCCCCATCCTCACGACCAGTGCTCTTGATATGATCCCTCTTTACCCTCAAAGCACTGTATCCTCACTACCAGTCCTCTTGATATGATCACTCCTTACCCTTAAAGCACTGTATCCTCACTACTTATGCTCTTGATATGATCCCCCTTACCCTCAAAGCACCATTTCCTCACTATCAGTCTTTTGATATGATCCCTCCTTACCCTCAAAGCACCCTATCCTCACTACCAGTGCTCTTGATATGATCCCTCCTTACCCTCAAAGCACCCCATCCTCACCATCTTGATATCACCCCTCCTTACTCTCAAAGCACCCAATATTAGGTAACTTAGCAAATCACAGTGGTACAAAGGATGTAAAACCTTGTCGCATGAAAAGACCCTTAAAGAAAGCAAAATGTACACTGTTGTCTGTATTGTATGTGTTCTGGACGGGTATTTTCTTGCAGCTTCTGTTTGGCTAAGCTGCCTGATAACTAGTCCTTTCGATATTATCCCTCCCTACCCCTGTGGCAATCCAATCCTAACTACCAGTTATTTCAATATCATCCTCTTTACTCTCATGGCACCCTGCTCTCACCACCATTTATCTTAATATCATCCTTCCACACCCTCATGTAATTTCATCCTCACTACTTGTTATCTTGATGTCACTATTTCCTTGCAATTCTCCTACAGCATCACTACCTCAATTTTTGGTATCATCAATGGTGTTTTTTTTTTCCTTTCAGAAAGTTAACCCAATTCTACTCTATGCAAAACACTTAGAATACACCATACACCAGCATCACCAGCATCGCATTATGTTCACATTTCAACTAATTACCATTTATGTCAATTTACAAAAGGGATACAATGGTTTTAATTGCTTACTGTGACAGTGGGTAATTTGAAGACTTTTGCACTCATAACTCTGCAGTTTATGGGAAACTGGATTTGTGCACTTGAAAACATCATAAAGGTAACAAGTCATTGTTAATATTTGGAAAGTTTATCTTTTGAAAACTGAATAGTTTGATGACAGTAAGGTGTAAAACATGTTTGTTACCTGTAAACATGCATTTTCAAAACTGGTGTTTAAATTAATTAGCTAATCAGTCTACCAATTTCATCAAATTTTTGTGTCATTTCTGTGTCTTCATTATTTGATAGAGCAATTTGTAAACATATGAGGGGCATCCTATTGAGAGTTGTATCTTTTGTATCGGGGAAATTGAATAATTTACAAATCCCCCCCCCAAAAGGAGCACTTTGCAGACAAAAGTAATACCTCACTGTGCAACAGAGGAGAACAAAGTAATGACTTCAAATTACCCAAAGATTTAATGAAGGGATATGTTGTAAATATGTTATCCACTCTCAAGGACTCTTGAAACCCCTCTTCCTTTTGTTGTTTCTTACCTGTGGTCTGGGTTGTCCCAGGAGAACTGCTTCTCTTCAACGATCTTCTTGAGCTTGGCTTTGTTAGGGAAGAAGAGAGCTAGATCAGTAGCTAGGATAGCATGGCGGATGTCACCCAGGACTTGCTTGTATTCCTCTGACGACAGGTGCTTGAAGATGTTATGACCATCATTCTATTCAATTCAATTCAATTCAATTCAAGGTTTATTTCGAAAAATGCAGAGTACAAATAAGATGCACATGCTGCAGCCAGAAAGCTGACATGTACATGCTCACAATGACAGAACAATTATAACATGTATAAAAGAATAACTTATTCATAAAACATATCAGCAATTATACTATGCAATAATGATAAGATTGGTGCATAGGTATCGCAAACAACAAACTGACCATTTTATAAGCAAACTAGTACATGCAGTTTTTTAAACCCTAGTTACATGTCAAAAAGATTTTCAGGTTCAGGATTTTATATCAAAACTTTTTAATAAACAAAGGAAACACTGAGAAAGAGGGGAAAACTCTTACTGTTGATGGGAGAGATGTACAAAATGATACACTTTTTTCTTTTCTTAAATCATGCCTTTTACATGAAAGACACTGGTTGGAGGTATGTTACTCAAGGTGAATCAGATGTACCACTAACTGAGGGGGACACATTACTGGGGCATCATACAGTACTTGGATAAAGGCAGTAAACCACAAACTTAACTGAAAGTACAGTTTCAAAAAAGACCCAACATCCATAAAAATAAGTTGTAAGAAAAAAACGAGGATCTCTAATTGAAATGGATGTTGGTCTCAAAGTATAATTGTTTGGATAAAATAACCATTTATTAAAAGAAATCTAGGTGTTCTAGGCTTTTGTCATCAAGTACTTAACAAATCTGAGGATGTAGCAGTTTTTGAAATGAAATCTTGGTACACCTTATGCACAGTGCATATTAAGGAAAGTAGACAAACTTGTGCTGGGGAATTAGAGGTCAGCGCATGATCAATCATGCACTGCATGATGCTGTTGATTGATCAGTCCATATAGCTGGCCATTGTCTTATGCATGCAGTATGTTTTAGGACTAAACTGAAATGCATGTAAAATGTGTTTGAACCACATCTGTTTCTTGGGACAGGATTATTTTACCTTCTCACAAGAAATTAAACTTTTTAGGTACATGTATGTCACTATGTCTCTACGGCAAATCAGTACTTTTATGCCAAAAAAAAAGATATATATATAAAAGGTGGATGCAGTAGGTGTTGGAACTAATTTGATCAGTGTGGGTTCACATATACAGAATGCAATTCTATTTTCTATATTACAGTAAGATACCTAAACTACATATTTGAAACATTACCTGAAGGATTGTAATGGTCATATTGAAGTGATGATGTTCCATGGTGGAGGTAGAATAGACCGCTGCAAGAGGTGATGCTGTGTTCACCATGAAGGCATTGTTCTTACCCCTGTGATCCAGGTCATGGCATAGACAGGCAACAAATAGAGCCAGGGCCTTGGGGTTAAAAGGTTATACAGAGTCAAAGGTTACACAAAGGGTCACAGAAAGCCTTCAAGGAAAGAGTGAATGCTAACTCTTGCACCACTAAATTTCCAAACCACTCTTTTTTTCCTGGCAATTTCACATAAGTGAACTTTGGGGAGACCAATTTGCACTTTGAATTCTTTCTTTTATCATTAACTTTGGCTTACAATATCTTCTAGTAGTACAGTGGAAACTCAGTATAAAGAGATCTGGGGAGCGTTTCATGAAAGGACTTGTCGGATGTTTTATCCGACAAAGTCTGTTTTATCCGACAGTTGCCATAATAACGATGCTTCTCAGCCAATCAAAATCAAGGAAAGATGTCAGCTCTGACAACTTGTCAGACAACAAATGCTGATGAAACACTCCCCTGATATAACAAGGTACTATTCCTGGTCCCATCTCTTACATTCTACTGTTTTTAACCCTGATATTACAAGATTCCTGCTATAAAAAGGTAATTTTGCTGGTCCAAAGGACCTTGTTATACTGAGTTTCCATTGTATAAAATTCAAAAGCCAGAAACTCTTTTCTATATCAAGAAATATCTTTAGGAATTTTGCATGCATGTTCAAAGTCTTACTGTGTAACTAGCTGCTATTGAACAGAAGTGCAGAACTCCAGTTCTTGGAGGGGGGGGGGGGGGAGATTCATTGATTGCAGACAGCTAAGATTGAAAGAAGAATCCAACATTTTACAAGGACACTGTACTCCTAATGTCTCCATTTCTGAGCTGACACTAATATGTTGCCAAATTTTGTTTTAACACATTGTTTGGCACTCTTATCCTTATGGGAATTTGGCACCAGGAGCATGGAAGGGGCTCAAAGGAGCCATTACTGCATGTTACCTCTAATGGATTAAAGACTTGTCCATTTCCAGTCTTGATCATGGTGTAGACACTGTGGGCCACTGAAAAGGCATGGGTCCAGTTGTGATAGGGCACTCTGCGGTAGTTCTTCCTCACCGTTAAGATGAAACGGCAAAGCTCATCATAGTCAAACCTTAAACAACCATGGAAAGTATGTTCAGAATGAATACTCTTTATAACAAGTCCGAAAGAAGTATACACTCTATAATTTTTTCTCGCTGTTTCAAAATGGTTCTTTCTCATTGTTAGGACAGAATGCCACAGCTTGTCACTGTCAAACCCTTAAACGACAGTAGAAAGAAGGTTGGAAGAAAAATGAATAATGTATGGAGTGCAGAAGAACTTTAAGGAGAGGAGGCACAACTGGCCTGTGCCACCTTTTAAATCCAATTACTATACAACTTGTACCTTTTATTGCTCATTAGAAAAAAAAAAAAAACGAAACAGGAAAGGATCAAAAGCTACACAAGTATGTATTTTGCATTTTGAAACACTAATAAGGTGTTAATAGTATACACATTTCTGTACTTACCTGTCATAATTCTAAATAATAATTATCAATTTTCATGGATAAAAAGAAATTAAAGTAAATTCAAATTTCAAAACTGGTATGCATTTGTTTTTTCTTTAAAATGAAACTGTTGTTACTGAACATGTTTCCTCTTGTGAGTAAGTCTATGCTCACATAGACCCAGTCAATTTCTGAAGCAATCTTTTTTGTAATCCTGTTGAATATTCAGTATTTTATTATTTTTCAATCATAAATTTGAATTAAAAAAGATAGAGGTTTGCTCTGTACATCACATCCAAACCAATGCTATTTCATTCCAAATGTAGTTCTGACACCGAAGTGTGAAAACTGCTTGCTCAAACTTATGCAGAAAACATGCATATATTCCAAAATCCATATCCATTTAGAGCAGTTACTACAGCTGACTGGCTTGAGAGGATTAAATGCTTGCAATGTTTAAAATAAAGATCAGGGCCAGTATTCAATTCAATACTTGGATTAAGTACAACTTTTACTAATATTTTACTTGGCTAAGAAATTTCCTTAAGTCATATTCAATTCAATACTTTGAATTTTACTTTAGTAAGCCAACTTTAAGCCAAAATTCTTATTGAAAAGCATTGTGATGTCATATTTTCAATGTACAATTAACATGTCGCATCAAATACGCTCGAATACGCTATGATATAATTCTGCACAGCTCATGATTACTGAGTATAAAAACCTATGCCTGCCAATCAAGGCCCCCAAAATAACTGGCTTAAGTCTCCTAGGTAGGTGTCTTAGATTTAGAGTAAAATACCTAGCCAAAATATTGAACTGAATACCAACATTTGCGAAGTATTATATCTAAGTAAAAAGCTAAGTAAAATACTCATATTTCTGACTTAAGTATTGAATTGAATACTGGCCCAGGGATGTGAACAAACCCTTCAGAAGAATACCACCACCAAAGAGGTAAGAATTAACATGCATCTAAATAATCAACATTGTATGATTTTCTCCTTTTAAAACCCAAAATGAGTCAAGTATATGTTAGGTGGAAGAATGAGAAATAAATATCAGTAAGGAAAATAGACTTTGCAATTCAACAAGCAAATTGTGTAATGCCTGTGAATTCAATTATATTGTTACAGTTGTAAAGTTTGACATGAATCACTTAACATTTGATATTTATTAAATAAAGTGTTAAAGTAAATTCAATATTTTTTATTCATTTCTAGGCTAGAAGTTTACAATACATGTGTACATGTAACCTACCTTTAAAAAGATTGTAACTATAAAGTGGCCATTTTCTGAGGCAAGGTGATATCTTACTCCAATAATATGGAAGTATAAAATCCTCATATTTGTCACATGCACTTTAAGACAAGTAGACACAAACATATCATTTGGAAACACCTGTAAATATCCTTTCAATATGAAAGAGAATCCCTACATAAAAGAGCTATGATACATTATTGTAAATTAGTATTAGTACGAAGAAGAAAAAAAACCCCAAACAACTACAAAAAACAAAAAACAAAAAACAGGTCAGGTTCTTTTCCTGCTACTGACATCACATCACTGAAATACAATATATTACCCTTCTGGCTCATAACCCACATGTAAAATTTACGTCTCAGCTTCTCACTCGTCTTTGCAATTTTTCTACTCTTTATTTTTAAGGTACAAGCACGATTTTTGAAGGCCATAAAATAGAGGATTATGTTCCAAATTGAGGAGGAAAAAGTTTTGGTACAAGAGTAAATAATCTAAGCCAAGCAACATGTATATCAATTGAATAAAGATAGATGTTTCTGCAGAACTACAGCTTGAAGCAAAATCTAAAAAAAATAAATAAATACAATTATGAGCTCATAAAATAGTATCATTTCTAACAATTGATGTCATATGAAGATTTTAGACCTCTGATTATTAAAAACTGCAAGCCAAACATTCTCTTTACTGACTGCAGGGCAGTGTAGCCAAAAATATTGACTGGTCATTGCTCTGCTTGCACATAAAATAAAAGGACACATGAAGTCAATACTAAAAATTCAATATGCACTGTTAGATCAATTTTCCCAATACTGAATACAATTGGACAGGCATTATTTCCTTTCGGCAATTAAACATAAAGGATTTAGACAGTATTGAACACATAATAAAGCTCCTTTTTTTGGGGGGGGGGGTGCAAATAAAAGAATTCTACTTATCTCAAAACTGCTTTATTACTGTGCTTTGCCCTAAATAGTACAGCAATGCTTCAAATTCACCTGGGGCTATAGCTTTAACCATGTGTTAAAAAGCAATCAAAATTATATAGTATCTAATTCTGGTTGATAGACCAGATAGTGGACTAACACTAGCCAGGTCTAAAATCTAAGCTAATACAACTTCTTAATAAAACTAAACTAATAAAATATATATTCAATTCACATTAAAATCATAAAATAAAATTTCCATTTCATCAATGGAAAAATAATATTTCATAAAGAATTGCGGAGGTCGAGATAAATCTGATTAAGGTCAATGCACTTTCAAGAATATGGGCCTAATTGTATTTTTAATGAAGATCGAGAACTTTATACAGAGTAAGCAATGGATATAAAGTAAAGGGAAGAGGAAAGCTGTGGTGCGAAGATAAAAGAAAATGAAGTAGTGCATTAATAAACACAAGTAGCATAAAAGAAATGAAAAATGAAAATAAGTAATGGGACCAGTCTAACATCTATTCCACTCACTAAGCCTACGGTTATATGTCCAAAATGACCTTTGCCCAGGAACTTAGGGATTAAATGAAATCTACTTTATCAGATGTGTTAGTCACTGCATAATCACACTGAATCATAAACATCAAGCTCTCTTCTACTATATGTAAACTACATGTAAGTTAGATTTCTAATAATCAAGCTGCAACACTACAGAGACCTGATTCTGTAAGCCATGTTCATTATCTAATTTGGGTATAGAGGAAGATCAATAAAGACTAAAATCTGAATGAAAATCTCTTTTGAGTAATTTGTCACTACTTAGTGACCATGCATTTCATTTTCTCTCTCCCCCTCCCCAATGAATGCAAAAAGTTTTCTTTTCCCCTTTAAAGAGATGGGTGAACATGTATGCACAACTGAGACGATTCATTTTATGGAAATGCTAGAAAATGACTACATGAATCTTCGACCACGCGTGGTCGAACTTTATGCCTCCACCATTACCAAATCAGAAATAAATGGCACTTCATGTTGATTTATTTTCATTTATACAATGACATTTCCGACCTTGACCTTTGACCTTGTGACCCCAAATCAAATGAGAGCATTGCCCTTTCCATATGCATACATGAATCAAGTTTGTTGAACCGTCAAATGGTTACTGAGTTATCACAAGAACGAACCATTTCTATGTACATAATGACCTCTATGACCTTTGACCTTTGACCTTGAGACCCCAAAATCTAATCAGATCACTGTCCCTCCCATATGCATACCTGTGCCAAGTTTGAGGTTGATCCGTCAAATGGTTGTTGAGTTATGGTGAAAAGAACCATTTCTATGTACATAATGACCTCTATGACCTTTGACCTTTGACCTTGTGACCCCCAAATCTACTCAGATAATTTTCCCTTCCATGTGCATACATGAGCCAAGTTTGAAGCCAATCTGTCAAATGGTTCTTAAGTTATCGCGAGAACGAGCCATTTTTATGTGTATTATTACCTCTATGACCTTGACCTTTGACCTTGAGACTCCAAAATCTAATCAGATCATTGTCCCTCCCATATGCATACACGAGCCAAGTTTGAAGTTGATCTGTCAAACGGTTCTTAAGTTATCGCGAGAACGAAAACGGGACGGACGGACGGACGGACGGACGACCAGAAAACATAATGCCTCTGGCAACCACCTACGGTGGGCGGAGGCATTAAAATAATGGACTACCCCTATACATGTACTTTGCTCCAAAAGTGACACCAAAGGCCAATTTAAGAATGATGATCAATGATTCAATGCCCATATTCCTCTTTAATTTTCACAAAGATTTCAGGTCTCTGCCCAATAAAATAAGACGGTTTATCTAAATGGCCACATGAACTGCAAAAGATGTTGTTTATCAAGAAGGAATTGTTTCTACTTCTCTCTGATACCTTTGTTGATGATCTGGATGACCGGGTGGTGGACTGTGTGTTCAATACCAAGAACAAGAGTGATGGTGAATGAACAAGATGCATTCAAAGATAAGTGGAAGATAAGGTATGGTGAATCAACAAGGTATGGGATGAAGAAGTGATGGTGAATGAACAAGATGCATTCAAAGATAAGTGGAAGATAAGTATGATGATTCAACAAGGTATGGGTTAAAGAAGTGATGTTGAATGAACAAGATGCATTCAAAGATAAGTGGAAGGTAAGGTGTGGTGAATCAACAAGGTATGGGTTAGAGAAGTGATGGTAAATGAACAAGATGCATTCAAAGATAAGTGGAAGATAAGGTATGGTGAATCACCAAGGTATGGGTTGAAGAAGCGACGTAAATGAACAAATAAACAAGATGCATTTGAACATAAGTGGAAGATGAGGTATGGTGAATCAACAAGGTATGGATTAAAGAAGTGATGGTGAATGAACATGATGCATTCAAAGATAAGTGGAAGATAAGGTATGGTGAATCAAAGTATGGGTTAAAGAAGTGATGGTGAATGAACAAGATGCATTCAAAGATAAGTGACCAATGAAGTATGGTCAATCAACAACACATGGGTTAAAGAAGTGATCAGGAATGAACAAGATGCATTCAAAGATAAGTGGAAGGTAAGGTATGGTGAACCAACAAGGTATGGGTTAGAGAAGTGATGGTGAACAAGATGCATTCAAAGATACTGTAAATGGAGGATAAGGTATGGTGAATCAACAAGATATGGGACAAAGAAGTGATGGTGAATGAACAAGATGCATTCAAAGAAAAGTTGACGACAAGGTACAGTGTATGGTGATATAACATTATATTGGTTAAAGAAGTGATGGTGAACTACATGATGCATTTAAAGATAAGTGGAAGATAAGATATGGTGAATCAGCAAGGTATGGGTTAAAGAAGTGATCATGAATAAACAAGATGCATTCAAAGCTAAGTGGAAGATAAGATATGGAGAATCAACAAGGTATGCATTAGAGAAGTAATCCTGAATGAGGATGCAATCCATGTGGAAGATACAAGTAAGTGAAATTAACCCGTTGTCTACTGAATTCTTATAGACTTCAATAGACTTAAAAAAGTGGTCACCCGGATCCAGTAGGCAATAGGTTAAATTAATTCACAATTAATTACTTAGAGGTATTTTAAGATACAATGAAAGTTGGAGGATTGATGGTGAATGGAAGGGATGAAATTTACAGTATAATAGAGGATGAATTAAAGAAGTGATTGTGGTGAATGAATAAAATATGATTCACGATGAAATACATGTAAATGATGAGTTGAAGGAGAGGACTTGGGTGAACAGAGTGTGATAACAAATGATAAAAAAGAAAAGATGTCAATCATGATAAGCTGGAAAATAAGTTGAAGTACATGTATTGCTAGTGATTGAACAACGTACAATTCAAAACAAATGGATGATAAGAGAAATGATGAATGGAAGAGATGAAATTTACAGTATAATAGAGGATGAATTAAAGAAGTGATTGTGGTGAATGAATAAAATATGATTCACGATGAAATACATGTAAATGATGAGTTGAAGGAGAGGACTTGGGTGAAAAGAGTGTGATAATAAATGATAAAAAAGAAAAGATGTCAATCATGATAAGCTGGAAAATAAGTTGAAGTACATGTATTGCTAGTGATTGAACAACGTACAATTCAAAACAAATGGATGATAAGAGAAATGGTGAATGAAAAAAAATGTAGGAAAAAAGGAGTGATAGTGAACTATTAACATGTAAATGCAAATCAAGATTAGAATGGAGATGAAAAAATGTGCAAAGGGAGTGATGACAGACTATCAAAATGCAAGGCAAGATTACGCACATTTACGAGTTAGATTAAAATGAAAGTCTGTGAACCGTACAGTTATCAAGAAATGATGAAACATACTGTATGCTCTCATAACTGTTTGGTTCTCAATGCTGAATAACTTCTAATTACTCAAGAGTAAAGACAACCGTAGACCCACATCCCCTGTATGTTTGGGCATGGTGTGCGACCTAAAGAAACATTTCAAATTTCTATTAACTGAACATAACAATCTGAAAAACGAAAGTGAAGCCTAGACACAATAAAATACTGTTTATGATACTCTTCATAACTTTTAGAATGATGATACTACCTAAAAGGAGGAAAGTGAAGATACACACATCTATAAACACCATCCATAAACACCATCCATTTCACAAGGGTAGCTATACATTTTCAACTTTTGGACAGCTTCGATATTCCCTATCAAGATGTGTGGTATAACTCTTCATTATGTTTTGGCAAAAGAAAGGCACACGAATCTCAGTGACGACAACAGACAGAAGCGAAGAGGGACAGATCAGAGAAGAGTAAAGAATAGTATGGTCTATAAGGGAGGTGATACAATAAAGAAAGAACAAAATAGATTAGAGGTCAGCTTTATCAAGACTTCATTGATGGTTTAAGATGGTGGGTGAACAAGAAAGTGCAAAATGACTTACTTGTTCAGGTCGAACATGTCCTTGAACATACAGAGGACGTAGAGAGGTTTGGCTTCTTCTTCAAGCCCCCACGGTGAAAAGTCATATCTGTGGTATCAACATGTAAAACAAGGCGTTTGCGATGTTGTGTCTCGCCCACTTGTGAAAATAACTAGAAATATCGCGATCTGTGATGGCACACAACAGAACTGTATCGAAAGCTCATTGTGAAATAACTGGGATGGAATAACATTTGATAAAATATGAGAAGGGTTTTTTATGAAATGGTACTGCATTTTCACGTGCATGTACTTTCCCTGCTTCTACTCTCATCCCTCTGATATGAGTAACATTGTATGATTGATATTTTACATGTGTGGAGTTGAAAAGTGTTTGTGGTTGTAGTGTAGCTGAGGGCTGCAGATGATGTAGTGTGATAATGAACTTATAATTTAGAGAAAAGAAATACGAGAACAGTTATGTTTTGTTAAGAAGAAGGGTTAGTGAGTAAAATCTTTTATGGTATATTGAATACTGCCACAGGAAAAAAAAAAAGCATGCATAAAATTGAAGAGAACAGAAAACTGATCCCTCAGCCACTTTGCACTGAGTATTTATGTATAGTTTTAATATTCTTTCAAGTGCAAAATGTTGCCTGGCACCCGCAAGATAGACGCGGATAACCTGTCAGGGGTAAATTGACTAATTAGATAGAGGTTAAAGGCAGCATTTTGTTAATAATTAGTAAAAAGCATGCCTGAAATTGATGAGAACACCAGATTTGAATGCTGAACATAATAATTGTAATATGGTATGCATGTAAATTGAGTTTGTGGGAGAGAAACAAAAGACCAAAATTTGTTGAAGACAAAGTTTTGTGTCATAAGAGAGTCTTGCACGTAAACTTTAACCGTTCAACGTTTGACCTGTAATGACCTTTGACCTGACCATGTGACCTCTGACTGGACCATAACATGCAGGTCCCCTTAGTGCATCTACAACCCAAGTTTGATAGATAAGTGTCACACGGTTGCAGAGTTTTGAGTCATAAGAGAGTCTTGCACGTAAACTTTAATGTTTGACCTGAAATGACCTTTGACCTTACCATGTGACCTATGACTGGACCATAACATGCAGGTCCCCTTAGTGCATCGACAACCCAAGTTTGATAGATAAGTGTCACACGGTTGCAGAGTTTTGAGTCATAAGAGAGTCTTGCACGTAAACTTCAACGTTTGACCTGAAATGACCTTTGACCTTACCATGTGACCTCTGACTGGACCATAACATGCAGGTCCCCTCAGTGCATCTACAACCCAAGTTTGGTTGAAAAGTGAGTCACGGTTGCAAAGTTATGTGTGATAAGAGAGTCTTGCACGTCAACTTTAACATTTGACCTGAAATGACCTTTGACCTTACCATGTGACCTCTGACTGGACAATAAGATGCAGGTCCCCTTAGTGCATCTACAACCCAAGTTTGATTGAACAGTGTCACACGGTTGCAGAGTTTTGTGTCATAAGAGAGTCTTGCACGTAAATTTTAACGTTTGACCTAAAATGACCTTTGACCTTACCATGTGACCTCTGACTAGAGCATAACATGCAGGTCCGCTTAGGGCATCTACAACCCAAGTTTGGTTGAAAAGTGAGTCACGGTTGCAGAGTTTTGTGTCATTAGAGAGTCTTGCACGTAAACTTTAACGTTTGACCTGAAATGACCTTTGACCTTACCATGTGACCTCTGACTGGACCATAACATGCAGGTCCCCTTAGTGCATCTACAACCCAAGTTTGGTTGAAAAGTGAGTCACGGTTGCCAAGTTATCTTTCATAACGTTTGTGACGGACGGACGGACGGACGGACGACGGACGGACGACGGACGGACGACGGACGGACGACGGACGGACGACGGACGGACGACGGACGGACGACGGACGGACGACGGACGGACGACGGACGGACGACGGACGGACGACATTTGGATCCCTTAGTCTCGCCTTCACCTCCGGTGGGCGAGACAAAAAGGAAAGGAAACAATGAATTATTAAAAGACACAGAAGAGTAATAACTCATTAATACATAACTTTAACTTTACACATTCATTTTGAATTTCAAACGACGTAAGTGCAAGTATTGTAATAAAACCTTGCCATGTTAAAAAACCAAACTATTGGATACTCCTGTGTATGTAGAGAACCAGAAGGTGGATTACCTACATGTATGTAATGCAATTAACCATGATGCAACATTTCCTCCAGCAACAATTATTGCTTTGGATTTGTTCACATACGAAACAGAAAACCCGTGGCAAACCCCCCTTTTTGTGCTGTGTACAGAAAAAATGGAATATGGGGCAGCCAAAAAAAGGGGGGGGGGGAGATGAGAGGAATATTTTTTGCCTCTTGGTAGCAAAAACGTGTAGACCAATTAAATTCTCAAAACATCCCTAAAACTCTCTTTTATTTGTAGTTGATGCATTAATGTGGATTTCATTATCATAAGTGGAGTGGTTTACCGCGCCACATGTGAACATTAAAAAAACCATGGAGGTTTGCCACAGGGATTTGGCCCTGGATATCTGCACGAACCTTTAACTCTTACGGTGCCAAGGAGTTTTGCTTGTTCCTAAATTCTACCAAATCATGAACAATGCTTGCTTTTCAAATGCCCGTAAGTCTTCAACAGGAATTTCTATATGGCTAAGTTGTACACAAAAGTTGTAGAAAATTCATTACCCTTTTAAATGATACCAAATATTTCCATTAATTCAATGTCTTGGATGAAAATTATTTGGAAATAGAAATGAGCTTCCCTCTTGACCTTTCCATTTTCATTTCTCATTTGTTTGCTATTGTTTTATGCTAAAATAAGAATGGATCCCTTTCAAAGTCGGCAGTTTTCTAAAAAATATCCTATGGTAGCATATAGTGACTGATAGATATTTTAAATACTCTATTTATCCTCTAAACTTTGACATATTTTCATGACCATATCCATTATTCTGAGTGGAGTAATGGTCGATTAAAAATGTAAAGTCTCCTGGGCACATATATGTGCCATCGGCACTGTAGGAGTTAAAGGTGTAAGTGGGTTGTAGGTTAGGTTTGGGGTTGGCATAAGGGTCAAAATGAACCCATAGAGGTACAGTGTCTCCTTTAGGTGACACTTTTGCAGTAGCTGTTAGTCCAGAATGCCGGGCATTACACATGAGCAGAAAGAGAAAAATTCACTGAAAAATTTGAGTCCATATTCAACGCAGTATGGTGTGGCCTTCTTGAATTATAGCAATTTAACTGTAACTAATTATTAATTTCTTTAAATTGGCAACATAATGAATATTACATAATCACTTTTTCTGTGTTCAAATTGGCAATTTCCAATTAAATTTTACAATTACAATTCATTTTGGTTCATGTTACATCCATACTTATTTTTTTTTCAAACTATGTACAGTATTAGTGAAAAAAAAATAGTTGTTGCCAATTTGAGGATTGAAGATGATTAATTTAGACCTCAAAAAAGCTCTGTACAGGGTTCATACACTTACACATTTTCAAAATTCCAAGACTTTCCATGACTTTCAAGGCCAGAAAAATGCAAATTTCCATAACTGATTGATCACATGTGAGGTAAAACTTACATAAAAAGTGCGCTGATGAAAAGAGTAACAAAGCTGATCTGACTACCATGTATGCAGGGCCGGCCCAAGCGCGTATTTTATTAACACTAAAAATAAGTTGAATTAAATGATTTTCCATGACTTTCCAGAAGAAAGTGACAAATTCCCTGACTTTCCCTGACTTTTTGCTCCTGGAAAAAAGAATTTCCAATTCCCTGACTTTCCAGAAATTCCCTGACCTGTATGAACCCTGTCTGTACTGCTATGGGGGTTAGGGATAGGTACAATGCTTGGTCAGAGGGGGAGGGGGGGGGGGTGGAAATGGCACTTGGTGGAGTACTTGGAAACTGACCACAGATTAAAATGTCATAGAGTAAATTCCCTTTGACTCATTCAACAGTTTATCAAAATAAAGGACAATCTGAAATGCCCAAGGAACATAAGGGATTTGGGTGTACCTTGCGATGTCAGGCATAGGGTCTGGAAGAGGCATGTTCCTTAGATCCTTGAATTCATTGTCCATACACATAGCATGGTAGCTCAATACCTCAAGGGCTACCTTATGCTTCTGCTCGGAGCGACGGATCTTGTCATACAGCTGAAATGTGAGAAGGATAGAAGGCATGCAGTTTGTTGATATTAGAAATAAATCTAATGAATAGTTTGTAACAAGTTTTACTTTTATAACATAAGCTAAAAGATGAGTGTGTTTGGTACAAGTACTGTACGTTAATACTGATTGATGGAGTTTAAAATAAAGCTTCGTGGACTGTTTCCATTTTCATTCAGATACAAGAACACTTTAAAAGCTACATCATAGATGTACATGTACCATGTACATTTATGCATGTGTACATACTATACACTCTCACAAGACATCAAAATGATAAATAAGTAAAGGTTTATGTTGATCCATATATTCTTAAACTATATGGATGCCATGATTATCTAATTCAAAATTCTTATTTCATACAAGAACTCATAATGGGAAAATATTCACTACTGTTTATTTAGAATGCATTATTTCCAAAATTTCATTTGTAATGTCCCTTTTTCATTACTATCAATACAGCCAACCCAGCACAAGAGATGCTAGTTTCATATCTACCACTGAAGTACAAAATAATTTCTGATTTAATCATTACTTACTTCATTGTTATGAGCACATCTTGAACTATTTTTACTTCAGCACAATTCACATTAAATTCATATTCTCCACTGATTCTAGTCACTACTATCACTACCATAACTTTTTAAAAACCAAATATAATAGTGTTACTTCACATCTTCATAAGATAGTAATGATAAACTATAGTCTAGTTATCCTTGCCACTGTACACTGCAGTGTATTTATCAGCAATGTCATTCTGCTGATCAAAATAATTGATACAGATGTGTAACATATGCATCATTTTCTCATTCTATTTCATCTGTACTATCCAACTCAAATTGATGTATTTTCATTTCTTATGAAGACGTTCAAATATAAAAAGGACTGTCGCTATTCTTTATGCGCTCGAATAAGAGGAATGTCACTTTCTCATGACCTGATTACTACTGAAATGCCACTGACACAAATTCTTGAAAGAGGCAAATAATGCTTTCTTACAAGAGATCTGTTGCCAAGTGGAACTGGGTGGTCCCTGTACCAAGTCCACATAGATTTCAGAATTCAGTAGTCAACGGGTTAATGTATATGTCAATGCACAGGTATATTAGTCTTTACAATTTACTGATTGTGTAAAGGTTTGTTACATTAGTAACAAATGTACAAATAACATTAAATTACTATTTCTGAATATGTAGAAAGGCTAAATGCATTTCATTGGAACTGCAGCAATTTTCTTGTATTCAAATTAAATTGTACAGGTAAATTTAGGAATGCTATTTACTATTTGATTTAATACATGTACTTCTCTTACACTAACCTTTGCATGATGTAGGGCAAGGCCACAGTATACTGCAAACGTCTCAAACGCTTGTTCGTCTGCTCGTGTGAACAAACCATTCTTCTTATTCACCATCTGAACAACACCTATCACACTGAGAAGACAAAAAAATAATACAGCAGTGTGAATAAGGTTGCAAATATTCTTCCTATTCACCGTCTGAACAACACCTATCACACTAAGATGACAAATAATACAGCAGTGTGAATAAGGCTGCAACAGATTTAGCAGCAACAGAAACATTCTCGCAAGCAATATTTTCTGCATCAAAGCAACACATACTTTATTGTGAAGAGAGGGATGGTATACAGAGCTTTAATTTAGTGAACTCACGACTGATGGAAACTTTGTTTAAATAACATCATTTCATCACCAGAACAGTACATTTAACAATGTATCCAAAGAATTGGAATATGGAGGTTTTTATAGTATATTCAGATTTATATTGCAGAATTTGATTTTATATACATAAAGCATTAAATGTATTTTACATTGCAAATTTCTGCCTAAACAACACCTAATACACTGCATGGAAATGGTGTAGTTTTTTTTCTTCAGTGGACTCATAAGGGACATTACTAGTGTAGAGAGACTATTATGTTTTTTTATCCTTAAGACCATTTTGTTGATCACACTCCCTTTACAAAGTGGAGATAAATCCTGAAAACAAGCTGTATTTCCATCATTTCAATCTGTTTCCTAAACCTTTGAACTAAACTCCCAGCATTTCTTAGAAACAGTTCTTCACATGACTTCCTCAAGAAGAAGAAGAAGAAAAAAAAAAAACATCTGCAAACAGTGCAGGTCTTTTGATATCTTCTTAATATGGTAACTGACTAAAGTACAGCATCTTGTTTCTGTCAGATCACATGTCAAAGATAACTCTGGTCAAATAATTTATCTGCAAGCAGGTTGAATCTGCCTCTAAAAGAGGATTTTATCTTATTGCATACACACTTTCACAACTGTCAGATGACATTCAGATGTAAAAGACGACTCGGTCAAAAAATTTATCTGCACAGGGGTTTAATATGCCTTCAAAGGAGGACTTTATCTAAATAATGTATACATGTGTCCATCACTTCTTCTTCCTTCTTTCTTTTTCCTTTTCCAACTTTTTCTTTTTCCTTCTTTCTGGTTCCATTTTCTCTTTCTTGTTCCATTTCCTCCTTTTTCTTTTCCTTCTTTCCTCTTTTTCCTTCTTTGTTTCTTTTTCCTTCTATACCCTTCTTTTTTTTTCTTTCCCCTCCTTTTTTCTTTTTTCCTATTCCTGTTCCCCCTCTTTATCTTCAAGTCATATTACTATCAGAGACTCCAACCCCAAGCCCCTCATAAGCGGGAGATTCTCCCGCCGAGACCCCCTAGCAAACGGGAGACTCTGACTCAATGTGCGCGTAGTCCACATCACCAGCACAAAGCATGAAATTCCTTGCGGCCGGAGGCCACTTTTAGGGTTATAGAAGCTCTCTGGTGCTATCTTAGGCTTATTTCTGAACATATGACAACACTAAATGAGGTAAAATCCAATAATTCAGATTCTTTTTTTTTTTCAAAAAGGGGGTTGGGCGGGTGAAAAAAGGAGAAACACAGCTTGGGCGGGAGAAATTCAAACTCAAGCGGGAGAGTTGGAGTCTCTGTACTATACATACATACATACATACATACATTTAATATTTATATAGCGCTTTTCCATGTAAACATGCTCAAAGCGCTTTACAGTATCATATTATAATTATGTTGAATATTCTGCTCTCCAAGTGCTAACAATATTAATCAAATGGATATTACAAAGAAAATAAATAGGCCTTTAGTTTGTTTTTGAATAATTGCAGTGAAGGACATGAGCAGATGTTGATAGGGAGATTATTCCAAATACTGGGACCTGTGAAACCTATGCATTGTTGACCCTTCTTGGAGTTCATTCTTGGGACTTGTAAAAGAAAAGGGTCTGTTCTAGAACGTAATGAATATTGACTTTGTTGAACTGGAGAAAACAGACATGATATGTATTGTGGTGTTAGGTTATTCATGGACATGTAAACAAGCAATGCAATCTTATATGTAATTCTCTTTTTTACCGGTAACCAATGAAGTTCTTTGAACAAAGGAGACACATGATCATATTTTCTAGCCATTGAAATAATACGAGCTGCACGATTCTGAATTCGTTGTAGTCTATCTAAGTCGGAAACATTAATATTAATCAAAAGAGAATTTGCATTATCCAGACGGCTTAAAACCAGTGAGCGAACTGCATGATGGCAAGCCTCATACGTCAACATTTTCCTGACCCTAGATATATTGTATAAATGAAAATTAAGTGTTTTACAAAGGGAATTTATTTGATGAGTCATCGTCAGTGACGAATCAAATTCAACACCTAGAGTTCTGACAGATTCGGCAGGTTCAATGATAGCATCACCAATTAATAAATGAACACGGTCAGATAAATAGTGCCTAAGTTTCGGAGAAATTATCAAAAGAGACTCTGTTTTTTGTTCATTCAATAGTAACTTATTTCTTATCATCCATTCATTAATTTCCTGAACACATTTCTCAATCAAAGAAATGGCATTGCGAAAACTAGTTTGAGATTTGGGATCAAAAGAATAGTATAACTGAACATCATCAGCATATAAATGAAATTCAACACCATTGTTCCTCAGAATGTCCCCAAGTGGTCGTAAATACAAAGTAAAAAGCAGAGGCCCCAGTACAGAACCCTGCGGAACACCGTATTGCAAATTAACTGTATGAGATAAATGGTTACCAATTGATACTCTAAAAGAGCGGCCATCTAAATATGACTCAAACCAATACTATGGAAATGTGGTACAATCAACCCTGCTTCAGTGACCATCTGACCACCTCTTTGTGCATGAAGTAGCATACATTTTTTCTAAATGAAAGAGAACCACTAGTCTAAAAAAAGACATACAGTTCCCCTTGAGTAATGTTTCTTATCGAAACATCTCTTTTAAAAGAAACCTGTCCATAAAGATCACTTTCCTTGTTTCCCTTGGGTGATCTTTATATGCAGGTTTCGTAGTAGTTTTTTGGCACTAAAAACTATTACAGTGGAAACTCGGTATAAAGAGATCTGATATAACAATATTCCTGCTATAACAAGGTAATTTTGATGGTCCCAAGGACCTCGTTATACCGAGCAGGGAAAAAAATACACGAGGGCTCGGGGCGAATTCGCCCCTGAAATGCCAAAAAGAGCCCTGGAAAACTAAGAAAGAGTCCCTGAAATTCTCATAGGGTCCATTGTAAACTGTAATACAATGTAGAAAATTTGGGCGGATAGGCTCAAAGAGTAGCCCCTGGAAAAAAATTAATCAATTTTTTCCCTGATACCGAGTTTCCACTGTATATGTATATAATTATCCTCATACCTTCCTCTGATGTAGATAGGCATACACAGGATGGTCTTGGTGACGTAACCAGTCTGAAGGTCCACCTCCCTGTTATACGTCAAGAAATCAAAATGAGATACCGATAGGCTGGAATTCTGGGTTGTTCTCTTTACAGAAACAGCCATCAAACCTAACCATTCTACTACATTCACAAATAAGGCACCTTATCAAAAGTCAGAGCCAATTTGGAACACAGCCTTTAGCGTTTTTCCCGCACAGCGTCTTTTCCCCTCCAATCCTCCCGTTTCTCCGTAGACAAAACAACGGGGGATCGGGAAAGCCGATGTAAAAGAACGATCGGGGAATAGACGATCAAAGATGCTGGACGAGACTTTTGATAAGCGGCCTAAATTCTGCCCTCTTTGTGCATGAAGAAGCATGTATGGATTTCTTTAACATATGAATAAAAAAAAAAAATCGACATTTTAAACACATACACATAAATGCAGTTGATCAATGACAGTTACTGTCACAATACATGTACTATAAAGTAATTCAAATGTACATGTACATGTAGGCCTTTGTTTTTGTTCTTCGTGATATATCAATAATAACTGGAACAATCTTCATGGAAACCATGTTAACTGACACATGCATAGATGAGGTGTTGCTACTGTCTTCATATTGTCATCATCATCATCATCATCAACCCATGCAGCCTAAAACACTGACTAACTGTGAGACTATCAGGATTCTGCATACATGTACATGTACATGTAAATACTGACATACTAGTTCTCAGTGTATCCCTGCCATTATTTCTAGCATTCTTATTATCTTCATACCTGTTGAATCTGTCATCTTGATAGGCATCTGGGATGTTGAGGATATCTCCAGTTGATGCCACATGACCAGCTACTCCCTTGGCCATAGAAAACCTGTAGTAAACAGTACATATACAGTATATTGATGGGAACATTGTAAATAGTCCAGGGGCCCACTGCATAAAACTTACTATCATAGTAACTTTACTATAATAGTAACTTACTGGATTTTGATTGGCTGTTGATAATGTCATGTTGCTCAACAGCCAATTAAAATCCAGTAAGTTACTATAAAAGTAAAGTTACTATTATAGTAAGTTTTATGCAACAGGCTGAAGTTCTATTACAAGAATATAACATGGTTTTGCAAAAAAATCAATTTTAGACAAAACTTACCACTACACTGTATATCATAATCACATGTATATGATATTAATTTCTGTTACTTTACTGCCACAAACAATTTCATGGCGGGGGGAAAAAAGCCTAGATAGAGCCTAAAAGTCATCACTGTTTTCTTAAAGACATCATCAAGCAAATTTTGTGTGGATAATTATGCTGATAGCATGTGTGTACATGTATGTACTTGAACTATCAAAGACTAGATATTATGGTTAATTTCTCTGTTTCTTTGGACAATTGAATTGAATTGAATTGAATTGAAAATGGTTTATTGTGATCAACACATCGCAGCTCGAAGGCTGAATTGTGTGTAGTTTACAATAAAAACAAACATAGATATACATGTATTTACAAATCTTAAAAACATCATATAAATATATACAGATATACAACACAATACTAGTAATCAGTTCATTTAAAGAAAGGAATGTAATATAATTATCATTATTATTATTATTGAACAACTTTAAATGCATTTGCATGTTCTTGTATCAGTTTTGAGAAAAGAAAATACATGTATTCAATCCTCAGAGTAGATATACTGTATAATGCATTTCACAATAAAATTTTGTGGTACATTTGCCAGCCATGCATTCCATGAATGGTTAGGGATGTGTATTGATAGCTTACAATAAATTACATAACGTAGCTTACCTGATCTCCTTTTGGTCTTTATCCACCATAGGGTTGCCAAGGCCATTGCCGATGTCAAAGATCCTGGCATAAAGCTCATTCTTCTTGCTATCAACCAAGAACAATGATGCCCTGTCAGCATTCACTAACTTCTGAGCAAAGTTCTGCATTTAAAGGGAAAAAATACAAACAAACAAAAAACCAAGGCTTAATGTGTGTTTTTTTATGTAGGACACGACAAATGAACATATCTGACATGATTTCAATGATGAGATTATCAAGTTCAAAGCAATATGATTGCTGGGTCTATGGAAAAAACAAACAAACCTCCCTACATGTACACTTTCTGTTGGCTCAAAGTGCCACACTGACAAATTAAGAATTTCCAATCTAGATGTATGGTCATGAGCAAGCAACAAACATGTATGCTATATACATTTCTTCTACGGTAGTGCTTGATAATTACTACTACTACTACTACTACTACTACTACTACTACTACATGTACTACTGACAATGATCAATATTACTACTACATGCACTTCTGCTGCTACTACGAGCTACTACTAAGTGTACTTATTGGGTTTATATCCATGGGAAAGCCACATCAGTATTACTACTACTATTCATGTAGGCCTTGCAATTTTTATTACCCCAGCAATGCCAGGTATCTGCTTAGTACACCTGGATCAAGATGGACATGTGTGGGCAAAACCCTTTGTCCAAGGATGTAAGCAACGAGTGAGGATCGAACCAGAACCCAATATGAAGGACCAAAGATTTCACCAATACACTGCGATGCTCCCACTACAGATACAGCATAGTGAGATACAGGGAAAACTTTCTGGAAAAAAACTCTAGAGGTGCGTTCAGATATGATGCGACTTTGTGCCGCCACTTATGCTCATTAACATGTCAACTCTCAAATAAGAGAGAATTTTGTCAAAACTTGCGCAAACAAAATCTCATGACAACACTTTTTGCGCTAACTTTTTAGGAATTTGATTGGTGTACATTTTTTTGCAGCCAGGCAGCAAATCAAAGTGTGTCCTGCTTTGGTGACTTTTTTTTTGTCGCCCCATACCCCATAGACCTGTACACGAAACATGTGGCGGCACAAAGTCGCATCATATCTGAACGCCCCTTAAGACATGAACAAACGTATATGTATTGTACATGTTTGTGCATGCACATGGGATTTGGCAAAAAAATGGCAAACACTTTGGATCTGTTGGGGAAGAACAATTACAATCATAATCCAGATTGACTTTCTTTGGAGTCAAAGAATGTAATATTTTGATCTACATGTAACTTACCATAATCTTCATGATCACACTGTCCATACTGACAATATCAGTGAAGATGGATCTGAAAATTGAAATACAGGATTAAATTGAATCACCTGACAACTTCTTTCAAATGCTGAACTTCTTAGTTTTATACAATATATAGACATTTAAAACTGCACAGTTGCAGTTTGTCTTGACGGAATATACGCATTTCTTGAAAACCTCTTCAAGATATTTATCTTTAATTCTTAGTTTTGGTGCACAACAAAAGAAGAAAATATATGTAGATTCAACTGCTCACAGCTTAGAATTTCTGGTTTGTTACAGAGCAAGAAAAAAGATTCAGACAAGAGTCAAATTTCCTCCTGTAATACACCACTGCCACTCTCATATTACTTTTCTTGTCACTGATACATCTTTATTTCTCAGATATCAGGACTAGCAACGGAAAGGAGATACTGCGGTGATTTTCTTTCACCATTAGTGGTAATCTTTATGGATGCCCACCCCAAAACGGGGAATTAATAAGAGAAGGAAAAGATGAAGAAAGAAATACAGTTCTGAGATGGATTTTAAGCCCCTGACTCCTGTGTTCTCTCAATGCATCAAGCTTATAATGGTAGGAGAATGGTAAGAGAAGGAAAAGATGAAGAAATATAATTCTGAGATGGATTTTAAGCCCCTGACTCCTGTATTCTCTCACTGCATAAAGCTTATAACGGTAGGTGAATGGTAAGAGAAGGAAAAGATGAAGAAGGAAATATAGTTCTGAGATGGATTTTAAGCCCCTGACTCCTGTATTCTCTCAATGCATCAAGCTTATAACGGTAGGAGAATGGTAAGAGAAGGAAAAGATGAAGAAATATAGTTCCGAGATGGATTTCAAGCCCCTGACTCCTGTATTCTCTCACTGCATAAAGCTTATAACTGTAGGAGAATGGTAAGAGAAGGAAAAGATGAAGAAATATAGTTCCGAGATGGATTTTAAGCCCCTGACTCCTGTATTCTCTCAATGCATCAAGCTTATAACTGTAGGAGAATGGTAAGAGAAGGAAAAGATGAAGAAAGAAATATAGTTCTGAGATGGATTTTAAGCCCCTGACTCCTGTATTCTCTCAATGCATCAAGCTTATAACGGTAGGAGAATGGTAGGAGAAGGAAATATATTTCTGAGAAGGATTTTAAGCCCCTGATTCCTGTATTCTTCTCAATGCATCAAGCTTACAATGGTACCAGATTTTTTTCCCCCTAGGGAAACAGGTTAAAGATGCCACAGACCAAGGGAGAAAGAAACGAAGATGTGACTCCATAATGGTGCTGATTTTAATAGGTTTCTGAAGAGGCTGAATAGGAAATGGATGCTCCAATTTCTGGGACATGTAATGAGACAGGAAAAAAGTGGTACGAAATTGGTAAGAAGGTTGATGAATATCGAAGGCACTGGAGGAGGTGAAAGATACTTTCTTAAAGGGAAAGTACACCCTAGAAGTTTCACTGTTTCAATAAAAGGAGATAAATTTGAATTGCATTTCAAAACAGAAATGAGCAAAATCGGTCAAAGAATAAGAAAATTACACTCATTTACATTTTCTAGTAAATTACTCTCGGCTCTGCAAATTGGCAACACTGATGACATCATATGCGAGCAGGTCTCCATGCACTTTGTACATGAAATTTCACATTTTCTCAATTTTCTTGGAAGTTTCACATTTTCTTACCCTATAGTCAAAGTATGTAAAAAGCAATTCTTCTGAACATACATTGATTATGGGGGTTAGAAAATGTGTAACTTCCAAGAAAATTGAGAAAATGTGAAATTTTATGTACAAAGTGAATGGAGACCTGCTCGCATATGATGTCATCAGTGTTGCCAATTTGCAGAGCCGAGAGTAGTTTACTAGAAAATGTAAATGAGTGTAATTTTCTAATTCTTTGACCGATTTTGCTCATTTCTTTTTTGAAATGCTGTTCAAATTTATCTCCTTTTATTGAAACAGTGAAACTTCTAGGGTGGACTTACCCTTTAAAGGGTAGAAACAGGGTAATGTACCTTACCCCCTTCACAGATAAGAATAGGAGGGAGAGAGATAGATATAGATAGAAGGAAATAGAAAGACAGATAGAGAACAGAGAAAGAGAGGGGGAAGTAGATAGACAGTGGGGGATGAGAAGAGAGAAGATGAGAGAAAGAACAGAAATGGGGAAACAATCCCCCATTCATCTGCAAGGTTTATTCATATTCTACCAGCCCCTAGGAACCCCTACATAACAGCAGGGGCATTTTATCAAGTGTCTTGTCAGTGATTTTTACTGACAAATTTGCTCTCAGCTAATCAGATGCAAGGATTTCCATAGCTTATAACGTTGTTGGTAAAAATCACTGACAAAACACTTGGTGAAATGCTCCACGGTACTTCCTAAATGGCTAGACCTATCCTCCATATATATCACTGAGCTTACAAGACAGGAAACACCAAGGGGTGAAGAGGAATACAAAGGAGAATAAAGAAACAGGAAAGACCAAACGGTGGTGATAATGGGGGGCTGAGAAGATTTACATGTATACAACATACAGAAGGCAACGGAACCAGAAATCATATGTTACATCCAAACTCACTTTGTGACTGCAAGAAGGAAGTCATTCTGTTTTCGTTGCCTGATCATGTCCAAATACAGCTAAAAGGAGAAGTGATAAAAATGCAAAGTATTTATACTGTGTTAGTTGATAATTTTTCAGCCATGAGAACAGCATTTCAAGTAAATATCTTTAAGGATATTTAAAGTTAAAGTCAGTGGTACAAGATCATCCCCATTATCTTCTCTAATATTCTCTTTCTCTATCTGTATACAACTTTCCATTCAAATATTCCACTGACTAATGATTTTACATAATTTACTTGCTTGTAACATATCTTAAAGTTCTGTACAAGATATTTCATCACTGTTCATTATGAAAAAATTCTCTTCAATAACTGAAAGTTTGTTCATTCTTTCACTTTTCTTCATCTGTTTTTTTCTGTCGCTTGCATTTTTGGGTGTGAAGCACATGAAATAATACGCACTTGGATTTGCACAATAAAAAAAAATTATATTGCATTGTAGAATGAGAAGAATAAAGACAATAGAAACTTTAATCCCGACAGTGCTGAATATATGTACTTCCAACTAAAAATACATGTATCTTCATAAGTTTTAAACAGATGTGTTTTTTGTAAACACCAAGAAAATTCAAACAAGATGATAAACATAATTTTTGTCCTAATTCATCAGCTTTCTCCAGACTTAACTTGCTAAAATGAAAAAACAAACAAAAAACAAACAAACAAATAATTTTAAAGTTTGAATTACTCTCGTAACAAACCTTTTTATCAAAGTCCTTGTCATTTCCAAACTGCAATCGTTGAAGCAAAGCACAAGAAGTCGGCAAGCCATACACAAACAAGTCACACATTGCATATAGGTGAAGCGGTGCAGACACAGAACAAACAAAAACATGCATTGGTGGGGCCATTAAAATTAAATTGTAAATGGTGAAAAAAAAAGAAAACTTATTGCAGCTGTACTGTGAAAAAATACAGCAAAACATTTTTTGCTACACAACTGAAGTGTACACATGAACTAATTCTGTGCTAATTTACAAAACTTACAAACTGTACAGGTGCATATAAATTTCTATTTAATTACTAGATATACATGTAGATGCAATGAATACAGAATTGCCTTGGAAAAAAAAAGTATTGTAAATGAAAATGACAACCTGGGATGAAGAGAATTTCACGGATTTTCAATACCACAGAAGAGGCCTATCACTCATATTAACTCAAATCACAGCTGAGTGTACAACTAAATAGTGATTCAGACAGGATAGTCCACCGCCAATGAAAAACTTTGATAAATATTGAAACAACAACGAATCAACTATGTATACTATATTTCAAAAGATTAAATGGCAAATATGTGAATACTATAAGCATATTTAGCTTAAGTCTTCAAGACTTTAACACATAGTCCTCATAAGTAGTGTCATGTTGGAGCCAAAATAAAATTAATGAGTTTAATATAAAAGAAAAATCCTAATTGTTAACAAGTTTTGCAACATGGTGATTTCACTGAAGAAAGTCTAATAACATGCAGTTTTCATCACGAATGAAATTCACAGTAGCTACAGTAAGCACATACATAATAATGGCTGGTCAAATATAGAAAAAGGATAAAAATATTGGAAAACTTTTCTTTTTGCAATACACATTTATTAAGCCAAATCTACTCCTTTGTATGACAAGGATGTGCTTACAACAGTGAACGGAATGCGTGGCTGAAATAATGAAGCATATACATGTACTTTATATACAAAAGGTGCAATTGTAAATTATTTGCTTACCTGAGCATAATGAACAGTGAGTGTGCCCCATAGTAAATATGAGTCAGCATGCTTGAAAGAAATATGAAATTAGAGAAAGAGTTATTTCATGACAATCACAGGGAATATGTCATTGCAAAACGATTGAAAATGTCAGGTCCCATTCCACCACTACTGACGTTTATCAACTGTCACTCTTTCTCAAATAAGAATTAAATTAGAACAAAAGTCATTTAATGACAATGCAAGGCAGTATATCAATATGGAACTGAAGTGAAAGTCCAGCTCATTTTGACCAATAATGACATAACAACCATAACTCTTTCTCAAAACAGTCTTCTGAAGTTACTGCAGAAGAGGAACTATATAGACAGCACTTTTGAAGGTTATACCTCACCATTTTATGCGGGTGAGAATTCAGCATCAATTTACTCATGTACATGTAAGTGGCATATCTTATGCATTTTCCAAAATGATACCAAAATGAAATGTATATATATATATCTATACCTTTTGCTTCTCGGCCTTTTGGCTAAGATCATGTATAGCATCATGTGTAGTACCCCCTATCCATGGAGTGCCACTTTGGATAGGCATTTCAAATTAAAATAATGGAAAGCTCCCTCTCTATTTCTTGTACGAATTTTTAACATAAACATAATAATTCAAAGGGAATTAATTTTTACCATCTCGTCTTCAGTTGAAAATGCCTTGGCCTCAGACCGATGAAACTCCAACACTCCTGTGAAGAAGAAGAACAACAAATTGATTTGAGTAATTCTTTGTGTACAGTATAAATCTGTCTGCTGAGAGATGATGTGGTGTCAAATGATAAACATGTGGTATGCTGATGGCATTCAGGCTCTCAGCAGAGAAATTGTAGTAGCAGTAGAAGAAATAGTACATGAAGTAGTAGTAGTAGTAGTAGTAGTAGTAGTAGTAGTAGTAGTAGTAGCAGTAGTAGCAATAGCAGTAGTAGTACATGTAGTAGTATTAGTAGCAGCAGCAGCAGCAGCAGCAGCAGCAGCAGTAGTAGTAGTAGTAATAGTAGTAGTAGTAAAAGCTGTAGTAGTAGAAGTATTAGTAGCAGCAGCAATAGTAGTAGTAGTAGTAGCAGCAGCAGTAGCAGCTGGTCCTGAGTAGAAGTAGCATTAGTAGTACTGGTTGTAGATCAAATAGTACTAAAGTGCATAAATATCTTGCAAATATCAGCCATCATGCAGAAAACACAATCTTGCTGCGATAAGGATCTAAAAGCATATAATCGGTTAGTATCATAGTATACATCATACCTGAAAGCAATAATACACCACATGAACAATAAATTCATTCTCTAAGATCGCATCTCTTTTTTCTCAAGGAGAACTGCATGTGCATCTAATCTACCTCAAATCCTAAACCACATGAAACAAGCAAAAAAACAAAAACAAAAACAAACAAACAAACAAAATGGGATATGAGATGAATGTTCCCATAAAGACTGATTGTTGAAATAAGTGGCCGAAAGTTACAATGAGCACATCAATGATGTGGTGCTCATCCTGCATCCTGCAAAGAAAACCCTTTAAATCGGTCCATAAATTAAGGAGAAGAAACAGTTTTTGTGATTTCTGAAAAAAATCCGCAAAAATTAGCAACATAAATTAGCATAAATAATGTTTGAGATAAAATTTCGAAATTCTGTGCAGTTCTCTGTACCTTTTGTAGCTCTACAAGATGAAACAAACAAAAAAATCAAAATTGGTCGAGAAATGAAGAAGAAGCATTTTTTGTTCTTTTCGTATAAATTATGCATAAATTAGCATAAATAATTTTTGGGACGAAATTTCAAAACTCTGTGCAGAAGTTTGGTGTACCTCATGTAGCTCTACCAGATGGAACAAAAAAAAAAATCAAAATCAGTCGATAAATGAAGAAGAATAATAATTTTTTTGATTTTGGAATAAATTTTGCATTATTTAGCACGAATAATTTTTGGGAAGAAATTTCAAAATTCTGTGTAGAAGTTTGGTGTACCTCACATAGCTCTACCAGATGAAATAAAAAAAATCAAAATCGGTTGACAAATGAAGGTGAAGTAGAGTTTTTTGTGATTTTCGCATAAATAAGCATATTTCACGAGTTTCAAAATTGTGTGTAGGAGTTTCGAATCCCCCACCAAGTGCTGTATAAAGCAAACAGAATTGAAATCGGACAAGAAATGACGAAGAGGAAGCATTTTGAAATTATGGACGGACGCCACGCCACAGCATAAGCTCATCTGGCCCATTCGGGCTGGATAAGCTAAAAAACTACATGTATGCATCAAAGGGCAAACGTTGTATGTACTGTAAATCATGATTCTTGATATTAAAGTTTTCATAGTGAATGTTGGGGTATATATACACAAATCATCACTACACACTAAAACCCAGCGCACACCTTATGATCCGACTGGCTCACGACTGGTCCACAACTGAGTGAGAGGAGATGTGACGTCACAGCTCTGGTCAGTCGTGAGTCGTAGACCAGTCAGAGGCCAGTCGGAAGGGCAGGCGGAAGGATTTGACATGTCGAATCTTCACGACTGGATCGCAAGAGATCGCAGGCTCAATCTTTCTTCCAGCCAATCAGACAGCAGTATTGATATGACGTCAGAGTAGTCGGATGGGTCTGGAATCGCAAGGTGTGCGGTGTCGAGGCTTATGACTGCCCCACGACTCACCTCCTCTCACTCAGTCGTGGACCAGTCGTGAGCCAGTCGCATCGTAAGGTGTGCGCTGGGCTTTAGCAACCATTGCAAATAGCACAGATCAAAAAGTGTAATAACGAATGCTGCCTCCCAATTGAAAGGAAAGATATAATTTTAAAAAAATCAAACATCTTATACAAAAGATGTGAATGATATTATTAGCAAACAGATCAGAGCCTAAAATAAATAAATTACTGAATTAATCAAAACAATCCACCTGCCACAACAACAAAAGAGTTATAAAAACTTGCATTCTAAACAAAAATAAACACTGTTGTGCATAACTGCTTATCAACACATTAAGAAGAGGAGACCCATTCTCACTACAAAATGATCTGGGTCGATCCAGACAAATCCAGAAGATTTGCTTTTCGGGCCCACTTTGGTTGACTTTCACAACATACAAAAGTTTGCCTTGGCTGACTTGTATCAAATGATATTCACAGAAAATCCAAACATTTGATGGTCTTCGATGTTAAAATGTTTGTTATGGTAATCATATACTGAGTATTTTAGCACCACTGCTTCCAATACAACTTTTCGTCGGTTGCCCGGCAGAAGGGAATGAGCGCCCTTGACCGTCAAAAGGGAACGAAGAGACATTCGGTCAAATACTTCGATATTTAAAGAAATCTATAAATGATTACTTTACGAACATTCCAGAATACATCTGGTATAAATTACTTGGAGTAATTATTCATAGATTTCTCAAATATCTCAATATTTGACTGCAAGTCTCTTTGCTCCCTTTTGCCGGTCAAGGGCGCTCCTTCACTTCTGCCGGGCAACCAATGTTTTTGTTCATTCTACTGTATAGGCATCAGCAGAAAGAACACCTCGAAAAGGGCCAGTTCGGTCTAGATTGGTCCAGATTGAGCCAACAGGTCAATGTGAATAGGGTCTTCAAGGCAGTAGTCACAAACAATATGGAGAGAGAGAGAGAGAGTGCATACCCGCTACTTGATTATGGTGCTCACATTCGGATCCTTAGGGTGCCCAAAAAGTTCACAAATAAGAGAATAAATCAAGAAAAGTAACAGTGATTTAGGAAAAAAACAGCTGGATGGTTCATTTAACCCACTGAATATTACCCCCCCCCTCCATATAACTCAAGCTGGGTCTTTTGAAAATGTGTGTTATACTAAAATCAAAGTGGACTCAACAGATTAGAATCCCATGTCTATGGTGCATATCTTTGCATTGCATGATTGCAAAAAAATTACAATTATGTAATTACAAAAACTTGTGTAAAAAGGCACTAGGTCTATATTCACTAGAAAGTACTAACTTCAGTTCAGGTTTATAAAAGTGAATATTGTAAATCCACTGACTTATGAAGTGCCAAGTGTAACTTTGTAAAATATGTAAAAAAAAAAAATCAAAATAATTCTGTAACTAAATGAAACAATAAGAATCATGTCAGAAACAAAATTCTCACTTTTATTTCAACCTGATGTATTTCCCCCCTTTTTTTGAGGGGGGGGGGGGTTAACAGAATAACAATTATTCACAGAGAACAGAGTCTGAAACTTGGTGTGAACTCGGTTTACTACAGCAGACTTTAGTCCACCTCTATGAAACAGAGTGTATAACTGCCTATCGCCTTGTGTCAACATTCACAATGAATAATTAGACATGTGATCACATTAATACCAAAACAAATTACCAGGATGTGCTAAGGCGTCTTAGTTTTATGTTGATGTGCAATAGAATGCATCTGGAAAGCAAAATGGAAAATTGTTGAAGATCATATTTTAAAAAAAATGACTGATAATTTCATGGGTAGCATGTAGACCTTGTAAATATGATCTTCTTGTGGTATGATTTTGCTAAAATTCTATTCCAATAAATCAAAATAGACATTTCAATTTTTGCATTTTTGTATTTTGCGTTCCGGACATATTCACATGCACAACGACATTAAACTAAAAAGCCTAACATGAGAAAAGAAATGGTGGAGCAAGAAAAAAAAAAGAATCACATTATTTCAAATTCTCACTTTCTCTTTCTTTTTTTCCCACTTCTTCACCCCATCTCTCCTTTCCCTCCATCCATCCATCAATCTGTCTCCCTTTGTCTCTCTTTATCCCTTTATTTTTTTCATCTTTCTGCATTTTTCTCTCATTCTCCCTCTGCTATACTTTCTACTCTCAGATGCAATAATCACAGTCTTTGGTCTCTTCTTTATCAGGTCCCTTTTTGGGCTATACTTTCTTTTTTGTTATTTATGGGTAATTTTATCTATGTGCCAAATCATATGAACCATGAAGGAGTTTGGGGTAAATATCCATGAAAGATAATGGGAGCAAATGAAAAAAAAAGAGAGAACTGATGGAAAACAGAATAAGTGATTTTTAAAGCCTTATTTGTCACCACTAAAGGCTTATTCATACAAGAAGAGGAAAACCCTTGTGGTAAATCACCATGCTATTTTGTGTGCAAATGAATCATATGAGAGGGAGCATCCCCCCCAAAAAAAACACACAGAAGCAAAAAGCATGATCTTTTTTGCCTCCTAGCGGGAAAAAGATGTGGAACAATCAAATTCTTACAAAGTTAGTGAAAAACATGATATCATGAGATTGTCTACTCAAAGTATGGCAAAACTCTCCTTTATTTGAGTTTGAACTATCATTGATGCTTCAATGCGCATCATATAATCATAAGCGGCGCTGTAAAAAAAAAGACACCACAAAGGTTTTCCACAGGGGGTTGCCGCTAGATATCTGAATGAGCTTCATAACAAAGACAGGATGAATTGGGGGTGCATGTCCTGAAATGGGAAGAAGGCACCTTTTCATCTATCCAGTTAGTAGCATGGCAAAATAGAGTAGCACAAAAGGATTTGTCTGGAACGAAGAAAAACATCAATGCACTTGGAGTTCTAGACATGTCTTTTTGTCCCACATCATTTTGCTAGGTTCCCTAAAGCATAGTTTTCACAGGGCACACGAACATTTTGCAAAGAATGCGAATGTCGAAAAAATAGCAAAGTCCAACATTTGAATTTTATGCTCCAAAAGTTCACCAAACTTGACCGGAGGTTTGGAAGCGTCACCAAATGTTCATTTCAAGTTTGGCAGAATTCCAAAAAAGTTTAACTTTCTTGCGAGCGCTTCCCACATCCAAACAACTGATGATGCTTTCGAACCTCCGGGCAAGTTTGTCAAAATTTTGGTGCATAAAATTTGAATGTTGGATTGCGCCATTTTTTTTCGACATTCGCATCCTCTGTAAAATGTTCATGTCCCCGTGAAAACTATGCTCAAGGCACAAAGAAAGCCAACAAATACATATACATATAACAGTAAAGAAGAGAGAAATTGTGTGAAAGGTAATAAAATGATAGCAAAATACCTGAGAGTTCATCTGTGAGCTCGATTACTGGAAGAGCCAAGACTGCATGGGCTGTTACGCCTTGTGCTGCAACTCCATGTGGATGAAGTTCATTCTAATTAAAAGAGAAGAGGTGAAATTGAATTTAACAACATTAACTCGGTCATGTTCTGTTTTAGGCTGAATAATATAGCCTGTAACATCCAATGAAGATCATAAATGGATTAAATCTAATCTATGTTGAATTCAATTGAGTTCATACCTTGAACACTCTTGGCTAAATGAATGGAGGGGACATTAGTTCATTCTCAAACAACAATTAAACAATTCACTTACAACAATCGCTGCAGCGAGGGCAATTTTGATCTTTCAAATCAGAGCAATATTGAAGCACAATCATAGTGCTGACACAGGCTAAGCAGTTGATATGTTATTTCTCAAAGAGTTTTCAAAAGTCATACTACGAATAATATCCACTAAAAACTGCACTGTGTCAAAATAAATTTCATCATCTGATTTACCCTGCTGACTATTAAAAAGAAAATCCATGAACCTTTGTCAAATTATTTTGTTTGTTATTGGACACCACGGACACCATCAATTATGATATCGTATTTGTTGATATATAAACCTTCTCATTAAGAGGTGCATGGGAAGGCCTTGCATAGAGTGGTTCAGGAACTACATGTACTCTTCCAATAGACAACAATACATATTCTTCAATGATCATATATCTAATATGCAAAACATCAACTTTGGAGTCCCACAGGGCAGTTTGTTTGGTCCTTTATTGTTTATTGTTTATGTAAATTACTTTTGTAAATCCTTTTGTTCAAACTTTTTGCAGATGATTCTAATTTATTTTATTATTCTAACAATCCATATACTCTAATTGTTAATTATGTGCTCGCAAAAGTCACTCAATAGGTGATTTCAAGCTCAATGTTGCGGTTGGTGTTAGTGCTTATTTTGCTGTGAAATCATGATCTGACAATGACTGCTTTAACTCTTACGGTGCTAAGGAGTTTTGCTTGTTTCCAAATTCTACCAAATCATGAACAATGCTTGCTTTTCAAATGCCCATAAGTCTTCAACGGTAATTTCTATACAGATAAGCTGGGCACAAAATTTGTAGGAAATTCATTATTACCCTTTCAAAAGATACCAAATATTTCCATTAATTCAATGTCTTGAATACCTATATGGAAATAGAAATGAGCTTCCCTCTTGACCTTTCTGTTTTCATTTCTCATTTGTTTGTTATTCTTTTATGCTAAAATAAGAATGGATCTTTTCCAAAATCTGCAGTTTTCTAAAAAAATATCCTATGGTAGCATATAGTGACTGATAAATATTTTAAATACTATACATGTATTTATCCTCTAAACTTTGATATATTTTCATGACCATATTCATTATTCTAAGTGGAGTAATGGTTGATTAAAAATGTAAAGTCTCTTGGGGACATATACGTGCCATCGGCATTGTAAGAGTTAAGTAATCAAGTTCCTCCTGATGTTATTTGACAGGGGATGGGAGGAAACAGTAAGTTAGCAGAATGTCAAACATTTAAACTGTGGGTGGCGGGGTGTAAACAAACAGGGTTCATGTTGTCCTTAATTTTCCAGACCACAAGCAAACTGGAAGTTTAGGAACAGTTGGATGAACTTAACATCAGTTTTCAAGAGGTCCTATGGAACCTTTAAAGTGATTACACAATGGTACAAAGTTTTTGGATATATGATCGAGAATAGAATTCTAAGAAGAATAACATTAAAACTTTGATGATTTTCAATCAAAATCAATGCATTTTGGCTAATTTTCTCATAAAAAGTCAAGAGTTGACCAAAAAATTTGAGTATGAGGTATGACGTAAAAGTGGGTACCCAGCTTCGCGCATTGCAGTTGCGCTGGGCGCTAGACTGTACAATATGTATTATACCTTGTGCGCATTTTGCTAGAATTGCGTGACAAAGTGGGTACCCAGTTGAAATTTGGACACAGCTGAGGGGTAAAAAATATCCTGAAATCTTACCATGTTTGGGTTTTTTTTTTGGCAACACGACTTTAAAAAAAATTTAGGTAGATGAATTTCTGCTGATGAAATCATGCTCTTTTAAATGAACTAACATTGTTTCAACATTGGGTACCCCCTTTAAAAGCATAGCTGCCCACAGCTCCTGTGTCTTTTTTCACAACCAGGACCTCATGAAAGTAGCATGTATCTGAAATACAGTCTTTTATTTACTTTTCCTTTTATTTTAACCAAATGTCTTTTTATAGACTCAAAAAGTTTGTTTAGAGCTTCTACATGTACAAGCAACACTCAAAGCTTCTGGGTATTTTTCCACTACCATGAACAGTAGAAAGGTATCTGATATGAAGTGTATTTCATTTTTCCCTATTTACACAGCTCTTTTTCTGGTTTCAAAAGCTCTGCTAGCTTCCCTGCACAAAGCTGTCCACAGCTCCTGGGTATTTTTCCACTACCCTGCCCAGCGAAAAGGTTGTCGCTACGTTAGACCAAGAGAATATGATGCAGCCATGTTCCCTCTTGTATCTTTTATCAAATTACATTGGGACAGACGCTTTCATACCATCCCCTGTCAAATAACATCAGGAGAAACTTGATTGACTTAAAGCAGATATAAATCAAATTACATGTCATGCATATAATACCCTCTCTTCTCCATTACACAGGATTTTATGGGGAAAATTCAGGCATTGTCAGAAATACTCAATAATGGCTGCTCATCCCAGTACATGCAATATTGAGTTTAAAGATCTTGCCATGGAAAAGACAGATATATCATATATATATATATATATATATATATACCAGGTATATATTTGTGAATAAGGACTAAGAAATGAGATGATATATGAAAAATCTTCAATCCTCTGTTTTCTCCTACATAGGTGATTTGTTCGCAGCAAGAAAGATGAACAAAATTAAAAAAAACAATAGTTCACTAGAAATACCTTCAACAAAATCAGACATTTTTCTCCAAAGAAAAGCGTAATGTTAATTTAGAGTCTTTCTTACATACCTCCATTAAGCTCCAAATTTCACTATACAGTAACCAAAACATCCATCTTTATGGAGAATATATAGTTTATATACTGTTCTTGCCACATTTATGTGGTTTTGGCAGAGTAGCACATATTAGTGCTTATGTTTCATTTTCATAAACTCTGTGCAATGTCAACCCGTTCGATAAATTAAGCCCATGATAACTTGGACAATAGTCTATGGAAAATGTGTGTTATACCACATGGTATCCAACGGGTTAACATACTTTCTTTCCATTCTCGTTAATATTCTTATTTTGAGAAGTATTTTGTTTCAAACGATATACCCAAGTGAATTTCTTGAACGTAACATTTGACCTAACTGCATGGTCTTTGAAACGTTTATGGATTTTCATCATAACAAGCATTTTTTTCATGATTTCTTTCCACTAACATTTTGATTATCAGATGTGTGATAAAGATTTTCTTTCCTTATTTATCTTACAACAATAGTGAACGAATGTGATACAGAATATCAAACAATGAAATAAACTTAATTTCCTTTTACAACAGCTCCTAACATGCATCAAAATAACAATATATGATATAATAAAAAAGGCATTAGATTTCCTATGTCTTTTTTAAAACAAAACTTTCTTGCCAAAAGCATTTGTTAATGAGATACAAACATTGAAAAAGAAACCATCCTCTGCAATGCTGTAAAACTTAAAAATGAACTAACAAAACATACCCTTTCCATAAGGCTAAGACGGGGCTCCACATTGACGTTTTTAGGGGTCTGGACCCATATTTCAGAGTCTCTTTGTGTTGACCCCTTTATAAAAAAATGTCAAATTGGGGGGTTAGGACCTAAATTCTGGGTGCCCATTTCTCCCAGGTGCCTGTCAGTGTTGAAACCTGGCTAAGAATTCAATAAATCTACAGTAAAGAAATCTATTTACAGTAACGCTTTGGAAACTGTCAATCAAACATGCATGCCCGAATGATAATCATATCGCAAACGTTCTGCCAAAAATGCAATCTGCCATGAACGCTTTACCTTGCCTGGCTGCAAATATGTGTGTGTGCAGAGTCAATATGATGGTTTGAAAAGCTGGCCCTCTCACTCTCACACGTACTCTCTTTATATCTTGTTCATGCTTTACAAAGAAAACTGCCTCATATATACTATGCGTGTACAGAGTCAACATGATAGCTTGACAGAAGGCTGGCTCTTTCACACACATAATTTAAACCTTGTTCACACTTGATAAAGAAAACTGCGGAATACAACAAACAATATGTGTGTGTAGAGTCAATGATAGTGTAAAAGCTGGCTCTTTTTGCACACTCTCTTTTTATCCTGTTCACACTTAACAAAGAAAACTGCTTTATTTATTTATAAAAGAAGTCTGAGTACAGAGTCAATTTATGATAGTTTAGAAAGTTGGTCCTTTCACACATGTAATTTGAACTTTGTTCAAACTTGATAAGGTAAGCCCCACTTATAATACTGCAGTAATCACAAAGCTTAACATACTTTACATTTCTGTATGGTAGAAATATTCTTTGAGACTTTTGTTATGATGACTTTTTCATTCATTTATGCAGAAACAGGCTTACATAAACTGCTTTTCACCTATGGCAATCACTCAACCCACCCACAATTAAAATCTTGTCTTCTAAAACCTTAAGAATGATATAAATTAACAGTAAACTTTAAATATGCTGAGAAGTAGTACACTTCAAAACTCATTAATAGTCACACTGATAACATGATATTCATGATAATATCACAAAAATACACATTTTACAAAAGATTGAAATAAGATTTAGGAATAAGGCATCTTAGGAAAACATCGCAGTGTGAAAAGACATGTCCAGAACACAAAATGGAAAATAATCGAAAATCAGAATTTTCAGACACAGATTGATAATTACGTGGATAGCATGTAGACCTTGTAAATGAATATACAATCTTGCTGTGGAATGATATTGGATGAAATTCTTTCCAATATGTCACAACAGACATTTAAAGTTTTGCATTTTTGCATTTTGCGTTCCGGATGCCTTCTTTTGCACCATGGTGTTTTCCTAAGACATCTAAACATGAATGAATAAAAATGAAGCAAAATTTTATGGTGATTAACCCATTCGTGACAGAGGGTCCACATTATGTGGTTTGGTTTAATAACTTTTGATGCAAAGCCCTGAAAATCATACCAAATACATGAGCAGAAAGAGCAAACAATTCTACACTTACTGTGCCCATTTTTGTTGCATCAATATTTGTCGTTTGATGCTGAAATTTTTCAAAGGAAAATAAGCATTAAAATCCTTAAATTGGCAATGCGATGAAAATGTTAAAATTACTGTTTTCCCCTGCAAATTGGCAACTTTATGACCTCATCATACATTCTGTCAATTTATATTGATTTCAGATACATGATGTTTTATAAGAAAAATGTAGCAATAAAAGAAAAATGTTGGTGTTGCCAATTTGAAGAATAAAAGCTGATCAAATTAGGCTTTAAAAATTTCCTGTCACGAATGGGTTAAAGAATTCCAATGGGTGAGATGACTTACCCCTGTAGGATCCTTTGTATTGACCACTTGACCAGAATAAGCCACATAACCACTGATCGTCTGACCTTTAGCCACCACCCAGGTTGGTCTCTGGCCTGACTCACTGCAGTATACAATATCAAATAAGAGGAATTAACATTCATATATATTCATATTGACCACTTGTACTGACCACTTATATTGACCTCTTGTATTGATCACTGATATTAATCACCAGAAATGATCATCGGTATTGACCAGTGGTATTGATCAGTGGTATTGATCAGTGGTATTGATCAGTGGTATCGATCAGTGGTATTGATCAGTGGTATTGTTCAGTGGTATTGACCACAGGTATTGATCAGCAGTATTGATCACTGGCAATGACCACTAGCTGATCACTGGTAATTAACGACCCGATCTACCATTTCTACTGACCGTTTGTTAATTACCTTGTATCATCCGTTTAAATTGATCACTGGACCAGAAAAAGCTACAAAGACACTGAAAGCCTGGCCTTTAGCCACTAGCTGCATGGGTCAGTCTCTGACCATTCACTGAAAAATACAATCTCATAAACGATATAGTTTAATAATGACCATGTGTATTGACCACTTGTACATGTATTGCAACTATTTGTAGTAAGGCAAGCTCAATGTATTTGGTCATCTGATGTCACACATATTACGAAGTATTGTGGAGCTCTGGGGCCTGTTTCTGGAAACCAACGCCAAGTTAGTCATATCTTTGTCCGCCAACTACGGCGATGACTCTGATCTTGCTAAACCGTTCACGAAGAGCATGCTAGCTAAATATCTCGTGAATCGATGAGGAAATGTGACAACACATAGCCTTGATCACAATATAATGTGATAACACGTATATTTTGTAAAAGAATTTTATCAAAACCGCAATTATTTGAGTGAACTGGTGAGTGTAAAGATTAGAAATAGTAGCAAAGGGTTATAGATACAAGATATTTTTCAAATTAGGCAGATTACACCAAAGAAAAAGTTATAAAATTCTGTTTTTAGTAATTAAGTTCATTGTCGTTTTGAACATAAGATGGGTACCCCTGGACACTAGATTTGCAAACTAAACACCTACGTTAATGATCGTAAAAAAGGAGGCAAATTTAATATTTATCCAGTATCATGGCTTGACCAAAATATTGATATGCACAATTTTGGCAAATTACAAGTTAAAATATGTGTCTTAAAAGGTATTTTGTTTAAAAATCTACAATATAAGTTATCTTTAAATAAATATGGGTTTGAAATCTATAGACTATTCCTTCAACTATGCCTGACATGGCAGAATTGCATTTGTTTGTGAGATGTCACAATTACGGGAGAAACCCCCTAGGAAACCTTTTTTGCAGATCATTTTATATGAAACATGAAATAAGATATTTATACATAAGCAAGGATGAATTATTGATTCAAGAACCTGTAGAAAAGATAGATTTTAATTATTTTTTAAATCTATGTAGCTTCCATTTTGGCCAGCCATAATCTACCGAATTAGTGACATGTGATGGTGCTGCATATCAACGAAAAAAGATATGACAGGGTCAGAGGCGTCATAAGTTCTTAGACTTAGTCGGGATGTCAAACACGGCTTCGTGAAACACGTAGCAGACAACTAGCCAACTAGCGGCGATCTTTGACTTATGACAGTTTCGAGAAACAGGCCCCTGGGAGGCATTTCATCAAGTGATCAGTGATTTTCATCGACAAAGTCTGTTTAATCAACAATTTCTGACAAGCCTTCTATATGGTATCAGTTGTCAGCTGCTGATAAACAAATGTCTATCAGTGGACAAATGTTGATGAAACACCTCCCTGACCTTATTTTGATATATAACATCCAATTTCTCTTTATACTTCACCTAATCAAGGCTGCATAAGGGCTGTCAACTTTGCAAATATCAGATATACTAAAATCACTAACATACAGGATAAAGCAGTTTGGAAACTGCCCATTACACATTATTAGTGACCAATTGCATTGACCACTTGCAATTTTTATTATTTTTACACTGCATTTTCATTTTATCATTTACAAAGCCACCCCCCCACCCAAAAAAAAAAAAAAAAAAAAAAAAAAAAGAGATATACTGAAAGGGCAAGCAGGACACATGCAATTGAAAATTTTGGATTAATGACAGAGATGTAACAGCATACATGTAAATCAAAGCTCTGGAAAGGAATCAATGAATATATGTCATATGTTGAACAGGTGAGGAAAGCACATGAAACGAAAATGGTGGAAAGGGAGACCCTGTTTCCACCGAAAAACCCCCAAACAAAAACAAAGAAAGAAACAAAGAAACAAAAACAACAAACTGTAATAACAATCAAATTGCAGAATGTACTTAAATCTTGGCAACCCATCATATTGCTCATTGAAACAAAAAGAAAAGGTAGAAAACAAACAACCACAATATGGAAAACAATAAAAAAGGACAAGCTTATATACAATTTAAATTGCATGTATAACTCCCACAGAAATTCCTTAATGGAGTGGGTGGGGCGGTAGGGGGGGAGGGGTCACACTTCTTGCAATTTTCTAACAAGCTAAACAGTTATCACATTTTCTTTCTGCCTTGTGGGTGTAAATTTTGAGGGAAGACAGGGGCATATTTCTTGGATTCAAATATACCTAACTACTAATATTAAGCAACATGTGAGTAGACTAGCTGATGTACATATATGTGTTTACAGAATAGTACACCTTTTGTTTACCTGGTTATAGTCTCACGTTATTCCTTAATTTCTTCAAACTGAAGAATGCCGTGTAAGCTTTTTATTCATACATCCTCGCTGTACAATAATTATTTTTTTTCAGGTGATTGTAACACATTAAGGGTAAATTTTTATTTACCCATTTATATATTGTATATGGAAAGTTGTTCAAGGTTTGCTTTCAGGGGTTGCCTCCCTTTCTTACTGATGGGAAAGAGTACTGCCATGATGAAGAGTATAATCCTCCCTGTTGGGAAGGCCATCCTCATCTTTCGTCATGGCAAAGAGCCACTAGGTGTGTCTTCATCAGATCGAAATTCTGAAATAGCCTGCAACGGGGTGGATCAGGAGTATTAGTCCGAAGTCAGCTGAAGCATGCAATTGTGTCTATTACCATGTTTACACAGTGACTCGGCTCGAGTGTTGAATCCTCAAGCAGGGTCGAACGCTGCGATGAGGGCAACTGTGATCTTGTTTATATGGGAACAAAAAAGGCGAGTTCAACACGGCCGCGGATCACGAACGGAAGTAGAATTGTGATGACTTGCCTAGTTCGCCCAATGACCTAGGTCAGTGGATTCAACGCGGCTTTCTGTTTACACACGAAAAAATTGGCGAGTCTGACTTGGCTCGCAGATCGAAACATGCAATTCTGGTGGATCAAAAAAGCGGGTCACACTGATCCTGTTTACATGATATAAAATTGCCGTGTTGAGCACGGGTCGCGTGTCGAACCCCCGAGCCGAGTCACTGTGTAAACACAGTATATATCAGCTTGAGCTTCAATACCTTTGTGTATTGCAATATCGGGCTATAACCTGGGGAGCGTTTCATCAACATTTGTTGTCTGACATCTTACCTTAATTTTGATTGGCTGAGAAGCATCGTTACTATGGCAACTGTCGGATAAAACAGACTTTGTCGGATAAAACATCCAACAAGTCCTTTCATGAAACGCTCCCCCGATGTTGGCACACCTGTGCATGATGGAATGGATAAACCAGCTCCTGAAGCTCGAGCTGATAAAGACGCTTTGACAATAGCTGGCTATTTTGTGGTTTAGTGAGCTATTCTGCAAATAGGTCCACAATGATATAGGCTGACTTTCTGACTGGAATAGCGGGCTAATTCTGAGCATTAGCTGACTATTTCAGATTTTCGTTCTCATGACGACCCACCATTTGTTTTGTTTAGAAAGAAAGGAAGTGTTTCTTGCATGTTAATAGTTTTGTTTTCTAAGGCTATATCTTTTCTCAGCATTTTATTTCCCTTTTAATTTCTAATCATCTTAATTTCTAATCATCTCAATGTCCATATTCCTTTTTATAAAATGCAGTTGTTTAGTATATAGAATATTTTCTGAGATACTGAATGTTATTTACTGGAGTGTTTTTCAAAATACCGGTAAACATAAAGGAGATATAAATGGCTGACTATATAGTATGGAAAGCCGTTGAAGATTTGGTTTGGAGAAGGGGGTTGGCTAGTCTGCTGGTAATGAGAAAAAATACTGGCTGAATGACAAATGTCACAATAACAAGCCTTTGTCTCTATCTAACCTTCGTACAGGGAAGGCCAGCCCCATCTATCATCCTGGCTCAGATCTGGCTTCACTTGGTTTTTAATGAAGGTAAGTGCCTCTTGCATGTTACGTTAACAACGTTGGTTTTCCAATGCTACATGTAAGTAAGTCTTTCCTCTGTATATTTCATGTTTTTAATGTTTGTATTTTTCTCAGTATTCTCTCAGTATCTTATCTTTTTTCTTTATTAAGCTTCAGCTGAGGAAAGGTGTAAAATAATTTGTCAGCTTTCTCATTCTTTTCATGTCAGTTAGAAAGAATATCATAGCAAAAAAGGTCAAGGAATTGCTCTTCACATGCCCTCATGCAGGAAACAAAAATGCTGTCATGCCAAAATGAAATTGTACTGAACAGGTTCAGGTAAATAAACAAAAACAAAATTTGAGGAAATGTAATTATTATCAGCATAACAAACCAAATATTTTGGAGGGGCTGTGTTATCCAAAAAGAAAGACAAAATTAGGAGGGGTCCAGCTGTTGCCAAAAAAAGAAAGAAAGAAAGGTCCACAAGGAAAATGAAGAATAACAGAATAAAAAGGGCCCAATTGATGGCTCACTATTTTTTGATATACGAATGAAAAAGAATCCTGCCAACATGATTAAGAGTACATCCTCCCTGTCGGGAAGGACACTTCTATCTATCATTGTGGCTCAAGATCCCTTGCCCCGCTTTTAATGAGGGCGAGCGCCTTTGATTCAGAAGGGGGATGTTTCTTGGCATGTGCAATTAAGATGCAGACTAATCTATGCCTGGCCATGGATCAAGGGGATCGATGATTAAGACCAGGGGAGGTTAAAGGGATACAAGTGCGGTATTTAACATGATTCTGCTCCTGGAAGAGCTCACCAGCCATTTGCAGGACTCTTATATTCCTTTGGAAAGAAAAAATGGCATAAGCCTGAACATTTCACCTATTTTTCTTTGCTGTGCTTGGACATCGCTCCTGAGACAATTACTTCAGTGTAACATGATCACAAAGACTGTTGAGAAAATCATCTCCAAGGGAAGTTTCAGTAACATATCGCATAACCCGCAGAAATAGGTTCAGATGTTTACAGTATGCATTTTGAACATGATGGACAGAGCTATTGACAGTTATAGTTAGGATTAAAGAGTGCAGTATTGGGTTTTAGCAAAGGTTTAGGTACTGCAGTTGGTCCAGACGTAAAGTTCGGAATTTCATTACTGCAGGATATTGGTGGGGGTGGGGGTAGGGGTGGAGGAGGCATGTAATGTACAACTGACTTTACACTACAGGATAATTTCATCATTGATGTCAGCCAAACTTCAATTTCAACTCCCAAGGGCTTTACAGAGATCAGGTTCACATAAACACTTCACTTGCATGGTAGAAATCATGGCTCACACATCCAGAAGTGAGCACAAAATGTGGGAAAGGCAACAGCTTCTCACTGCGTTCTGGTAAATGAACAACACTGGAGGCACAATGGCATCTCATACATTTATATGAAGACTCGGGATAGCAGATAATTAATCTTGAGAATTACACCCCTATTCTGATTCAGCCTCCCAATTTCAGTAAATATTCAGATTCACATTGTTAACCTGTTGGCAACTGAATTCTCTAATCCCCCCAGTCTTAATACAGAGGGTACATGCCTTACAAATTAGTTTTCACCTTTCCCAGAACTCAAGCTTCTCTTTAATATGTTGGTTTTCTACAGCCATGTGCTTTCTCAGAATTTTTCTTTTAACTCTCTAATCAAGGGCTGTACATTCATGTCGCATGATTTATTTGAACAGCTGTGCAATCAAGTCTCAAAACCATGCCTCCAGTCAAAGAGCATTCAGGATGATGATTGTCAAATACTGCTTCTAATTCTCAAATCCCTACCCCCCCCCCATAGGGAAACAGAAAAAAAAGGAGACAGCCATATATTAAAAATATTTAATATAATTTTTTTTTCTGGAACGCAATCATAAAGAAGTTTTTATGTAATGGCTGTCACTATTAAGAGAGAAAAACTGAATATGTGACATTTCAAATGTGCTCAATGTCGGAACTTGCTTATAACAAATGCTTTATGGGACCACAAATATTCATTTATACATAACAAAAATTGTTATAACATGCTACAAATAACAAAGAATACAGAGCGGTGCGACCAGCGAAATTCCTGTGATATATGAGCATGAGCTTGTCAAAACAGCATCATTATGATGAAGTTTCACTTTATGAAATCATGCATCTCAGGCTTTTATTAAATTTGTCATTGAATAAGCTGCTTTTAGATAATTACTACCCAATTTTCAATAGGCACAAGGAGCAGAACAGAAGGGAATGAGAGAAAAACAATGTGCAAGCAATGCAATGGAGAAGAGGGTAGGGAGAGTGAAAAAGCAGGTGGGAAGAGATAAGGAAGAAAGAGAGAAGAGGGAAAAGTGATAAAGGGAAACAAGAGAAAGGGGATGAGATAGAAAGGCAAGAAGAAAGAAGGAAGAAGAGAGAAGGGGAGGAAAGGAAGAAGGGGGAGAAAGAAAGGAAGAAAGGAGTGAAGGGAAAATGAGAGGTTAAGAAGAAGAGGAGAGAGAAAGAAGAAGATATAAGGGAGAGAAGAAAGAAGGGAAGAAGAGAAATGGAAAAGGGAAGAAGAGAAAAGGGAAAAGATAGAAAAGGGAAGGGGGAGGGGTAAAAGTTTGTTTTAAAAAAAGGAAATGAAAAGAAAGAGAAGAGTGATGGAAGCTTACAATAATATAAATAGTTTGTTCTTATATAGTGCTTTTCAGGAGCATAGGCCCTCTCAAAGCACTTTACAAGGAATAAGTGAAAGGGAAGTGCAAAATGGACTAGACAGGATAAAAAAGGGAAAGAGATAGGATGGAGAGAAAATGAGATATAGGAGAGCACAATGCATTATGATAGCCATAGGAGGATGAACATTAAGCTTGAGATGAACTTTGGGATGGATGTTCTGACATGAGAAAATGCAGAAGATTTATTGTGACTCCACAGTACATCAGGGGAGCGTTTCATGAAGAGTCTGGTCGTTGATTTTCACCGACTAATTTGCTCTCAGCCAATAATATGCGAGGATTTTCAGTAGCTTATAACAGTTGTCGGTGAAAATCACCGACAAAACTCTTCATGAAACGCTCCCCAGGAAACAAGAGACAAAAGAAGAGAAGAGAAAGAATGAAGGAAAAGAGTAAATGAGAAAACAAAAGGGGGATATGATAAACAGGTAATAAAGAGAGAAGAAAATGAGAGCTAGTCAAAGATAAATAAGAGGTGTTGAAAAAAAAAAACCGAGGAAAGTGATAAGAGAAAAGAAATAAGATATAGAGAGAATTGCAAAATGAGTGAGAGTGTAAAAAGCGAGTGTACCTTCAAAGGAATATACAGAGGAGATGCAAAGCAGAAGAAAAGAGGAGAGTGACGGGTCCTTATGACAAAAAGCAAGAAAGAGCAGGGCCCTGTTTCATAAAACTTATTGTCAGTAAAAACTACTTATATCAGTCAAAACTGCCACATTTCTACGACAAATTTCCTCTCATCCAATCAGATGCAAGGATTTCAGTAGCTTATGACATTTACTGTAACTAGTTATTGATAAAAAATTTATGAAATGGGGCCCAGGAGAAGAGAAGAGAATATGACATATTATAAATGCCACAGGAGAATGAAGATTAATGTAATGGATGTTGTAATACAGGAGAGGATAGAGAGGATTTGTTATTTCACAGTCAGTCTGGGAGCATCACATGAAAGACGAGAAAGAAAGAGAAAGATTAGAAGAAAGAAATAAGAGAGAAAGGAGAGAAGAGAAGAGAAGAGAGAGGAGAGAGAACGGAATAAAAGAGTAAATGAAAAGAGAAAAGGAGGAGGAGAAGAAATGATAGCGAACCAAAGAGGTGTAGGTCAAAGAAAAAATAGACCAGATAAGATGAAAGGCCAAAAAGGATAGTGATAGAAGAGAAATAAGAGATAGATAAAAGAGTAAAAATGAATGAATAAGAAATATAGAGTACAAAGAAAAGAAAAGGAAGATGGAGAGTAAAAGAAGGGTACAGTGATGTTATCAATTATGGGTAGAGAGAGAGAGAGAGCGTGTGTGCGCAAGACAGAGGGAGAGAGAGAGTGCGTGTGTGCGCGAGACGGAGAGGGAGAGAGGGAGAGAGGAAGAGAGAGGGAGAGAGATGATTGAGAGCAAAAAGGAAAATAGTGGAGGAAAAAAGGAAGGAGAGAAAATGATAAAAGAAGAGAGAGACTGATGATACATCTATGCCATGTGAGAATTCAGATTAATGTGATGGATGTTGTGATATAGGAGAAATACGGAGGGTCTGTTGTTATGGCAAGGTAAATCAAGAAGCATGCACTAATCAGACCCTCTATCATTCCCATTACTTCTGATAGCTAATGACTGGGTTTGGGGGTAGTCTAGTTTGATTCTATTTTCCATATAAATATTGAAAAATGTATTATTAGGTATCCATAAATCAAGAATTCAAAAGGAAAAGGGTTGGAATTTCTATTTATGTTCAGATATGAGGAGACATGTCCCCGCAACAATAATCCCTGCAACATTTTAGTGTACAAGTCAATGGGGTATGAAGTGACAAAAAATGTCGCCGAGGCAGGACACATTTTATTTTTGCTGCCTGGCTGCAAAAAAATGTGCACCAATCAAATTTAAAAAAAAAAAAGTTAGCGCAAAATATCAAAATATGTTGTCATGAGTTTGCCTGCGCAATTTTGACAAAGTTCTCTTTTATTTGAGAGTTGATGCGTTAATGCGCATTTATGTCACGCCATATCTGAACACTAAAAATGTTGTGGGGATTTGTTGCAGGGATGTTGCCTCATATCTAAACACCACTTAACCATTACCACACCCTCCAAAAAGAGGTGGATTTTCAATCCCATTCACCATATTTCACTCCTAAGTGACACACATCAGTGATCACTCAATTCGGTAGAGGACAGGGTGGCTCTGTTCTTCTAGAGGTTTAAAAAAAAACCAACTAATGACAAAAAATGAGTAGCACGAAGTGCAAAATTGATAGTGGGGTGGATAAATGATTCAAATAACCATAGGATAGGACATGATTTGAAGATGCCATATTATTACACGTAATTAAGCTGATTCTTAATTCAAAATTTTAGAAACAAGAGGAATCATTCCTTTACGAAAAAAACCAGACACCTTTCCTTGGTTCTTTTATTTCAAAACTGATATTTAAGGACTTGTAAGTTCAAACCAATTACAGTGGTCTTCCATGAGGCCCTCTTTAGTAGCAACATCATTTAATAACAGTCAATGGAAATGCATAACAGCAATCTAGCAAACACAAAAACTAAAGCAATACACATCAACATATGTACAGTATCCAACAGAAGTGAGTACACACCCTTTACAAAATGTTAAAATTAAAATGTAAATTCTTACATAAATGTATTACAACTATGATAGAGAAGAACAAAATTCTGTGACTGGTGTATTAATAGGAATTATCTCTTCCATAACAATAATGTAATAGCTGAAGGATTTTGTTTAAATTTGTGGCAGCAAAAGTTAAGCACACCCCCAAGGGTTTACTCACATTTGTTGGATACTGTATATATATAATGTGATTGGTATCTTCAGATAAAAGGTGGATTATTCAATACATAGAGTGGCAAATTTCTAACATCATATTGTACCCACAGACAGTAATTAGTTGCAAATCAGATGCTAGATAGTCGTGAAATTGTTAAGATTTCTCCAAAGAAAATAGCCTCATATTGTTTTGAAAGATCATTATTCAGTAATGATGATAAAAACAAACAAAATATTAACATAGCTTTAAACTTGAAATGAACCAATGAAGACCACAATGACAAAAGAACATTCATCATTCAGTAATGATGATAAAAACAAACAAAATATTAACATAGCCTTAAACTTGAAATGAACCAATGAAGACCACAATGACAAAAGAACATTCATTATTCAGTAATGATGATAAAAACAAACAAAATATTAACATAGCCTTAAACTTGAAATGAACCAATGAAGACCACAATTACAAAAGAACATTCAGGCAGTTACGGAACGCAATAACATCAAAAGAGGCATTGCATTACAAAAATTAATCTGTGAATATTAAAGTTATTTATGGGGAAATCCTGGAAAAGCTTATAGAGGCTTGCAGGCTAGGCTGCCCATGTGCAACACAGACTTCATATTAAAATGATGAGATTAAAATTGGAGAGAGAGAAGGATGACAATGACATTAGAAGTAATAGATAGATAGTTCTACTGAGAAGGATGAAGTGATCATGAAAAGTGAAATTGCAGTTGAACGATTTGGAATAAAATGCAATAAAAACTACAAAAAGACTACATGCTGATATGAAAAGAAAAATTGTGCAATTTTAGAAGAAGGAAAGAATGACTAAACAGAAAACATAAACATAAGATTTCAAAATATTCATGAACACTCACCTCTTTTCATTTCCCTTGTATTCGTACAATTCCTGTTTGAGCAGAGATTAGGAGACAATATTGTGAAACTGCTGACAGTTCGAAAGCACAACTCAAGACATATCTGTTAAGGACCAATTTCCAATGTTACCTGGCAACTTCAGGAAGTAAGTTAAGCATATCTAATTTCACTCTCTCTATATTTCTCCTCTTTTCTTTCTATTGCAGCGCATAGAGACTTATTTATGATATGCGCTATATAGATAAGGTATATTATTATCATCATTATAATCAATATGATCCATATGAATATCTTTATTAAAAAATTAAGTCAGCGGATTCCTATTTGATGTACAAACAAACAAAAGAAAAGTGTTTGAAGTTAATAAGTAATTCTAAAAATCTTGTAAACACAGACATCCAATGTAAGTTATGAATTATGATTTACAACATGCACTGTGTAATCAGCAAAAAATACCAGCCAGAATCTGACCTTTCCTCTATCGAAGAGAGTCATAGATTATTCATACAGTTTGCCAATTAGGTTAATGACACAGCTTTTTACATATTGAAAGTGTAATTATGATCAAGAAGTTAAAAGGAAGCTTGCAAGAAATCGGTATGCCTGTGGCCTTAGTTGGTTTTATGTGTATCCACGAGTGGAAAAATGCAAATGCAACTAGGGTTTCGAAGAAGTTATCTACCCACCTTTTAATTACAACTTCATTAAACTGCAATCACAATACAATATAAGGAAGAGACAGAAAGAGGGAGACAGAAAGAGAGAGAGAGAGAGAGAGAAAATGTAGATTACCAGATATACGACAAATGCATTCCGTAGGGGATGTTACTTAATTGTAACAGAATCAGACCAGGGATATGAATTTGCTTTCAGCATTTACCTTTCCTCAAAATAATCAAGAGCTTACATTTTCAAAAAAAAAGGGGGGGGGGTAATAAGCATATTATGGTGATACGTCTCATTAAGAAAAAAAGGAAATTTTAAACATTCGAAATCACTTTCAAGTCAGCTGAAATATGTGACTTAGTGAAACATATCCTTGATAGCAGCATATATTTATCAGCATAAAAGAAAGGGGGGGGATGGTGGTGGGTTGAATAACCAATCAATATAACAATTTTTTATGGAGGAAATCATAAGAATGGCATTTTAACAGCCAAACAGCTAAAACATGAGGGCTACAAAAAACAAAATTACCATAAAATCACCCTACTGGCTGGGTGTGAAGGTCTAGTAACAAATGAAAATATCTGGTTTATCACATCACTGACTTGGATATTCATGATGCAATAATTTCTGTTATGACAATTAACACTGAAATTAAAAACATTTATAAAATAGCACCCGCGAGCCTTAAAAACACCCTCTTGAAAAAAGGGCTACTATTTTGTTCCAAAGTTTTAAAATAGCCCTTGTGAAAATATATAAATTTTTCGGTGAATATGAAAGTTAGTGTAGCTGGTAGCATGACTTACTGAACCATTTCCAGTGACGGCATAGAGTGTATACCCATCTGCATGTATTCTTTCTTCAATACACATGGCTAGTTCATTGATGAGTCCCAGTCTATGACTGTATATCTGAATGTCGATTGCAAGGTCATACATTTGTTTCCTTCTCTCTTGAAAAGCCGAACTCTGAAAAAAAGGAAAGAATTAAAATGCAGGCATTAGAAAATATCAAGAATGTACTGAAATCTCCTCATTGTACATTTGTATCCAAATTAAACTATTTTCCACATTACAATTGAATGAGTAGAGTAATCATGTACTCGTTATTCCACAAACCAAATATTTATAATCAAATGTATGTTAAAATGTTGGATCAGAGAGCCTGTACAAATAACAATCAGATTTTAATGGGAAAACTATATGACAAATTTGTATCTCAGACAAAGAGTACTTTCCTTCACAAAACTAATCCATCTTAGAACTAATGCAAGCCTTTTGGTAAACATGAAAAATAAGTCTTTTATTTACATATAATGTTGTAAGCCACCTAAAAGAAAGAGTAAATAAAATTAAGTTTCAGCACAATACGAATGGGTTTTCATCATATAAAACGCAAGCAAAATACATGGACTTATGCTAACAATTAGCCTTTTATGCATGCAGCAAGTTTTGGTCAATGCCACATGTAATTTCTTATTTTGAACAAGGAAGCATTTCCCCTTTTTTGTGCTGCAACAGTTTTGGGGCAATGTTTTGATGCAGTTCATCACGTCTTATTTGAATGCAGCATAAACAGCGAGGATGTAAGGATTTCAAGTTTTCAAAAACACTAAAGTGAACAGTCCAAAATATCTCCCTATCTGTCTTCCCTAAGTTAAAGTAATCTATGGGACTTTGTTGATGGATCCCTTTTCTTGGTCATTGTTCTATTGCTTCAGGAAATTTTCCACTGCACTTCTTTGTTTCGTACCCCTGAGTGTCTTAACACTAAGCCATGTATACATCTGTTTTCTCCTCTCTGGAGGCGGAAATTGCTATCAATTACACAGTCACAAATCATATCTTTTGTAAGCCCAACATGCAGGTGTCTAGCTGTGGAGGTTTTACCACAAATTTTAAGTGGCTGGACAATCAGTTGTTATTGTATTTTGCAAGACGTTGTACAGAGAAATGTAGAAATGGCTTCCTCCCATTTGTAGAGGCTTAATTTGATAGCCATGCAGACAATTAAATCATCACAGAAATTGGCAGTACTGGCATACCCACACTATGGCAGGCAGTATATAAAAGGCTCTATTTCTTTTTAAATTCATGTCACTAGATTTTTTTTTCTCTTTTCTCAAACACCAACCACAGTGCATCAAGGATAGGTTTTTAACCATTTGAAACAATCAAATCATCACAGAAATTTACAGAAGTGTGTTTCAGAAGTATCTAGAAACATGTAGTTATTAGGCAGTTACCACAGTTGTGGGGAATATTAAAGTCTGTATAGGATTTCAAAGAGTCACAAGAAAGAGTTTTCTTTTTCTCAAATACCATAGTACATCAAGTATTAAAAAAAATGCATCATTATAGAAATTGAAAGAAGTAGAAATTCTAGAAGTATGAAGATAATTATCAGAATAGTAGGTTAGATAAAAGTCTCTTAGGGATTTCAAAAGTCACTAAAAAAAATTCTGGGTTTTTTTCTCCACCACGTACCAGAGAGCATCACGCAGTTGGGTTTTTAAAATGGACAACTGAATTTTGCAAATTCTCTAGTTCTTAGTCTTTTCACTGAAATACCACAGCATAATTATCAAGAAAGGGGGTTAAACCAAAGCACTTGTAAATTTCCTCAATTTTTTACTTCCTGGTTCTTTTCTAAGAAACCACAGTATATCAAGCATATGGTTTTTTTTTAAACAAATGTATCAAATTCCTAATTTCTTCTATTTCCTAGAATTTTTTTTCTTTTTCTAAGACACCACAGTATATATATATATATATATCTATATCTATATATATATATATATATATATATATCAAGCACATTTTCCCCCACAAACGTATTAAACCCCTGAATTTCCTCTTTTCCCTAGTATTTTTGTCATTTCTAAGACACCACAGTTATATATCAAGTACATGTTTTAATTAATGGACCAAACCCCTGAATTTCCTCAATTTCTATTTTCTTCTTTCTTTTCTAAGACACCAGAGTATATTAAATACATGTTTTTAACAAATGTATCAAACCCCTAATTTCCTCTATTTCCTAGTATCTTGTCTTTTCTAAGACACCACAGTATATCAAGTACATGTTTTTAATTAATGGACTAAACCCCTGAATTTCCTCCATTTCTTACTTCTGGCTTCCTCTCTGAGACATAGCAGTATATCAAATACTAGTATATGTTTTTAACTCATTAAGCATGATTCAGTTTTCCATATAGACCCTAGCCTAAGTTAATTCTGACTTAGTGTTCAACAGGTTAAAACCTAACTAATGGACTCAACTCATGAATTTCATTATTTCCCTAATTTCTTGCTTCTTTTCAAAGACACCAAAGTATCAGGTACACGTTTTCTTAAGGCATCTTATCTTTCTGTCGTTGTGCGAAAGAACGCGTCTGGAACGCAAAATGGAAAATTATTGAAAATAAGATTTTTCAAGCAATGATTGATAATTTCACAGGTAGCATGTAGACCTTGTAAACTGATATACTATCTTCTTGTGGCATGATCTTTGCCTAAAATTCTATTGCAATATGTCAAAACAGACATTTAAGTTTTTGCATTTTCGTAATTTGTGTTCCGGACGCGTTCTTTAGCACAACGACATAAAGATGAAACGCCTAATAACCAATCGACTGAATTTCTTTAATGCTGTATGCTTTGATAGGGAAACCACATGTTTCACCTCAGGTCATTTGTTGACATAATCTACAAGTATTGTTTTATTTTTATTCTTGACATGTATTTTTCCTTTTTAAGGCATCGACTGGTTTCTTGGCTTCTTGACCCATTGAAAATTAAGCCTGAGATAGCCTGGGCTTGAATCTATGAAAAATGAGTGTTAAACCCATAGACATATAATAAATTTACTAGACGAAAAGCAGCACATGCAGATATCATTACGCAAATGACATTAGGCCCCGCCTCTTTCGGATCATTTGAAGGTCGACCTTAGCACCCGTTTTTGTAGCATTATTCATATCTACTGCGCGTATGGCGCGTATCACTATTATTATGATACTTTGATTTCATGCGCATTTGTTGCGCATTGATTGTGCATCATTGCGCATGTTTTTAGCTGATGGGCGTAATGTTTTAAAACATGCACAAACGCACGTGACTCCTTGGAATCATCTTACAAAATGAATTATTCATTTTTGCTCATAAATACTGATGGGTGCTTAGGTCGGCCTACTAATGGATCTGGACAAAATGGCGGAGCTTTAGGGGCCTGGTTAAACCATTGGCTACTGGAATTAGGTGGCCTTTGCATAATGACCACTGCGCACTATACGATCCCACTGCAAACAGATTTGGGAACAAATAGCATTTTTGCATTTAATACGAAAGCTTGAACAAGTAAAATTGAAATTTTGCCTTGAGGTCAGAGTAAGGGCCAAATCTGATTTTGCATTTATGTAATTACGATGATTGTATATTATGTCATATTTTGTTATCAATACCAGGAATGTCAATTTGTTGTTTCATTATTTTGATTTTTATTTGAATAATTGGAAATAAATGTGTATGAACTGAACTGAACTTTATAACTACAAGGGGGCTGGTAATAGCCTCAAGATTCAACTCTGATATTCATACCACTATTTAGAACTTAGGCACATATGATTTTCCATGTTTGAATGTGAATGTCAAATATAACATTTCTTTCTAAAATTGGATCACAGACAGATCATGTAGTGTGTGGTAGTCTTAAAGCCTATGGAATGAGAAAATACAGTAGGTAACGGGTTAAACAGATTAAAATTGTATCCGAAAAAATGAAATGATCAACTAGTTATTTGCTTTATGGAAGGACTGACTGAATAATTGCTTCCAGACAATTTAATATAAAATGTAGTACATGGTAATACCTTAATTGTACTTGGACTTTAAGCAACACAAAAACTGAAATAGGTCCACAGAATACCTTTTTCATAGGACAAAATGAAATCTGCTGCCTACTGAAACTGTGAACAAGTCCATTAAATTAGCATTTCAGTAGCTTGATGAGTGAATAAGGGCATTTGCAATGAAATGCTGATTAGGAAACACACACATTATAAATATATGAACATACATGTATGCATAGATAATTACATCTACGGAAGATATGAACTTGTCATATGTAACACAGTAAATTAAATTTTGAAATCTACTAACTACTCAAAAAGATTGAGATATTTATATCTATGAAAGATATAAACTTGTCATCAGGGGAAAAAAATACACGGGGGCTGAGGGCGAATTCGCCCCCGAAAGGCCAAAAAGAGCCCCTGAAATTCTCATAGGGTCCAATGTTAACTGTAATACAATGTAGAAAATTTAGGCCGATAGGCTCAAAAAGTAGCCCTGGAAAAAAAAAAAAAAATTTTTCCCTGCTTGTCATACATAAAATAGTAAATAAATTTTTTATATCTACTATCTACTCAAAAAGACCAAGTTATTTACATCTATGGAAGATATGAACTTGTCATATGTAAAGTAAATGAAATTTTGATATCTACTATCTACTCAAAAAAATTGAGATATTTACATCTGTGGAAGATAAACCTGTCATATGTAAAATAGTAGATTAAATTTTGATATCTACTATCTACTAAAAAAGATTGAGATATTTACATCTATGAAAAATATGAACTTGTCATATGTAAAATAGTAAATGAAATTTTGAAATTTTGATATCTACTATCTACTCAAAAAGATTGAGATATTTACATCTATGGAAGATATAAACTTGTCATATGTAAAATAGAAAATTAAATTTTGATATCTACTATCTACTCAAAAAGATTGAGATATTTACATCTATGAAAGATATGAACTTGTCATATGTAAAATAGTAAATTAAATTTTGATATCTACTAACTACTCAAAAAGAATGAGATATTTACATCTATGAAAGATATGAACTTGTCATATGTAAAATAGTAAATTAAATTTTGATATCTACTATCTACTCAAAAAGAATGAGATATTTACATCTATGAAAGATATGAACTTGTCATATGTAAAAGAGAAAATTAGATTGAGATCTACTATCTAGTCAAAAAGATTAGAGTTTGAACCTCAGCACCATTTATTCATTTCACCTTTATTTCGCAAGGTATTTAACTACATTTGCTCTTCACCCAGGTGACATGAAGGGTAGTGGTAGCAAGCGATTTCCCCCAAGGGTAAGAAATACATGTTGTTCTAAGGGTAAAGTCACAGCACTACAAACAGTTTTGTGTAATTCTGCTCTATAGTCATCCCATAAATTTTCTCCATCATAATCATTATCAATATTTTCTCCACCACAGTCATTACTAATACTTTCATCATTATGGCATGAATATAGAGCTGAAACATTTTTACTTTAATCATTATGGCATCAACATTGGGCTGATATCATTTTCATCATTATGGTATCAACACTGTGCTGAATTATTATTTTCATCATAATGATATCAACATAGAGCTGATTTATCATTTTCATCACTGTGGTATGAAAATAGAGCCGAAATATTATCATTTTCACCACCATGGTATCAAGATAAAGCTAAATTTTAATTTTCATCTTTATGATATCAAGATAGAGCTGAATTATTATTTTCATCACTATGGTGGTATCAACACACATGTACTTATTTTCATCATTATAATATTAAGATAGAGTTGAAATATTAATTCTATCATTATGATATCAAGATAGAGCTGATTTATTAATTCATCATTATGGTATCAAAATAGAGCCGCATAATTAACTTTCATCATTATGGTATTAACATAGAGCTAAATCATTTTTTTCCATCACAATGGAATCAACATAGAGTTGAATCATTATGGTGTATAAATAAGAGCTGAATTGCTATTTTCATCATGAAGTCAAGGTAATGGTATCAGCATAGAGCTGAAATATCATTTTCGTTATTATGGTATCGACATTGGGCTTAATTATCATTTTCATAATCATGGTATCAACATAGAGCTGAATTATCATTTTCATTATTAAGGTATCAACACACATGTAGAGTTGAGTAATTATTGTCATTATTATGATATCAAGATAGAGCTGAAATATCATTGTCATTATTATGACATCAAGATAGAGCTGGATTATTATTTTCAACATTATGGTGTCAAAACGGAGCTGCATAATCAATTGTCATCATTATGGTATCAACAAAGAGCTAAATTATTATTTTTCATCACTATGGAATCAACATAGAGTTGAATCATTATGGGTCAAAATAGAGCTGAATTGTTATTTTCATCATTAAGGTAATGGTATCAACATAGAGCTGAATTGTTGTTTGCATTATTATGGTGTCAACACAGCTCTAAATTATCGTTTTCAACATCATGGTTATTTTCATCATCACAGTATTGACAAAGAGCTGAATTATTACTTTCATCATCATGGTATTGGTATCAACATAGAGCGGAAATTTATTTCTATCATCATGGTATTGACAAAAAGTAGAAAGTATTCACATGCATGTGTTGCTGGGCAAAATATGGTCTGTAAAAAAAAAAAGGATGAAGGCCATTCAGAGGTGTATCCAGAATTGTTCACAACATGACAGGGAATACTCAGTAGTTGCTGAAAAATTACATCAATGAAAAAAAAATATACTGGTAATCACATTTCAAGTCCTGTAAGTCTCAGTTTACTTTAAAAGTATCTACAAGGTAAGCAGGTAAGCAAGCAATTAGCAATAGGGTGTGTGTGTGTGTTGGGGGGGGGGGGGTGCAGTTGTGCCCCTTCTCCCACTTTCCCACCGTGGAAGACACCATTTTCATCAGCTTTTCAATCCCAGGTAATGTACAAACTAAATTATTGAGTGTTAGAGTGCTCAGTACAAGGTCAAACATGGCTATAATTAATTTGAGGTGAGTTTCACTGGATTGAGTTGATTAAAGTGTTTTGTCCTCGGTCGTTCCAATTAATAGTCTCAGAGGTAGGAGCTAGTGTAAATTGAAGGTCGGCAAGGGAGGTCACACATCACCCATGATAATAGCCTTGACTAAAACTGGTCTGTGACAAGAAAAGGGACAAGGAAATGTACATGCATTGAGAAACATATGAGATGCAATCTTTTTTCTACATTTACCAATCACCAACATGAAACATGTACTAATGGTTATTGAATGTCCTTGATTTGTCACCAGCCCCATAAGCAGCTTTGATAATAGTATGGTATTTGCCATTTTAATTGAAATTGGTTTGATATCTAAATCTCCTTGTAAGTAAATCATACAATATCACTAGGCTTAAAAGCATTCAAATACAAAAAAAAAAAAATAATAATAATAAAAATACACATTCTGAAACTGCCAGAGGTACATTATATCTAAAAGTTCAGGGCCCGGTTGCATAAAATTTATGCCATCAATGGTAACTTCCATGGAAATCTTCAATTCGATTGGCTGTTAAGCAATGTTACCATGGTAATTACAATTGATAGCAAAGTAAATCATTTATGGTAAACTTCACGCAATGGGGCCCAGGTTGTACATTGACACATCTCAGTCTGCCAAACAACTGTCATGCAAATGTTGAGGCATTACCCCAAATGAACCGTTTTAAGGATATGGGAACATCATAGACCATAGAAGAGATGGTGAATCATATTGAGAAATATAATGTTGTCTGGTGAGAGGCAGAAATTTTAATTCTATGCAAAATTGCAAATGCTTAAAAGCACTTAAATACAAAACAGTACACATTCTGAAGGTGACAGAGTTACATTATAACTAAAAGTTCTGGGCCATGTTGCACAAAAGTTACCACTGATGGAAAGTTTGCCATGAATGGTAACTTCCATGGAAACCTTGAATATGATTGGCTGTTGGGCAATGTTACCATGGTAGTTATAATTGATAGTAAAGTTAATCATTTATGGTAAATTTCACGCAATGGGACCCTGGTCATATATTGACACATCTCAGTCTGCCAAACAACTGTCATGCAAATGTTCAGTTATTACCCCAAATGAATCGTTCTAAGGATATGAGAACATCATAGACCATAGAAAAGATGGTGAATCTTTTGGAGAAATATAATGTCTGGTGAGAGGCAGAAATTTAATTCTATGTAAGATTGCATGCAATAAATGTAGGTTCATGCCATTCTGGTGCTTTGCATGACATTACTTGATGCTTTGAATGTTTTTCAAAAAAAAGTACTGGTTATCACAAGTAAACATCACGAACTGAAAAAATGCATTTGACATGAATTTTCTCATTTTGCAATTTTCCTTTGAACAAGATTTATCACAACTTTGAATATGATTTTCCATGGTCTAAGCTGGGGGGGGGGGGGCACTCATGTATAATGGCAGTATGGGTATGTGCGGCCCTTAAGGCCCCCTTTTCATGCCTTGCCAGACGTTCCAAAGCATATCTTTTTCACTGACCAACCCGTTCCTATGGTACGCAGTTGAAATCTCCCGTTCTCTGGTTTTATCGCTCGTTCTGTAAGCCCAAAAATCATTTAGATCCCGTTCTCAAGGGTTCCCAAGCACCGTCTTCAGTCCGGTGGGGCTTGGGTCCATCCTCAACAATTTTCAATTTCTGTACGATTTTAAAAAAAAAGAAGAGATATCCGAATTTCAAAATTCGATGCCAGATCGGAATCGGAACGCGCATAAAAGTTCTAGGTCTACTGTAAACATATATGTACTGTACCAGTCAAGGCAGGCAGCTCCGTCGATCGAGTCGATACTGATCTTTGGAGCCCTCGGCTCGATCGATCTACGCTCGATCAGGCGTCGGTTCTCAAGACCCCCATTTCATGTTAAATTCCAGTTCCCAAACCCCCATTTGGAGAGGGCCATTTAGTTCTTAAGCCCCTCAGTTCATAAGCAACTTCAGTCCGTAAGGGTATGGTTTCAGATTTTGGGGCCACACACCCCTACCCTTTCCAAATGTGAGTGCCCCCCCCCCCCCCCCCCCCCCCCCCCCCCCGGGGACCTAAGCCACAACAACATTCGATTTGAAAGTACCTACCAGATGAAGGGATATCAAATCTGACAAATGGCTGAAGTGTGCTCTTCACTGGAGATTCTAATTATATACCCCACTATCTGCACACATGCATAAACCTCAAAGATATCATGTTACATAAATCCCTAATGTTCAATCAAAATGTCTGTTTTGTTTGCGATGTTTGTAGCTTTTTTTCATAGTATGTTATACTAGAATGCAGGTGGTTTGGCACTGCAAAATTGGAAAATAGCACTGAACACAGACATATCAAGCTTTTCGACATGCACTCATCAGAGTAAAATTGCATGGGTGAACAGGAAGCTGAAAATCAAAACAATACATAGAGGGTAACGAGGTAACAAATGTGTTATATTTGTTAATTTGCAGGGCCTTGAGACTGCGCATTAAGCACTAAATAAATATATTAACTATGATATGCACATGCACAATTAAAATGACACCCATGACTGGAATAGCTATCAATCTGATCTAGTGGTATCTTTCCTAAGAATCTTAACCCTTTGCCTCCAGGGAACTGGGTCTTCCCTGTTTAAAGCCTATGGGAATGGGTGAATCTTGACGTCAGTTGGCTATACTTCAAAGCTGTCAACCACATAAACAGCGCATCAATTTCGCAGGAAATTGCGAGAGGAAGCGTACCAATGCTTGGGTCAAGCCAGGGCCGGACGCTGGCGTCGGAACGTGCAGGTGATTGGGCGTCTGGTAACAATAGGAGACAGGAGATTGGAGAGTACGTTGATATTTGGAATGAATTGGAAAGTTGCCCAACATGGCAGGAAACCCAATCTCATCCGTCGCATCAGTTTCTCACCTCAGTTCTAACCATGTAACCAATGACGATATCATGATGAAAGTGCTTTTGAACACTCTATAATTGAGTACGATACCGTTGTAAAGTACATTTGTTGTCAGTATGATAACACAATATAAGTATGTGATGTCCCCCTCCCTCTTTACAGTATCAAAGTCAATTTCTACACCGTTTAACCTTATTTGGAATCTTTTAACCAACGATAATGTCATGATGAAAGTGATGTAAGCATTATACAATAGTTAATGACTCGTCAGAATATATTCCACCCTCCATGAGAAAATAAACATGTGATAATTCCTCAGCTCCCTCGACAGAAATCCAGTGCTGATTTCTCCATACAAGTTCCTAACCTCATTTCATAATAAAGATATGAACAAAATGTCATGACATCATGCCAAAAGTGCTTAGTAACTTGTTTGAGCATAATGTTGTAAAGTACAAACTACTTTGCTCCTTTTTAGCACATAATCCTTCATGAAAAAAGTGAACTTCAAACTTTCCCTCACCATAGTTGGTCAAAAAGTCAATGCAAAATATCAAACAAAAAGAAACTTAGACTTGTTTATCACATCGTGCACCAGATTTTACATGTGGCAATTTAAGAAATGAAAAAGCGGCATTTATTGAAACTCAAGTAATGTACATCATCCGGGTGATATTTATACTTTTAATAAAAAAAATAAAAATATCCCCCCATGACTGTCTCAAAATGATAAATTCACATTAAAAGCTAATGAGTAAACATCAAAAGAAGGCTTTTAAATGTGTGTCATCATCGGAACATTATGATGTATTACTTGCAGCTGCTGGAATTGGCAACATGACACACCAATGTCTCATATTTTTTATTTGGCATGGATGAGACTTCCTTCAATCCATCCTGTCATCCAGTAATCTTTTGAGAGGTTCTGACTATCCTTGCACAGGGCACCAAACTCTCTTGTTTGAAAGGAAAGAAATTAAAGAGTTCTGGGAAAGATGAAAGTAACTTTGTGAGCCTTAATTCTCCTTCTTTTTCATGTGAGTTGGGAAGAAAGACATAACAATACTGTCTCTAGAAAAGGATTGTCCTTCAAATGCCCTCTTATTTGAAAATGGACAAGAAAATGCTCGAGTACTTGGCCTGAACATAAAATGTGTGTGTGTAGTCCTAATACACTGTATATACACCCATTTTCGTGTGCAGTGTACATGCTTTTCATGAAAAAAAAATGAGTTGTTTTCCTATCTTTTTGAAAGCTCCAGGTATACTTCAATTTTTTATGTCACAAATCATTTTTCACCTCTCCATGAGCCCAGCCTTCGCTTTAAATGGAATGTCAAGCCCTAATTTTTATAATGATGTCATCTTGATACTGGGTTGATTTCATTTACAGACTGATCAAAAAGGAACACAATGGATGCAATATCAAAATATAGGTCCTCTCAAAACATTAGGAATTTCAGCAACAGAGCGAGAGTCCAAAGAGATGGTTAAACAGAGGTAGAGCATCGAACAATACAATGCATTTTCAGAAATAAAACTTGAAATGACACTGTACAGCATGGAAAATTTTGCACCAGAATTTTTTTTCTCTCGAAACTTCAGAAACGATATGAAAATGGACTCTGACTATCTGTATGGTTACAAAGCCTCCTTGATTCCGCTTTAATTTAAAGCGGAATCAAGGAGGCTTCAAATAATTCCTGTTACGGATGCATTGAATTAATGCATCTGTAACAGGAATTATTTGAAGCCTAAGTTGACCAGCTTTTCTTCCGCAAATTGGCAACACCAGTATTTTTCTTTTATTGCTACATTTTTCTTCAAAGTTGTATTTGAAATGATACACTGACAGAAAGTATGTTGGGATCTGTGAGAAGTTAAAAAGTTGCCAATTTGCATGAAAGAGCAGTGATCGTGAACTTTGCATCACACTGTCAATTTCAAGATTTTAGTACTTACAGGTTTTTTTCTTTAAAAAATTGTTGGCATTAGACAACAAATACCGATGCAAGCAAAATGAGCACAGTATGTATAGATATTAAGTAATTTGCTCTTTATGCTAATTAATGTATTTGGTATGCTTTGAGGACTCTGCATCAAAAGTTATTTGGCCAAACCACAAAATGTGGAATTCAGGCACAAATGGATTAACCCATAGCAGTACTCTGTTTTCTGATGGGCTAAATTTATCTGCATGCCTTCCTCAAATTGGCAACAATTACTTATTTTACATTCCTAAATGGTTGAGGAAAAAAAGAAAATGCACACAAAATGAACCAATGTGAATAAAAGTGCAAAATCTGAAGGATAAGTTGTGAATTTATAAGCAAATATAGGACTTGTATATTTTTCACTGCATTGCCAATCTAAAGAATTTAATGATTAGCTGCTATCAAATTGCTCTATTTGAGAACTGTAAAACATATTGCAATGAAAAGTAACCATAACTTTTCTGTGAGTAGCTCTTTCTGCTCATGTATAATGTGTAATTCCTAGCATTCTGGATCACAAGATACTGAAAAAATGTCACTAAAAGGAGAACACTGTACTGCTATGGGTTAATGGTGTAATATACATGTAGGTCCTGCAGCTATTGAAGAGGAGAGATAAAACGTTTCATAGTTTAGTAAAACAAAGTGATCACAATTTGGTGACCATGAATTCTTACAAAACCCCAAGAAATCTCACATATCTTCTCATAGATAACCAAAAGTGCCCTCAGGAAACAAGAAACTGCCTTTCTTTGAAAAAGTAGTTCATTTCATAAAAAGTTAGGGTCGCAACATATGTGCTTTTAAATCTAATTGCTCTATATTTGAAGTCGAGCAAGCACGAGTGCTTGATGTTCACCGTAATTAAGGAACTAGAGCTCAGGGGAGAAGCATGTATGTAGTATTAGTTTTTCAAGGCCAACTTAATTGAACATTCAGTGTGAATAAAAGGAAATCTTTAAAAACAGTGAAGACTGTCTGGCTGTGCCAAAGGGATAGTACAGATTAAAGGGGCTAGAAAATGAGAAATCATGGGGAAAGGCAGTGTGATCTCGGATGAGAGAGGGGGAATGTAGTCAGCCACTCGAGTTTCAAGAAAAGGGATAATCCATTCTAAACAACTGTGATTTATTGCTGTACGTGTTTCAAATTTCGCGCAATGAAAAAGCTAATAAACAGCTAGTCATATGGAAAAACAATTACATGGCCAGCTCCCTGGGAGAGCGTAAGGGGTGTTACGTAATCCGCGGCGACGCCATGTCGGGGAAAGGCAGTGGAGTTTAATGGCTAGACTAACAAACCAGAAGTAAACCATATTTTGTATTTTGAAATGTTGGAGCATTATACAAGACGTTTCTTCGAGTGAACACGATGAGACCCGTTAAGAGTCTAAACACTTAGAGTTGTTGAGAAATGTGAGAACCCGAAGTGTATGACTAGGTTTAGTTCGGTAAACTTCGTGCTGTCCGAACTTTTGTCGCATTAGTCCGACGGGCTCGCATAACGGACGGATTATAGTGTACAAGTAAACAAGCCTTTTGCAAATTTGTTTTCCCCATGATTTCCCATTTGTTGGCCTCTTTAAAAGCAAAAAAATTAAGTCACTAGCCTCTTTACACTTGTTTTTTTTTAACCCCATACTATCTTTAACCCCGGACTATCTCGATTTCTGTTCTCACTTGAGCATTAACCCCACCGTTTTTACATTTAGCCCCACCAAAAGCGGGCTAACCCTGCTTTTTTCCAGGGCTAAAATAGTCCCGTACTATCTGTGATGTAGCCCACTTTGGTAAAGCGTAATGTGAACAGAAAGCCGGCTAAGCTTAGTCCCAGTGGGGCTATCAGTGGGGCTAAATGCTGTTTTAGCCCCATCGATAGTACTGGACTAAGCAAAATTTTGCCAGTGTAAAAAGGCTACTAACTATGAGCAAGTTTTCTATGGTATTTAACCGTAAAACCAAATTATCACATTTCTACAAACCATCAAACCTGTCAATTTTAGGTCAATTTTTCAAGATTCAGTTTCTTTCTCTCATGGCAAAATTTGAGTTGAGATCTACATGTATCTATACACTGACAAAATTTTGAGGTCCAATTTAAAGGCAAAGTCCACCCAAGAAATTTCACTGTTTCATTAAAAGGAGTTAAATTTGAACAGCATTTTAAAAAAGAAATAAGCAAAATCGGTCAAAGAATAAGAAAATTACACTCATTTACATTTTCTAGTAAATTACTCTCAGCTCTGCAAATTGGCAACACTGATGACATCATATGCGAGCAGCTCTCCATTTACTCTGTACATGAAATTTCACATTTTCTCAATTTTCTTGAAAGTTACACATTTTCTAACCCCCACCGTCAATGTATGTTCAGAAGAATTGCTTTCTACATAACATACTTTGACTATGGGGAGAGAAAATGTGTAACTTTCAAGACAATTGAGAAAGTGTGAAATTTCATGTATAAAGTGAATGGAGAGCTGCTTGCACGACGCATATCATTAGTGTTGCCAATTTGCAGAGCTGAGAGTAGTTTACTAGAAAATGTATATGAGTGTAATTTTTTTATTCTTTGACCGATTTTGCTCATTTCTTTTTTTAAAACACTGTTCAAATTAACTCCTTTTATTGAAACAGTGAAACTTCTGGGGTGGACTTTCCCTTTAAAGCTGAAGTGCAAATATAAGTGCATTTGTCACTTTGAAAAAAACCACAACAGCCCATGGAGCAATTCTTTGAACTGTCAAATATGACCCCAAACTGACAAATTCGTCAAATCCCAAAAGCATCAAAGCTCAAATCAAAAGTTCAAAAAGAAGGTGGCATAGAGGGGGCTTAAAGGCATTGGCTAACTTTGTGAGTAGCTGATGTAAAAAATTCTCAAACTAAGATGAAACATATGTATGAGTACTTGTATTTGTACTCAAAAACCCTGAAACCAACCATAATTTAGAATGAAAAAGTGTAAGTTAGATGCAAACGACGATTTTATTATCCTTGGTCTCATGAGACAATCACTAAGAGGACCACTTTGCTTGAATTTGAAAATGTCGTTATGTGCCTCCCGCCGCGGGATACGCCAATACACATAGAACGGTAAGGTGAGTCATACGCGCATATGCGCACTCCTTATGTTTATTCTGTGCAACCGACCCTCGTATATTTTTCAAACATTGTTTTCTTTTTATATTTAAAAATACTTCCTGTGGATATTATTCTTTGAAACTTTCAGACAGGTATTTTTACACTTTTTTAACCCTTATGTTTATCCCATTTTCAAGTAACAAAACAAGAATTTTTAAAATCATAACAATGTTAACCAATGTCTTTAACCATGCTGGAGTTTACACAGATATGCTTCTGATTATAGATGGGGTCACACTTGCATATCGACAAATGAAAAAGACAGAATCAAGATTGATGAGTGTAGAATCAATAAGCCACACATCTTATGCTGAATCAATAATGGAAGCGCTACTTCTGAGTGGTAGGCAAAGACTGAATCAGTCTTGGGTAATGTGAGATTGAGAAAAAGGGAAAAGATACAATATCTCTGGACAGGGAAACTTGGTTGCCCAGTCCATGTTATTCTTATGGGCATATATATATAGATCTAGAGGGTGTCCTTTGGGTTCTCAACCCATTTTTTCCTTTTTATTTACTCTGTTTCTACTTTTTAAAATTAGTTATGTTTGCATGGGCCATTGTAATCTTAAAACACAACATTAGCAAAACCTCCATGTTTTAAATATTAGGGGTAAAACAATGACAAGGATTTATAAAGGACTAAAACAATGACCGCTCAACATTTTCGAAACTACAAGCCAGTAGTCTGTGTCCATGTAGGATTAGTTTGCAGGTTCAAATTTTCATCAATCAAAATACTACTATATGAATAATAATAATAATAATAATAATAATAATAATAATAATAATAATAATAATAATAATAATAATAATAATAATGATAACAATAATAATAATAATAATAAAAATAATAATAATAATAATAATAATACATGTAGTGTGTTCTTGTATGGCGCTCATGTCCGTCAGAATCGACGCTCCTGGCGCTTCACTGTTATTATCCCGGCTTTAACAAGGTAGCCATGAAGGCGCTCCAGCATGTCAAGGAAATTCTTCCTATCGTGTACCCATTTACTGCACCTGGGTCGAGAGTGGCAATTGTAGGTTAATGTCTTGCCAAAAGACATTGGTGCCAAAGTGGGACTTGAACTGCCAACCTTGGGATCTACAGTCTGGCGACGTATCCAGTAGACCACGACATGCCGTGCTATAGCTGCTCCTGACACGGTCCAAGGCTCAAAGACGGGCAAAGCAAGGCTCTACTCAGATGTTTTCATTTGGAATTATGCATGAGCATCAGAAGAGGGTCTGTGACCACAGACTATAAAGACGTGATCTCAAGTAAGGACAATCCACTGCTTGTAGTTTTGAGTTAACCTCAAGCTTGCATAAAGCTTTGCAACTACAGCTAATCTTCGTTTCGCAAATATGAGGATATTTACACAACCTGAAAGAACAAGATACCTTAAAATTTTAAAACCACAACTAAACTCTAAGTTTAGGGATGGTTGTGCGATTGTAACTATTTCCAGTCAACATTCTATTACTTTTTCAATTTCAAGTCAGCTCTATAGCTTCATGTTTAGGATGCTCTTTAGCTTCATGTTTAGGATGCTCTTTAGCTTCATGTTTAGGATGCTCTTTATCAACATACTTTTCATTTTTCATTCAGTGTTTTGGTTCATTCAATAATATGATGACCTAGCAAGGAAAAATCAAATTACAACAATTTTAAAATGCAAAAGGTAATTTACACTTGAGACTATTGATAAACATCCATTCATTGATCTTCTCTTTGCTTTTATTTACAGGGACAGACAGGGGAGGGGTCATGAGGAAGAACTCTGATGAGGCCTATTATGGACTTTAATCTTGTTTCAAAACTGCAAAAAATGTTGACTGATGAATAGAAAGAACATCATGAAAGATCATCTATCCTTGTTTTTTTTTGTCTTTATCTTTTGTTTAGTTTGTTTCACAATGATTAAAGGTAAATGCATTGTTCAAGTAGGAGTAAAGAGTCGGCGTGGAAAGTTAGCATTGATAGTTAGCATTGATTTACCGGAGGTCATTCCAGGTGGTTTGGATGAAGGATGATAGCAGTGTACATCACTTTCATCCACCTGCCATGGAAGAGGTTGCTATGGCAATGGCCAATGACCCCCCATTCAGACTAATGAAATTCTGTACAAAAACTGTATATTCAAACCAAAGGCAAATTAAAGTAACGATTCTTTATAGTCTAAATGGCATATGATGACACGTTGCGTAAAGAAACATCATATAGAACAATGCACATTTGAGTATCATTTCAAACGAAAACTTGATGAAGACTGCCCCCCCCCTTGTCCATGTATACTGAACGATGTGCAAACACCATTTAAAAGGGCAGGGCCCTCTTGCATAAAAAGTTGCGATTAAACGCAACTATAAAAATTAAACGCAACTATAAAAATTAAACGCAACTACAAAAATTAAACGCAACTACAAAAATTAGACGCAACTTGACTTTCAACCAAACAGATTTGAGTATTTGGGACTTGGGTTTAATTCTTTTGAGTTGTGTACAATCGCAACTTTTTGCAAGAGGGCCCAGGACTTATTGTACTAGCATGCTGATATAATAATTTAGCTGTAACCTTGTATGTGAACAGCACTGCTCATGATGTAACTTGATACAAAACATACAGTGCCAGATGACACCCCCCCCCCCCCCCCCCCATACTAGCAGCATCTTTATATGATCTTCGTACAATGCATTTTTTTATAAGTATGTACATGCATCATTTATACATGTACAATATTTCTTTATGCAAGTTCTGTATTACTTTCTTGTGGTTGGGACAGGGCATGACTACCATCCTAATCTTTATACTCCCCCCCCCCCCCAACCAGAAAAAAAAATAGTGTGGACATGTTATGTATAAAGGTCAAGGAAATTCCCTAGAGAAAGAGATGCCAATTTCTACAATAACTTGAAGACAAAATTCAAAGAAATATGCTGAACAACAAACAAAATATTGCTTTGAATTTGTCATAAGAATGAGAAGTATAATAACAGTGTTCTTCTTTTTAAAGGGTGAGTCCACCCTAGAAATTTCACTGTTTCAATAAAAGGAGATAAATTTGAACAGCATTTTAAAAAAGAAATGATCAAAATCGGTCAAAGAATAAGAAAATTACACTCATTAACATTTTCTAGTAAACTACTCTCGGCTCTGCAAATTGCCAACACTGATGACATCATATGCGAGCAGGTCTCCATTCACTTTGTACACGAAATTTCACATTTTCTCAATTTTCTTGGAAGTTACACATTTTCTAACCCCCATAGTCAATGTATGTTCAGAAGAATTGCTTTTTACATAACATACTTTGACTATGGGGTAAAAAAATGTGTAACTTCCAAGAAAATTGAGAAAATGTGAAATTTCATGTACAAAGTGAATGGACACCTGCTCGCATATGATGTCATCAGTGTTGCCAATTCGCAGAGCCGAGAGTAATTTACTAGAATATGTAAATGAGTGTAATTTTCTTATTCTTTGACCAATTTTGCTCATTTCTTTTTTAAAATGCTTTTCAAATTTATCTCCTTTTATTGAAAGAGTGAAACTTCTAGGGTGGACTTTCCCTCTAAGAAGGATGACATTTATAGGAGTGGAAGGGAATTACATTTGTCAAGTATGCATTTTTAAAAAGTGAAGGGTGACATTCTAATTGTGTCCTTAAGATTTTAGACAGTTAAAATACAGCAAAGTAAAAATTACAGCAGGAAATTAAGATATAGATTTATCTTTTATAGCATTATTTCTGTGTACAACTGCTACAACTTTCCAATATGTCAGCTTTCTCTCTCAGCTTTTTTTCCCTTTCAAGTTTGTGACCTGTCTTTTTTCTTTTCAATTTCACTTCAACTCTGCCTCTTTCTCCTCTTGTTCCTGTTGTCTCCCTCACGCCATCTCTCTCACTCTCCCTCCCTTCCTCTCTCTTTCCTTACTACTACTAATAATATACAGTATTACATTTATATAGTGCATTACGTGAATACTTCAATGCGCTCTACACTGTTACTATCATTACCCCTGATCCCTGGATTTCTTATTTCTCTCTCCCTATTCTACTCTCTCCCCTCCCCTCCTTTCTCTTTCTCTCTCTTCCTCTCCCTCCCTCCCTCTCTCTCCCACCCTCCTGTCCCTCTCCTCTCTCTGTCTCTTCCTCCAAACTCCCTTTTTTCTCATCTTCATACAAGCCGACCATTTCATCAAGGCAAGTTCTGAAATGGGTCTCGGTGAAGCGCCTGTAAATAGACATTAGTGTCTCAAACCATTTTGGTCAATATAGTACTTCCACTGAATTTACTCACAGCAGAGCTAAACAAGGATATAAATATCTCTCGAAAGGTTATGCAGTTCTGTTCAATTTTGAAAACAAAAACTGATGCACTGCTGATATATGTGGAGGTGCGTATACACACAATGATGTGAATTGTATGAGGGAAAGAAAGTGTAAACTGAGTGATATGTACAAGGGTGTAGCCAGTGGCCTGACCCATATGTATCTATCTTAATTTAATGATATAGCATCATAGCTGACAATATAGGAATTTGCCTTGAGGAGATGAAATCAGTTATGATCCACATTTATCAAGAATGTAAAAATATATAAGACAAAATATGTTACTATGAGGGTTAAAATGGTCCAAGTTTGCATGACTTTATAGTTATGTAAACATTTATTCATTTTTATTTATTTATTTATCTATGTATCTATTAATTTATTTATTCTCGGGGGGGGGGGGGGGGGGTCACCAATGAATTTGATAACGACTCAAAATTTCACACTGCTTCAAATATTTGCAACAATGCAAGAAGTCAACATCTCTATAAAAATTACACATTGGTTTATGACCTGTGGAGTCCAGAAAGTTAAAAAAAAAACACATACAGAAAATTATTTCAGAATGAAAACTGTTCTATAAAATCCTACTCTTTAAACATGACTGAAACATGTTCAATTAAAAGTTCATACATTTTTGCCACTTTCAACCCAGGAGTAGCAAATGGATAACTGATACTGGAAGATATTATCTAAATAATAATTATGAAATCAATCAAAACCTGGTAGGTCATCCTCAATTTGTAGTGATGTTAGCATTACTTGAGATTTCTAAGTATAATCTTAGAATTTCAAATTCATTAAAATATCAAAGTATCAAAATATTGAAACATTGAAATAGTAGAATATTAAAATGCTAAAATATTATATATCAAATATCATGAACAGGATAAAAACTACTTTACAAAAATCAACTTCAATAGCCCTGTCTATCACCTTTCGAAATGTGCGGAGAAATGGCTTATTACGTAATCCAAACATGATTTGTATGGCAGTGCAATAGGCTTTCAAGTTTGTGCTGGAGTTGATTTTTCGAAAGTAGTTTTTATTGTGTTGATGTTGCTACTTTTCTCTCTCACACACCTTTCTTTTGGAATAAATGTTCTATCATTTTTTCTTCACTTTTTATCCCATTCTCTCTCTCTCCCTCTCTCTCTTTATTCCTCTCCCAAACCCCTCTCTCTGCCTCTCTCCTTCTGTCTTGTCTTTCCACTAACTCTTTCATTTTTGGCCGCATATCCCATTCTTTATTACTTTGGTTAACTCTCTCTTTGACCTGTTTCCATCTCTGTCTCTGTGTCTCTGCATCTCTCTCTCTCTCTCTCTCTCTCTCTCTCTCTCTCTCTCTCTCTTTCTCCTGATATCTGTTAACACTCAAATGCTTTCAATACAGATTGGCATAAGCTTAAGAACACAAATTCCAGATTTAAGATACCCTAAGGCCATAGGAAGCATGTGTGTGATGAAGGCTATATGATCTTTCCCACATACGTGCACGTGATGATGAATGTCTAGGGATATGTACAGGAAATTTGTTGCAGCAATTTGATGAACAAAGTCAGGGAAACTACACGTCAAAAAAACATTTTTTTTCTTCTTATGTCAGAGGATTGGTAAGAAGAAGAAGGAGCGAGAGAAAAGAGAGATAGGGAGATAGGGAGAGAGAGAGAGAGAGAGAGAGAGAGAGAGAGAGAGAGAGGGGGAGAGAGAGAGAGAAAGAAAGAGAAAGAAAGAGAAAGAAAGAGAAAGAGAAATGGAAGCGGAAGGAATGCAGACACTGATGTGATGCCTTTCTCTGTTCCAAAGAGAAAGAGATAGAAGAGGAAGAGGGGGAGAAAGAGGGAGAGAGTGAGAAAGAGAGAAAGAGTGTCTCACTTGGACATTTCGGTCACTTTGCTTGCGTGTTCCCTCAAATACTGAACAAATTCTTGCCCCCCCCCACTCAAAATTCCTGACTACTACATGTACTACTACTACTACTACTACTACTACTACTACTACTACTACTGCTACTACTGCTACTACTGCTACTACTGCTACTACTGCTACTACTACTACTGCTACTACTGCTACTGCTATCACTGCTACTTCTGCTACTACTACTGCTACTACTGCTACCGCTACTACTGCTACCCATTGTTCTCGGCAGTACATAATACCCATGGTTCCAATACCATGTGTACAGGATTTCAGACAAAGTAGAACCATGTGTGAAATTGCCCCGACATGCGTGGCGACAAGGGTAAAAAAAAAAAGGGAAATTGAGTATACATTCCTAACAGTAATAACAAATGCCACAGATTTTTTTTTTACTTTTGGCAATATATTTCAACTACTGTAAGCCTGAGAAGTTTCCAGGGAGAGATCAGTGTACTCCCCATAGCTACAGTGTAGTTGGTAATAGGTTGAAGAAGCTGTAAAATTTTATGAGGATTTTCCCTCATGGTAATACAGAGAAGAGAAAGAGAGAGAGAGAGAGAGAGGAAGATAATGAGAGGAAGAGAGAGTGAGAGAGGGAGAGAATGTGATGTGCTCACTTGATGTAGTCAGTGACCACATTACTTACAAATTCTAAACAGGTACCACATGTATCCATCTATATTGGTAAAAGGGTACATGGGTAGAAAAATAAATGTGAATGCACAAGCTTATTTAATTTCCACTCTCCTGTTCTCCCATATCTTGTAAGTTGTATTTACTGATCTAGGGCTTCAGAGCTCCTAGTGGTGTAAGTATCTCCACTATAAGTCTCCGCTTCGGGTCACCCTCCCATCCCGCAATTCGTGCAGGAGGAGGAATCCCCTCACCCGCCCCCATCCTCAGAAGTGGCAGCACATGTCCTTGACATGTGTGGATTTTTTTTCTGGCTAGAACACTTCTGCTACCACTGCTACTACTGCTACTGCTACTACTGCTACTACTACTACTGCTACTACTACTACTGCTGCTACTACTACTATTACTACTACTACCGCTACTACTACCGCTAATACTACCGCTAATACTACCGCTACTACTACTACTACTACTTTTACCACTTTACTGCTACTGATGCTACTAATAGTATCAATAATAAATCTTATTTCTGTAGTTCATATCCTCACAGATGCAGTCCTTATGTCCTTAGCTGTTTGAAATTTAAAAAATCTACCCCACCCTCAAAAGAGAGAGAAAAAAACAAAACAAACAAAAACAAAAACAACCAAAAGAAAAAAAAACAAACAAAAAAAAAACACCTGGATGAGGGAGAAACATATTACAGGGATCCACACTTGAAGATGTCAATGCATCAAATACATTTCAAAGCACCTAACCTCTTAGTGATGGTGCATTTTTTTTATTAAATCATCAAAATAATTGGAAGCCAACTGGATAAAAAGTATTTTCCAAATACATTTCTTGAGCCATGTATGCATAATCTGAAAGGATAGTGTAACATCTTCTCCATAAATGCAGCTGTCAAATCTTATTATGAAATGAAAAAAACAACTGCAAAAATAAATTTGAGAAAAGAAGGTGTGAAAAAAGTGGTTTCATACTTTTAAAATGCTTGATGAATAGGTTTACATATACTTATATAAAAAGGGTATTTTCTGTTACATTAATCATTTTCCTGTGCAAGACGATTAATGTGCATATTATGTATGTGGTTTTCCCCATTACATAATCATTTCTTTTATTTTTGAAATATGGCCATGTGTGATATCAATAATGATTTTCTCCATGATTATAATCATATTGTATGATTTAATGTAATGATTTGATATAATAAAGGAACCATGTGGAAGGGGATAAAAATTGAAAAAAAATAAAATAAATGCAGGTCTGAACACTGATGAAACAACAACAGGCACCAAGGACAAATGGGCACTCCAAATGTGTATGTGTGGACAATGGACACCTTTCCCCATCTATCTGCTACATCCAGGTTTCACACAATCAATGATACTAATATTGAATGGCTATTCTTTCTGGGAAGGCAAGGCATATTGCACTTGATTTGACAGTACTCATTTCACTTGTCGAGCCAGGTCATAAAATATGCTCACAGCTTCGAGCAATATTCCTTTGTATCCTTCTTACTGCCATTCGATAATATCATGTAAATAATTAATACTGCACTTTGCATGCAGATTAATTAGGCCTGCTACAGTACTGATGAAGCAAGAAGAAGTAGCTTCAAGAGAATAATTAGGAAATTGATGTCTCACCTCTGGAAAGGGCATTTCATGTGATGTGTGAACCTATTTATTCTATCATGATTACAAATGCACTACAATGAAGTGTCATATTTAGCAAAAGGTCGCACAGGCATTTGCCCCCCCCCCCCCCCCCCCCCCCGATAACTCCTGGATATGCCAATATGTGCATCTCAGCTCCCCTACCTTACATAGAGCCAGTGACTTGTAAATTTTTTAATTACCCTACACTTCATCAATGAGCCATCAGGTTCAGATGGATAAATATATACGGGTTAAAACTGAAATTCAAATAACTCTTTACCAAATCATTGTGTGTTATTAAAAACATTTCTTTTTTTTGGGGGGGGGGGTGAGAGAATTACTTTAGAAATGTCAAGCATTTGTTTTTATACATGCACATCAAAAGATTTTTTTACAGCAGTATGTAGCTTTTTATCATTGTTAAGTATTAAGCGTCATCTGCGTATCTTTTGCATATAGATGTTTTCTACTTTTTTTGCTTTTTGTATGAATTCAAAAACATTCTGGTTTAATGCCTAAAATAAAAGGACCTGAAATTTAGTGGCTTTCATCGAATTCTAATTTGTAATAATCCTCTAGATCATTTTTCATCCCTCTATTTTAAAATTACAATTCATAATTTGATTAAAACATTATGCTTGTGTCTTCCCTCAGGTATAGGATTATTTTTTATAATGAGAAATGCATATGATTTAGTCCTATTTGTTTGCATGAAGTCTAGACACACTCCTGGGCATTTCATTATATCACATCTGTCTTTCAGCTCCATACCTTCCATTTCTTTAACCCCATCTCTCTTTAAAAAAAAAAAAAAATAGCGAATGCATTCACTCTGTTAGGGTTGAATTGAAGAAAAGTGTGAATTTAGAGTGAATTCAGAGTGAATCAAGAGTGAATTAAGAGTAAAAATTGTGATATTTGCTCTTTTAGGGGTGACCTCAGAGATCACTCAAGGATTTTGAGTGATCCACGAGGTCGACCATAAAAGAGTGAATAAAGAGTGAATATCACAATTTATTACTCTTAATTTACTTTTAATTCACTCTAAATTCACTATTTTCTTAATTTCACCCCTAACAGAGTGAATGCATTCACTCTTTTTTGTGAAGTAAGGCATTAATACTAAGCCCAAGATAACTAGGGTGCGTTCAAGCGATTTTTTGAAGCTAGAATCACAAACATGAATCACAAATCAAAACGCTGTTACAAAACAAGGCTACTGCAGGAGAGCATTCAAGCAATTTTTCATCAACGATGATTCTCACTCATTTCAAGGAATTCAAGCCCATCCACTGCCAAATTATGTCCGTCGCAAGTCCTTCTATCTTCTTATCTTTCAATCTATCTTATATTATTCTTTGTTTTCTCCTATCTTCTTGTCTAGCTTTTCTTATGTTATTCTTTGTTTTCTTCTATCTTCTTGTCTAGCTTTTATGTTATTCTCTGTTTTTTCCTTAGAACTATCTTTTTCTCTGTGCATCTTTCCTTATGTGATTCTTTTTTAATCTTCTATCTTCTTCCCTTTTTGTCTTTTCTTATGTTATTCTTTGTTATTCCTTCTATATCTTCTCATCTTTCAATCTATCTTTTGTTATTCTTTGTTTTCTCCTATCTTCTTTTTAATTTTTCTTAATATTGTTATTATTAGTTTTTCCTTCTATCTTCTTCTCTGTCCATCTTTCCTTAAGTTATTCTTTGTTTTCTTCTATCTTCTTCCCTTTCCTTCTTTTCTTATGTTATTCTTTTGTTATTCATTCCCTCTTCTTATCTTTCAATCTTTTCTTATGTTATTCTTTGGTGTGAAAGCAATAATAGAATCATGTTTGAGATCTCTGTTGTGTTCAATCGATTTTTAGCGACTGTGGTTCTACAGCATCATGATTCAAAAAGCACCTTTTTCAGTGTTTCATGTTTGCATTTTGAAAGACGTTTATTTGTACGACCTGCTAAAAATCGATTGAACGCAACCGTGGTTTAAACTAAACGTCTTTGAAAACAGTGATTCTAAGGTGAAAATGGTCGCTTGAACGCAACCCTAGTCAGATCTGACTAGATTACTGGATCAGACAGGTACATCACCAGATTCCTTAGGCCCTTGCACTATTCGAGTTAAATTTGACAAGATTCTAGTGAAAATGAACATTTTTAAACTAGAATTCTAGTTAATTACACTAAATTGAGTAAGGTTAGTAGTGTTGTTGCCCATATGTTCTGGTGATCTAATCAAATTAATAATAGAATCCAGTCATTTTGACTAGAGTAGCATCAATTTTGACTAGAATCTAGAACAGTGCAAGTGCCCAAGTGATTCAGCAATCTAGTCATTTTTTTACTACAACTGCGTCAGTTTTGCCTAGAACAGTACTATTTACTCAAATACGACCAGATACATGTATGTTTTTACTGTGTATGGAAAAATCAAATCGAGCTTAACACTTAAGGCAAGAAGACATGGGCATGTAGAGTGTAGTATGATCTTAACACTTCTTCATGTTTATAACACCATATCCCTGGAGGAAAAGTAATTACTTTTCAAAAAAGAATTTTTGTCCATGAACTATGGGAAATCATCTAGAAATGGGAGTCCAACTTGATTACGAAGCCATGCTATTACCTTGGACTATTTCCATTAGATACCAATTTTAATGACGACTAGAATGGCATCATGTGAGAGAGAGAGAGAGAGAGAGAGAGAGAGAGAGAGAGAGAGAGAGAGAAACAAATAATATTTAACGGGGGAGTGTTAGTGAGTTGTAAAGAGATTGAAAGGGGAAGAAGAATTGGTGAGTCAGAGATAGAGGAGATAGAAAGGAAAAGATGGCATAAGAGAGAGAGAGAGAGAGAGAGAGAGAGAGAGAGAGAGAGAGAGTGAGCCAGAGAGAGGTAGAGTGAGAGGGAGAGAAAGAGACTTAAATACAGTGAAAGAATACAGAATAAGAGAGAATAAGAGATACAAGTGATACACAGAGAAAGGGAGAGAGTGAGAGAGGCAGACAGAGACAGAGTATGGTAGAAAGGGATGGTGAGAGATGTTGGATGACAAGAGAATTATAAAATGATAAAAGTTATTACTGAAAATGCCTTTTAAAACCTGACAAGTCTGTCCCCCATCATCCTCGGGGGAAGACATACAGCCCTGGTGACGTTGAGATGCCATCTCTTCCATTTAGGGGTTACCATAGCAACTACGCTACACACTCTTCATCTTCCTCTATCTCTCATCCCTTGCCTGTTGACCTCACACATCCCGACAAGCATTGGTGCTTATGGAATGGAGATGTTGTTTGCATCAGTAACACCATGCAAGCAGTACTCCATTTCATTTCACACATTACACTCTCCCTCTTCTAAAATGGTGTGAGTTTTGTCCAGTTTGGTAATCGTTCGCAAGGGAGAAGAATGTTTTTGTGGAATCGCTCAAGCACTAAAGGCTATAAATCAGACTTTCCTTTAATGTCTCGTCTCAAATATCAAGTCTGAGCCTTAAATGACCTTCCATAACACTTAAAAATTTCTGCAACACTTAGAAATTTCTCAAGCTTGTCTTATTAGATTCTTTTATGCTTCTAAATGAAGCAAGGTGGAAAATTTCTTGAAACGTTTGGAACATTGTCATGTTAAAAAAAATTCAAGCCTCGATCATTTGGGTGCAATTATCCCCCAAAAGATGCCAATATCCATTAAACAAAATTTTCTTCCATACTTCTTCCTGTTGGAAAGCAGAAAGCAAGATCATATTTCTGATATGATCCTTCCTTTAAATACAATATTTTGAAGTTACATATATATTGTATCGTCATTTTTATGAACTGACGAATCCACGTACATGCGCAGATACACGCGTTGGAAATAATGTTTTTACAAACCACTGAATCATGTTTCAATGGCCAGTGCTTCTTTATTTTGTATTAATGAACACAGTAATATACACCATTTTGAAATTAAAGTCATACGCTTTCTTTTAATGTATATATCGCTACAAGAAATTATGCAAAGAAAGCAAATTCTGTAATATTCAAGAACACCTAAATCTATATCTGCGTTTTCCTCCAATTCATGTTTCTGCACATCGTGCATGGATTCGCCGGTTCATAACAACGACAATGATATTTGGGTAAATAGTACATGAGCAAATCCACAACATATGGGACACAGAGCTCAAAATTTGAAGTCGTACTGTGCCCTGTTATTTCCAAATAAAAATCTAAAATTACTACACAGCTCTTCTTTTTGTTACAAATAAACATTTAAGATTAAAAAATTTGCAATATGACCTTCTTACGGATAATAACATAAACAAACAAAAAATTGCACATATGGGACTATGATCAGGGAAAAGGGCTTTATATGCCTCGTATTCTAATATTAACTCATTTTTCGATTTGTTTTCATTTAATTGGTTTTAATGTGTTACTTTAACAGATTTTGGGTAGTTAATTAATGAAACACTAATGGAAAAGTGCAAAACCTACGTTGAATTTAAGCGTAACGTCAGTTATGCAATGTCAGTTACCAACATGTCTTGAGTAAATTTTTCATGGCATTAAAACAAATTATTCAAATGGCTCATTACTGTGCACATCTCTCCCCAGGAACTTAGGTGTAATGTCAAATGAATTACATAATCCCTACAAGTCTGAGGCATGAGATATATAAATTTGATTCGACACCATCATTTTCCATGTCTTTTTGCGTAACGTCAGTTACCGGCCCCTTTTTCGCTTGCTGTGTGATAAGACATGCAGTTTGAGATGAAAACTGTCCATGTGTTTCTTCCCCATTATCAACTTATTTATCTATAGTAATTAAAACCAGAATCAAGTGTCATTCACAAAACTACAATATAAACAATACCACTAGTACACTATCTTGGTAACGTCAGTTACCGTGGAATTATGTACACAAAAAGAAAAAGTTTTGTCACATTTTCTCCGAAAACATTCCATTCATCACCACTCTATTCCACCTAAGCCCAAACCACCATGCAACCTTAACTTTAACCCATAGCAGTACAGAGCTTTCTTAAGGTGTAAATTAATCATCTTCAATCCTCAAATTGGCAATACAAATTATTTTTTTCCACGTTTACATAGCTTGAAAAAAATAAATATGGATATAACATAAACCAAAATGAAATATGATTGTAAAATTGAATAAGAAATTGCCAATTCAAACACAGAAATAATGATTATATATTAATCACTGCATTGCCAATTTAAAGAGTTTAATGATTAGTTACACTTAAACTGCTCTAATTCGAGAACGCCACACCATGCAGGGTTGGGAATGGGCTCAAATTTGTCAGTGCATTTTTCCCTTTCTGCTCATGTATGATATGTAGTGCCCAACATTACGAAAATTTGTGTTTAAAAACAGATCTCCTCTGACACCCCAATTTCAAATTCCAAGCTTCTCTCACTGCCCCCCCCCCCATCCCCCATATCAGCAGGAATGGTAATCCTTAAGTAAACAACCACACACTCTCCCAGATAATCCACCTTCCCCCCAAGGAGAAGTGACCTTCATACGGCCAGGCAGAGGGAGAGAGAGAGGGAGAGAGAGAGAGAGGTATTATAAACATGTGAGTCCGGAACTGTTTTCTTTCACAATGCAGTGAGGGTGCATTTGTATCCGTGATGGTTTCATGCCTGAATTTTTTTGCCATTAGACTAAAACAATTTCAATATATAGATTTGACTGTAAGTGTAATATTGAAATTTCGAAATCATTTCTCTCTCTGTCTTATTATTCCATCTATATATTTAATTATTTGTATTGTGTTTTACTCTTCTTTTTTGATAGGTGAAACAGTGAATTGCATTGTAAGTTTGATGTCACAAAAATCTTGAATAAGAATAACATTTACATGTTGGAGATAGTGAAGGACTTTGTAATGAGTTTCTACTGCATTTCATATTTCTAATTTCATCGAATATAACAGAGTTACGATTTCTTGCTAAACAAATGAAAATAACACAATTATCATTTTGTTGTTGTTGATATAACAATTCTTTAACCTAGTATAGGCCGATCAAAATAAGGAGCAAACTAATTTCATATCCCATCTTTTTCTTTTCTATTTGTTTTTTTTTTTAATCATATTCAATTTTTCATGCATGTAACCCTTTTCTTGATAAAAAAGAAGCAATCATGATCTTAAACACTTCTCAAGCATCAGAAAATTTGAATATTTGTGTATGTTTGTATAACAAATACAAAATAAATAGTGGAGCTGTGACATGCACGAGACTAAATGTATGACAAGAGGCAAGAACCGTTTTGTCAATAAATAAAGTGAAATTCATACATTTGTTATTTTCATTTGATATTGATTAAATGTCTAGTGTTGTGTTTTTTGAATTTTATTCTTCTATTCCAAACATCTCAAATTCAAACTGGTGTCTACCTTCTTCCATTCCCCTGCCTCCCTCTTTCGCATTTTGTTAGCCTTAGAAATGAAAGCTCTCATTGCAGAACCCAGTAATAACTCTATGCTCAAACCGCCATGGACCCTATCCATGCTCAAACGAATGGGTTTCAACTTCAGCTGGAAAGAGATGTATTATCCTAGATTCACTATGGTACCCCTTCTTATTTGGTATCTCCTGTACTGCCCCTCTCTCCTACTCTTATCATGATGATTTCTGCCATCCTATTAAACTTTAGCAGCACATACTGGTTCCAACCTCAAAATTGTGAAAAAAAGAAAAAACAACAGCTTCTGTCCTTGCGCTGTTGATGAATGCACGTGTTGTTGAAACTGAACGTCGCACTGCCGATTATTACTCCGCGGAGGAAAAAAATACTTTGATTGGGGAATATTTAAAAGGCAAAAGTAGTGATATTTCAAGGAAGAAATTGAATTTTAGATTCCGGTCCTAGTTGAAGAAAACAAGTTTAGACAATTTTAAACAAAAAATAATGGATGATTAAAATGGAAAAACGTAATATCTATACGCAATGTAATACGGTTTAGCAGTTCCCAAGTATCCGCTGAGAGCGATCGAGCACGCTAGCTACTTAGGCGATAGGCGAGCGAGCTCGGCTTATGCGGCGGCGCTTGGTTATTATGCAAGCTCAAAACTTGTCTGGGAGATTTTTTTTACTTACTGTTATTTCGGCAATTGTGGGTCATTTTGCATCGTTCAAAATTTTATTTCGATCTTCATCAAATTTTTGAATCGTTTTTCGACATGCTAATGTCCTAAAACAAATATAATACAAAGTCATTATTTCAAGATTACTTTCAGCCAGGAAGCTCTTAATAGTTTGTTTATCCTATTACGTAAGGAGGACAGCTGCAATCTCACTCCACGCTGTTCATCGGCCTGTTGCGGTTTCCAGCGCGGTGTTTGTTCGGCTCTTATCAGCAGCTGCAGTCGACCCCACCCCAGTTTAAACGAGAAAAACTCAACTTTCCCCAAAAACTGAAAATGGGGTGTCGATACCCCACTTGAGTTCCCATTGACTTACACGCAAGGCCTTATCAGCAGTCAAATGAACCCCACCCCAGTTTAAACGAGAGAATTGAAGCTCTCCCAAAATCTGAAATTGGGGTTTCAGATTCCCCACCTGACCTCCCATTGACATAACACGCAGGGCAATGGGGTTCCTGTGTTATAAGCTGGTGGGGTATTTTTTAAACACAGGATTCACGTAATGAACATTCTGGACCAACAGATACTGCAAAAGCGTCTCCTAAAGGTGACACTGTACATGTACCTCTATGGGTTAATCCTGTATCTTTGATGAAATAAAGCCCAAAGCAATTGTTACCGTAGCATGCACTGTATGCCTGACCTACCATACATTAATAGCATTCCATTGAGTTTGTAGCGTGTGATTACTACACACGTATTATTCGAGAAGTATTCAAATATCTCCGATATATCTGACAATTATGATGTCTATCTAAAGGCTTGTTCACATATGAAGTGGCAAGCCCCCGCATAACCCCACAATTATTTTTGCTCGTAAATGAATGATGAGGAGGAATTAAAAAAAAAACCCACCAAGGCAAAAAGCATTATTTTTGTCTCCTGGTGGCAAAAATGAGTGGACCAATTATATTCTTATAAGTTAGTGCAAAATATGATGTCACAAGATTCTCTGTGAAATTTTTTGGGAAAATTCTCTTTTATTTTAGTGTGAACTATGATCAACACATTAATGCGTATCTTGTTGTCACAAGTGGTAGAGTAAAAATAAACTAGGGGGGGGGGGGTTCAAAATGGGGTTTGACAGTGTGAGGTCAATGAGTAGATGGGATTTCAGAACTGTTATGCCTTCAAACTGTTTCTGAACTGTCCAGGCTTGTTAACATATGATGCGACAAACCCCCACAAAAAAACCACCAGGGTTTTTATATTTTTTTAAATAAGTGAATGGGATAAGAGGACGCAAAAAACCCCCACCAAGGCAAGAAGTATATTTTTACCTCCCGGTGGCAAAAAGCTGTGGACCAATCAAATTCTTAAAAAGTCTGCGTAACTTTGGACAAAATCTCTTTTATCTGAGCGCTGATGCATTCATGTGTGTTCATTAACACAAGGGATTTGTCACGGGGAATAGTCGGGTCATATCTGAACAAGCCCTTTACTGTTGGTAAAGGTTTCACATGAGAAGGGAGCCTGCTTCATACTTGTGGAGCAGTAGAGGGGAAAGCTGTAATGAGGGCTACATGTACTGTACATGTAGTTTGTTATTCAGTGATTGCAATTGTTGCAGAGGCAGGTATCATACAACCACTCTATGATGATATCCTGCTCCCTTATGACATCACATGCATAATTTTTTCCTCCAAAATTAAAGGCACTGGCTAACTTTGTGAGCAGCCGATTTAAAAAAATTCTCAAATCAAGATGAAACACGTGTACAAGTACTGGTATTTGTACTCAAAAACCCTGAAACCAACCATAATTTGGAATGAAAAACTGTAAGCTAGACGCAAACCTCAATTATATTATTTTTCGTCTCAGAGACAATAAATAAGAGGACCGTTTTGCTTGAATTAAAAAATACTGTTATCTGCCTCCCGCCACATGATACGCCAATACACACAGCACTCCTTACGTCTAGTCTGTGCAACCGACGCTTGTATATTTTTCAAACACTGGTTCACATTTCTAATATTTGAAAATACATGTAATTCCTGTGGACATTATATTTTGAAACTTTCAGACTGGTATTTTTACACTATAACCCGAATGCTTATCCCACTTTCAAGTAACAAAATGAGATTTTAAAAAAATCATGACAATGTTAACCAATGCCTTTAAGAAGTATAGCAAGAAAGACTTTGAAGCGAGGTGATGCAAAATCATAATGGCTTCACTTACCTTCCACTGCCTGGCATTGCCATGTGATGCCCTTATTGTTTCACCTGGTGATAAAAGAAAAATGAAAAAAATCAAAGTAATGAGAGAAAATGGCATTATGTTCTTTAAACTAGAATAAAACAATGTGAGCTTACAATGATAATAATAACAATAATAAGAACAATAATAATGATAAAAATAATAACAATAATAATGATAACAATAATAACAATAATAATGATAATAATAACAAAAATAATAATATTCGGTTCTTGTATAGTGCTCATGTCTGTCAGAACTGACACTCCTGGTGCTCCATTGTTATTACCCTGGCTTTAGCATGGCTGCCATTAAGGCGCTCTAGCATTTCAAGGAAATTCTTCCTACCGGGTATCTATTTACTACACCTGGGTTGAGAGTGGCACATGTAGATTAATGTCTAATCAAAAGACATTGGTGCCATGGTGGAACTTGAACCACCAACATGGTGATCTACAGTCCAGCAATGTATCCACTAGACCACCACAACTCTGTAAGGGGTAATAAAAACGATGATCACTATTTTAATTTTACAAGTAACCCCACTTTTACTGTTTTTACCGTTTCGCTCTCTGTTCACCTTCCTGCTTCTTTCTCTTACTCTCTTTCTCTTCTTTATCTACTGTACCTATCTACAGAATCTCTCTCTCTCTCTCTCTCTTCATATCCTCACTCTTGACCTGCCTCCATCACTTTGCATTTTATCCCTATCCCTCTCTCTCTCTCTTTCTTCACCTTCACTATGTCTTATGTTTTCCTTTCTTTCCGCTCTTCTCTCTTCCTATGTACCTATATGGAAGTGTCGTGGTCTGGTGGTTCTGACTTTCGTCAGAGGGTCGCGGGTTCGAATCCCAGCCATGGCGTTAATTTCCTTCAGCAAGAAATTCATCCACATCGTGCTGCACTCAACCCAGGTGAGATGAATGGGTACCTGGCAGGAATTCATTCCTTGAAATGCTTGCGCGCTGTAAAAGGCTGCCGGGCTAAAGCTGGGGCAATAATATCCAAATCCTTTGGAAGCGCATAGAGACGTTATATCATAATGTGATATGCGCTATACAAGAACTGTATATTATTATTTATTATTATTACCTCTTTCTCCCCCTTTAACACTATTCAGTACATCACAATTGTTAACTGTCATGTACAACTCCCTGTACAATACTAGGCACATACATGTACAATGTAAATGTTAAACCATTGCATACGAGAACCGCGTGGTACCTATATTAAGTCTATGGGAGTTTGAGAATGCAGTAGTCAACAGGTTTAAGAGTTGAACCAGTTTAATAGTACATTGTAGATTGGAGTGTTGTACCGATAATGCGTGCACGCACGTACATGTGTTTTTGCATAAAGGCAATGATCACGCACACTGTACAATGTAGCACAAATTTTCCTGTAACATTTAAAAACCTATGGACAATTCAAGAAATGAAAAAAAAAAAAACCCTCACGAACATGTACCATGATTTATAAAGATGATATTATAAGACTCCATTATACATGTATGGGCAGCTGCAGTATATTGAGCTTTTCATGCCTAAGTTTTTTTTTTCACAGGCCTCTCTTATATTTGTTGATGCTCTACATTGCCAAATAGTGCTTGTTTATTTGCTTTCTGTATGCTTTCGTCTGCTTTTGTCGGCAAATAGTAACAACAGAAGCATCCCACAATTCCCTTTCTTAAATGTACTTGTAAATTCAATTATTTTCTTTCAAATAATAGTTAAAGGCATTGGCTACTTTGTGAGTAGATGATTTAAAAAATTCTCAAACTAAGATGAAACATGTGTATGAGTACTTGTATTTGTACTAAAAAACCCTCAAACCAACCATAATTTTGAATGAAAATGTGTAAGTTAGATGCAAACGGTGATTTTATTATCCTTCGTCTCACGAGACAATCACTAAGAGGACCACTTTGCTTGAATTTGAAAATGCTGTTATGTGCTTCCCGCCGCGTGATACGCCAATACACACAGTATGGTAAGGTGAGTCATACGCGCATGCGCACTCCTTATGTTTATTCTGTGCAACCGACCCTCGTATATTTTTCAAACATTGGTTCACATTTCTTATATTCAAAAATACTTCTGTGGATATTATACCCTGAAACTTTCAGACTGGTATTTTTACACTATTACCCTTATGTTTATCCCATTTTCAAATAACAAAACAAGATTTTTTAAAATCATAACAGTGTTAACCAATGTCTTTAAATCTTCTGAATACCATTCAAAGTTGGTGAACATACATGCACATGGAACTTCAAGGCAGCTTTACATTTGTATAGCATTTGGACTATCCTTCCTAAGTATATGAAATAATGTTAACCAATGTCTTTAAACTGTCAATATAAATTAGTAAGTGAATTGAAACAAAACTTTTTAAATTGAAACAAATCTAATCTGAAAACAATAAAGTGTATGAGTAATATGAATAAACCAAAGGCAGTTTTGTGTAGAATATAACTCCCTTTAATATATTTCCACCAACCTGATTATCCCCATATATTGATCAAAATTTTAAAAAGCAAAAAATATCTAACATGCAAGGTTGATAACACAAAAATGTACAAGTTTGTCTCATGATATTTGTTTTCCACTGATCTTTTCCAGATATTTCATCCCAGCCTACTCAGTATCCTATACACATTTTTTAAATTTTCATCTAAAGAGCAGTCTTGAATATTTTTTTTTCTTAAAATTTTGTTCTGGTTTATGTCTTTAGAACATTAATTTTCACTTTTCTTTGAAATCACAGGTTGATTTTATCACTTCCTTGAAATTTCAAAGCAAATTAAACTTATAAGCTGTAAAAAAATGCATAAAAAAAGAAAGAAAATAGTATCAATGCTACATTACATGTATGTACTATAGGACAATGTGTACTACAGAAAATTAATCAACATCAATCATGAGCAAATCCAACTGAAATAATATGCTTTTTCCACATCCCCCATTTGACCCAACCCAATTTCTATTAAAAGTGTTCATGAACAAAAGTACATTACATGATAAACTGATTATACATGTGATTGCTAGCAATACTATGACTACAGTGTTTGTTGCGATGCACAAATTAATTGTCAAATAGAATAGAGTGCAGCAAAATAGGGGTAGCAAAACTGAATTAATCATCTGCGGTACATATGAAATGATTGTGTGCAACAGGGAATGAAAATACTGTACTTCTATTAAACCCTATTTCAATTAGCTTAATGTACGAAGAAACTTGTACCAATTTTGTGTATAAATAGGTGAACCCCTATCATACCCACCAGTGTTGTCAGATATATGTACAAAATGTATGTTGCTCAAAGGCAATTTTCTTCCTCTCATTTTGCAATACAATTTCATTGCCTAGTGCAGAAGTGCATGATTTATCAATTTTTTGTCATGTGATCTTGGGATCTTCGCTCGGCAGTCCTCTCGACAGCTGGGAATGGTTTACACCAAACAGTGTACCCAGGCATCATCCCACAAATTCAATAGCCGATCGATATGCCATTGCCATGGCGACAGGAATTGTTTACACAGCTTCAGCGCAACGTACGCGGCTGGCTTTCCCCCCACCTGTGCTCCGTGGTTACAGGATGCACAAATATAGAATCGCGGAACCTGAAGCCTAGGAGGATCGCTTACTCGACACTGTTTGCGAGGGGAAAACAATGTGGGAAGGGAGATCATTCGTATCAGCCACTGATCGTAATACCTGTTGGTTAACCACAGATGAATTGCAACTGATCACACGACAGCAGACAATTTGCTTGCAATGAGATTGAATGAATTCTACTAAACTTTCTCTGATTCTTTTCCTTTCATCCTATTAGTGTCTACTGGGAACATGTTAGTCTATGAATTTTAACATAAATTGGCCTAAATCAAGGAACAAGATTTATCTACACATGTACACCTGTTGTATTTATCCTGCAAAGAACAAGCTTTTCCTCCTGTAATGGGCATTACAACCTTAATGCTTATAAATTCTATGGAGTTTAAACCATGTTTTAGAAAACAGTTTTAAGATGCATATCTAAATCTTCTTCATGAATGCAGCCCAGTGTATTTGATGTGCATGATGCTGCATTAGAATTTACAAATACATAAACATTTACAATCTACTAAATCTTCAACAAAATTGATAATATATATTCTCATATTAAAGCCCATGTACAGTTTTGGTAGCAAAAACAGAATTGGCATGAAACTCATGAAGTTAAGTATCATACTGTCTACCTTGCATAAAAAGATATGTGTGTGAGATCATGTGATATTCCATTAATGATTTCCAGTGAATGTTAGTGTAAATATCTGAAAGGAACGCAATAGAGCGGTTATACTCTGCCCTACGCTATGACCTGTGCACGCCAACGGCTCCCCGCACAACATTCACAGCCCTTCGTTGCGTTTGTCACACAATAGAATTCCCATTGGTTTTACACATGTGCAGGCAATGTGTGATGCAGGTCAACGATGTTTTCACAGACCCAAAAACTAAGTCTTGACATTTTGATTGTGAAATACATTCACTTAAATGAGTTTTCATGTAATATCATTCACATCATCATAGTTTTTTTATGCAATCTTTCATATCATCTGGCAATGAATTTAGACAGTGAAAGTTACTTTTTTTATATTTCCCCAAACTATACACTATCTTTAAAGTGATTACACAATTTTGATATATGCTCGAGAATAGAATTCTAAGAAGAATAACATTAAAAAATTTGATGATTTTCAATCGAAATCAATGCATTTTGGCTAATTTTCTCATAAAAAGTCAAGAGTTGACCAAAAAATTTGAGTATGAGGTACGACGTAAAAGTGGGTACCCAGCTTCGCGCATTGCAGTTGTGCTGCGTGCTATACCTTACGTGCATTTTACCTGATTGCGCGACAAGGTAACCACTTTTACGTCATTTTGACGTCATGGTGGGTACCCAGTTGAAACTGGGTGACAGCTGAGGGGTCAAAAATATCCTGAAATTTTACCACATTTGAGGGTTCCCTTGGCAACATGACTTTAAAAAAAGAATTTAGGCAGATGATTTTCTGCTGATGAAATCATGCTCTTTTAAATGAACTAACATTGTTTCAGCATTGGGTACCCCCTTTTTAAGTATGACAGGCATATGTTCCGTCTATTGTCATAAATTCAGAAGAAGGTGAGAATTGATGCCTGGATGTAAAATCTCCCCCCCCCCTTTTTTTTTTTTATAGAAAAAGCTCTTCAAACTTTGACCATTGATGACAAAATCTGCAGAACTCATCTATTGGATTTAATTCCAAACAATGCATTACTTATCACAGGTTCATGTACTTCAACAAGCATCACGGTGAATATCAACAAGAATACCGTTATGTTTGAAAAAAAAAGAAGAAAATCCTGCAATTACTTGCAAGTTCCTTTCCAGAAATACATATACAAGAAGCATGGCAAAACTCTTTATTGCTTTCTCCATTATCACCCTCAAATTCTCCAAGGATTTCAACTCGATACAGCATGTCGGTTTCGACAGGCCAGCAAAAGGTTGCAAGGTCTAAGAGCCCACCCGACCTTCTCACAGGGAGAAATTTATCACTGGAGTGTTCAAGGCCTTTCCACATTGATTTCTTGCATCATGATTATATTGACTGCATCTCATAAGAGACCTTTTATATCTCTGCAATTTTGTTACAAAAATCAAGAAAGAAAAATTCCATGAAAAAAAAGATGTCTGCTCTCTCTATATACTGTACTGGTATGTCAAATTGTGCATCATGAAAGAATTAGATTATGAATTTATTTGTAGTTACAGACTGCAGGGTAGAAATATAGGGGTGCAGTCTACTAATGGTCTTGACTTTCACATAAGATTCAAACCAAGTTATGAAGCTTTAATATAAACACATTAAACTCTCAAAATTGAATTGCCACAGAAAAAATATAGTATCCAAAGTTTCCACAGAAAAATGTGACATGGAGAACTAAGATGAAGATTCTGATCAGAGACACTTAGTTTGGTTTTTGAAACTTGAATACTAGCCTTCCTCTCTTTCTACTTCGAGTGGAAGGAATTTCCAAAGGATAAAAATGTTAAACCAAGGTTTACACAATGAAACCAGCATGCACATACATATATTGAACACCCAACAAACCAATTTCAGTCCAGGGTAGAAAATTAAGCTACGGCTCTAGAACATCTGAAAGGTGATGTGACATTTGCTCCTGTGAGAAGTGCTCAATGTTTCATTGTGTCAAAGGCACAGGGTTAGTGAGAGTTTTACCTTTTTGATTTAGGTAAGGTTTGTAGTGTTGGGTCTAGGGTTGTCATTAAGAATTTGGTTGATCTATGAAGTTGAAAAAAAGAACAGATGGGGTAGGAGTATGTCAATGACAAATGGTTTAAGCCTCCTTTATGATGGAATTCTATCCATCGTGTCCATGTCCTCACCTGTAAATGTTCCCTCCAGCTTGGCACTGGCTGGAGCTGGAATGGCCCCTGTGGACGATGAACTCTGCAAGGGGGGTCGCTTAAGAGACTGCTGCGTCTGGTGTCGGGGGCTTCGTCCGGCACTCGTTGGCATGGGTTTCTTGCGGATGCTGTTCAGCCATTTTTCCACCTGGTCAGCGTTGGTGTGAGTGATGACGTAGTCTTCAAGGAACTGTGGGTTTTCATCGAGGTAGTGGCGGATGTGCTCTTGCACAACATTCTCTGAAAAAAAAAGTTCAATTTCAATGCAGTTCAAGATGTCACAGTTTAAAATAAAATAAAAATTCAAATGATGTAAACTTTGAAGAACTGTAGGCTTTCATCTAAGTTGTGATAAATGTGCTATTGCACAACATTCTCTGTGGGACAAATTGATGAAAATGGTATGATATCAAATTCAACAATAATCACTTGGGGACAAGATAAAACAGTTTCTCTGCCTGTTACTTTTTACATTTGATTTGAAAGCAGGCAGTAATTTATCTTCTCTGTTATGTACTATTGATAAATGCTGATAAATAATTCAGCTTGCTTTGAGAAAATCATATACTCATGAACTGTAGTGCAAGTGCAAAAGAGCTCACTTCCATGAGGGATTCTAATAACAATAGATTGGTTTCGAGACTCTTAACACAGCCCAATATAGAATCAATGAACAACTGAAGCAGAAATGACTTTGCTATTGTTAGCTTCTCAATACCTGTCTTTGCCTTTGAGGGCATTTAAGCTTGGTTCACATCTAATTTGATAAACCATTAAAGCGATTACACAATGGTAAATTTTTTTTTGATATATGATCGAGAATAGAATTCTAAGAATAATAACATTAAAAATTTGATGATTTTCAATCGAAATCATTGCCTTTTGGCTAATTTTCTCATAAAAAGTCAGGAGTCAACCAAAAAATTGGAGTATCAGGTGTGACGTAAAAGTGGGTACCCAGCTTCGCGCATTGCAGTCGTGCTGCGCGCTAGACTGTACAATATGTATTATACCTTGCCCGCATTTCTCTAGAATTGCGTGACAAGGTAACCACTTTTACGTCATTTTGACGTCATTGTGGGTACCCAGTTGAAACTGGGACACAGCTGAGGGGTCCAAAATATCCTGAAATCTTACTACATTTCGGGGTTTCCTTGGCAACTCGACATTAAAAAAAATTTAGGCAGATGATTTTCTGCTAATAAAATCATGCTCTTTTAAATGAACTAACACTGTTTCAGCATGAAATAGCCATACGTTTTAATAAATAGCAAGATGGAATGGGATAAGAGAGACTGAAAATAGCAAAAGGCTCATACTAAATTGTAAGTGTGCTATAGGAACATAAATGTCAACCAAAAAAAACAACAACAAAAAACAACACCTAAACAAACATGTTTACATGTTTGTCATCTGCTTTTGTTGGGTATTCTTTCTTTAAGGTTGTTCATACATCAACGTGACCTTTTATGTATTTGGGGGGGGGGGGGGGGGATGGGGAGGAAGTTACCTGGTATGTGGCCAAGCTGGTCTGATGTAGCTTGTGAATGACTGATTCTGTTGTTTTTAGAGTATCCATTTCCATAGGTTGACAAACCTGAAAAGAAGCAAGCAACAAAATGGCATTTAATAATAATAACAACAATAATAATAACAATAATAATAATAATAATAATAATAATAATAATAATAATAATAATAATAACAACAACAATAATAATAATAACAGAATAACAACAACAATAATTATAATAATAATAACAATAACAATAATAATAATAATAACAACAACAATAATATTAATAATTATAATAATAATAACAACAATAAAAATAATAATAATAATAATAATGGTTTCTTATTAGGTGCTTTAACTGACAAAAGCACTTACAATGTCATTATTACCCCAGTCACTGGATCTAGTTATTTCTGTGCATACAGTATTACCGTACATATTCTCTTCTCCTTGGGGACACTCACATGCTAATCAAATCACATTGACCTTTGCATTTACATACATGTATGACAAAAAGCGAACAGAATGATACTACAATCATCACAACATGTGTGGATAAAAGAATTTAAAAAGGAATTATCCCTGATATGACAAGAGTATAAAAATCAGATTTTGTGGAAGCATCATGGTCTGGTGGTTCTGACTCTCATCTTTCAATCAGAGGGTCGTGGGTTCAAATCCCAGCCATGGCATTAATTTCCTTCAGCAAGAAATTCATCCACACCGTGCTACACTCAACCCAGGTGAGGTGAATGGGTACCTGGCAGGAATTCATTCCTTAAAATGCTTGCACGCTGTAAAAGGCTGCCGGGCTAAAGCTGGGGTAATAATGCGCCTGTCAATTGTTTCTCTGGCCCCCAAGTACCCGGACACTACCTGGGTACCCGCCGTGTATCGTCGGGGTGGGGAAGTCAGAGGGGAAGTCGGCGGGGAAGTCGGCGAGAGGTTGTCAGCTTAGAGGGGCTAGAGTCCCCGGTAGTGCCCGGGTACCCGGGGGCCGGAGAAACAATTTACAGGCGCATAATATCCAAGTCCTTTGGAAACGCATAATGTGATATGCGCTATACAAGAACTGTTTATTATTATTATTATTACAAAATTTGTGAAAGCTTGAGAAAAATCAGACAAATGAAAAAAAAATGTAAAAAAAAAAATTAGCGAAATGTATCTCTTGATGAGGTACACATGAATGCTGTCTACAGTAGATGTGAATACACAAAATGACACATCCCATGTTCTCCCTTAGTAAAGCTTTTATGTCACAATATTTAATTTAATAAAAAACTGAATTATTCAGTATATAATATCACATTATAGAAATTTATGACAAATTGCTCAAAAATCATGTAAAGAAATACCAATTTCCATTATTCCATTTAGCCTCTATCCTTTTTCAAAAAAGAAGAACAAATTATTACAGTAAAATTGTATCCAGTAGTTGGTTGAATGTGGTTGAAAACATACCTCTCACTATGAATGATTAAAAAGTGCAGACCATGTATTAGTGTATTCACATAAACAAGTTCCTCTGTATCTATACCACGATCAAAAAGGAAATGAATAATACCCCATGTTATCCTGTGTCATTCCATTTTTTTGTTTACATACCGTTTACTTTATCAAGACCAAAACAAGAATTCACTTATACTGCCCTTTAAAAAAAAAATCTCTGAATCCTTCGTAAATATACCTTTTCAATATTGTAAGTTTATTTATCTGCTAATATAATTCCATTAATAACGATATATACATGTATATCTCTGCGTTTCCCTATGACTATGTTATTGTCAATTTGCTACTAGTATTATCTATTTGAGTATATCATCTTCTACTGTTTTGTAAACATGTGCTTCATGTAATGCTGATAAAGTGAATTTCCTAATGGACGAATAAAATTAATCCGAATCTGAACAATTCTGTACGATTCACCAACTATCGTATAGTTGTAAGCGCATTCACACCCTCATTTTTGTTTTTGACTTATACATTGTGTACCTATACAAAATTCATATAGTTCTGCAATATGAATGGGGGTTAGTAGACTAACATACAGATTTTCAAGATGCAGGCTACATGTGTGCATAGATTGCTAGGAAAGGGTCTTGATAAAACATGACACTACATGTGTGATTGCTCAGCTAATTACACAATCAATCACTGGATCTATTGTTTGTTGGGCATGCGGAAGACAGTATTTACATTTTACTTTGTTTGTTTTAGCAGTAAATGCTATGAATACCTTGTTATCTCAAAGTAGAATCAGTGGTGGTAGTGGTGGGAGTAATCGTAGTTATTTAGTAGTAGTAGCAGCAGTAGCAGTAGTACATGTAGTATTAAAAAAAAATTATTTATTTATTTGATTACCACTTGTGGGACGGAACACTCTATTAGCAAAGTGCTGTTTGGATCTGCTGTCAGATCGGTCTATATGAACAATTTTAGTAAATATCTCTAATGCCACAGCGGTCTGCAGTACAATACAGAAAGTCAATTAAACATCACACAAAACATTACTCATGCACTGGACCCATTGTGTAGGCATTTTTTATTTAAGTCTTCCAGACATACAGAGTCCATTTTTAGATGAAAGTCGGCAAGCTGTAAATGTCAATCTTCAGAATGGCTGCAGAGTTAATTGGACAATAGGGTTAGAATTGGGTAACGGTTCGTGTGATATTTCTTGAACAAAGAGCCAGTATTTACTTTTGCTCTCAGCAGTTCGTGTAAATTAAAGTTTGCCATTGTTCTGAAATTAGCACATACATGTAACTGTATGAAAGAAAAGTGTATTTTTCTTGCAGTCTAATACAAACAAAGAGAAAAGTGAAATGTCAAAATACTTTTTCAAAAAGGATTTTACGAGCATTTTGACTTCAAATATTGATTTCTTATTCCATTGTTCAATTGTTGTGCGTTCCCTTCCATTCTACAAAAGGCATACTGGTTTGGATGCAGTGATATGGAATTTCTAGTTTTCTTCTCTTTTAACTGGCTAAATCACATTTTAAAAAAAAGGTGGAGAAAGGATTATATTCCTACACACCTCAATCATAGTTTTTTTTTTTTTTTGGTATAAAACAGTCAAAGAAAAGATAGAATAGAGAAAGAGAAACTTAAATAGAGAAACATATAGAGAAATAAACACAGCTAGAGAGAAAGAGAAAAAGAGATATATATAGAGAAAAAAATTGTAAAGCAAGAGAAATCAAGGTAGAAAGAAATAGAGAAAAAGAGAGAAAAACAAAAAGAAAGATAGAATTATATAAAGAGAAAGAAAGACAAAGACGAAAAGACAAAAATTGAGAAAGCTCGGGCAAGAGATCTGTATAACTACATGCAGGGAGAGCGAGAGATACAGAGATGAAGACAGAACAAGGAAGTGAAGCAGACTTCTAAAAAAAAATAAACAGAGGTAGCATTTCGAGAAGGGATGAAGTAAAATAATACAGAAATAGCAATAGAATTAAAGAAACATATAGATGGGGGGGGGGAGAAGGGGTTAGACTGAGAAAGAGAGAGAGACATACACAAACAGAAAAATGAGAATATGCGATTCATTGTTTTAGCATGAAAACTTCTATAGCTGCATACACTAAACTAAAATGTTAAATCACCATTTAAAAAGGTCGAGGAGTAACTACATTTTCAAAATGGTGGCTAACACTTCGAACATGCTGGATTCAGCACTATAAAGGTTGGAATCGAGTACCTTCAAAGTGTCATTCTACCATTTTGAAAATGTAGTCACTCGTCGGCCCTTTCAAATGGTGATTTAATATCAGTTTTAGTGTATACCTACATACACTAATACTCAATACACAAGTAGAAGACTCCTTCACTATGATACTTGACCGAGAGCAAAGGTCTATGAAGCTACCTTGTAGCAGCCTTCATTATGATCGTTATCCTGACTCTCTCTCTCTTTCTCTCTCTGCCGTGTTTCAGAGTTACTTTCAGTAAAAGCTTCCGTCATAAATTAGATGTTCAATTAAAATTAACTCAAGGCTAGCTAAGGTCATGCGTTAACAAAGCGTATCTGATTACAAGTTTTCAAAAAGCACAAGAGGAGTGGCTTGGTATTCAAGCGACTTGTCATCTTGAACTGCATTATAATTATAAATTAATGAAACAGAAATTATAATAGCACGGGAGAATTGTATGTAAAGCGATGTCAATTGCTCAATTGTGAACCTCCGCAAATTTTTGTGGAGGTATTGTGGCATAGAACGCGCTCTTAATCCAAGGTTCATGAGTACTATTCCCTCTGATGCCTGGCTCCGTATGTCCTTCAGCAAGACATTTAATCCACCTTTACTGCACTCTACCCAGATGTACATGTATAAATGGGTATCTGGCACTGCTGGGGTAATGATATTTATGATAATTCATTGTAAGCGCCTTGAGCACCCTCTGGAGTGGATAAATATTTTCATTGTTATTATTTCATTGTAGGTTAACTGGATCATTCATTTTTTTTGTACCTATAGTTTCAGAAGTATGATTTTCCACAGTGATTTTCTATGATCTTCGTATTTTTATTCACTTGAGCTTGGTGGTCCAGCGGATAAGTCTCTGGACTGGAAACAACAAGGCGCTGGGTTCGAAATCCATGCTGTGGCACTACTGTCTTCTCACAAGACATGTACATTTGCCACACTCGACCCAGGTGTAGTAAATGAGTAAACGGTAGGATTTATTCCTAGAATGCATCTAGCACTATGATTGCCAGAGTCAAAGACAGGGTAAAAATATATGAAGTAATTTGGAAGAGCATAGAGATGTAACATGTAGGTTATTATTTGGATACTATGCAAGAAAAAATCATTGCCATAGTTATCATTACAGAGTTTACTGAAGCTTGCACTAAATTTTCTGGATATCGCAGATGAAATTATTTGTTCCTCTGAGATTTCATTATTTCATTATTTCATTATTTTGGTGGTATATGGTCTACCTGTCTGTAACTAGATTGAGTCGATACATCTGATTGCATGGTAGCATATACATGCCAGCCCTGCTACAGAGAGAGGCTGGGTTAAGGTCAGATTAAACAGAAAACTATGGAAGTTCCAATGGTGATGTGACTTCTACTCCACTAAGAATTGTTACAAGTTCTACTTCTACTGAGGTATGGCAAGAAAGTTTAGTGTTTAAGGTTATGTATAGGGTTAGGTATCTGGCTTAAGAAAGTGTGTGGTCCCGGACTAAAGTTAAAATTAAAAGGGACATGTATGTTTGACAGATAAAAGGTGCCCCTCCACTTCCGAGCCTGACGTTCTCCGCCTCTGGGGAGTGCACGTCCATATAATTTTCATGTGAGTAATTGTCATGAAGCATGTGTCATAGTACATTTTAGAATTAAATGGTAGACACCTGACTTACCTTTGACAATCATGTCATAGCTAACACTGACGCGTACACCGGAATGACTGGAGGTGCTGCTACCTCCTCTACTTCTTGCGCTTGACGTCTGACTTCCATGATAGGTAGATGATCCTCCATAGCTGCTCTTCCCTGCCCCGTGGGGGCTAGTCGGCTGGTTGCGCCTGGTCTGTCCCGGCCCTGGCAGAGGCGGAAGCCGGCGGTTTCCCACCTGTCTCGATGCGTTGGACATCTTGTTTCTTGTCGGGTGGTGGTGCTGGCGAACCTGGCTGGGGTGGGTGGAGCCGCCGGGTGGGGGGTAGTAGCGGAGATCACCGCCCCCTCCTAGGGGAGTGTAGCAGGCGTTGTTGGAGTGACGGCCGGCCGCGGTGTGAGTCCAGAGAGGGTAGGGGCGTTTGTGCTTGGAATCGGAGGGGATGCCACGCGTGGTCCGCTTTGTCAGAGACATTCATTTCAGGTTAACAGTGACACCTTGGTACAAATCACATTGCTCTATGAACAAGTCCATCAAACAACCATGAGCTCCAATTTTTACATTTCTCTCCTATAATAATCATTCCTAAACAGTGTATGTCTCTGAAAGCTGAAATTTTCTCTTCAAAAATGGTGCAAGCCTTTCCTCCTCAAAATGTGTAAATCATCATCCTCCTTGATTTATAATCAAGCTTAACACATGAATAACAAGAAGACAAATTGCAGGAAATTATAAGCAGAAGGCCACTGGTGATATAAATGAAGATGGTTATTCAGTTGATAGTAACCAGGTGAAAGTAATCACTTTGTAAGACTAAAAAAAGTAACTTGGATGTCACATCCACGAAGGCTTCTGCTGCATTAAGTTTATACTTTCCTTTAGCTTTACAATGCAAACGATCGTGCTTTTTAATTGTTACTTGGCAGTGGCTTGGCGGTATGAAAAGCTACTTATCATGGCAGCCACAAAATATATTGCCCCATATATCAATTCCGCATGTTGAGTCTTCTAAAGGATTACTGAAGCATGTACCAAGACCTCACGGAATGGAGGTAGTCATCTGGAAATCAATTATGATATCAGCGATAATTCAGTCACCATCGAGAGCGCGCACGAAAACAAGTCTGCAGCGTGTCGATTCCTTGCGACACCCGCACCCAATTAAGCATGCGAATCCTCCGTCCAAAGGTGTTAACTGATGTCTATTCAAGATGGGAACTAATGAGAGGGGAGTGTTTACAGATGTAGGATTCAGAAGGGGTAATCGAATTACAAGGCTCTGCTGCCTTCTGTCATCTGGTTCTGACTGACAGCAGGCAATGAGGCTTGTAGAAGTCCTCGTTAAACGATGTCACGGTTTGGAGATTACTGGAGTGGCACGAGTATGCCCACCATCAGTCACATAAGAGTTGCATCTGCATCAAAAGAGAGAGAAAACAAAAATAGCACTTGGTTAAAATTCAAGAATGACTCTGTAAAACACAAACAACAGATATTCTGAAAATGTCCTTTTATCAAAGAAAATAAAAGTTGCATGTACATAAAAAACGAAACTTAGATTTCAAGTATTCATGTTCGAAATGTGTCATTTAAAAGAATAGATTTGATAAGTGTTTGTAAATACAGAAACATGTAAAAGGCAGAAAAGAATTTCATCTGTAATAACAGAAAGTTATTAGCACAGAGGAGTGATAGATTATTCATGTGTAAATCTAAACACCGTTTCTGAAAAAGGTGTGTTTTTCACCAAAGAAGATAAAGAGTACACGCTATTTCCAATATTCATTCTCAAAACTGTGTGGGTCAAGTTTATAGCTTTTATCCTGTTGAACATGATTTGAATTGGGTATTTTCCAAATTTTCCAAATTTTCCATATACGTACCGCAGCCCAAGTTATCTCTAGCATAGTAATTAACAGGTTAATATATTATGTTTTAAACTTGTACCAAAATTCTAGTGGAAATGTTAACATATAATCAGTTTATGATTTGGAAAAGTGACAACCTATTAAATGGGTACATGAAACATTAATTCAAATTATCTCCTTTTCAAAATCGAAGATAGTTTCAGAATAAAAAGCATGTATTCCAAAGTGAGGGGAACATTTACTTTATAAATTTGAATTTAAAACAATATCACAAAGATTGCATAGAAAGAAACCCAAGGGCATTTTTGCCAATGGAAATCATGTTCACACCTGCCATCTAATATTTTATTGTTTATTGCAGACTCCAAAAGCCGATGCACAGAGCTCATGAATATAAACTCATTCTATTCTTTTTTTGGATAATCTCTGGCATACTGGTGTTGCTCAAATCAAACTGTTTCCTACTGGAACTGGGGATCAACTATATAAAAATTTGGAAAGAAGAGAATTCAGTGGTCAGAGGTTAAAATCAAGATTTGATTTGTCTTATAAATGTTGCAAAATGACATATGCTGCTATTCCATGATGCAGGTCTTCCAATTGCATTGATCAGTGTTTTTCTCAGTTGTAGCTAACACTGTTCAGGCTCATTCACATATGGCGAAGCCCCCCAGTTTTTTTGAAGGGTTCACATGTGGCGCAGCTTGCCGTACCACTTATGAAAAAGAGATGGGCATTGACATATTATAAATTTACCAGACGAAAAGCAGCACGCGCGGATATCATTACGCGAATAGCATTAGGCCCTGCCTCTTTCGGATCATTCAAAGGGGCCGATAAGCACCCATTATCGCCATGATATTGATAACACTGTTGCATTATTCATATCTATTGTGCATATCAGTTTTATTGTAACACTTTGATTTAATGCGCATCTGTTACGCATTTATTGTGCATTAACTGCATTAACTTTAGGGGCCTGGAGATGGGTATTAACACATCAATAACAATTCACTCTTAAATAAAAGAGATTTGTGCCAAAAGTTTCGGAGACAAACTTGTAATGTCATGTTTTGCTCTAAGCATTCGATTGGTTTATGCCTTTTAGATGCCAGAAGGCAAAAGGATAATTTCTGCCTAACCCACAAGGTTTGGAAGCCTCACATGTGAACAAGCCTTTTATCTGCAGTAGATGTGAATGGCTTTATGAAGAATCATCCAATCCAATACAATGTCATCTAAAACAATCAACATCAAATCCAATCCACGAGGTATTTTTATGCAGTGCATATTCCTTAGCATGCAAATACGAGGTCCTCCAGACTATACTCCACAAGTATTTGGGCCACTAAAACAATTGATCAAAGAAAATAAATAAACTGCTTCAAAAGATGGAGTAGGCCATGATAAATGTTCATGGATATATTCCAATCCAATGTCATCTAAAACAATCTCCATCAAATCCAATACATAAGGTATTCCATTTTCTACAGTACATTTTCCCTAGCATGCAAATACAAGGTGCTTCAGACTATACTCCAAATGTATTTGGGCCACTAAAACAATTGATCAAAGAAAATAAATGAACTGCTTCAATAGATCGAGTAGGCCATGATACATGGAGATAGTAATTCCCTAGCAATGGATTGATGTTTGTTTTCTCTCTCCTCCACTCTATCATCTATCTACTTTCTATCTCTCTCTTTCCTTTCTATTTCTTTCATCTCTCTCTCTTCTATCTATCTCTGTCAAACTTCTCCTTCTTCCTTTCCATCTCATCTATCTCCATTTCTCATTCTTTCTTTTCCATTTCTCCCCTTTATCTCTCTCCCCCTCTTCCGTTCTCTTTCTTTCCATCTCTCTCTCTTCTATCTATCTCTGTCAATCTCCCACTTCTTTTCATCTTATCTATCTCCATTTTCTCATTCTTTCTTTCCCATTTCTCTCCTCCCCCCTCCCCTCTCTCTCTTTCCTTCCATTCTCTTTCTTTCCATCTCTCTCTCTCTCTCTTCTATCTACCTATCTGTCAATCTCCCCCTTCTTTTCATTTTATCTATCTCCATTTTCTCATTCTTTCTTTCCCATTTCTCTCCTCCCCCCTCCCCTCTCTCTCATTCCTTCCATTCTCTTTCTTTCCATATCTCCGGTATTTCTATTCATTCCCTTTCTCTTGCTATCTCTCTCATCTATCTTCACTCCTCCATATTCTCTCCCCCTCTCTCTCCCTCTTTCCTTCCGTTCTCTTTCTTTCCATATCTCTCCGGTATTTCTAGTCATTCCCTTTCTCTTGCTATCTCTCTCATCTATCTTCATTCCTCCATATTCTCTCCCCCCTCTCTCTCCCTCTTTCCTTCCGTTCTCTTTCTTTCCATATCTCCGGTATTTCTATTCATTCCCTTTCTCTTGCTATCTCTCTCATCTATCTTCATTCCTCCATATTCTCTCCCCCCTCTCTCTCCCTCTTTCCTTCCGTTCTCTTCCTTTCCATATCTCTCCGGTATTTCTAGTCATTCCCTTTCTCTTGCTATCTCTCTCATCTATCTTCATTCCTCCATATTCTCTCCCCCCTCTCTCTCCCTCTTTCCTTCCGTTCTCTTCCTTTCCATATCTCTCCGGTATTTCTAGTCATTCCCTTTCTCTTGCTATCTCTCTCATCTATCTTCATTCCTCCATATTCTCTCCCCCCTCTCTCTCCCTCTTTCCTTCCATTCTCTTTCTTTCCATGTCTCCGGTATTTCTAGTCATTCCCTTTCTCTTGCTATCTCTCTCATCTATCTTCATTCCTCCATATTCTCTCCCCCCTCTCTCTCTCTCTTTCCTTCCATTCTCTTTCTTTCCATATCTCCGGTATTTCTAGTCATTCCCTTTCTCTTGCTATCTCTCTCATCTATCTTCATTCCTCCATATTCTCTCCCCCTCTCTCTCCCTCTTTCCTTCCATTCTCTTCCTTTCCATATCTCTCCGGTATTTCTATTCATTCCCTTTCTCTTGCTATCTCTCTCATCTATCTTCATTCCTCCATATTCTCTCCCCCCTCTCTCTCCCTCTTTCCTTCCGTTCTCTTTCTTTCCATATCTCTCCGGTATTTCTATTCATTCCCTTTCTCTTTCTATCTCATCTCTCTTCATTCCTCCATATTCTCTCTCCCCTCTCTCTTTTTCTCTTTCCATCTCTCTCTCTCTCTCTCTCTCTCTCTCTCTCTCTCCTATCTTCTCTTCTCCCTTCTCTCTGCCCATTTCTCTCCCTTCAACTTTCTTAATAAATCACACTATAGATGCTCAAACTCATATTTGCGACGAGTTGCCTTGTTCCTCACTCTGACGTAATACCTTAAGTGAAATCAGGCGCTTCAAAGAATGCACATATTAATTCGATTAGTTATGAATCCGCCACAAGGTTCGGAGAACATTCGGGAAAATGTCACATACCTAAATTGCGACGATGATGCTTTAATCCTTACAGTGCCAGCAATTTTTGTAGATGGATTGAAACCCTCCATGCCATACACAGCAAATCTTACCCAAGAATTTGGGGTATAAACATCATGATCATGAAATTAATGTTTTGTTACATGTCCCATAACAGAGAAAGTACCCTTGAACATCATTAAGTTTAAAGCCATGGGATATGTATTTTTTAAACAGATTTAGTAGTGCAAAATACATAACATCAAAATTTCATTTTACTTTGACAATTGTTTACAACACTGGCTGGCACTGAAGGGGACGAAACAAAATTTTATTGGAGAAGTTCTCAGTCTTATAGGACTTTATTGTACATCTTAAAAGAAATACAGATCTATGATATTCACTTTCATAACTCTCGATCCCACCTTGAATTTCAAGAAGACAAACATGCCTATTTTTGTAAAAATATCAAAACATATTAGATGCTTCATCTAAATTCAGGCGGTTTAAACTGCCTACAGCACTGAAACTTGAAAGGGTTAATAAACATTAAGTGCATAACATCAAGATGGCTAGACACACAATAATTAATTGAACAAAGATGTAATAAACAATTGCTGGGGACAAACAATGCTTCAGCTTTGGAGTATCCACAAAATTGTCCTTCAGCAAACCATACTTTTTTCAATTTTGATCTGGAAATACTTTATATCAGACATAACACAGGATGAAAAACATGATGGCCATGCAAGTCAATGACATAACCTCAATGGGTGTGGCTTTTATTTTTGTCTTGATCCTTGGCTTATCTCAGTTATCTCTTTGGTTTTCATCATGTTCTTCATTACGCGGCTCGGGGGTTCAACACGCGACCTGTGCTCAACACGGCAATTTTATGTTGTGTAAACATGATCAGTGTGATTCGCAAGCCGGGGCGAACACCACTTTTTTGATCCGCCAGAATCGTAGGTTTCAACCCGCGAGCCGAGTCAGACTCGTCTATTTTTTCGTGTGTAAACGGAAAGCCGTGTTGAACCCACGTGACCCATAAGTCAAACACGAAACAGCCGCGCGAGATAGCTATCTTGTCCTTGCTATGCCCCTGCCTTTGCTCGATTTCCCTAGGTAAAAATACTCTTTTAGGGATCATGAAATTCTACTCTTGCTCGTAAAATTGTTTGTATATCACTATTTGGTATGATCCTTGCATTACTTATTCTTCTATATATTTAATATAGTGCTGTCACTACGGCAGTTTTATAACTAATGTAACCCAGCCTCACTCTCGTTCAGTGTTTAACATATTTTGTTGTGAACGTTGTGGAAAAATGTAGTCGGAAGCAAATTTCCCGCATTTGTGATGTTAATTCTACTTCCGTTCGTGATCCGTGGGCCGCGTCGAACTCGCCTTTTTCGTTTCGGTATAAACACGATCACAGTTGCCCTCTTCGCAGCGTTCGATCCAGCTTGAGCATTCAACACTCGAGCCGAGTGACTGTGTAAACACGGTACATGTCTCCACTACTCCTCTTAAGGATTGCTCACATATCAAGCAGAAAGCCTCCATGGTAAACCCCTGCATTTTTTCCTTATGTACACGTAAATGAATGGAATACATGTATGAGCATGGTTCTCGCCAGTACACAACACCCATGGTTCCAATACCATGCGTAAAGGGTTTCAGACAAGGAAGAACCATGTGTGAAATTGCTGCACTATGCGTGGGAACAAGGGTAAAAAAATATTGGAGTAGATCTAGTCTATATATTCCTAACAATAATGATAAATGTCACAGACTGTTTGCTTTTTGGAAATGTATTTTTACTTTTATGCCATTAGTAGACACCTCATGCTTACCAAGAAGTATTTTTCATCCTTTTATTGTAGCATATACTGCCACCACACCTAACTTTAGGTGTTATTCCATAAAACTTCCAAAACTTCCACACAAAAAACCCATAGCAAGAGGTATATTTCTAGCTTTTGGAGACAAAAAGATGTGGTCCAATCAAATTTTTCATAAAGTAAGTGAAAAACATGAAATCATGATTTTGTATGGACAACTTTTGGCAAAACTCTTGCTTACTTGGAAATGGCACATTAATGCATGCATCATTATCATAAGTGGTGCACTTTACCATGTGAACATTGAAAAACCTGTGAGGATTTGCTGATGGATATCTAACTGAGCCTTTTTTTCTTCTTCTTCCTCTTTTTTTCCTCCTCCTCCTTCTTCTTCTCCTTCTCTTTCTTCTCCTCCTCCTCCTCCTTCTTCTTCTCCTCCTCCTTCTTTTTCTTTTTCTCCTTCTTCTTCCTCCTCCTCCTCCTTCTTCTTCTCCTCATTCTCCTCCTTCTTCTCCTCCTCCTCATCCTCTTTCCCATTCTTCTTCTCCTCCTCCTCCCCCTCCTCCTCCTCCTTCTCCTTCCCCTCCTCTTCCTCCTTCTTCCTCTCTTTCCCCTCCTCCTTCTTCTTCTCCTCCTTCGTCTTCTTTAGATCTTCGGCTTGATCATCTTCATTTCTTTGATTCTTATCTTGCTCCCCATGTCTCCATGACTTCCGACACACCCTATAATTACCTCACTTCTTTTCCAGTGTCCCTTGCTCATTTTGTTTTGGTTTTTTTTTGGTCCTGCAAGAGGCTTTTACTCTATTTGTTCAACATTTTCACAAGGTCTTCCTCTTATGTTTTAAGTACATAAAATATTCTTTTCAGCAATATACCGATTTGTTGGCTCAATACCGATGTGTTGGCTCAGTAGGTAGAGCGTCCGCCTCACAATCAGGAGGTCGCGGGTTTGAACCCCGGCCGCGTCATACCAAAAGACGGTAAAAGATGGGAGTTGCTGCTACCTTCTTTGGCGTTCAAGAATTGAAAAGGATAGAGCAACGTCAATCTGGCGCTGCTCAGTGGCTGCCGGGCCCACGATCAATTGGGCAAAATGAATTTCCTTTCTCGGACAATAAAATTTGGAGATTTGGAGATTTGGAGATATAGTCCATGTATGACACCCTTGATAGTTTTGCTCAACAGGATTTTTTTTCCTCTTCATCTTTTTTCTTCTTCCTTACCTCTTCCTTTCTTCTTCCTTTTCTTCTTCTCCTTCTTCTAGCTCTTCTGCATCTGTTTGATAATCTGCTCGCTGCGCATGTCTCAAATTTTTCTCATACTCCTCGTCTATTTTTTCTTCTTTCTTTCTTTCTTCCTTGGTCATTGTGCTGTTCTGGTCATAAAGCTTTTGGACTATTTGTTCAACAAAGTCTCCCTTACATCATGTGTACTATGTAAATAAATTTCCTATTCAGTGCTACGTGTATCACAACTTTGGTATTTACCTCCCCGCTTACAACATTCGTGCAACCAAGATAAACATGAGATGCTCAGAAACCACTTTCCCCATGGATGTGTATGGAAGGAAGGAACAAGGTGATACTGTGAGTGGGGGGGGGGGGGGGATGGGATTGGAAGTGGAAGCTACCATTTTGTTAATAACCATGGAAAAGAAGTAAAAGAAAGAGAGAGAGAGAGAGAGAGAGAGAGAGAGAGAGAGAGAGATCTTTTCAAGATGTAAATACTGCCATGAACATATGGAATAACTACATATAATAATTTGAGGTATAAGAGAGATCTATAAAAATACAACATTTGGGAAAAAAAAGAGGTACTGAAGGATCTTGATGCATACGTAAAAAGCTGATGTAGTAACACATTGAATTAAATGTGGTACATTAACCACATCATTAAATTCATAATACATGTATTTAGTGCAACTTGAATAAGCAAAAGTGCACTAATAGAAGATATTACCAGTCCTTCCCAAACCTCAACACACAACAGACCCATATTTCTCCCTCGATTCTGTGTATTGTACGTACATGTTAATGTACAATGTATAAAGTATATCACTCATCTACATGTATTTATATTATTATTTTCATTGCTTTTTTTGGCAAAGACAACCAAGAAAACAAGAGTACAAAACAACAGAGTAATCTTAGGAGAGTCACATGGAAATTCATCCTTGTTGTTTTTTTATCACTGTTTTATTTGTTAACCCATAGCAGTACAGAGCTTTCTTGAGGTCTAAATTAATCATCTGCAATCCTCAAATTGGCGACAACAATTATAATTTTCCACTCTTACATAGTTTGAAAAAAATAAATATGGATATAACAAGAACCAAAATGAATTATGATTCTAAAAAGTTAATCAGAAAATGCCAATTTGAACATGGAAATAGTGATTATGTATTATTCACTGTGTTGCCAATTTAAAGAGTTTAATGATTAGTTACAACAAGCTGCTGTAATTCAAGAACGCCACATCATACAGCACTGGGAATGGACTAAAAATTTTCAGTGAATTTTTCTCTTTCTGTTGATGTATGATATGTAATGCCCAACATTCTGGACCAACGGATACTGCAAAAGTGTTTCCTAAAGGAGACGCTGTACCTCTGTGGGTTAAAGTTTCATGTCAAATGTCCATTTGTGCTTTCAGATGGACAAATGAAAGACAGACATGGATAGAATAATGAGCTGCAGTGACATATATGTCATTTTTTTATTTTGCACAATCATTTCATAATGCTTTATGTGTATTTTTCATGATATTGAATAGAAATAAATTGAAGCTGAATTGAATGAGTTGTGCTACATGTATTATCATGAACAGAGTGAAAGAAAAATATGTTACTTTTAGCTTAAAGATTTGGATAAACAGAACAAAAATTCCTCGGCTTATAAACACTCTTCACATTTAATTTGTGATTAGGATATACATGTACAGTACACAACCATTACTTCTTTAGTTAACAATGATCACTCAGTGCGTGCCATAAAGATGTCCATTATCAAATGCCATTAATCTGCCCGGCTTACTCACACAAATAACCCACTCAATCAATGAACCTTAATACACAACACTGGTCAGCAATGAGTAAAGATAAATGCAAAGTAGAAAAATAAACAATGTGACAAGAAATACTGGACTTACATGTATGCTGCTGGCTGCCAAATATTTTGTCCAAGCGAGAGAACGGAAAGAAGCAATGTACTAGTATATGACTCGAGCTATCTTTATCACGATCATTCGCACACTGAGCCTACCGCACATATAAAGGTTGACCGTGAGAGGTAGGTAGGACAAAATTGAGCCATGGCAGGAGTCAGCACACCAGCGACGAACGAACGAGGCAGATTTTAATGGGATAGAGCGGCCCCGAGCAATCAACACGGCACGCCGTTGCCGTGATACGAGCGACGACCTGTTAATTCTGTATAATGATACAAGTGAGGGAGGAGTGTATCAGTGATCGTCGGTACATGTAGCTGGGTTGAGAGAAGCAGAGAGAGAGAGAGAGAGAGATGGGGTGGAGAGGTGTTGGGAGAGGCATAAATGAGAGATTCATGTAAGAGAAGGGTGGATGTGATGAAATGTTGATTATAATTATTTGTATCATTCTATCAATTCTGTATGATACTACTGAGAGAGAGAGAGAGAGAGAGAGAGAGAGAGATGGAAGGAGAGAACGAAAGGGAAGCAGAAAGAGAGATGGGGAGGGAGAGAAGGGATAACAGAAGGTTGGTAGTTATAAAATGTTATAAAAATCACTTGTGTGATTTTATCAATTCTGTATAATGATACAAGTGAGAAAGAAATATATCATTTATCATGGGCAGTTCTGGGGTTACAGAAGTATAGCAAAAGGGAGAGAGAGATTGAGAGAAAGAGAAAGAAAGAGAGAGGAAAGAAACAGAAGGAAAAGAAAGTGAGAGGGGGGAGGGAAAATGGGGTAAACAGGAACAGACAGAGAGATACAGAGAGTAAGCAAGAGATAGAGAAGGAGGGGGGGGGGGTCATGAAAGCAAAATAAATGTTAAAACAGGTCTCCACTTTAAAGTAAAGATACATGTTCATGTCTGTTCATCTGTAAAGAAGAAATTCATTCTAGTGGAAAATTGAAATCAGGGCAAGATACATGCCGATACATGTAGGTGGGAAGTTATATTTAGATGTTGAAGGAGATGAAGAGATGTAAGACATGCGCATGTGTGGTTAAGAGGGAAGAGTGAGAGATGAAATGGAAAATGAGAGAGAGAGAGAGAGATAGAGAATAGATGAATAAGGAACAAAAAAGACATAAGAGAAAGGGGAAGATGAGGTATAAGAAAAATTTGGAGGGCAAATAAGAGAAAAGGGGTGAGAGTGAGAGAGGAGAAAGGTACACAGGAGAGAGAACGAGAAAGAGAGAGAGAGAGAGAAAGAGAAAGTAGATAAATGTATGGAGCAAATGAGAAAATAAGATGTCATACACTTATAGAAAAATGTCCCATTTAGAACCACTTTTTGGCCTGTATTTAGAACCCTACAGAAAAGGGGTTCTATATAGGGTTTTTTGTATTTTCAAGAACCCCCATACTCCAAAAAGGTGCAACCAATAATGGTTCTAAAGACCCCTTTAGAACCCTTCAGAGAACCTTTATAGGCTATTAATGGTTCTTTGAAGAACCTTTCAAGGTTCCAAATGTGGGACAAGAAAAGGTTGTACTCAGCACCATTTTTTCTAAGAGTGTACCTGGAAGGAGATAGGGAGAAAAGGATTTAAAATAATAGGGGAGAGAGGGGAAACAAAGAGGGTGTGAGAAAGAGAAAGAAGGAACAAGAGAGAAAGAGAGATCAGGATGGAGAGGGACATGGGGAAGGGAGGGGAAGAGGTGATGCAGTTGTCATAACAATATTCATTAATCAAGAGACAACTGCAATAGAGCACACAGGCAATGACGTCACAAAAAACTTTTTTGGAATTTCAGAATTACGGATACCATGTCTCGATGGAGCATGATGAAAAACATCCACAGCCCAATTTTTATGGGAATCGGCTCATGGGGACCCGATATGAGGCCACATGAATACCTACATGTACCTAGCCCCCATTGAAATCAGTGTAAATTGGCCTGGTTCTAAACAGTTATGAACCAGGCCATTTTACACTGATTTCAATGGGGATAATTAGGCATTCATGTGGCCATACCTTGGGCCACCGTGAACCGATTCACGTCAAATTTCGTGTGTGGAGGTTTTTCATCATGCTCTGCTGGAATATAGTCATGAAAATGCTCAAATACAAAAAAAAAAATTGATGACATCAGACTTCGGTACTCTATAATTATTTGTGTGTAAAGTTAGCATGAATTTAAGAACGACTTAATAATGAACAACAAAATGAAATGCCTGAAGTTTTTTTCTCTTGTTTTAAAAAAGTGTGACTGTATTTCACTATTTCCCATAATCTCAATTAAATTTTTGACAAAAACTATATCTGCGTGTAAAGTTAGCATGACTTTAACAAAGACTTAAAAATGAACAGCAAAATGAAATGCCTGAATTTTTTTCTCTTGTTTTAACAAAATGTGTCTTCCCATAATCTCAATTCAATTTTGGCAAAAACTATACTTCACATTACAAGTATAGACCAATTTCACCTCCGGTTTATGTATTTGGCCCTCTATCGGCGACGCCATTGCTGTGGTGGGCAAGCGCGTTGACCGCGATTGGCTCTGTGTACAAAATGAATGTAAGATATGAGATATGCCCTAATGTTGTTCCATTTACTTTATTCTAGATCAATAAAATAAAGCATGGGTACATGGGTACATGAGGTAAGACAATGGCCATATCTGACAGATGAAGGTATGGTTTATTTTTGTACTTTCGATAGTTTTTCAACTTAGTTTTGTCAATATAAGTTCGATTGCAGCATAGAAGCCGTAATAAATGGGAGCCCTCAATCTTACCCTGTTTACAAAGTCATGTTTTCACTCATTAAATTTTACGCCAAAGTACATAATGATAATGTTTCTTGACTTCAAAGTCCTTTCTGTTGATATTTTTACCCACTGGCGACGGATTCCTTCGCATTGCTTACGGAAACCTGTGTAGGGAGTACGGCTTCTCACACAAACAGGCTTCATGAGTCAAAAGCTAGTGAACTTCGCACTCAGTTAGCTTCCAATTTTTAAACTTTCTCCAATTCTTGTGGCATTCGAGCACCGCACAGCTGCGACCTGAACTTCCCTGACAATTTCTCATTGCAAATATTAAAAGAAATCTGCATATATTGGTCAAAATAGACAAAAAATCGAACGAATGCACATAACGCGCTATTGACTTGTGTACTATAAAAGTTGGAGCGCCCACCGCAGTATGTCGAACTGTGTCGAACAGTCTGCTGCCCTCTTGCAGTTGTGAAATTGGTCTATAACTTTATGCACAGCTTTGTGAAACACCCCCCAGCATTATAACATTTCATCTACCATACTTATACTGTACAAAACAGGCTCAAGGCAAAACCAGAAACAACATCAGTGTTCAGAATGGCAATTTCTTTCTATATCATGTACATCAAAGCTGGAAAGAATTTGTCAAAGGCTATTACACTCCCTCCCCCCCCCAACAATTCAATCATTCACATAATAATCGATGGCAGCAAACTCACTTTTTAGACAAAACAAACAGAACAAAAAATGTATCATGCATGTATTATTACTAAAAACCCAAGAAGAGCCAACTGCAATATTATAAAACATAACCTCTGACTCAAAGTTGAAAAGTTCAGACCCATGGACTAATAACAAGCTGCATTTTGTGTGAAGAAGTAATAATTGGTTTTCCATTGTTATAATGATGTAAGGCCAAGTAAAAAAAAAAATTATTAGTTTCTCGTCCCAACTTTTTGAAAAAAGGAGGATGAGGGCACATTTTTTTTTTTTTTTTTTTTTGGGGGGGGGGGTCATTTTTAAGTAAGGTACGATATGTAGGCTGTGCATTTGCGAGGTCCAACAGCTGGAAACAGGAAAAAATCAATCAAAATTTCGTCTCTTTATTGTTTTTTAAAAAAAAACTTTTTTCCATGAGGCGACAAAAAACAATGCGGGTGGGGACGAGAAACTAATAATTTTTTTTACTTGTCCTAACTAACAACCAGTGAATCCACACAAAAAATGTAATATGGCAATGTATTAGATGGATGAGAGAGATTCCATGGAATCTGTCAACCCCCTCCGGGGGAGGGGGGGGGGTCTTGTATTTGATATAATTTAATATTTTAGTCTTGATATATTTTA
>CM057164.1:16020953-16136275 GCA_029962745.1 Echinometra lucunter
TTAGAACCTAAACGTTTGTTCAGGTGGGAGGGGGAGATTTTCTTGATTATCGAGAAAATATCCGACAGGTGAAAGAAAAAGGCCATTATAAAATTTAGGTTGCATTGGAATGTGCATGATTTGGCAACAGTTTGAAAAAGAAAATACATTTCAGGACTGAGATATTAACCATCTTCACATACCTTCAAGGCAGAGGGCCCTTTGTAGGGTCTAGTGGCCTACATGTAACTCTCTAAGATTTACATGTATGGCTTTGCTTTATACTTCATGGCTGCAAGGAGAAGACCATGGGCACAGGAGGCATGTGCCCCCTGAATTTTTTATATGATTCTTTAAACAGTTAACAAAAAACAACAAAAAACTTACCCTGGATATACCACTAAAATACATAAGTCTTTGGTATTACAGACTCATTATTGAGCTATTTGACTTGGTTTTGTAGATATGCTGAATCATGAACAATATACTCGTGTCTGAATATTAATCTCGGGGGGGGGGGGGGGGGGGGGGAGGGAGGTTAGTATGATTCCTGTACACACATGTGACGACAGATTTTCCAAAACCACCCAAAACGAGTTCTATCAAATGGTCAAAATCACCCCCTTATCAAGTTTTTACTGACCATTGTTATTCCTATTTCTGGTAAACAAGGAATCTTGTTCTCTCATGTAAAGTGCAAATATCAAAAGAGGGCAGTATTTGAAATATTGCAAAATGCACTTAGACCTGCATGCTGTACTTAATTTTGTTTTTTTATTGTACTCAGAGTTTTATCAACGAAACAGGCTCTTTATAGAGGGCAGCAATCATAAATGTAATTCATGATCAAGCATGATACATGTAGTTTGTGCATACTGGGTTGCAAACTGCAAGCTTGTTCTATCTCCCTCTCTCTCTCTCTCTCTCTCTCTCTCTCTCTCTCTCTCTTTTCCCTCTATTTCCTGTATCCTTCCTTCCCTCCTCCCTCTCTTTTCCTTGTCCTACCTTCCCTTTCTCTCTCCCCCTCTCTCTTCCTATCCTTCCTTTCTTTATTCCTACCTCCTTCCCTCTCTCCTTTCTCTTCTCTTTCCCTCCATCCTGCCTTCCCTCCTCCCCCTCTTCTTCCCTTTCTCTCTCTCAACATATAGTTCGGGGGGGGGGGAGCAAATTTAACTGTTTCTTCTGTAATAAAAAGGGGAAAACATCACCATCCATACAATACAAAGGTCTTCAGTCATGGTAAACATGTACATGTACTATTACACGACTGGACCTGACAGGAAAAAACCCCCAAACAAACAAAAAAAAAACACACACCCACAAAAAACACACACTATACATCAGTGTTTCTGCCTCTACTGCCATCTCTACAAGAATGAATAACAATACTCTAGATCTGCTCTTGAATTCAGAATACACATGTCACAGTCTTGGAAGGCTTGCTGATATTTATATTCTTCAATCAGATTTCAGTAAAAGGGGACTGGCAGATCTATGTCCGTTATAATACCTACAAAGAGAGCAGTAATCTGATAAGTACACATCTAATGAAGATAACATCCATCTGACTCTCCTTTCAATTTTACATCTTTCCTCTCTCTCATATCTTGCTCTCTTCTAAATCTGACAGTTCCTCATCTACTGGAAATGTAGAAATATTTGCGGTACATTAATTTTTGGCAAACGCAAATTATAGAACTCCCAAAAATATTAGCACGGTTTCATATGCACTGAAATATCCAATCAAATCTCGCAGTTTTGCAAATGAGTAATTGTGCGCACGAATTTAAGAACCTGCAACTATGTTCTTGGGTCGCTCAGTGTGAAAATTTAATCACGCCAAAGAGCATTTAGCCATTTACAAAATCATTTTTTCCCCTGCTCTCTGTTCACTTTTCTATCCATCTCTCCTTCTCTGTCATTCTTGTTCTGTGCTCTAATTTGCTCTTTCACTCCTCTCCCTCTCTCTCTCCATGCATGTCCATTTCTATTGTTTTTTCCCCTCTAAGTACATGTATCTACTTCTCCCCACCCTTTCTCTTCACTCTCACTTCTCTTTCTATCTCTGTTTAATCTCTCTCCTCTCTGTACTCTCTCTCTTCTCTACACTTCTTCTCTCTCCCTTCTCTTCTCTCTTTATATACATGTATATATATATATATCTCTTCATCTCTAAGTCTGCCTGTTTCTCTTCTGTTAAAAACTGAGAAAAATAATCTTCATTCAAGTCAAATAAACAAGTGTAATACTTTGTTAGATTTTGCCTTTATCTTTTAATCAACTACAGCAAGATATTAACTCTTTTTCAGCTCAGGAAGAGGAGTTCACATTAAAGATTTTTAAAAATCAGATCCAGGCTACAATCTAAATTCCTTGGAACATTAATAGTCTACATCTATAAATTAGTATGTGAGTACAAAGTAATGTATGACACGTAAATTTAGGAACGCCATGTGCGAACATCAGTGGGACTGCTGGCATATATGCTTATGTACCGAGTTATTGACAAACTGGTGCAATACTGCATCAAATTGGAGATTCTTTCAAATATTTACAATAGGATTAGCTGAAATTAGCTGTATCTCACACACATGCATTTTGATGCAAGAAAAATGTCTGGATGTGGCGTTATACAAGTTTCCTATGTTTTTTTTTTTCTTGTTTGTTTTTTTTTAGAAAGGTACTTGAGCATAATTGTGTAACTCAAATACTCCTTTATTTATGAAAAAAAAAATCCAATGTTCAGTTGCTAACCTGGCTTGATCCATCTGACTTTACCATACTCATACAAAACATTGCCCCCCCCCCAGCCCAACATAAAGGGTAAAAGAAATTTTGTTGACAAAATCATTCAATATTTTAAAATTTTTCATCTATTTTCTTCAGGAAATGCATACACCTGTAACATGAGCTTTTGATTGCAAATGTAACCTGGAATAGTTTTATCCTCTCCCCCAAAATACAGATGCGGCCATCCTTTATATACAGTGTATAAAGAAAATGAAGAGCTTAAAGGCATTGGCTAACTTTGTGAGTAGCTGATTTAAAAAATTCTCAAACTAAGATGAAACATGTGTATGAGTACTTGTACTCAAAAACCCTGAAACCAACCATAATTTGGAATGAAAAAGTGTAAGTTAGACGCAACCGGCGATTTTATTATCCTTCGTCTCACAAGACAATCACTAAGAGGACCACTTTGCTTGAATTTGAAAATGCTGTTATGTGCCTCCCGCCGCGTGATACGCCAATGCACACAGTATGGTAAGGCGAGTCATACGCGCATGCGCACTCCTTATGTCTATTCTGTTCAACCGACCCTCGTATATTTTTCAAACATTGGTTCACATTTTTTATATTTAAAAATACTTCCTGTAGATATTATACTTTGAAACTTTCAGACTGGTTTTTTTACACTATAACCCTTATGTTTATCCCATTGTCAAGTAACAAAACAAGATTTTTTTAAAATCATAACAATGTTAACCAATGTCTTTAAATCTTCTGAATACCATTCAAAGTTGGTGAACATACATGCACATGGAACTGCAAGGCAGCTTTACATTTGTATAGCATTTGGACTATCCTTCCTAAGTATATGAAATAAATGAATACTCTTCTACAGAAAGGTGCTGCTACTTAATCTTTCAAATGTCAATCCACAAATATGGAAACAAAAAATAGCAACCATTTACAAGTTTACAAAAAAACCTCAAAATAATAGAAATAAAACAAATATTCATTGGTAGATCTATGACAAACAAAATATGTGCAAAATATATGAAAAACATAAACAACCAGTGACTAGTCAAATTGAAATATTAATTTTCATTTTCATGACTATCATACATGTATGAAACACCAACTGAGATTTAAGACTGCTATACAAGCCTACACAATTCTACAAGTACCTTTTACAGTTCATCTAATCTTGATAGTACAATATTTATATAATATTGACTCGCACTGAATGATATTCCAACCTATATTGCCCAATCTGAATCAAATATTGCCCAAGCCAAAGGTGCAGGCAATATTGGATTCAAAGAGTGCAATATAGGTTGTAACCGTAGTATCTCATTCAATGCAGTCGATCAGTATTGATATTATTATCTATACCCCATGGAGAAAATCATCTCTCTGTGTGCTTCATAATCTTTGATTTCAATCACACAAATAGGCCCAAGGCTCATACCCATTATGATGTCATCATGTATTCGCACATCAGATCTTTGTATTATTTGTGCACTGGCAAGAAAGGGTGGAATATGGCAAAATGTTGCCCTCTTGTTTAGTACAGTGGTACACGCACAGATATATAATAAATTTACTAGACAAAAAGCAGCACGCGCGGATATCATTAGGCCCCGCCTCTTTCGGATCATTTGAAGGGGCCGATAAGCACCTGTTATCACCATGATATCCATAACACTGCTGCATTATTCATATCTATTGCGCGTATCATTTTTATTGTGACACTCTGATTTAATGCGCATTTGCTGCATATTTATTGTGCATTAACTGTGCATGCGGTAAGCTGATGCGTGTAATTTCTCATAACGCGTACAAACAAATGCTTCTAGTTGGAAGCGTCTTACAAAATGAATTATTCATTTTTGACCATGATTCATGAATATTAATGGTGCTTAGGTCGGCCTAGCCTTCTAATGGATCTGGACAAAATGGCGGAGCTTTAGAGGCCTGGGTCTAGGGGGGAAAGCCCAGAAGAGGGCAATATGGAAAATGTTGCCCTCTCCGGCAATATGACTTTGGGGAAGCGTGCAAAATACGGCTTTTATTTTGCAGCAAAAATGCCTTGTATAGGTAGTAATATTCCTTATTGATTTCGTAATTCATAAACCCAATATTGAATGAGCAAAAACTGTTTCTCCATCATAATTTGGCCATTTAAACCACTTTCATGTACAATACCACCTCCAGGATTAAACAATGTATACTAAAATATAAGTTTTCTAACACTTGTACAAGAGATGTAATTCTTTATGAGCAAGAACAATGTAAATATCATTCAAGCTTAATACAATTTAATAACAAAATATACTTCAATTATAAAAAATTAAATATTTGATCCATCAGTCAAACATTCATATTTCTCTCACTTCTGAAAGAGTTACATAGTGTTTTTTAAAAAAATAATCAAGCTTAAAACTGCAAATGGCCAAACATTAAAAAAACCATCCATATCGTAATAAAAAATGTGGGAACCGATGCTCCAGCGACAGTTACTCCATGCTTTATTTTGTCAAAGATACACACTTTTGGTGAGGGTTGCAATAGGATCTTAGGGCAGGCTTATGGTTAGGGTGAGGAGGGTTTGGCATTGAGTATGGTCCAAGTTAAAGTTCAGTATTTTAAACAATTTTGTACGACATTAACAGGGAGCAGTCATCACCAGAGCATGTGTCATGGAATCGAAAACTGTACGTTACTATCTGTAAGCAAATGGGGGAAAAGAACATAAATTTTGTATTGATAATGGCTATGTAACCATTCTCCCCTTCCTCATGTGGTTACAATTCAATATAAAGGTACCCATTTCTGCATCAGGGGAAATAAAAAGACGTTCTCAACCTAAATGCATTGTTCGTTACTTTTAGTTGTCCCGTGGCATGGGAGTTAATGGGAGGCACTTATAACTTAGCAGCAAATTAGTACAATTTGTTAATTGTCAATAAAGTAGCAAAACTTCAGAATTAAAAATTTGTTTTAACATAATGTGCTTTCTTCTTTCAAGTTAAGCTGCATCAGGCAAGAATTTAGGCATTGCTGTGTCAATGTTTAGCAACAAGCAACAGTGATGGTTCATAATAAACCCCATGTCAATTATTTTTTGTATTCCCACCAAAATTCCAATTATGTACATGTATGTTATTTTCAATCTTCAATAGCTTACAATCCAAATTCTAGTTTTCAATAGTAGCTTTTGCAAATTATTTTTTCAGTTCTTTTGAATCACTGCTTACAGCTTACAATTTCACATACATTTGTAATTCAATTTTTGCTAATGTCTCTTACTGCAGCAAACTTATCTTTTCTTTTCAAAAAGCTTAATAGCACTATCTCTTTGAGGCCTGGCTTGATTGGGGGGGCACATCACTGCCTATTTTGACATTTTCAAATGATTCTTCAAACAAAAGTGGTCCAAGAGAGTCCTTATTTGGAGAATCCCTTGGAGAATCTCTCCTGGAAGATCTGCCCTGCAGCCCATCTGGGTTGACCTGCTGTACGTTTGTTGGTGGCGAGCCAGAAGCTGTGTCTTTTTGTCCGTGCTTGCGAGAGAAAGCTGTTGGATAGGTGAAATCTTTAAGATTGTCGAGGAAAGAAAGGATCAAGATGCCATAGTCAACAACAATGTCTTCCACCTTCTTCTTGTCTTCTTCCATGATGTGATCCTTGCTGAGAACTTCTGCAACACTCAAATGGGTCATGCCTTCAAATGATGGCAGAAGGTTTGGGGAGAACTCTTCCAGGAACCTTCCAAGTATTGTGGTCTTCCAGTACCGCCGCAAAAAAGCATCGACTTGAATCTCCTTGATGATTCCATCAAAACTTAGCAGATGCACAGCTGAAAGAGCATTGCCTGCAGCTATGAGACCTTCTTCAAGATCCTGCAGAGTGTCAAGGAGAACTGGCCCAAAGCGGATGGAGTCAGTAAAGTAAAGAGAAGCCCAAAGGCACTCAGTGTCCACCAAAGCCACCAGGTCAGACTTGGGTAGATGATAATAGTCTTCAGTGGCCTCCTGCAGGCTGCAGATGCTGAACTTCCCAGCAGAGAACTTGATACAAGACCTTTGAGGATAGCAGAACTCTGGAAGCTGCCCACCCATGATGTCTGTCCACATCTCAAGGTATCCATCCTTGCTGGAGCAGACGTAGCTGACCTTTGGCTTGGGATCATCCTCACCATCTGTCTCCAACTCCTTCACAATTTCCTGGATGTCCTCGCCCTTGATACTTGAGTCGGCATGGAGCAGGACGACTTTCTTCTTCCCAACGATGGTGATCACTGAGCAGATACTTACTTTTGTAGTCAACAGTTCATAGTTAGGACTGCAGGTACTCACTCCATGTCCCTGAACAGCCATTTTTCTTTCAACAGGTTCAGTTGTTTCCATCTTCAACCTGGAAATGGAAGCAATGGAAACTTTCAATTGATTTCCTAAAGACTCTGGGATCAAACACAAAACAATTTGGGAATTATGTATGTAGTATTATCTACATGTATTCAAGTTATATTTCTTAGTACTTCACTAACATTCAAGGTTATAAACATTACCTTATTATCACCAATAAGGTACACAATTCATCTATTAGCTGTATAAATATTACAAAGATGAAATCAAAGAACACACATGTATAGATTCAATCTCATTATGTTTATCAATAAGAGAAATCCTGACTTTTCCCATCAATAATTTGAAAAATGAATAGAACATAAAAAAATCTACAATGTTCAAGTCAAAGATCAGTTTGTCCTCTTTCACTTGTTGTACACCGAGCCATTCGAACACTAGGCTTTAAGGTCAATGGCAAATGCCTACTATCCTGAAATCAAATCATGCTCAGTTTATGGGTTAATAACTTAATATACATGTACCGGTAATACCAAATATCTTATGATTGTGCAATGTGTGAATGAATAGTATTACTGAGAAAAAAAAAAGAAAAAGAAATACATGCATAATAAAGATAAATGACTTTCATGACGTTCCTTTCTTCATCAGTTGACATTTGTTGGAAATTTAAAAGAAAATACATGCAAACAACAGAAAAAAAGTTAAGTGACCTTTATTGACGTTCCTTTATTCTTTAGTTGACTTTTTTTTGGGGGGGGGCTGTTTTGAGACAAGATTAAAGTCTGTATTCAGCTCCCAAATCCTACCATATGACTCCCTGCTCAAGTGTGCAAATCACTTTCGACATGTTGGTTTAAAATTTTTATAACTCCACTGTCCCCAGCAAAATCATAAAAAAAATAAAAATGTAGGGCCAAAGAAAAAAATAACTACCTTTTTCGAGATGTATTATCATATTTATTTGATAAGATACTGCCAGGGAAAATTGGGTTTCATTAGAAAAAAATAAAACAAAGTGCACATCAATTGTTTTTCTCACATTGGAATGCTTGCAAAAGTCAAGTTAAATCTATTTCAATTCATTATAAAATCATTGAGTTTTTAATAATGGAAAAAATCATTTCAACATATTTCATATGGGTGCAGTAAGAAAAACATTTACATCAAATTGTATCTTAGAAAAAAGCCTATAATCAGTATGTTGAGCACATTTTATGATGTTCTTCAGTTATAAGAGAATAATAACACCACAAACTCATGAAGATGTGACAAATTTTTCCTGCTCTAGAAGAAAAATAACTCTCATCAGTTTAAACTCAAATAATCAATATAAAACACAATGCAGAGTCTTCTATCTTTCATACATGTACCATCCCAGTAACGAACATATTAGATGACTTGTTAACCCCTTTCCAACTTGAAGTGGCTGTTGCTGTATTAAACCTATGGCACCAAGCAAATGCAGTAATCTGGTGATTAACTGCACTCAGGTTAATAATTATGATAAACTAAAGGTAAAATATTAACATTTACTACTTCTCACAAAAGGAAATAATTTGCCATATGCATGATAATGGCAACAATACATAGATATCATGTTCATACAGAATTTTATCAAAATTATCTAAACCAAATCGGACTCAAATTGGCAGAAAAAAATCACATGTAATACCCAAAATTACAAGAAATATTGATATACAGAAAATGAAAATACTTACATTTAATTAACTGCACTGCTACAAATGTACTATGTAACAGGAATGGTCGGATCATACATGTACATGTAGCACAGTACATCAATAGACTGATTGTTTCCTTGCATGGAAGGTACCGCCAAGAGAAAAGATATCACGACAGCGCAACTTTCTGGACACTCACTGAGCTCAAAGAACGAAAGCCCTAAAACTATAAGCAAAAGTTGGCATGAAGTCGGCGAAGAGTTTGACATTGCAAGTCGAAGCTAAAAATACCCTAGCCACCGTTCAACTGTTTAATTCATCACCCTATCTCAGGCAAAATTCAATACATTATCTGCCAGGAAACGCACACCATTCAGAGCCGGATGCTGCGACTTTTTAATTGTCTCTTGATGGTCGCTTCTTCACAAGAGTGAGCCTGCGTTATCTGTCACCCCCTACACAAACTAACTGGGTGTGTTTTTATAGAACGTGAAAACACCATCATTGATCATACTCTCTTCCTCTTCGATGCTTTTCATCATATTTCTGAATAGATTTTTTTTCTCTCTCTCTGTCTCTGTCTCTTTGGTGAGATCATGACATTTCAAGTACAAGCAACTTGCTTTGTAATTTTCATCCTTGCTGGAAATGAAAAGAATAGGCAGGATATGAAGTACGAGTGTTCTTTTGTTTTACAGTGATCGATGATTTGTATTAGTAAGGATGCACATGCAGAGGGAGCAGGCAAAGAGAGAGGGGGAATAGGAAAGAGAAAGCATGACAGAGAGAGAGAGAGAGAGAGAAAAATAGAGCAAGAGGGAGAGAGGAAGGGAGAAAGGGAAAGAAAGCAATACTAAGGAAGAGAGGGAGAGAGGAGAGATGCAGAAGAGGAGAGAGAGAAAGAGAGATACAGATGGAGAGAGGAAAGGGAGTTACATAGAGAGAGAGAGAGGGAGGGAGATGAGATTAGAGAAAACATTGCCAGGTTAACAAACTCAGAAGTGCATTGCCCAGCAGAAAAAAAACTATTCTCTCCTTTTTTTTCTTTCTTTTATTACTCTATAGGCGCTTTCACACCTACGCGATCAGGAAAAATACCCGTAAATTACGAGAACTTGTTAAGGCCCCAAAATACCTGATAACTGTTCTGCGCTTTCACACCTACCCGAAACCAGACCTCTTCGGGGTAAGTTCTCGAAGTTACGAGCATGCACAGAACAATTTATTTTGCAGACGAGGCTTGCGCTTTTAAATTCGCTCAGCTAGCTCAGCTTTTGCTATGATAGCACTATAGCTAGTTAGCTCGATGCGATCATCGATACGTCTCTACATATTGATGTACACTTGCAGTCTGATGATCTCTCTTTAGAACTTTCAGTTTATTTTTTATTTCGAGAGGCATCCTCTCAAACCCGAGGCTGGCAAGTCTTGCAGCCAGCATATCGTAGATAGTCTTATTTCTTTGGCTGGAGGAGGCCACTGCCGTGTACACCTCCTCCTTCCTCCACATCGCTATCAGAGATGATCAGATGATGACATCGATATAACAAATCATAAATAAAAAACACGAAAGGGGAACAACAACGACGTAGCTAGAAATAGACAATACAAATCTCAAATCCAGACTGTGCGGGTACACAAACGATAAAGACGTCCAATACGTACACACAGTACACTACATGGTTCGTGCGCCAGTGCTTGATGGAATAGAAGTTCTCGTAATTTGCTTTCACATGACGAAAATCCCCGCGACCTTGGAGAAAGTACTCATAATTTTGAGAATGTACCTACTAATTTACAGGTATTTTCTTACCTGTAAATTAGTAGGTACATCGAGTATTTCTTTAAAAAAACTGTTCACTCTTTTTCAAACTCTCAAGGCATTTTTTTTCCCGATCAATCTTTCTTTACTATGTTAGTCACATCGACAAACTGACTCCACACTGACGAAACCAATTAATTTCAGCCAATTAGGGTAATACAATTTTATGTTCGGTATGAACAGCGAAGTCAAGTCTAGTTTTCATGCCTGTGAAACTATACTTCGTTATATATTTACGGAAAGAAAAAAAACCTCTTTTTCTAAAAAAGGTTATAGCCAAATGTGTCTCACCCCATCCATGTGCAATCATTCTTGCAGATAAATTGTAATATTTGGCATACTTACAAGACCTCTGACCCCATGATAACAATGAGGTCCTTATAGCACATCTACCATCCAAGTTTGGTTATAAATGGACTTATGGTTTAAAAATTTACCAACCCCAGTAGAAACTTGCGGGGAAAATTTGAACATCCAATCTCATTTGACCTTTGACCTACATATGTGACCTTTGAACCCCAAAACACTGAAGTTCCTGTAAGTTTGGTTAAAAATGGGTTAGTGGTTCAAAAGTTACTAATCCCAGTAGAAACTTGCAGGTAAATTTTAAGGTTTGACCTCATTTGACCTTTGACCTACATATATGACCTTTGACCCCAAATAACACGGAGGTACCTACAGCATCTTCCATCCAAGTTTAGCTACAAATGGGCAAATGGTCGCAAATTCAAGTTTCATCAAGTGTTATGGGCGATGACGGACGGATGGACGCTGCTAAGGATCTCTTTAGTCAAGATTGCTCCACCTTGGTGGCTCAACAGAAATCGGTTCTACCTAACATTTGCTCTCTTTCGTCCTATCTCTCTAGCTTACTCTCTTCCTATCCCTCTTCCTCTCTAATTATCTCTCTTCTCTCAATTCCCTCCCTATCTCTCTCCTCTCACTCCCCCTTGCTTCCCCTCTCTCTTTTCTTTTTTCTTTATATTACAACTTTGTTCACATCACCCCACATCTCAATATTAAAACCCTTATTTTCGACTTGCAATTAACATGAAGACCACTCCCATGACCACTGATGCATCTCGTTTGCTTTATACCAGGGAATTAGCGACAGAATTCCACTTTGTGTTGCTTGGCCGAATAACTCTTGATGCAAAGCCCCATAAAACATACCAAATACACAAGCAGAAACAGCAAAAAATTCTACACACGCTGTGCCTATTTCAATTGGGTCAGTTTATGTCGTTTCATGCTGAAAATTTGTGAAAGGAAGTTATTTCAAATAAGCATTAAAATCCTCAAATTGGCAAAGCAACAGGAACTTCAAAATCACTGCTTTTCCATGCAAACTGGTAACTTTGTAACTTCTCAACAAACTTTCTGTCTCAATCTTTATTTCATATGATTTTTACAGGAAAAATGTGGCAATAAATGTATACATGGTTTTGCCAATTTGATGAAGAAAAGCTGATCAAACAAGGCTCCAAATAATTCCCGTTATGAACGGGTTAATATTCTGAATATGACTGCAGTGAAATTTGCATATTAGGACCACGTGGATGAGACAAGGAGATGAGGTTTCAGGAACAGGTGGTTTTATGTGTACATGGTTTTTTTTTTTTTTTCCATGCACAATTCACTGATAAACATTATGCAAGGGAAACAAAAATTATGGTCCTCTTACACAGGTGTTAGCTATATATATGTAAAGCAAGTTTTGTGTATACAGGAGTTAAACTCTGTCCATGAAAGAAAGGATGTTTAAATAAAATTTGTTTCCAAACGACTTTTTATCTGTATGCTTCCTTTCTACATACTAAGTACGAGAGGCAAAAAAACAAACACACATAAAAAAAAAAACCATACACACACACACAGAATGAGTGCCAAAATTCTTAGAAGACATTAGCTTTTTTACAATGTAGGATGATGAAATCTGTGGGTATCTTACATGTACATTTCCTTCAATTCTATCTCTATTAACTTAATCTAATGAAAGAGTCACATATGAGCCGGGGACTGCACACTCCCTAGTCTAGTTCGGGACGTATTTATTTATCTCTCTCCACCTCTCTGTTACCCGTACCCTCTGTGCCTACGGCCCGCGTAAAGTGCGAAGGCCCCTGATTCACTCTCCCCGCAAATTCACCTTCCTCGAAAAGTATGTTTAGGGAAAGTAAATGAGTGGATGTTGCACTATCAACGATGATTCGCATAGGGATTGGGTGTGGTATATGATGTACATACGTATGCACGCATTGCACGGGTCAGTAAAAAAATAACTACGTCCAGATCTAGACTACACACTCCCAAGACGTAGCAGTACAACGGTAAGGTGTGCAAGGTATCTCTTTTGTCAAATGTGTGAGTCAGAGTGACAGTATACAAGACTATCAATTGCGTATTTACGTTGTATATCACAAGCGGATCCTTTTTCACTGTCTCCTTTTTACAACCAATGTTACATTTCGGAAACACCTGCATCTACTGCATCTCCCACTATAAAAATGGCAAGCCACCTTAGAAATATCAACAAGAATGAATATGACTGGAACAAAATACTGATAAAAATAAATCATGTGATATGAATAGATGGTGCATCAAAATCTGTGGATTTTGGAGAAAAGAAATTTTGAATGCATCATACATGTAAATGCAGTGAGTATACAGTATGTCTGATAAGGTTTTCTACTGACTCAGTTCAATTACAAATAATAATAATAATAATAATAATAATAATAATAATAATAATAATAATAATAATAATAGTAATAATAATAATAATAATAATAATAATAATAATAATAATTACAATAATAATAATAATAATAACAGCAATAACAATGACAATAATAATAATAATAATAATAATAATAGTAATAATAATAATAATAATAATAGTGGTTGTACTACTACTACTACTACTACTACTACTACTACTACTACTACTACTGCTACTACTACTAACAATAGTGATAATAATACTAATGATGATGTGGAGAATATGATAATGATACTAGTGACAACATCAATTTATGATGGTAGTAAACTAGTAATAATACTAATTAAAAAAACAATAACAATCAATGAATAAATGGATAAATAAATGACTGAATAAATAACTATGATAATTCAATGTAAATACTGAAAACTGATAATTCAATTTTCACATCTCACTATGGGGTGATCAAGTGTTGCAATCACAGTGCAGTGTGTTATCTTCAGTAGGCCTAGGTTGAAGCAGCACTCCATCAGGAAGAAGTTACATGTAAGTTAAATTGGAACAGAGCCTTTACATGTACATACATTAGGTGCTTACACACAGTGACGAACCCTGGTGGGAGCTTAAGAGGCACGTGCCCCCCTCTATTTTTTGAGAATCATACAGTGAACACACATGGTGATACATGTGTATATCTAATAAAATTGTAATCTGCACCCCCTCTATTTCTAAATCCTGGATCCACGACTGCACACAGGACTATTCATGGCAATAACCTGAATTCTACAATCTTTGATGTGTCTATATGACCAAAGCATGTACCACTTTTCCCATTTTTGAGACATTTTCGGACTAATTAATGCATGACTTATTAGTACAGACCTACAGTAGATTTACAGTAGACCTCAAGACTTGGAATAACCCCGTAGGGGAAGATTTCCTTATGTACCAACCATAGCCCTAACGGCTAACCCTCACCCATACCATATCAAGTATTATTAACCATGAAAGGTGTACATATGCATCACTGCCTAACTGGTTATATATATACTAAGCCTAAGGCCACAGTTTTACTTAATAAATTTGACTGACCTGGCTATATCACACAACTGACACAAGACACTGGAACAATCAAAAGAAAATGCCAACAATACATAAGATTTCAGAGGGCTTTTACTAAACACACGGGTCGCGTCGCGGTGCGGCGCGCTGGAAAACACTCGGGTCGCGACTCGCTGAGCCAATATTTTTTTTGTATGGTGTCTTCAAATGGGCCTACAAGATGGGAAAATTTTATTGAAAATTATTTTCTTCAAGGCGGGTGCGAGGGGAAATCTACTCTAAAAAGAAAAGTTGAAAGTTGCTCTTCATTAACTGATTAAAAAAATAAGAAGACAAGAATTAGGATTGAAAATACGAAAGAAAGAATACTAGGTAGATAGAATGAACTTCAAAGAAAGTGTAAGACTGCAAGGTTCAAGTGAATTATGACAATGGAAACGAGGAAGAATGGAACGAGTACAAAGATGAACTGTGGGAAATTAATAAGAGAGGAATACAAAACAATGAAAGAAAGGAATAGTATGGAATGATAGGAGTAAAAGTGTAAAATTGAAAGAATTTATTGGCCCGGTTTGACGGTGATAAAGATTTTTTTTCTAAATCACATGATAGAAAAAGAGAAGGTAAATAAAGGGATAGAATAAAATGTAGAATTTTGTTGTTAAAGACTGACAGGTGAAAATAAAGTTAATAAAACTGAATAGGACAGAAATTACAAGGATGGATGGAAATAGAAAAAAAAGCTGAATTGTGGGAAACAAAGAACATATTATATAAGGGTAAAAAAAAGGAAAAGAAATACAGAAACAGAGAATATCATTGGTCTTATGGAAATTATGCACCAGAAGAATGAGGATAGATGGGGAAGAGATGAATTGCTGAAGAATATATAATCACACTGAAGAGAAATGAAGGCGGAAATGAAAGGAGAGAACATGTAGGCATGATTAGCAATGTTTCAAAATTGTCGATAATTTCAAATCATTCTGTGCTTCAATAAAAATTTCCCATCGTGTGGGCCGATTGAAGACACCATTTAAAAAAAATTGGCTCAGCGTGTTTGTGTGAAACTAATTTCCTCAGAAAAGTCTCTCTCCATCCTTTTGTAGTTGGTTTTCTTTTACGGCACCTTTCTCCTAATTCGAGTTTCAGATATTGAGGTATCCCAAAGGGAGCCCCCTGTCTACACCTGAGAGACATAGGAAACTTGTTTCCGAGAAACCTTCGAACAACTTCGAGCAGGTTTGTCAGGACGGTGTCTGAGAACCGGCAGGATTCGGTAACCTGGCATGATACTACTTTATCTATAAAAATAAATAAATAAATAAAAATAATAATTCATAATAAAAAAAAAAATAAAAAAAAGAGAGATGCCAACAAAATTATCCTTAAAATACCAAAATTATTTAAAAGAAATAATCAACAAAAATAAAGCTAACTTAGTTGGTGATAATAGTCAAGACTGACTGATCGCCATTCAACACGAATCAACAACAACAACAGAGGGTTTTTTGCCTTGCTTAAGTTACACAGACATAGGGCCTACCATGATATACACTGTAAGGTTCATAGAATCTAACTCTCAAGTTTATTCTTATTCAAGAAAATTGTCTTCTAGAATGTATTGTAATTTAGTCCAGCCCATACACGTAAACCCCAAAAATATTTTAAGTGTCTATTCTACCTGGAAACGGATTGATGCCATGCCGCGACACACCAACTACCTTGGCTACCACTCCCGGTACCGCTCCGGCCTGGTAATTGGCTTACCGTTACTCCGCAACGCTGCTTTTGTTACAGTCATATGCTTCCACTTCTCTTATCAGTGCATGTCTCCAATCTGCTTATAACACAGCTCCTGTAAACAGAGTCCAAGCAAGTATATACAGAATGTAGAAAAAGTTTGTAAACAAATGATGTTCCAATGCAGCTCATAACACGGGACCTATCCTTAAGCCGTGCTGTTAAATGGAGAAACAGGGCCTAGGGAACATGCGCCGGGACCGGAGCCGCGAGAGAATGTGCGAGAGACCGTGAGACGTTGAAAACTTATTGGCACAACAGCTTAGTGGTTAAGATCAGTCGGGAGGCAATCTATAACGGGCACAAAATGCTCTATTATCTGCCTGACTGCTGGCCCATTGTAAAGAAATCTTTTGAAAGGGGTGGGCTGGATAGTATACGTCTGTCATTATCTCTTTCATAGTGACACCTTTTTGTAACCACACTAACAATCAGTACTTAATTTTATCGACCCAATCGATCTGAGTGAATTCCAATTCATCAACGTCTCTCTCAAAATTCATCCTATCAGTAGGCTATCACCATCCTATTAAATCCAAAAGCTCATTAGGCCCCCTACCTAAAAAAGAAAATTTATTGCAATTTATAGACTTGAGGGTGGTTTTTATTAGACATATTCTATGAAAGTTCTGTAATTTTCTCTATGTCATCGTTCATTTTGACCCATCCCTTTTCTCGCAGGCTCTCGATCTCGCTCTCTCTTTCAGCATCGCGGCAGTTCTGGATTCTTTCTCTTGCACGAAAGGTTGCATTTAAACACCTCAAAAATTAACACATGTCTCAATTGCTCTTCTTTGAGTGATTGAAAAAACGAAGATCGTAATAAAATGTTTGCATCTTTTGAGCGGCCTGTAGACCCCCCCCCCCTCTCCCCCCCCCCCCCCCGGTCCTGGCGCGCGCGCCCCGCTGTTGCTCCCCTCTCTTTTCTTCCTCTGCTTTTCCCGTTCAGTGAACACTCCCTCCCTTTATCTCTCTCTCTCTTTTCTTTCTCACTCTCTCCCTCATGATTATTCACCTTATAAAACTCTGAGAGCGATCTGTTGTTTTAAATTAACAATCCAAACTTCAAGATTCAGTGTTCATTTATTTACACCGCTGAATTACCTTTCTTTTTCAAACATGTATAAGCTATAAAACAAAGAATTTCAAACAAAATTACATTATTAAGTAAAATAAAAGAAACTATTTAAAAAAAAGAGAAATATTTTTCTCAACTAGATTACTACTACTATAAGTATCCTAGTTCAATTACGGTTTAAATTCCATTAATGAAAATTATTATATTGATTTTATGTTTAATCCAGGGAACCCACAAAAACAAGCTGTGCTTTCCAGTGGGTTCCCTTTTTCAACCATGAATTTGTATTTTGCTTTACATTGTAAATTTCGTTGATATGGAAATGAAAACAAAAATCAATCAATTAATCAATCAATCAATCAATCAATCAATCAATGTACTACTACTACTATACTGTAAAAAATAATGTTGTAGAAAAACGTGATTTTTTGGCTGTAAAATAACAAGTTTTCCCGTTTTGTCTTCAAAAATACAAAATTTCCCTGTAAATTTACTAAATAATAGCTTTTCTATGGAAAATATACATGTGTTTATACAGGAACCAATATTTCTATTTTTAATAAAAACGGGTTTCTCTTACAAATACGACCATCCCTATATCAGATAACAGGATGCTAAAAAATTACTTAAATCAAGGAGTTTTAAGAGCTGGAGTCCCAACTGGCTACAAATTATTTCAAGCAGCTGTCCCTTTCTAAGGTTGCACAATAGAATCTACAGGTGTGCTGTTGCCTTTGATGTCTAGGTTCGATGCCGCCAACATCATGGGAAAGCTTGAGTAATGGTTTTTGTCACAAAGAGAATATCGTTAATATTTCACTTTTTATTTGAATAAACAGAGAGAAAATTGAATAGATGATAAAATATGAATACAAAAGCCTATCTGTGTCCAGAAATTCGGGTATGTCGCATGATAGCGGTTTTAATATATGAAAAAGAGTAAAAATTTACAATCCTAAAACCCGCAATGGACACTTTTCCGTTTACTTCCTACAAACGAAAATAAAAAGCGAATTTGTTGAAGTGCAGTTATTTATGATATCATATGTCAGATTAGCGCCCACACATGCCTGGTTGAGTAATTTTGATTCATATTTCAGGAAATTTTGCACCATTTCCTTTCGCTTGCCTCCTGTAAACGTAAGCACTATGTACTGCTCATATCATCAGATGAGTGGTAGCGAAAAGTAATTATCATTACAAAAGCATATTTCCCTTTGAAAATGGCCCGTAAATTTGCAGCCAGGCAGAAAACTTTTGTCTACGTATCTGCAAGGAAGATCGAGTTAAGCACATAGGCCTACCTGACATATTTTTTTCCTGGCGGCATCAAACGTCACTTTAAAGGGAATGAGTTAGATGTGACTCCAGCTCTTGAAACTCCTTGTTTACACCAAGGTTCCCTGCAAAATGTTGAAGTAATGTAGCATACACCCACCAACGTTTACAACGGTTTTAATTAACGGTTTTTCTCTTACAACCTACGACCACTGATGGGTGCAGAGAAGGGACCCCCCCCCCTCCTCCATAAGCCATCTTTCCTTTTTATGTCCTTTTCATTTCCTTGTCTGAACTTTTTCTCCTACTTTCTCTCACATTTTCCTTCTTTATTCGCTCAAGATTTTTTCCCGCGTTTCTTTTATTTCCCCCTTTTTCTTAGTTTGTTTGTTTGTTTGCTTGCTTTTTTTGGGGGGGGGGGGAGGGGACCTTCCTAAACGCCCCTGGCTACGCGATTGGGCCAAAGTAAGCGAAACGAGGGACCATTGTGCCCATTTATTGAGTGATATGGTGGATATTGGGTGGCTATATTATTTTCATTTTACTGTTTAACGGAAGATATATTGCTCATTAACATTCATATATACGACTATCATGAATATTCATGATCGACCATAAACAATCAAAAAAATAGATAAATATCAAGCTCAAGATATATTACTGGAAAATGTATCTGACACACCAAAAAGTTCACAAAGAAACTAACAGAATCTTTAGAGATAATGGAGAAAATATGAATTTTTCTGTAGAAAACATATTCAGAGTTGTCCACAAAAACCTGCCATTTTGAAACAACGTTGCCAATTTGAGGATAGGGTAAGTGTAGGGAATACGAGACCGTAGGTAATACGAGACCACCAGAATAAAAAATTGTCCTGTCTGCCCAGACTTTGGAAAAATATTGTTATAGCGCCATTTATCATCACTGTTACCATTTCTGCTTACATACAACGTAGACATTGGGTCAACAAGTCCATATTCTCCGAGAAAAGTCACCAAATGTGCCAAGATAAGAATTTGTCATGGTCAAAATTTCCTTAGATATAAATACTCGGTTTTCAAGGAATGTAGTGGTGTATTATAATAATAAAGAGGTGTGCTGTAAAAATGGTGTTAATAACAATATTATGAAGGTGGTTAACTACTGCGTAGGTCAATTGACCACTGTGCTCAGTGTAGAGTACATAGTGAACCTCAATAAGGACACCCAATCAATAACGTACAGGTAATACGAGACCACCAATGTGGCGGCTATTGCCATGCATGATTATCGTGTAAGCTTACTGTCATGGATTTTTATGTTTTGAAAACTGGCAAATATATTAAATTATATTCAGAATATTGGCAACAAAGAAAATTCCTGCTAATTAAGTGATATTTTGGTGCAGGTTGAAAACGCTTTTGGAGTGTTTCCTCTGGATGACCTGAAAATCATCTCTCAATAAATTGTTTGTTTGTTTTTAAGGAATTTTTTACTAGCATAAGAAAAAAAAGTGATATTCAGGAAAATCCTTTCATTGTTAATGATGTGTAAAATTTGTATTAAATTCAACCATTTCAAATTTCCATGAAGAAAATGTGCACTTTTTTGCACTGCATTATGGTATTATTCAAGTTTGGTTGGATGTTTTTAAGATGTTTTAATGTCATTTTACAGTTGCCTTTCTTTCTGTAACTTTTGAAATTATAATTACAATTTTAATTGCCAATTGCTCAGTACTGATGTATTAAAAATCATCAACAACAAAATGCTAAGTGCCGGAGACAAAAGTACCGGCAACATGATAGTGTGAATGCCATGGCATTGAATGGCATTTAAATGGTAATTAATTTTCTCTCATTATAAATGTTATTTTGTTTTTGGTAAAAATTTCAACAGATTTTGGCTTTGATGAAACCCAAACATACTTTAAGAGAAACACTTCTTTATTGGCATTTGTATTTCCAATAAAAATGTATTTTTACTCAACAACTCCTTGAGATTTCGGTTGAAAATGAAGCGGTCTCGTATTACCTCCACAGGTAGGCAATAAGAGACCATTTACCTCTGACGTCATTAAGCTTATTATCTAATTAAGTAAACAAATTTTAGTCATTATTATGGTACCTAGATAAACAAGGCAAGTTACTGAAAACTTTGGTAAAACTTATTCGTGTGTGTCTGTATCCATGTTTATGCTAATTATGCAAATGAGCTTAAGGGTCTCGTATTCCCTACAGTTACCCTAGCCATAGAAAGTAAATCGAGACATTTCAAACTTTCATAACTTTCTCATTTTGAAACCGATATTAATGGAACTTTAAAAAAAAAATTGCTTTGCTCTATTCTCTCTTTTCATTAAAATGATTCCCCCCAGGGTTTTGGTTCCCTTTAAAGCCATGTGTAACTTTACGGATATCTTCGTGAAACATCCGATGTAGCCATTCAATACAACTATTTCGAGAGGGACAAACATAAGATAAAACAAATTGTCCAAGGATCGAACCCAGAGCCTTTCTCAAGAGAGCCTTTACCACTCTACCGTAGTATTCCACAAAACCAAGTGAGGCTGTTGCGCTCTAAAGGCCAAATACCGTGGGTCATAAATTATGCCCTATTGTCGACCAGAAGTGATGAGACCTTAAAAGGCAATCGATGACGCGGCCCATTATAAGAGACACACTCAGTTACATATAGGCGTGACTTTCCATACTATCGACCGATTACCAAAGATCGACTGATCCTCAATTTTTAATAGGTCGTTAACCATAGGCGTAGCCGGGGGGGGGGGGGGGGGTGGGCAAAGGGGCCGTGCTCTCTGTTCATGAGCTATAGAGAGGGGGAAAGTTCACCCATGGTATTTCAGGGACCTGACCTTAACCCTTCCTCTACACAGTAAAAGCAAATCTAGGCAAATTTCACTGACTAGTACTGTTCTAGTCAAAATTGACATGATTTTAGTTTTAAAAAATCACTAGATTCTGGTAAAATAATGTTATTAGATCATCGGATCATAGGGGCACCAACACCGACTTGATTCGATTCGAGTGAAATTGACTACAATTCTAGTAAAGGAAGTTTGCTCACTCTAAACGGAATTCTTTTGATTTTGACTAGAATCTAGTCAAATTCGACTAGAATAGTGCAGGTGTCCGTGGGGATCCAGTAATCTAGTCAAATTATTGTACTAGAATCTATCTGTCATTTTTACTAGAATCGTGTCAATATTGACTGGGATCTACTAAAAATGTTGTTCTTTTTACTGGGATTCTGGTCATTTTAACTATAGGACCCATAGTTAAATTTGACGAGAACAGTGCAGGTGCCCGTGGGATCCGGTGATCTACTAAAAATTAATTTTCTCGAATCTGATCAGTTTACTAGAATCTATATTAAGAGTTTTGTTTATAGAATTCGTGCCATTTTAACCCTTAACGAACTGGGTGGGGGGGGGGGGGGAGCTCCGAGGCTCCCTCCTCGACATTTTCTTAGATTGCGCATCAACCGCATGGAATTTCAATTTGTCGTTTCGTGAGTTTTTGCCTCAAATCTTACGCACATTTCGATATCATTTTCGTTGAAATCGGATATATCTGTCAAATGTTTCATAGTATGCGAAATCATAAAATTGTGCTGTAATTGCATATATTCATGTACAAGCAGAAATGTGAATACAAGTTTAGATGTATTTCTTCATGACTGGGAGACATGAATTGATATGAGATTATTTTGATATGTTTCTCAATGCAACTTGATGTATTCCAAAAGAAAAGAATACTTAAATTAAAAATGGATATAATAAGAAATTAAAAAACAATGAAATACATAAGAAAAATAATATTCGTAATAACATTCATGATTTATGCAAATTAGGATATGCATTTTCAAATATATATTTAATGAAAGTTCATGCATTTGACTGAAAGAAAGAAAAAATTATTCAGTACATTTCAAGAATCTTCAGCAGTCTAGAGACCAAAAAGGTAGAGTTTTCCGTAAAATGCATGAAATGAGCATTCTGCATAATTAATTCGGCTATAACGAAAAAAAAAAATTGCATATGAACAAAAACTAATTATACATCTTGTTCGTTGTGTAAAGATCTACAAACGAGCAAATTTTCGTCTTCATCGGACGTTCGATGGCCGAGATCATGGGAGGGGGGGGGGGGGGGGGAGGTCCCTCCCCCCCCCCCTCAGTCAGTCAGGTGCTCAAAATAGCCCAGTACAGTAAGGATTAACTAAAATCTAGTCTAATTATTTTGACTGAATAGTGCACGTCTGATCCGGTAATCTATAGATTGTTTTATTTACACTGAAAGAAATGAAAATGGGTATAAATGCGGTATAAATACCACATAATGTGCGTGTGGGACAAAATGTTTTTGCGTGTAACACCCCCCCCCCCCTTTCAACAATTCTGGCTACGCATGTAATGATAAGGGCCCAGTTTCATTAAACTTGTTATAAGTAACAACTGCTACATTTCTATGACAAATTTGCTCTCAGCCAATCAGAAGGATTTCAGTAGCTTGTTATTGATAACAAGTTTCATGAAACGATGAGATTTCTTAACAGTGCTTTGGTACAAACATGCAATATAAAATCTATTTTTTTTTCTTATTAGTAGCACTTGTTTTCACTCCATCCACACATGGCCTTTTGCAAGACTAAACAGAAACTTGCAGTAAGCTTCCTTTTGCTCTGAAATACGGGGTTTCAACATCTTTGCTCGGTCACTTCACTACGCTCCATCGCAGTTTGGTCAGCCCTGTCCCTTCTCACAACTTAGACAAACAAAATATTAAAGACATTCAGTTGTGGGCTTTCATGGGGAATGGATCATAATTTGCTGACACCAGATTTTGTGAAAAGCACTGTAAATACCTGTAATAGAGCTACATTTCTGGAGAACAGCAAAAAAAGCTGTCCCACCACAAACATTCTTCGGCCTGCTTCGGGCATTCTCGGGCCAGGGAAAGTGAGATAATGACTTTTCTCGCATGGTCTCCAAGCTCTTTTGCATATTAATGTAGGCCCAAACGGTGCATTTTGTTCTTAATGTACCAGCTGAAGACCTTATCTATCTTAACAATTTTCAGTCAGTACATGCATGTTAAATAAAATTGCCTATAATGTTTCTGAATATCAAAGGTAAAAAATTAAGTCCTTATCTTGTAAGGAAGACTGCGCCCTCATTTGCCCAGCTAACCTCTGTTTAGAGCAATTTGGGTTCATTATTCTGCAAAAAAGACCGGTTAAATGCTTTTAAAATGGTCAGATATGCAATAAAGTGAATTTTATTGGCTTTAGAGTTAGTGTATGTGTGTCCGCCGAATTTGGAGTCGCCAAAACCACTGGCCCGTCTCCGTGGTCTAGTGGTTAAGGCAATGGGTGATTTCAAGTACGGCGTTGGAGGCTGGTGTTGGTGTTGTGAGAACACCAACACCAGCCTTAACAACGAACTTGAAATCAGGCTGGTGTTGGGATTGACCTCGCAAGATTTGACGTATTTCCGGTAGTCAGTGTTGCTTTCTGGTGTTGAATATCGTCTGCTGAACCGAGTATCACGGTTCGTGTCAAACTGACGATTTACAAGTAATTTCCCCATTCACCGACACCAGCACCTAGGGATTGGGAAATCCATGATTTCAAGTACGGTGTTGGTGTTGGTGTTGTAATCATACATGTTATTGCTGCTTGTCCCTCGCGGAGCAGCGGCACTCTCTGCTACGACCACTCGTGCCATGTTGGTGGTTAAACCCATTTTGCAGTCAAAACAACTTGGAATAATCAAAACCATATATTTTCCTTGGAAGAGTGATACTTTTCCTCTTGGATTCTTCAAATAATTATGCAATTCGAATCCAATAAGATGTAGATTTATCAGAAATTCTGAGGGGAAATGATTTTATCGTCGAGATTTTTCGCTATAGCGTATGACGTCACTCGGTGTTGAGCTATCGATAAGGTGATCGGATCAGATCGGTATCGTCCCTCTAAACTGACCGTCGGTGTTGGCGCTCGGTTCAGCAGACTTTCCACGCTCTCAACACCAACACCAACACCGCACACCGAACTTGAAATCACCCATTGCCTTATCTTGTCCTTTTGGATGTCCGGCAAGGAAAAGTGTTAAGAGGATGCCTCATATATATATATATATATATATATATATATATATATATATATATGTATAGAATTGGGTGTGCGTGCGGATGTGTGCGTGTGCGCGAGCGCGCGTGTGTGTTTTTACAGAAGTATATCCGGGACAATATACGTCTGGGACCACCGGCGTAAATCCACTCTGAGGAGTGGGGGGGGGGGGGGGGGGGGATGACTGACTTTTTTGACGATTTTTTTTTTCTGTCGATCTCACACTTAAGTATAAGCACACACCCTCACTGACCCCCACAGACCCCCCTACACACATTTTAATATTTATTTTGCGAGCGAGCGAAGCAAGCGAGCCAAAAATAACCACTTTTTTGGTTTTCAATCGCATTTTCAAATAGAAATTCTAAAATATGATGGTTGTTTATGACAGATATTCAAAGATTTTACTAACGGATTAATTAAAATATATTTTCTTTCTTAAAAAGTGTGTGTGTGTGGGGGGGGGGGATATTTGTACACGCCATCCCCCCCTCTCCAAAAAGTGGGGGGGGGGGGGGGATATATCCCCCCCATCCCCCCCGGGATTTACGCCAATGTCTGGGACCGACCTTTAAAGTCACCATCCGAAAGACGTGACTCAGAATCGAACTTGGGTCAGATCGATCAGAGCCAGTTTGTAGGAGAAGAGATGCACGCGGACGTTACCGCTAGCCAACTGACACACCCGCACACACCCACTCACACACGCAGCCATCCACACATTCTATCTATCTTTTTTTTTCTCTCTCTCTTTCTCTCTCTTACTCAAACTGTCCATCATTCGCTTAATGAAGCAAAAGGATGCAGTTGTTTGTAGCTCGTTGGAAACGAAAAATGGAATTTTTCATTCAGACGTGAATATTTCAGCAAGCGTGGGGAAATGTTTCACAACCCATGCACGTAGATATTTTATCCTTCAGTTAATCTTTTCATGTATTTTTCAACACTTTCGGTAATGAAAGAGGGTTGCTTAACCTTTTTATCGGTTTGCTTTTGATGTTTGCATCAGAATAAAAAACAACGGGATACATGAGCAAATCAACGAAAGAAAGAAATCCAGTCGGATCTAGAAATTTGCAAGAGGGGGAGCGATCGGCTTTTACAGGTGTCAGTTTTGGCCGAAAAATTTGCTGACATGCAAAAAAAAATAGGTCCTCGGCATTTTTAGGTGTCTATAATCCCCAAAATTGGCTAATAAGCAAAAAAAAAAAAAAAAAAAAAAAAAAAAAAAAAAAGAAGACCTCGACTTCAAAAGGGGGTGCCCGATTCGCCCCCTCCTGGATCCGCCACTGAGGATAAGTGAGTAAATCTGCAAAAGAAAGATATCCAGGTAATACGAAAATGCTGTAATTTTTTGGTCGTACCATCCGCATGATTTTATAGTCATCACGTCTCTAATTTTTACAAAAACGCAACTATGATTTTGCTTTTTTACATTGTCTGTCTTCTATCTTATATATCTCATATATCTTTTTAAATTTGGCTTTCTATTCATTCCTGTGTTTTTGCTTAATAAGTACCAGATGAAAAAGTTAGTATGCCCCTACATTTAAAGAGATTCGCAGATGCTAAATTATTTTCACCAAATATCACTTTCTCTCATCAGAACGTTCCGAAATGCCCCCCCCCCAAAAAAAAAAAAAATCATGAATGAGATTTATATCAAGTAAGAACACGTGGTCGAAAGAGAGATGCGCTGACACAAACTAGTTGCCATGACAACCCCTCCACTCCTCGGGCAAAGATGGTATCCACTTCTCCCAATTTATCCCAATTGATGTCACTAAGCATGTTAACTGCTCTTAAAAATGGGACACAGGAGGTTAACTTTATCCTACGGCTGGTAATATCACCCACATGATAAAAAGAATAAGACACACGATCCTAAATACCCGGTAGTTTTTGGCAAAAAAAAAACAACAACAACAAATGACACATTTAGAAGAGCAAAAGTTCTATTTCAATTAATTTTGTTCCATTAGTCGTTTTAGTCCCATTAGTCGGACATAAGGTTATTTCTTCTTCTTCTTCTTCTTCTTCTTCTTCTTCTTCTTCTTCCTATGGGTTTGATGGCTCATATCATTCAAATTTTGATATTTGTTGTTGTTGTTGTTTTGGTTTAACGGCGCTTGTCATTCAATATTGAATATTTACGCCATATGTGTGTTTGTTTCTTTTTTTTCTTCTTCTTCTTCTTTCTTTCTTAATTTCCACATTTTGATTTTGCGTTAATAGTTAATTTTGAAGTTTTTAAAAATTGTTTAATCAAGAATAGTCCTCTCTAATTTGCTTATCAAGAAATCTTTCCAGTACCATTAACATAAAGGGTAAAAAGGGGGTGGGAGTCAGGGGGGGGGGAGAGAAGTCTCCATAATCAACTCCAATCGAACTCTCGCTGCAGAGACGGATCCAGATATTTTCAAGAGGGACAATGATATTCTTGGGTATGTTTACAAAATCATGTTTATGAATCGTCAGGTAAATTTCATTTATTTTGCATGTTCATAAATACAACAAACAATCCCACAATTTCAGTTCCTTGAACACCTTGTTTCATTTCCATTGTCGAATATCGGGCATGTTGGCTCAATTGATAGAGCGTCCGCCTTATGAACGGGAGGTCGTGGGTTCGATCCCCAGCCGACTCATACAAAAGACTTACAAAAATGGGACCTTTTGCCTTCAAGAAAAAATTGCACCCTAAGTGCAACACTGGCTGCACATTTTTTTGGTGCTATCTTGCACCCCGGACGAAAAAGGTGCAAAAATGCGCCTTTTTGTTCTTGTTTGCACCCTGAAATGCCCTTTTGCAGAGATTTGTGCGTACAAAAAGGTGCAACTCTGCACCCTTTACGGTGCAAAATGTAGACCATTTGCTCGTCGTTTTAAACTGTCACTAATCCAAGCATGCGTGCGCGCGCGCTGATGTGGTATCCCCACGAATTCACTTTCCCCACGAATTCACCTTCCCCTGTGTGTCCGTACGTGCACTTTTATTTGTGTACATACATGGTGTTGCTGATGTGTGCGCTCATGGATCATAGAGAACAGCCCACTCAGTGGACTATGCAAAATGCCGCTAATTGCACCTTTAAAGGTGCAAATTTGCACCCTAAAAGGTGCTCCCAGTGTTGCATTTGAAAGGTGCAAGATTGCACCTTTTTTTCTTAGTGTGTGGAGCTCGGCATATGAGAATAGAGAAGAGTAATAATAACATATCATGTTATGCAGGGCCTGCTGGAAGAGCAGCTAATAAAAGCTGAAGTGGCTACCCTAGGTAAATAAGACGACATTTTTATTATTATCATTATAATCATCATTATTATCATCATCATCATCATCGTTCTTGAATTTTGTATATCTTTTAGACGACATCCATGATGTAGAGTATCCTTTCTCCTCTTTATGATTCTCTTATCCTCTCTTATCCTCTCTCTCTCTCTTTCTCTCTCTTTTTTCTATCTTTTTTTCTCTCTCTTTCGTAACCTCTACCCATCTATCTGCCTACATTTCAAGCTAATCTCCTCATGCCACTTAACAAATTTGCATCATGATATATACATGATATTTGAATGTGTGTTAGCGTTTAATTGATATTTTCTGGACGTCTTCATCAAGCCCTATAGGAGAGCTTACAACGATCCCTTGATGTATGTATACACTATTTGAATGATTATTCTTACTAAAATGATTGGAAATTTGTTTACCTTTCACTGTTTAAGACCAGGTCGAAATATAGAATAATACTTTTAAAGAGGCTCTGTCGTGGGCTTTCATGAGGAATTTGATACCATCGTTGCTTACCCAGTAACAGGTGTTGTCCATCACTATGAGTTTTATGACCAACAGACCTTATGTAATGCTCTGTATATTCCACTCTTTGCCCCATATGGTAAAGTCATTATCTCACTTTCCCTGGCCCGAGAATGCCCGAAGCAGGCCGAAGAATGTTTATGGTGGGACACCTTGTTTTGCTGTGCTCCAGAAATGTAGCTCTATTACAGGTATTTTTCACAAAGTCTGGTGTCAGCAATTATGATTCAATCCCCATGAAAACCCACGACAGAGCCTCTTTAACATTGTAGATGCTTACCCATATTTCAATCGACCAGAGCATAAAATGTTACCTTTTGATATCATAATAGTGTTTCCTTTCTTGTTTTCTTCAAATTGTCTTGAGTATTAATATGAAATTTTGGAAAATGATCGCATATTCGTATCTTGTTATCTGGTTATCGAGTTGGATAGAAGTGACACGGACCTAGCTTTTTAAAATCTAGGAGAGAGGGAGAGAAAGAGAAAGAGAGAACAGAAATTGGAAAGAAAGCGAGAGAGAGAGAGAGAGAGAGGGGGGGGGGAGTTGAAGATATTGAAATCAGACCATGTGGCGTTGTAATAATCTTCGCCAAACAACCTTCCCTTTATGGATATTCATGTACTAGCTAGGTGATAGCAGAACTGGCGCCCTCGGCCAAAGATAGCACCGTCGGTGTTATATCGAATTGTGAATAGAATAAATTACTCCGTGGAAAATCCCTATCCATAACCTTTCATATTTCTATTTCATTATTTTTCGTGGGAGGGGGTAGTCACGTCTCTCTCTTAACCCATCGGACACCTTACATCTTTTCCCAGTAGTCTAGGGGCAACGACCCCCTTATGTATATAAACCAGACATTTTCCCAGGACAAGTACCCAAAGAATGATTATATTCGGAGCAACGAACGCCGAAAAAAAAATCATTGCTATGTAGATGTCCAGATGGGTATGTAATATACTGAGACATTATGGAGTAGTTTTCCAGGGGTAGTTGTCCAGGGAACAATATTACCTTCGAAGCTTAGGGGTAGCTGTTCCAGGGTTGTTGTCCGGGAGGCAATAGTCTCAAAGTAATAGTTGTCCAATGACTCATTTCAGATGCAACACCAAAGTCATGTCGGCAGAACAATTACAATATAAAGTCCCACATATAAAAGGGCAGTGCAAACACTCCATCGCTTTCTCTTCACATTTTCGCTCTTCTCCTAAGTGCAGATTGGAGGGCAAAATACACAATGTCGAGCAAATCCACAGAGAGTGGCGCCCCCACACGGCCCAAAATGGAGTTAATAGATTCGTGAAAGAAGGGGGCATTTTAAATAAATAGATGCGGTGGATAGAGCGAATGTCTCGCTGGCCTTTCGAGCGGGGATTAAGAGGTAATTGCAATAAAAATCGAGGGAAGATTTGCTGAACTTCACCACCCAAAGGCTTGGGATGATTGTCTTTCTGCGAATGGTCTTCTTGTAATGTACACATTATGATGCTGTGAACCGCTACCCCCCCCCCCTCTCCCCTCTTCCTCCCTCCCTCTGTTCCCCTCTCTCTGTCCTTTATTTCTCTCTACAAAATATTCAAACTTTGTCATTTCATGCTCAAATTTCTTGGCCCATTAGGTATACCAACTCAACAAAATTTTGTTGTCTCTCTTATTCCGTGAAAATTAAAAACTTGCCAGTTTAACTATCCTCCGTTTGATGTGAACTCCTTAATTTTATACAAACATATTTTCCAGTCGCGTTTATACTTCTTTATTCCTAAATGCATTCCATATCGGTTGAATATCATCAGTAGATTCTGCAACTCTGTCGAGGTATACTCTCTTTAAAAAAAAAAAAAGAGTGAACGTATTCACTCTGTTAGGGGTGAATTTCAGAAGAAGGTGCATTTAGAGTGAATTTAGAGTAAAAAGTGTGATATTCACTCTTTATTCACTCTTTCAGGGGTGACCTCAGTGATCGCTCAAAATCCTTGAGTGATCACTAAGGTCACCCCTCAAAGACTGAATATCACATTTTTTTTTACTCTTAATTCACTCTTAATTCACTCTATATGAACTCTCTTCTGAAATTCACCCTAACAGAGTGAATGCGTTCACCTTTTTTAAAGAAAGTATTTCATAGAGTGATTAGGAGTGGTGACATTTTCGTTGCCGATATAAAGAACATTAACGATCCGCATGATCAATTCCATCACCGTGTGACCTGTGGTGGCCTTTTCCATGCTGTAAACTACCTCCTTCAAAATAACAGACCAGTTGCCAATCAGTATTTTAGTATGCAGTCTGGATAAACCAACGAACCCGTGTTCTCAAGTGAATGCTGTTTGTATTCATGTAAATGACGGTGTTTGTCCAAAACTTTTTCATATGCATTAAAAGTGAGAAATTATTAATTCAGTAAATCGTTGAATTAAATTGTATTGCATCTTGTCGTTTTGTTGTTGTTGTTATTTTTTTTTTGCCGTTGCTCTTCTTATTATTCTTGGTATTGTTCATGTTTTGGTTGCAAATCTGACGTTCCATTTACCACTTGATGTGTGCTGTGGTGCTCCAAGAAATAGCTATACACCGCCCCCTTATTTTTGCCAACTTGTATTTTTAAGGAAAAATATACTAATTTTCATGGTAGAGGTGTTATTTCTTCATCAAAATAAGCCTATAAGATATCTAAATAATATATTTGATTACCTGTGTGCAATATTACTCTATTTAGCTACCTCGCTTGCCGTACGAAACCATTCTGTTTCTACGAGCGATCAAAGTCAGAGACCGACAAAAAACTCTGGATTCGTCACCAAAATTCAGTAGAATGGTTTTTGTAAATAGTGTCAACCATCTCGCTGCACAAAATATTAAGATATTTTTTAACCTCACTGCTGAAATAAGTTGCTTGCTAAGTGAAATCATCTTGTTTCTTGGTTTTATGGTAGCGAGCGATCGAACGAAAAAAAAAAGATTTAAAAAAAAAATCTATATAGGCCATGATCTATTGAAAGTGTGTCTATTTTTAGGTCAACTTGCCGCTCAATTTCTTGGAGTGATATCAAGTCTTGGTAATATTCTTAAGAATGTATGAGTAGAAGACTAGTATAACATTAGAAAGAGACAAATGATGCAACCCTTTCCCTTCATAAGAATAGTAATTATCATCGGCATTGGATAAGATACTGAAATGCGAGCGAGCGATGCGAACGAGCGCTTCCCGGCCGGTTTCCCATTTTCTTTCTTTCTGCTTTCTTTTCACTTTCCTTCTCTTCTTTTCCTTTCTTTTCCTTTTTCTTCTTTTTTTTTCAGTTTGGAAATCAAATGGCATCTCTGCCCCCGGAAATTTTCTTGGGGGCAACTGTCCCCCCCTTCAGGATCGACGCCTCTAGACAGAGTGGCTCGTTTTCACTTGGAGGGACAATGCATTTTTTACTTGGAGGGACATAAGAGAGGCAAATTCCTCAGTTTTAGAAAAAGGGGCAGTCCCACCTCTCCCCGTTCCGCCCCGGGGTCCGCCGCCGACATAACATGAACATGGCACGAAAACATTGTCTGTTCAGAGCCAGAAGGGCATTAACTGTAATTTATGTTAATACGAGTTAACGCCTTTCTTGCTCCCATCAGCACCATGAGAACTTCCGTGATCATGGACATCAATCTGTTTCATAATTTCGGAGTGGGGCACTGTCTACAAAAACTGCCGACAAGCAAAAAAGAAAAGGGGTTGTCCTCAACTTAACATTGTAAGGGATATATGCCCCGAAAGTTTCTGACAAGTCTTTTTTTCACGTGTCTCTTTTTAGATACCCTATAAGCTTTTTCAGGCGTATATATGGGGACATATCCTAGTTTGTCTCCCACCCCTATTTTTTTCTTGGGGGAGGGGAGTCTTCCTCCCTTTCCCGATTGACGTCCATGTCCGTGATCAATCAAGGGTGAAAACTAATCACTCCATTATGTTACATCACGTGTGCGCGCGATCTACGTGGACCTTTTATCCTGGAAAAAAGGCGGGAAGCAAAAGCTATTCAAAAACCTCAAGGAATCATTCAAGCCTGCCTCGATCGAACCGGTCATCAAGTTGTAACAGCTGAATGAAATAGTCTTGTCATATTCTTACAAGTGATAAGTGCATGCTATTCGATCCCATGCAGAAACTGTTCTAAGCAAACCCGACCGAGATACTGTAAGAATTCCAGTCCAAATGCTTCTTTTGTTCGTCAAACCCTCAGGTCAAACCACTATGTTATGAAGCTGCCTGAAATATCTGCGGGTCTAATTCATGTTTTGTATGAACACCGATATGTATATACTGTATTTGGGGATGATTTCCGAAGAACTTTGCTGGAAGTCGTCTTAGTCTGGCTTCATGTTGCTTTGTCGGTAAGTTTGATTGGATTTTGCAACAATAACGATAACGTTTACTTACCAACCTTTAGATTTTCCCAATGCTTAGTTTTCTGCAACTGATTTAAGTTAAATGATAAGATGTGAAATTGAACAGAATGCTCTTAAAACATTTTACCATAATATGAACACTGCTCCATTCTCGCACATTTGGTACCACTTTCCTTCTTATCGGACTCTCCTTCCTCAATTCAAGGCGTGCCACAGGCATGTGTTCTTTAAAGGTCTAATTCTAACGCTTATCCCAAGATCAACCACAACATAAAATCAAGCATCATCGGGTAATCAGTGCACGGAATCAAAACAAATCATGGATATTGTACATCATACCGAATTTATTTCAAGAAAAATCTAAAAGAAATTAAACCCACAGGCATAGCATGTATACGACTTACTTATATTTCACACATTTTGAAGATAAAAAAATGGATAACCTGATATTCATGCTCATGTGTTATTTGGCATATTTATAATTAATATCATGTAACAGTTCTTCAGTAGGAATGTGAAACAGTATACCACGAAATTCATCAACCACAGAACTACATATGAGGAAGAGAAATATTAGTGAAGACACATGGCGTAAACATCACAATAATCAGATAGATTAATATAATGGTTACAGGTTCTGCATTCTCTTTTTATAATAATTGGAATGGTGGTGATGATGATAAATAACGACAATATTTATGATGATAATACCATTTTCTTTATAATTCTTCACAACTGATGATATGATAGTGCATTTAATCTCATCTACATAAGTTTATGGAAATTTCCTTTCCACCAGCATATATTATATAATGTACATTCACAGTGAAAAAAACCCCCACAAAACTTGTCTGCTTGCTTTTTACATAAACATAAATCATTATACTAAGTGACCTTTCCCCGTAAAGTTTTGCTTCTTATTATTTCCACCTGCTGTTGATGCTGTCCTCCTCCTCCTCCTTCTTCTTCTTTCAATGTATTCAATCAACATGCATTGCTCAAACATAATCATTTCCAGTGCATATGTTACAATTTAACTCATACATGTCATATTCGTCACAAGTATTATGTACACAGGTATATTCAAACTTACTACTGAAACGTCTGAGGCAAATACGCTGTACAAGTTTACTGAAAATACGGTCTATACCCCCTTCTGGCGAGTTGGTTGAACATATGTATTGAGGTGGGTATAAAAATAATGATTGGCGGAGAAGTATCATGATGGTAGAAAAGAAGTGCAGACTTTACCCCCCCCCCCCCCCCCCCAAAAAAAAAAAAAAAAAAAAAAAAAAAAAAAAAGAAAAGAAAAACAGATATTGCTTAAAGACATTGGTTAACATTGTTATGATTTTTAAAAAATCTTGTTTTGTTACTTGAAAATGGGATAATCATAAAGGTTATAGTGTGAAAATACCAGTCTAAAAGTTTCAAAGTATAATATCCACAGGAAGTATTTCTAAATATCAAAAATGTGAACTAATGTTTGAAAAATATACGAGGGTCGGTTGCACAGAATAGACATAAGGAGTGCGCATGCGCGTGTGACTCACCTTACCGTACTGTGTGTACTGGCGAATCACGCGGCGGGAGGCACATAACGGCATTTTCAAGTTCAAGCAAAGTGGTCCTCTTAGTGATAGTCTCGTGAGACGAAGGATAATATAATCGCCGTTTGCGTCTAACTTACACTTTTTCATTCCAAATCATGGTTGGTTACAGGGTTTTTGAGTACAAATACAAGTACTCATACACATGTTTTATCTGAGTTTGAGAATTTTTTAAATCAGCTACTCACAAAGTTAGCCAATGCCTTTAAAGTTTCATGTCAAATGTCCATTTGTGCTTTCAGATGGACAAATGACAGATAAACATGGATAGAATAATGAGCTGAAGTAACGTAAATGCCATTTTTTTATTTTGCACAATCATCTCATAATGCTTTACATGTATTTTTCATGATACTGAATAGAAATAAACTGAAGCTGAATTGAATAATCAGGCTTTCAATCATGCATTTAGAGATTTTCCCCAAATTATCATTACATGTATGGTATGTACATCATATCAGTATTTGATTATTACTCACTATACACGAAGAATATACACATATGTATGGAGAATAAACAGATGACGGATACGCACAAGACCAGCAAGTTTTTTCATTGATTTACAGCCACTTTCGCTTCAACATGTTGAGCTGAACTGAGGCATGGATATAATTATTCACGTACGTGCACAGCAAATCAGAAGTATTAGAATGAGGACAATCAAGAGCGCTCAGCAGGTTTATTTCATTTTTTGATGAAAGCAGTCTCCTAGTAGTAATCTATCTTTTGTATGCTTAAGTCCATGGAAATTGCATTGCATTACTTTTTAAATTATCTCTTAGGGTGCCAAGGGGCTTTGCTTGTTCCCAAATTCTACCAAAATTAATCATGAACAATGCTTGCTTTTCAAATGTCCGTAAGTCTTCAACAGTAATTTCAAGTTGTACACAAATGTTGTAGAAAATTTATTTATTATTTAGAAATAGAAATGAACTTCCCTCTTGACTTTTCCGTTTTCATTTGTCATTTGTTTGCTCTTGTTTTATGCTAAAATAAGAATGGATCCTTTCCAAAATCTGCAATTACAAAAAAAAAAAAAGCTATACTAGCATATAGTGACTGATATATATTTCAAATACTATATTTATCCTCTAAACTTTGATATATTTTCATGACCATATCCATTTTTCTAAGTGGAGTAATGGTCGATTAAAAATGTATTGTTTCTTGGGCACATATACGTGCCATCGGCACTGTAAGTGTTATACCAGCGTTTACATGATCAGCATTATTTTGAACAGTGAAATGCCAATGGCAAATGGTTGTTCGTGTACTGTGCAATTCAAATGTACACATTAGGTTTTCCTGGCCTTTTCAGCACTGTTATCATTGCGGTTTGCTCCAGCTCGTTCTGATTAGTTTGCTTGGATTAAGAGTAGATGATTATTTTGAAAATCGGGCTGATGAAGATGACAATTGATGTGTCGTTTTTTAATGATCTATCAAACCTTCGTTACGCTGGCTGATGATCAGAAATGGTATATACTGTAAATGATATCCAGTCAAATTTTCAGTAGACCCAATTTGATATATCTGTATAATGGGCTGTGAATTCAAAGAAGCTGCGTTTAATCATTGTTTCCTACAATGAAATTACAAATCAATTTATAGTATTCTGTACAAAGGAAAAATTGGGATAAAATCATTTTGTAGCAGCAGTACACCGCATGTATGTAATTAAACTTTCAGTAAGATTTTAGAATGTTGTAGTAGTAGACATGGTAGAGGATAAAATTGTAATTTTTAGGTTTTCATGATGTGCAGATATTATTATTCATATCTACGTACAAATGACCTTTTTTCTGAAATCAACGGACATTTTCATATTGTATAATGAAGCCGAAACCCTATAACCCCAGTGTTTTCTGATTGCAATTTTGGCTTAAATTCGGACAAATATCAGTATCATTTGACCACGTTCGTAAGTATAATGAGAACTTTTAAAAAAACCATAAGGTTTGTACCAACAGTAAAAGAAATAAACAGCATAGATTTTTTCAATGGAAAATAAGGTTTTCACATCAGACTATTTACAGATTTTCTTTTAAATATTATATACAATTTTTTACATTTCGATATTAACGTCTACACATGTATTTCTTGACCCAGAAATAATATTTAAGAATGTAACACTAGATCTGCAATTTGACTGACGTCTTTGACACACTATAATCGCTTCTGTTTCAAGTGGTGGGAAATATATTTCCTGGTACAATAAATTCAGGATAATCGAATTTGGGGCGTTGTGTTTTATTCTGTGGCTATCTATATGAGGCAATGTAATTGTCAAAATCTGTCACTTTTGCAACCGTATTATAGAAGTTCTTGAAACAGCGAGAAATAGGAGCATGACGGCCCACATGGATTTTGTTTTCAAACCGAGTACAGAATGCGTTTTTCGAAAAAGCATGAAATGTCCAAAATGTCCAAAAATATTTACAAAATGCCAATTATGGAAACGCACCATTTCGCAATATGGAAAGTCATAGATTATGGAACTATAGCTACCTCTCTAAACATGCTAAAAGTCAGGGGAGACCCCATCAGATTTGATCCAGTACTTATGAAGAAATTAAAGTTTTAGTAAGGGACGTCATTAGTCCCAGTTGAAGAAATATGACAAATGGGAGACTTAATGCCTTCTGGACAGATTAAAATCCTTTCGAATGATTTTCAAAGGAAATCAATGTTTTGGTTTCATTTGTATTATGGTTGTGATGGCAATACTTTATTTATCATTTCCATCATGATCAATGTTGTTGTTGTTGTTGTTGTCACCTTGTAAAGTGAGAAAACAGTCACTGGTAGACGGCTGTCACTGATTAAAGCGCATCGGTGATCCAGTTCTATGTGCGTTCAAGGTCTAACTTGTGGATTTCAGTCACCCTAATCACAATAATATTAAAAAAACAACCCCGACTATCAAACGCATTTTTTTTCACAAGAGTCTTCTTGAAGGTGACTTGTCGAAAACTTGAGGGCAAAAGAAGAAGAAAAAGAAGAGTAAGAAGAAGAAGAAGAAGAGAAAGAAGAAGAAAAAGAAGAAGACAAAAGAAAGCTACAAAAACTATCACCGTCCCTAGGGGCGTGCTTTCTTCATCGAAGGATCAAAAGACCCAAAGTCCACGAAACCGAAAATGAAAAAAAAAAAAAAAAGTAGCACGGGAGACTTAGGTCAACGAGATCGCATGTCCAAACTTAAATTGAAGATATCATTTGATATGTCGAATAAACAAGTTCCTCTCACAGATTTGTTTTCCTTTCTCTGCATGACTCTGTGTAAAATTACTTCAATGTCCCCACCCCTCCCCACTGGAAAACGTTCCGTTGCCCCTGCTTCATTTGTAAATATTAAAAACTTTGTACATGAGCGACCTGGGCGACCTTAAAAACTCTCTCAAACATTAGCAAGTATATAGCAACACATCTTCTTCCTCCATGTTTTTATTATTGCATATTTACATCGAAGTCAACCAAAGAGGATATCTTTAACCGTCAAAGCTTTGATCCCATCACAAAAGTAATAATTAACGGATTCAGAAAACTTCCTAATTTAATGCATTCTTTTATGCTGTGTCCAAACTTTCCAAATCAGATTTTAAAAATGAGATAGTAATATTGAATTGGCAGAGGAATCTATGATTACCATGAATACTACGGAATAAAATTTTCTTTGAAATTGGGGAAACCTATTTTTAATTCTTTCCTTTGTTTTTCCTTTTAACACTGATGTCCCCCTTCCACTGACCATCGGGACCTCTTATGAAGCTCATCTAATCCCCCAAATGTGAGTTCCAATTAGTTCCGATAAAATATTATTAGCCGACAAGCCTGTTTCATCGAACAATTTCGCCTCATCGGATCGCACCCGACAGTCGACAAACACAAATCGGATTCATCGGACTATGGTGACACAATGCTCTTCTTTGGGTGACCGGAAGAAATAAACTTTGCTTCCGACGACTGACCGATGAGCATTCTCAACGCTTGCTCTTGTTTGTGTTTGTTTGACTAAAAATTTTTGAGCCACGGAGCAAAAGATTGCTGCGATTTTATCCCAATATATTTGAAAAGTATAAATAAAAGGATTCAAGGAGGAATTAACCGGAAGGAGAAAGATAACACACCATGCATATAGTGATGTATGGAGTGTGACTAAGCCTGCTTGTGTGAGGATACCCATTATTACAATCGGTATCCAACATACGAAATCGGTCATAACAATAAACGCCATTCGCCGGGCAACCTTTATTTCTCGTTTTCTAGAACATGAGTTCCGAGTAGCCTTGGAGCTTTGCGACACTTTAACAAACATCGCTACATAGCATACAAATATGTACATAAATGCCAACAGATTTACAATTATGAACACGATGATTGAAAACCACCAAGACGGTTGGGGTGCTGGCTTACTAAATACAGGTAAGATTTCATCAATCATGCCAGTTTCAAGATTTCGGGCAATATCAACGGATATAAGTTTCTTTCCTGGATCCCGGTGCAAGGGTAACCCGATACAGACATCGGAGAGTCCATATAGTCTAGATGTTTGAGAACTTAACATCGAAGCGACCAAAGCAAGCATGAAAGCGCAAAGCCAAATAGTTAAAAGTAGCATGCGAGACGTACTTTTCCTTATCCTTATCCTTCCGAATGGAAATATGATACAAATGAATCGATCTGTTGTGATGAGTATTAAACTAAAAACAGAAGCTTCACTTGAAAGAAATGCCAGGAAACTTGCAATTTTGCAAAGGACAGATTCCCGCCACTTTTCGGCACCCAAGAAATAATCTGCACCAAAGTAAAGATCTGCGGAAGTTATGATAGCCATGTATATACCCATGATGCAGTCAGCCACAGCCAGACTTATCAAAAAATAATTTTGTACAAATGCACTTTGTAATTCCTTATCCCTGAAGCGGAGAATAAGGACCGCTACATTTCCTAGAAGAGCCGTGAGACCGATAAGCCAGCCTGCCACCCTTAACGCAGTACTCGGATATATGCTTCCACATGAGTCGAAGGGATCTGGAGGATATGCCTTGAGGCAAGTTATATTAGGTCGTTTCCCGAGCAGGCAGCATACTCGATTGTCACTAGTCGATCTGCAACAAATAGGAAGGAAAGCAAAATACACTGATCCGATCAATAATTCAACAAACCAATCAAACCATGAATGCAGTACATGCTCATCACACACATCAGTTACTTGGAGGGTGTTTTTTTTTTTTTTTTTTTTTTTCATTTCTTTCATGCTTTGTGGGAAAGTGGTAGACCACCTACACTGGGGAAATGCAGTGTTACATTCCATTGTCTTTAGAGCTAAAATTTATTTCTATACAAAAGATGCGCAGGTTTGAGTGAGTTGTAAGGTGATATTGCAGCAGAAATACTAAGGCATGTTTGGTATGGCTTTTAAACCATAGCTAACACTGGAGACATATATAGGCGTGCGCGTGTTTTGAAATACGCGAAAGTTACGTTGTTTTATTGGGATAAATCGAATTTTTCCATTGATGGTAACTTCCATCTGAACAATATTACCATGGCAGTTACCAGTGATGGCAGAGTAATACCATTAATGATGAATTTTATGCATAGGGGCCCAGGTATGTTTATCGTTGTGTTTTCTACATGTTCCCTGTCTGATAGCAGTCAAATACCGAGTCACTCACACAGTCGCCCCTTTGGAGAATAAGGTTTTCAAGGTTTCAAGGCCTACCTATTTTTTTCACATTATATCTTTTTGTTACATAACAAATAAGCAGATGTTGATGTTGTAATATGATAACAGTTAACATATTATGAAGCAAAATACATTAAGAAATGTGTTCATAAAAACAAGATAGAGAAATTAATAACTACATTACTCAATCAATTTTCTTCCAATTATTTCGGTAAAATCAGGCACACCAAACATGAATAATAAGGGGATTTATTGAAAAGCTAGCCTTGCATTTTGCAGACCCTTCATAAAAAAAGTACTTTAAAAGCTCTGAACATATACGTATGTCATGATTTCCACTGAATCTAGAATTTTGCTAAAAATGGATTAGGATTTTTTTTCTGTACAGTAACATGTGGCAATTTCGTTTCATTTCATTTCATTTTTTTTTATCTTCAATATTAGATAAAAATAGGTATCAGGAGTAATTATATCATGAACTTAGAAAATGCACAAAACAATAATTTTTCAAAAACGGAAATTTTCAGAATTAGTACAAAACTGATGTTGAAAATGGACATGATGAAGGGGAATGCTTAAAAGCCCATTATGTTCTAACCCATCAGGAAAAAAAATCATACAATTTATCATAAAAATGATTCACTAATACACTAAAAACAACAACATTAAAGCACCTATCACGACCCCCCCCAAAAAAAAAGATAAAAAGAAAAGAGATATAAACCCCCCGAACAACAACAACAAAAACAAACAAAAACGAACAACACAAAACAAGAAACAAAAAATGTAAACATGAATACAGAACACAAAGACAAATACCGTTGGCTTTCAATTTGAAAGAAAATACAGATTTAGAAAGCACGCGCAGCATTAGGGTGCCCCGAAATATGATTTGTATTATCTTGAGTGCAGATAAAAGGGACTGGGTAAGAACCGCCCTCTGTGTAAACCGAACAAGAAAATGTAGCGCCCCTCCTTTTGTCTGATTTGACTGTTACAGCGCCCCCACAGACCTTTAAAACTAATTAACATGGTTAACACAAGAAAAATATGATAGTTCTTTGACTGTCTACATGTGAATCCATTTTAAATTACAGATCCCCGAACCCTTAGATAAGTGCATTCAAATTTTATTGCTTGTTAAAGATTTTAGAAAAATCCGGAAATAGCACAACTGATTTGGGGTCGGAAATTCTTCATAATCAGACTAAGTAAAAAAAAAAAAAAAAGGGGGGGGGGGCATAACCCTGGATCCGTCCCCGGCTGAACATTACTTTCCCATTTTGTTTACAATTATGTCAAATGTAATTTCACTGGATAGATATTCCGATGTTATTATCGTCAGAATCAATTTTCCCCATTAATTCTCGCATTTCACAAGTCTTGCGCCCTCATTCGGTTCAGCTCCGACAGTTACTCTTGCGCGTTAATTCTGGGAGATGGGTCAACAACAGTCCTTTAGCACCTTGCACTGAGTCGCATCTTCCACTCCTATTCTAAGCGAGTACAGCCTTCTAACACTTTATAATTTCCATGGGCTCTCACTGCTAGTTCTATCAACTCTTCCTTCTTCTTCCCTGCGCTGGGCATCCCTCGGTCAGTTAAATATTTCTTCAATTGGTCAACTCTCACTCGCGGCGTCTGCTATCTTGGAAATAGCTACGTTGCCGACCCGCAAGTGGGAAAATTGGCCTCTCATGGTACGGACGTTGGTGGCGCATGCATTGTGAAACGATAGAATTGAAAATATGTTTTCCCCCAACTAAACACAAAACAAAAAATAAGTTCCCCTAAAACAATATCCCTGTATATTTTCGATCAGGAACCTTTGATGAAATCTGAATACAGAATCATGTAGCTACACTTTTCAGCTACATTTCCTGGAAAATTCAGGGTAAACCCTTCAGTCACGCTTCAGTGAACACGACCTAAATGCAAAATTGTCATTTTTTGAAGCTCACAAGCCTCGTGCCATGACTTTGATGCAGTGATATCGGAACATACTTTAAGTTTTCTGCGTTTGAAGGCATGCAGCATAAATTTTATTCGTTACCAAACATGCCAAATGAGTTGGGCACCAAATTCCATGCTTGAGTGAGCAAGAGGTGAAAATGGCAAAAACTACAGTTTTTGACATTTTTTGCGCCGTGAATTTGATCTAATGCGGAGGAATTCATGTTTTGGAAGGGTGTTTGCAACTTTTACAATTGATACCTATAAATTCACGGTTGAATGAACACATAATAAAAACAAAATATCACTGTTGAAATTATCCAGTAATTATTGCCTTATTTTTGTGCACCAAAAGTCTTATTGATAACATTTTTAGTATATCTACATGACCGATTTTAGTTAGTGACCTCTGGGAGATTTGTGCCAAATTTCATGAAAAGACTCGCAGTAGATTGAACAATAATCATCGATGAAAATAGGCCAAATTTCATTGTTTATTTCCTCTCCCATTGACACTATGTACAGTTAGGGAGCAGAATTTTAACAAAAGTTAAAGTTGGCTTATGTGAACTTCAAAAAATGACAATTTTGCATTTAGGTCATGTTCAATAAAGGGATTGCCCTGAATTTTCCAGGAAATGTAGTTGAGAAGTGTAGCTACATGAGTCTGTATTCAGATTTCATCAAAGGTTTCTGATCGAAAAAATACAGGGATATGTTTTAGGGGGAACTTATTTTTTGTTTTGTATTTATGTTACAATAATTATGTACTCACACAGATTCCAAAGATCTCATAGGAACTAGGACATCGGACTGAAGAAGGGGCGTACCTGATGTGCGTGAATCTATGAGAAATCTAAAATCAATGAAAGTACAGGGAGTGAAAACAAACAAAACGAATTTAGTTTTATCCCCAATATGCATGATATGCGTATGCCTACATTCAGTCAATGAATTGCATTTATTTTCTAATATACATTTATATTCTATAATTTCCATGAAAACTTGATTCCATCAAATTTTTCCAAAAAAAATGATGATTATGACGTTTCTCAAGATACGGCGTACTCTTTTTCTTTACGATGATGTACACTAGATGATATACACCCATGAATTAATTCATCATATTCATCATGGTGCTACGTTTTCCAAGAAGAAGAATGCGCTCAACCGCAATATTCACATCAACGGAGAAGAGGTAAAACAAGTGTACAAATTCTGCTACCTTGATGTTTAATTATCTCAGATGGAAGGAGAGATGAAGAAGTAAAGAAACGAATTTCACATGTAAATGAGTCATTTACCAAAATGCGAAATGTGCTCGCAAGTATAAACCTACAGATGAACAGTAAAATTCGAGTTCTGAAGACTTGTGCATGGTCTGTCTTTTGTATGGCTGAGAGAGATGGACAATGAATAAATCTTCGAAAAGCAGAATTCAAGCAGCGGAAATGTGGTTCCTGAGAAGAATGCTTAGGATACCCTGGACTGACACAATATCAAATGAAGAAGTACTTGATAAGGCATGCATCAATAGATCCCTCTTTAACATCATCAGAAAAACATCTTCGGAAAGCAGAATTCAAGCAGCGGAAATGTGATTCCTGAGAAGAATACTTAGGATACCTTGGACTAACACAATATCATGAAGAAGTACTTGATAAGGCATACGCCAATAGATCCCTATTTAACATCATAAGAAAAACATTCACAGACATATAAGAAAAATACAACTGCATGCAGTTTGTTGGGCGTATCACGAGAAGAGAAGGCACGGAAAACAGGATACTGACAGGAAAACTTGAGTGAAAAAGAAATAGAGGGAAGCAACGCATGAAATACATTAACCAGTTCATTAGGCTGTTAACAGTAGTATAACAGCACATTACAAATAAGCAGGAATAAAAGTAGAATGAAAGTCTTGATCGCCAATATCTGGAACAGACAAGGCACCTAGCAAGCAAGCAAGCAACTACGTTTGAAGTTTCCTGTGGTGATTAATTCTATCACCAAGCTTGAACATTATAAAATTGTAAAATTATAAAATTCTCGAGATATAGGAATAACAACAAAATGAAGAAGGATGGACGGAAGGATGGACGGATGGGCGAACAGACGAAAGGACAGCCCGAAAGTATAATGCCCCTGGTATCACCTTCGATATTGGCGAAGGGATGAAAATTAAGCCGAGATATTTGATACCATCTAATGAATAATCTATTTATGTTGCTGTGAGGAATCTGCAATATGCAACTCTCACAGTTCACTTTCAACACAGAAAAACAAACAATCTGCAATAAATGATGAAGTTGTTTGCCAGTGATACGGTTTCTTTATCATTTTTTTCAATGGCCACCGAGATACTTACAAATACTGGAGTCCCCAAAGACCGAGGAATGCCAAGTCAGCTATCTTGTTGATTTGATTGCCATTCAGATCCCTGAATGATTTGATTCAAAGAAAACATCGTATTTATGACTGGTTGCTTTCAAAAGGAAGTTTGAAAGCTAGGTGGAAAGCTTACCTCGATGTAGACAGTAAAATCTCAAAAGCAAAAATTTATAAAGTGGATTTGAAGCAAAGCTTCAAAATGACGATAAGACTATTTGTTGTAAAATAAACCCAAATACAGTGCACAAAAGAAAAGATACTACTCATGCAGGAATTTTTTTTTTCATTCTGTTTTTTAGATGTCTAATGCCAGTACTTTCAACTACGAAAGAATTTATCTTTCGAAGAAATAAAATGTATTGAATAAAAATCGTTAATTTGTTCGAAATCACTCAAAGTAGATTTAGCGCCTTTTGGAAATAATCTCTTCTTTTTACGTCATCTGTCTTTATTTACTTACAGATATCGAAGACTAGAAAGACTCCAGAATGCTCTGTCATATATGACGTTGATTTGATTGTCATTCAGATCCCTGAATTAGTAATAAAAAGAATTATTGAAGAAAGAAGAAAAAATTGATATCACACACATCCTCATCCGCGCACACGCACCCCCCCACACACAAGTAAATTCAACTTTATTCGAGGTACTTGCGGCAGGGAATAAATTGATAATCCCTAAAATTACCTCTCCGTGAAAATTAAGCAAACCTTACAGAGACAAAAAAAATTGCTAGGAAATCATCTATAAATTGAATCATTAGATTGCTCTTCAAATTTCACGAACTGTGGGAGTGTTGTGGAACAGTGGTGAAGGTTCCTGCTTTTCGTTCGAGAGGTCCTGGGCTCGGTGCTTACATCCTTGGACAATGTCTTTTGCTGACATGTGTCCCTCTCGATCAAGGGTACCTGTCGTGCAGCTGGGGTAATAATAAATTGCATGGCCCTCAGGAAGATCAGTAGTAATACTGACGTGGCTACCCTAGGTAAATAAAACCCAATTTACTGATAACGTTTGGCTCGACATCGAGGGAATAGTATACTAGGAGTTTAAATCAGGAAACCCAATTTCAAAGAATCCTGTATTTGGACTTCATAAACATACAGGTATGCATGATTCCATGTCATGTAAACTGGTAAAAGAATGAAGGGTGACGCATATGCTCTTCTATCATGTCTGTGGTAACTTGTTTAGGTGTACTGGGTCACTCATCGCTGAAGAACATTTACTTTAAAAATTTATGCAAAATGCCCGGGGGGTACATGTAATACTTTCTCGTAAAACATGATAATGTTGACGTATAATTAATGTCTTCTGTCAAACGGCCTGGATGATCCAAGTTTCATCATGAACGATTTTTGTCTTCATTAATATGATTATCGTTTTATTCGGCAAACTTTACACAGAAAATAAATCAACAAGAAATACAAGGAAAACGAATAGGTGATGCTGTCATGCATGAACGGGTTGCCTGGGAAATTTAATTGAGATAATAGGTAATGCAGACGAACGTTGTTAAAACGTCAGGAAAAACTTTGGACATCCCATCTGGCACTTTATATTCAAGTCGTTCGTAAAGTCATAATTTTACGAGCCACATTTAGAAAACATCCTCCTGGAGTTTACCTCAGAAGGAGTCAGTTTTATAAGGTATTCCCCTCAAAGTACCAAACAAGAACAACACATATGGGGTGTTGCAAGAAAGTTGCAATCGATTGCAAATAATTGCTAATTTTGAAACAACCATTCTGATTGGCTCAGGGTCTGCCCTTTTAAGAAGACATGCATGCAACAATGATTTTGATTGGCCAGTGACAATCTGTTGCAACTTGCAATCGATTGCAACTTTCTTGCAACACCCCAATAATGTTGGCTTTACGGCAAACCATTCTTAGATATCCTTTGAAGGTTTCGACGGTGGTAGAACGTATGGAAGTAGAATGCTTCACGGTACACCAAGTATTCTTTCTTGAAGATGGGTGTAGTCCTAAAAAAAAAGGACCAACCCACTCTCGACGTTTCGGTAAGCATGTTCTCACCATTCTCCTGAGGACGGTAAGAACAATACCGAAACGTCGAGAGTGGGTATGTCCTTTTCAGGAACACACTCATCTTCAAGAAAGAATACTTGGTGTACCGTGAAGCCTTCTACTTCCAACCATTTTTAGCCATCGTTACGCAGATTGATTGACCCCTTTGGAGTAATCCGTGGAGAGTTACCTCAGGAAAACGACACAGTGATTAGTAGGCCTAAGGGAAATGACACTACTCATATACCTCAAATCATTTCGTGTTTATAGCTCTATCCTTAAATAATGGGCAGTCAAAAAGTGTAGAATTTCCTGGCTCGCACTGTTTAGCAAATCCTTGAAGTGATTAAGAATACGTACTTCTTAACTTGGATTTGATATGATTTAAAGCTCAGTCAAGCATACATACATGAAAAGAAGAAACTTCAGTGATCATTATTATTGTAATACAAGTACTTACAAATCCTCTAGACTATAAAGTTCATAAAACATGTCTGCTGACAGCTCCTTGATGCTATTAGATGACAGGTTCCTATACGAATGATAAAATAATTTCACAAATTTTCCCCATGAGCAAAATGTTTCCCGTCGAAGGCGACGCCATGTACGACCGGGATGTTCACAAACATATTGTCATCATGGTCATTATCACAGCTGAAAGGATTTGCACAGTTCATTCGCAATAATGAATGTATGTACATGATGTATGAATGAAATTGTGTGAGTGGTGTTAAAAATATGGAATTATTTTTCATGCGAAAGATCAGCACTCCATTTCCCAACAAGAATCTCGTTATTGAGGGCGAGTAAATCGGCTGTCAACTGTTATCAACACATTTAATTCAGGCAGGCACATTCTCATCTTTAAAATTATTTCGAGACTTCTATTTCGCTTTAATAAATGAGCTTATCTTGATTCTAGCTATGAATACTATATGTATGTCTGAAATTAGAAGTTGAGAGGTGTGCATGATTCAGCTTTATCGGAATACGTTTGAAACATTTTTAAAATAGAGGCAACCTTTTTCAGCTGGGACATTTAATAAATTAGGGTAAACGTCAATGTCATGGATACATGTATACAGGCATGAAAGGTTTAAGTCAACACCATCATGACCATACTTACAGGCTGTGGAGTCGATTTAATCCAAAGAAACTTTTAGGTTCAATGTGCCTAATCTGGTTCCTGGCCATAAAGCTAAAGTTAAAGAAGTTCAGATATCATAATGGGCATGATAGCAGTTCGTCTCAATTATCAGGGTGACCAGACTTCGGGTATCTGAACAATTCTTTCCCGCGTCCCATACGAGCCTCCCCGGGATGCTGCTTGTTCGGTATTTCAAACCATCGGTGACTATTTCAAACCATTTCAACTGTTCTTTGCCGTATGAAGTCGTGTTTCGTTGTTATTAGCTTCGTTTTAAATTTCAGTGTTTGAAAGTGCCTCAAAAGGAGCACTTCATCTACTCTGTGACCGTATGTCTACTGTGAGTTATTTGGTATTTTTGTGACAAATATATTGTTTTGAAGCGCCTTCATTTCTGTTTAGTGTTGGGGTCTGAAATACTCCCGTTATCATCGGGTCATAGACTAGGTACGACGGATAATATAATATATAATATATATATTTAAATATATTCAAACAATCATTTATTTCCAGACAACTTACATCCACTGATAAAATAATCCCATGGCTAATTAGGGAGCTTTCAAAATGATTTTTTTAAATAATAATGCTTACAGTGTCCCCAATTGGTCCAATCCAGTGAAGCGTCCTTGTAGGATAGACTTAAGGTGATTATAGCCTAGAGACCTGTATCAATGCAATGCAATATGTTACGATAGGCAATTTCTTTTTTAAAAATTCTTTAATCCTTGAACAATCATATGAAAGAAATGTAACTCTATCACTTGGGATGATCACTGGACCTGGCAATTGTAATACATCACAACACACCACTCATATCTGGTTAATTCATTAAACAAGTAACACTTAGATGTCGCTTCTAAATCTAATGAATGACATGCTGTGGATACTTTGAATATTGGGTTCACAAACCTATTATATTTCCTTTTTTGTCACAACAGCCCCATCCCCCGAAAAAGAAAGATCAGTCATGATTATTTCGAGGTTGTCTGCAAAGAAATTTTATTTTGTGTTGTGAGACTTAAAAATACGTAAGTTAAATAAACCAAGGAATACGTGGCAAACTGTGACGTTGCCTTGACTGCCACTAAGGCCGCTCAATAAGTTGAAAAATAACAAAAGCAGAACAACAGCAAGCAACCCCCAAACTTTTGCACTTTTTGTTACATTCGGAGGAGTGTTAGTTGATTTTCTGAATGACAAAACCAGAAAATTCATAAAAGCTTTATTTAGTAACAAACTTTCAACATGACGTTTAGTTGGAAATCGATATGTCAGCCCTAGAGAGGAATGAATTTAGAGAACACTGAAATACTTGTTCGCCCCCTGGGAGGTATGCACTCTATTTCACTTCAATTAAATTCACTTTATTAATATCCGCTTTAAAAAAAAACACAATGCAAAAGTGAAATACAAAATACATAGGAGATCTCTATAACTGGCATTTAGGAATTTCCATGTTTCAGTTATCACAAAATACGTTGCCCTCCCCTCTCATTTCTATTTTCACCAGAAATTATGAAATACACTCATATCCAACAAGACAGTCTAACCTGTATCATTCCCCCCTCTTACGGACATCCCTTGCCCAGAAAACTGTAGTCTTTACTGGACCTAAGTACTGGACTGAAGTTGAACCATCTCTCAAATTGATTCCTAGGCTTTCCTCTTTCAAAAAACATTTAAAACAATTGATTCTAAAATCGTATACTTGATTCTTTTCCCTATCCCCACCAAATTTACTGTAAAGTTCGCAGTTTTCCGTTTTCTAAAATGCAAATTCCGCGTTCTTCGGTGTTCTAAACTTCAAATTCCGTGTTCTTCGGTGACATGTACAAAACATATAATAAAGCAATTGCAAATAGTAACAATCTTAGAAAAACGTAAGTTACCCTAATATACACGCACATGCAGATAAAGCTTGGCGAACATGGCGAACACACGCTAAACACTGCGAACAGGTTTGATCTAGATTTTCCGCTGATACACGGTCTTGTTTGATTGGATTTTGCTTTGTTTTTCCACGATTTTCACTGTATTTTATGTAATTCAAAATTTTCTGGCCTGAAAAATCACGTTTTCCGTGAAATTCCGTGAATTCCGTGTTCTTCCCGAATTCCGTGATATTTTTTCCGTTTTCCGTATCGCGGAAAACTGGGGACTTTAATTTACTGTTTTCTTCTTATTGATCATGTACACGTTCTTAAAGTCAACTATCCAACTTGAATGGTGTGACACGTGGAACCTTCTGCCCACGTCAGTGCCTTTTGTGTTCTCCTTTCTTCTATCTCTCTTCCCTTATGCTCTCTCTATCTCTCTCTTGCTCGCTTTTCGCATCTCCTTTATTTGCTCCTTTTAGAAGTCTTGTTTTCCTTTTCTTATTTGATACTTTTCTTTTTTTCCCTCAAGGCTATGTGTAATACTCCGTATTTTGGATGTTCAAACTTATTCTGACTTTATAAATTGGAAATTGTACTTAATCATCGAGGGATTAATGACTTACAAGCTTTGCTTCTTTCAGTTCCTCATTTCTCATGTTTTCTTCCTATCTCTTGCATAATCATGTTAGGTTTTGTATATGTAACTGATATTTATTGCCAACTTATTTCATTTGTATATAACTTTTATGTTACATTTTAATGTTTTTTTGTTTTGATGATACATGAGAAATAAACTAACTAGAACTTGAAATCAAAGAAAAAAAAATCATAGTGCTGAGATGATGAAAATACACACACCCTTTTGTTAAAAAATTCCGACCTGACAGCTCATGTAAAAAAAAAGATAAAATGTTTAATTATTTTAATCTATCACAGCATAGAGGGTACTGCAAATGGATTGCATTACAAAATTAAATACATGCATAAGACATAGGTTTTACATGTCGCTGGTTACAGGTGGACAGGTAAAATAACCAATTGCGTTAAACGATGACGATGGCGGTAAAGAAGAAGAAAAATGAGGAGATGTTGATGAAGAAGAAGAAGAAGAAGAAAAAAGGATGATACAAACGGATTCATTACTCTACTTACAAATATTGGAGGTTGATTAATCCAGAAAAGCTTCCCTTTTCTAAGTTGTTAATCTGATTGTGCCTCAAATATCTATCAAAAGAAAGAAAGAATCATTCAGTAAAAAAGTATTTTCCTTATTTAAATACCAAAATGAAAAATGAAACAATGCAGTTGGAATTGTTAATGGTGTTCTTTCATATCTTACTTCTACTTCTTATACCATGTATACTCCAGCACGTGAGAATTTTCAATGTAAATACAATAATAGACAATTATTGTCGAATATCAAGTTATGAATCAGTTTATACATTTCCACCTGACATTCTCGGTAAATTTGACATTATACAAATATCTCCTGTCCTAGAAAATCGAGTTGAACCTATGACGTCGGTCGAAGCGACTGCAGTCATCACGTGGGGTGCGTGTCAAGATGGGAACAGACTATTGACTGTAGTCGCTGAAGTTTTACATTTCGATGTCATAATCTGATCACACCTATACATGTGTATATATATATATATATATAGTGAGCATGACGACACCCCGTGCTTGTGTGGAGAGGAGCAGACTATGCAACATCTCCTTGTCTGCCCACTTCTACCAGAGTCTTGCACCCAAGAAGATCTGGCAGCTCTGACCCCCTGTGCGATGCAATGCATCCACCACTGGACTGGGACAACCAAAGCCTACATGTACATGTTGAGGCGTAGTGAGACTCCTACATGAGCAATGATTATCCCTTCTTGATAGCAAAATATATCCGAGTGGTGGCCATTTAGATTTTAAAAAAAGCACAATGGACCCCAATGAGGGCGAATTTTAGGTGTCCAAATAGACAATTTCGGTGACACGTTCAACAAACCAAATGTGTGTATTTTGTCAAATGTGTGGGTTTTTTTTGTCCAAAGTCTGCACAGTTAAATCACCACGCCCGCAAATACTCACAATTTTCGGAGGTTGTTTAATCCAGTGAAGCTTTCTGGTGGGATAGACCCAATTTCGTTGTCTACTGAATATCTGTATTAAAAAAAGGATAACGAAAACAGGAAACAAGATAGATTTTACAATACATGTATATCGAAATAATGGATCATGAAATCCTCGGTAACCATGGAAATAAAAGGCTCTGAATTGGTTCAGAGCCCTTTATTACCGAGTTTGGCCAACTCGGTTTCAGATAACATGGCGTAATTTCTTTTGTAATGTGTTTGCGTAACAAAGAAATGCGCGCCATGTTGTAACTTACTGAAACCGATTTGGTCAAAATCTGTAAAAAGGGGCTTTGAATCGGTCACCAGTGATTCGTAAAATTCGCAGAGATGTGTGTGATAAAACGAGGATACTCTAAAAATATGATACAGAAATGAATCGAAACAAGATTGTATGGGACTTAAAGTCTTTTTTCGTTCGCAAGATTTTTTTTTTAATTTTTCAAAATTTTAAGGGCAATTTATGCATCGCAGATAAATGAGCCACCGTTGTACTGTCTAGTCACTTGAAAACAATTTGTTAGAAGTCTGTAGCATCACAGATAGTTGAGACAGACGAGGAGAAAGATGAAAACGGACAAAAAATGGAAATAAAAATGGTGCCTGGACGATCATGCATGAGTGATTTCGAAAAAAATGGAGTTTGATGACTACCATCATGACCATGGAATGACAAAGAATATGCATATCATTTGTGAAAGGAATCGGAATCGATGGAGAGACCAAATTTCACTAGCACTACGAGAGAAACGAATTTGTTTTGGAAGGAGGAGAAAGAAGAAGACAATTAAGGGAAAGTGTAGGAATCAGAACGCGGATAAGAACAATCCATTGACGCTTTAATGATGACAATTGTGATGACAGTGATTCTCAAAGAGGCGTGTTGTATATGAAGTACAGTCGAAAGTAAAACGTCATTACAGTACTTACAAATATTGGAGGTTGATTAACCCAGAAAAACTTCCGTTTTGTATCTTCTTAATATGAGCCCGCCTCAAAAATCTAAATAAAGTAACAATCATTAAAATACAAAAAATAAGCATAAGGAGAGGTCCTTATGATGAATCATGAATCCAAGAGGAACGGAGAGATATCTACCACACTCACTGTATTTAAACCATTTCTGTATTTATGATAAAGATAATTTTGGTTTGATGTTTTATTGTATTGGTTTTTAAATTCTTTTCAAGCACACACTTCATGCCCTTCACTACGAATTTTGAATGAATTTCCACAATTCTGTACATATCTGTATAATGCGCAAATATTCTTCATCAGAAATATGTTGCCAAAATCACATCACAATCAGCCAACAATTATTCTACAGGATACATTCCAAAGATCTGATACAGTTAAAATATTCAATGCAATATCAGTGAAGTCCCTGGCAATGTCTGGCTACATTACTGGGATTGTCTGCTTCACCTCGAATAACTGATTAATTCCGGTACACTAATGCACAGAAGAGTTCGCTCGATTATTCTAATTTCGATGGACTCGATGCAGGTATTTGCTATGTAAAACTCTACAGAAGAAACAATTCCAAACAAGGCAACTGAAACTGCGTCCCAATATGCCCCGCTTAATATGCAGTCAGTTGATTTCCATAAATGTTTATTTTCATTACCATTAATTTTCACAATCACTTCTCTTAAGCTGTCTCTAAGCATTCCTTTCTCCCTCCATCTATTGCTGTACAGGCATAAAAACTCATTGACACTCATTTCCTGATTGACCTGTGACCTATGACCTGCTTGTAGGATCAGCCAGTTTATCTGCCCGTTATGGTGATACAAAACTATGATCAAGCTGATTCAGTGTTTCGGACTAACTCTTAACCTGTTAAAGCCTGACCTAAATCCCTCTCGCAACCCTGACCCTATAACCTTGTCTTTGACGAATAAAACCCGGATTAAGTCCACGGAACTTAATGGGCTTCATGTACATAGCAAACAAACGAAGTAACAAAATGAATCCCACGTAAAATCTCATTGGTATGATTAGCTCGATCAGTGCCATAGTCCAGCGTGCAGCTGTAGTCTGATGCAAGTTTCTGTTTTAGTTTGTTACTCGAAAGTTGGTCGCAATTCATTGTTTTTACATATACACTGATTCAATTTCCTATTTTTAGTTATTATTACTCAAAAGCGGGTCGCAATTATTATTTTTTTTTGTATAAACCTACTGCGAAAAACAAAAATATTCTCTTTTCGAAGGACTTCATCTACAGCATGAATATTTAGACAAAAATTACTTACAGTATAGTGAGGTTACAGAATCCAGAAAAGCTTCCCGGTTCGATGGACCCAAGAAAGTTGCCCATGAAGTCTCTGTGTAAAAATAAAAAAGTTCAATTATTCAAATATCGTTTCTCCTTTCTGTTTTGGCTTAATACTGGATTCCTACATTTAGAGTGTCACCTTCAAACAATAAACTGCTGGAAAAAGTTTTCAGGATAATTGCACCATAATGAGTGATACATAGTCTTGATTAAAGCGTGAACTTGGGTTCAGCATACCGAGAAAAACACGATCTTCAGAGGAGTTGCAAGGCTCGGCTGCTTCCTAATGGAGGGCTAGGCGAAAGCTCTTGGTCCCAGGAAAAAATTAGACCGATGAGACGAACCCTGAATCCGCTAGTGCCCCTGAGAACGAAAGGTCACTCTCCTGAAGCTTTGGCAGTATTTCATGAACTGTACCATCATGATCCAGCGTCTCTTCACCGCCATACAGAGTTCCATGTGTGGTGGGAACGGAATGACGTTCACGTCTTATAGGCTCCATGTCTAGGTATCGTTCTCTAGATCTTTCTTTAAGAATAGGTGCCGTCTATATAGAAGAACCGACTTATGGATCGTTTCCAACAGACCTTTATGTGTACGGCAGAGAGCTTTTCTAGCTCCGCCTCTACCTGTTATCTTATTTTCAAAATAGAAACGAGTTCCAAGATTGGTAGTGGACATAGACGGAAGAGACTTTTTAATATTGAGGCGTATCATTGCTTGTACAGGTGCGTGTAGCTTCGGACGAATCTGTTATAGATTGTGCGAGCTGGACGGGCAGGAAGCGCCGATGATTAGCAAGAACTACGTGAGAAACAAGTTCATGGGTGTTACCAACTCAATCAAAATCTGAACCTATACCAAAAGCAGGAGGCACTGCCCAGGGGACAAAGCGAGAGCCGCGTGCCTGCATAAGTGTGGTTTGCCCTTTCGATTTGTATGCAACTTCATGATTCGACATGGCACCAGAGGCTGACAGAATGTCAATGTTTATATGGTCCGCGCTTACAAAGTGCTGTCTCTCAACGGATGCAGTATTCGTCTTTTGACGAAAGATTCTGCGGGGCGTGGAACCGCGACATGTCGCCCATCGTCAGACGTCCGACTGTCAACCCGATCTTCTGGAGCATTTAAGGCGTTCAAAAGAATAACTTTTGTGGAGAAGCTGCAGGTCCTCCAGCGACAAGGCAATGACGGAGTACGCTGCTCCGCAATATTGGCAGATGATGACTTTTTTTTTTTCAAGAACACTCTTACTTCACTGGGTTAGAAGATGTGAAATTTGATGTGCAGAAGGCTTTGGCTTCGACGAGTTGGAATTGACACTCTGTTCCATGATTGTGTACAGCATTTCCTTGGCCTGCTCATCATGAATGCTCATGACGTAGACGTCCATGCCCGATATTTCACTCAACGTCTCCCAAATCGCTGCAAGGGACAAAGTTGCAACTTGAAATATCCAGATGCTGGCCGTGCTTCTAGTTTGTTTACATGACCAAAAGATGTCAAATTTCTTTGTAACATTTCACCTTTTGTTTTCGGAATAAGCCGGAGAACATATGCACAGCTGTCCTAGCCAAACTCGTCTAGTCAAAGACTGTTGAGGGCGGGAGAGGTCTGGTAAAGTTGTATGAGAGGATTTTTCTCCTCTAACTCCTTCTCCTGTTTGATCTTGCAAGTACAGTAAATCTCCCTATTTTGTGATGGCGCGGTCCAACGTATTGGTACCGTACCCGCGTTTGGCATGTAGCCAACGTGAAAGCGCAGTGATCGACAAGCTTACATGTCAATTAAAGCGTATTTTACAGTTATCGAAATAGGGGATAGGCTTTCGATATGCTGGGGAAAATTTATTTTTAATGAAAAAAGAAGGTAGAGCGAGCAATTAAAAAAAAATTCCATCAAAATTGGTCACAAAATGAGAAAGTTATGAAGGTTTGAAAAGTCTCGATTTACTTTTTATGACTATCCTCAAATTGGCAATGTATAAAAATGTAAAAAATGTTTTAAACAAATACTTTAAAATGGCAGGTATTTGGACAACTTTAATATGCTTTGTACAAACAATTTCATATTTTGCCCATTATCTCTGAAAGTGCAGCCTGCCTTCTCTTTTACTCAATCTGTATTATAGGAAAATGTATTTGACACAACATTATGCCGACTTCACAATGATACAAGCATCATCTTTAGAGATAATGGAGAAAATAAGATATTTGGTGTACAAAACATATCTTTTCATTAAAATTTATTCTCCCCAGGGATTTGGTTCCCTTTAAGGCCCTGTATTTAAACATGATTGATAGAAGGGGAAGACATGCTTACAGCCAGTTGACAATGGCGTTTTCTTGCTGAACATTCTCATCTTTCTGCGAATCTCTAAATAAAGTCAAGAGTGAAATCAATATCATCTGCTGCAAATCGAGACTCTATAGACATAATTAACACTGGTCAAATCTGCTGACTTTAACTCACTACTGACTGCGGCAGAAGATTGGCAAAAAAAGTCTAGACCCGCATGAAGCCAACAATATACGATTAGCATGCCTAGTATGCTGCACCCTACTAATGATAATTTGACCCAAGTAAAAACATATTCTGGCTGAAATGCATTAATTTTCTAAGGACCCATGCTGGGATGCACTACCGATAAGAACTGAGCCTAATCTTGATCCCCGATCTCGTCTTAAGGCACACCTTACTTTCAAGATCACCCTAGGCGAAGTTGTCAAAGGTGTAAACTATATCATATAAATATTCACATAATCGCTGTCTCTTCATCAAACTGGTCCCTACTGGGAATGCATATGCTTGAATCAACTAATCTTATTGGAATTCTTCTACTTTTAAATCTGCTGAAAGACTTTCTTTCAATATGTAAAGTTAAAGACCGCCCATTTTCCAAAATGATAAAAATCGGTTACTTACACGCAACGAAAGACTGATCCGGTCTGGCTTTGAATAATATTGCAGTCTGCACCTTCTGTGTAAAATAAATACCGAATTTGGTCAGTGTTAAGATGAAGTGTCATCATATATGTTCGTTTTCTTTTCTTTGTTTCCCCCTTTTACATGTTTAGTTTATGAAATGTCGTACACTTTATTTACCTTCAGATGATAATGATGATGATAATAATAATTCAAATTAGACAGTATGGTTTACATTCTAAATATCAAAGATGATAGAGCGCCGCAAAGCGGCGCAAGATGGTTCACTCTCCGAAAGGTACGTTCAAATCGGTGAAGTACGCACTGGGTCGGAACGGCCGCCATCTTAGTGTGCAACATACCCTAACGGTGCCCGCGAGCCGCACGGTGTTTCGCTTCGTAGTCTTTGAAAATTTGGAAAGGGGACTTTCGCTTTTCATTGAAAAAGGTCGATAAATTGTGTAACATGTAGGTCTATTCAGATTTGAATTCATAGCTATTTATACATTGGGGGTTGGAGGTTTAATACGATATATTTGCGTTGTTTGTTCACTGGGGGAGGGTAGCATACATATGAATTAAACATTTGGCGTGAATGCTTATAGGGTACATGTCGATTTTATCAACTTTTTTATTGTACGTCCATGAAAATCACATGGGTCGCGGAACCGGGGGGGGGGGTAGCCCCCCCCCCCACTTTTTTTCAGTTGACACATTTGCCTCTGTACAAAAGCCCCCCTCCTGCCCCCCCCCCCCCCCACTTTCAAAAACGTTCCGCGGCTTCTGAATCATACGCCATGGAGTCGGGCATGGAGTATGCTATAGATGCAAAAATTGGAGGGAAATAGTTTTGGAAAATAATGAGGTGGAAAAAAAATAATGAAGCGACTGTGGGAAGATGGCCATGCCAGAATACATTACAATATCAACATTATTTATATATATTATATCACTAATTTGACAACTTAAAATCAATTTACTTGTCAAAAATAGGCAAACTGGTATTCACATCTACACACAAAGACAACACACACGCATGGCCCCGTAGCCGGGGGGGGGGGGGATGTGCCCAGAAATGTTTAAATCCCACTCTTTTTTCTCAAGATTTTAAATTTTGAAATATTTTGAAGAGTAAATGAGGGTCTTCCCCCCCCCCCGGAAAAAAATCTCTGCCTACGGGGCCTTGCACTGTCACAAACACACTTGTGCATGCACCCACACAAACACACACCACCACCTCCACCATTACAAAAGATAGTCAAAGGGTACTGTCGCTACAGGCTGTATAGCATCTGCGCTCTTCTGATTTTCAACGCAACATCTTTAATATACATGTATAGCCCCCTTCTGGTTCTCAACTGACGATAATATGGAATCAAACACACAACATTCTCCTTATTGCAATAGGGATATCTACATTTTTTACATCACACAATCTTACTTCAATATTAAAAAACATCTGGAGTCACATTTTAAAGGCAAGCAGGAGTAAGTTTTATTAGGAAAATTTGAAGTCAATCATTAATCTGTCAAACGTTATGCTGAATACAGTGAATGCTGTTAAAAAAAAAAAAAAAAAAACTATAGAAAAAGATTAAGTTCACAGTATGTTACTCCGAATCCCAAGTTCATACAAAAAGTGCATTTAGTGGACTATTGTTGCAATCAATAATCTTTCTTGAGTGTAACCAGTTAATAATTGTACATTTTACCTTGTATCACAGTTGCAAAGTTGCAAACAAATAGTATGAATTGAACATGACAATGAAATACACGGGGAAATACACATAAAATATATCAAGAAAGTGTAGTGTGAGACAACAAAAATCATTTCCTTATAGCAGGAATCTATCATGATGTTCATGAGCGGACGAACGGGACTTTGTTACCATGATTTGCACGCAAAATGCACAGGAAAGGCAACTACGCTCGTACAGCACTTCCGGGTTCAGGGCTCGCTTTACACACCAAAATGGCGGCTGGCCACGCTCCATTGCGTACATCACGTTTTTCGGAGAGTGAACCATCTTGCGCCGCTTCGCGGCGCTCTATCATCTTTGCTAAATATCTAGTAAGGTTTTAAAAATTGTTATTGATAAGAGATACAAAAGGAGAATCGAACCCAGGCATCAGTGTGCCCTTAGTGAATGGAGATGACCAAGAAGAGTAACGGTGAAAGTTTGAGCAAAATCGGACAATCTGTTCAAGAGTTATGAATTTTGAAAGTTTCAGTAAATCACTATTGTGGGGATCCTTGAGTTGGCAACTTTGCCAGCATCTGTGATGTCATCGTGGACAACTCTCCATTCATTTTGTGCATAAATTTTCAAAGAAATTGATTTATATGAAATTTCAAGTCAGGAATCAACATAATTCTTCCCAAAATGCTTGCAGAATCGATGTAGCCATGTCATACTCAAACAATAAATAAAACTAATTTCTATTTTTCTTGAAAATGAAGAAAATGTGAAATTCTGTGTACGAAATGAATAAAGAGTTGTCCACGATGCCATCACAGATGCTGGCAAAGTTGCCAACTCAAGGATCCCCCATAATGATGATTTACTAGAACTTTTAAAGTTCATAACTCTTGAACAGATTGTCCGATTTTGCTCAAACTTTCACTGTTTACTCTTCTTGTTCTTCTTCATTCACTGGAAGCCCACTGATGTCTGGGTTGAATTTTCCCTTAAGATCTGGTTATGTAAAACTCCTTCGTACAAGGAAACATTGGCGTTGTTTACATTTTAATATTTTTCTTATGAGAACGAGGAATACATAATAATAATAACTATACTAATTCAAATGAAACAGCTTTGGGATGAATTTTAACATCTTGTAAGATTCTAAAAACTGTGATTGATAATGGCGGCAAAACTGAAAAATTATGCACTTCTAAAATCATCAAATTGTTCAGTCACACGACGCACCCAATGAAAAATAACAAAAAAAAAAAAAAAAAAATGCATTGGAATTTGATGTTATCTTTTCCAACTCCATGAGTATTCAATATGTTGGCCCTGAAGTACGCTTCACGACAGGTCATGTGCGCCGTGAATTTCGTGGACAAGTCGTAAAATTCGCGACCACTCGACGCGAACTTTACGACTTGGCGGCAAAGTTCGCGTCCAGTGATGGCGAATTTTCGCGACTTGGCTGCAAAGTTCACGTTTTTAGTCTTTGGATGCTAATTTTGCGAACCTTAACAGCGAGTTTCACGACTTGGCCGCGAAATTCATGGCGCACATTGCCTGTCGTCGCACGTACTTCAGGGCCAACATAATTAAAAGATCTATCCAGACATCTATGGTGTAAGCGGTCGTGTAGAGGGGTCAGTGGAAAAGCTTCTTGACATTAAGAACATTCGATGTTGCTCGACAATTCAAGAGCTAGCGAGTCTATTTTTGGTCGAGTTGTTTAATCAGTTTAACACGATATCAGAGCTAGCCGGGAGTACAACTATGTTTCGCAACTATGTTTTCAATGTACGTGTCGGCCTATGTATGGGCCTGCCATATAGGAGTTCAAATAATTCATACACCATATTAAATCTGAAGATCTATATCTCATTAAAATCAGGTTTAGCGAAGGATACATTCTAATCGGGTCAAGATCACACTTTTCATAGGCCAGGTTCAAGGTATCTGCCTACACATAGAATACTGTCCTTGATCGCTCAAGATAGAGCATCCATTATTTCAGCATTCCACTGCTATTTTTCCCACTGGGTCACCTGTTCAAAACAACCCCGCTGCCTTTATTGTTTAGACTTATTCAGCCAATCAGAAAGCAAGATTTCAAGATTTCCAGACAATTTCCAGACAATCAATTATTCAAGTATTATACTTACTGCCAGGCAAATTCACAATCTTGTGGAACTAGTCTGCACACCGAATCTAAAAAACAAAATTATACTCATGCAGAAAAATGAAAGGAAAAAACAACTGCATCTGAACAACTTAACCAGTTAACCGTATTTTAATTAGTAACTTGCATTCACAGCTGACATTATCAAAATTGATATAGTTAGTGTTTAAGACATATTGATACATTTCGTTTTAATTAAGACCGTATAAAAAGTTATCTTTATTCTTAAAGTTAAACTGTACCAAGTGGCAAGTTACACAGTTCTAAAATTTCAAAGAATATTTCAACAACAGATTTCATATAGATATAAAGAATGTATCCATTTAATCTTTGCCTGATAAAATAGGCATTCATTTGGAAATTTCACAACGACAAAGATAAAAAAATGAATATATCAAAGCTCTCGGATCGAAGGTAATTAAATTCAAATCTCAGATAAAAGAGGAACGAGACATTTCTACAAAGATTTAAAAAAAACACATTCATTATTCTTCAGATCAAAGTGAATCAACGAATCATGATCGAAATACAAGATGTTGAAATGGCTTTGATTTTGTGCATGTTGTGTGCTATTTGAAAAAAAAGAGTGTACCCTCTAAAAAGAAAGAAAAGAAACAATGTGCTCTGTGAATGTACGAAATGGTAATCGAATGCAGTCACTAGGTCAAATCTTACAGGCTGGCCATTGGTTACTGGTAAAGCGCACTATAGAAGTGCTACATGTGATACGTTTATTTAGGAGTTGAAGAAGACAAGGAAAAATAGGAGAAAAAAATAGGAGGAAAAAAGCGGAGGAGGAAGAAGAAGAAGAAGGAACATTCGATTTAAAGTTAATAGATACCGTATTACACACCTGAACCTTCAATCTTAAAGGTACTCTCCCCAAAATAAAGACGCTGTTCTGGAGAAGGCTCTGGTGCTCGGGTGCTGTGGCAGGTGCTCGGTTCACGTGTGCCTCACAGGGTATACATGGTATAAGGAAGGAGAGGCTTTACTTGTCTCATGACGGGTAAGGCCGCACCCCTGAAGGTCACCTGTGTGCTCAATGTCACCACCTTAGGCTGGAAGAGTGATCGATATTCGTATGGTTCATGGGAATAAACAATTTAATTTTTAAATGTCAACTGACCGTTGGGTATGGTTGGTGGTATGGCTTGGTATGGTTGGTGGGATTTTTATGCCAGGCTGATCTCATCCGGCATGTCGATGTTTACAGAGCAGGTGCAGTGGATCTTGTAAAACATCTCACATTGGGGGACAACACGACAATGTTGCACTTTGTCCCAACCAAGAGATGAAAGCATGGGGGTATAACATCAGCTTCTCTTGTGTAATCATTGTAATCATGGAAGACAAATCATAATGTATGTTTTCCAAGATAACGCTATACTCTGGAGTGTATTGGTTCCAGATGCATGCAGATACTCCAGCTGACGTCTGTCAAAGTAATTGTGTGCCGCTACCTTGACCTGGTTGCCAGAGTGTTATTCGGATCTGGAGGTATTTACCATGGTTTTCTAAATGTGAGCATTCAGCTTGAAGTCGCTGGTGATGGTGACCCCAGATACTTGAATGATTGTGTTGTCTTGGATAACTCCTGTCCATTCAAAGTAGAATTCACAAACCACTGGGCTTTTGCTTGGGGATGATGCGCATGTACGATTATTTCGTGATGTTCAAGCCCATGCCCCAGACCTCGCCCACTTTTTGTTTTGGTGCAGATCTTGATCGTCACTGACTTGATGCTACGGTATATAACATCCCTATGCATCTACGGTGATACCAGACTCCGCAGAAGTCACATGCATTAGCTTCAACTTTATCTTTGACTTGTGTACCACATTGGCCACAAGAGAAAGGTACCAGAGTTGGACCACGGTTCAATGCCCGTCTTCCACTCGTCGGGAGTGACAGTAATCACAAGATGATTAATCGTCTCCTCTATGTTTGACCGGAACTGGATTGTGTCTGTACATCGCTAAAGAAGGCATGGTATCCAGAAAAGCGGATTCGTCTCTTCTGACAAATTGAGCTAATTCGGAAAGGTACTCTTCGCTGATGACTTCTCTCCCAGCATGCCCAGCGGGGAGAATGCTTTTAAAGGTGTTGGCGACTTGTTGTTATTGGTGTACTGGCTGACCAGTCAAACTTAACCACCCGCTATATTTTCATACCATAGTTTCGCAAGTGTTTAGACTCGCTGCTGCAATGTGTTTAGGGATAAAACTTTATGATACCGTTCCAAGTATTCGAAGAAGACAATTTTGTAGCCATTGAACATGTAGACAGAGGGGGAAAATCTGGATAATACTCTTATCAAAACCGAAAAGCGCAAGTGTTAGCTCAGTATGCAATAACCATGATAACAATACTAGTTGGAGTGATATACATGTCCGATGATTGAAAGGATGATGATGATGGTGACGATGACGATTATGGTGATAAAATGGTGCAGTATATAATTGCTGATAACAAATGGCGCTGCTGCTGCTGCTGATAGTGATAATGCACCCACCGTTAAGTTTGCCTGAGCTGAAGCCGGAGTAATAGTAAACGTCCTATTGAAGCACACAGAGCCTATCTTTTGCGCTAAGAACGGATTGCCACTATTATTATTATCATTGTTATTATTATTATTATTATTACTATTATCATTATCATTATTATTATTATTATTATTATTATTATTATTATTATTATTATCATTATTATCATTATTGTTATTGTTATTATTATTATTATTATTATTATCATTATTGTTACTTTTATTACTATTATTGTCATTGTCATAATCATTACATGATGATAACTATTATGTAATAGTCAAGAGAAGAATATAATTACCACTTGAATTACATATTCCCGCTTGGCAGACTCCATCGATGTCTTGAGATTCTATAGACGTACAATGTATAGAAAAATGAAATTAAAAAGAATTACAGGCACACACACACACACACGCGCGCTCCCCTCCCTCCCCTACACACACCCACACATACATATGTATGTAGGTTCTCTAAAAATGCAAGGAGATACTAACTGGTAATATATTCAAAAGTACTTGAACATGAAATTTTGTAGGTAATGTTTTAGAAGTATCAATTAAATTTCGTTAAAAATGTATTTACATATTCTAGGTTTATTTGTTTTTCTTTCCACCTAATTTTATGTAAATTCTTAATTGTTTTGTCTATTTTATGTTTGTGATACATAATATGTTTTAAAACCTCATTCAAAATTTGAAATATTTATGTATTTTATTTTGTTATGATTTGTACTTGTAATTGTTTGATATTCGAATTCATATTTAATGTATTTCATTGTTTCTAATTGTCACACGGCCTCTTTGAAAACCAGCCGAGAAGCTGAACTGGGCTTTACCGTGTTTAAATAAATAAATCAAATCAAATGAAATCAAAGACAAATCTACTTTGCTACGTTATTACTGTCTAAGTAAAACGTAGAATTTAAAACAAAAAATCTTAGGTAATACCAGAAGATGATGATTACAACAACAATATTAATAATAACAATAACAGTAATGATAATAAAAATAGTAATAATAATGTAAACAGTCATGATGTGATGATGAAAATGATTATGATGATGATGATGATGAAGATGGCGATGATGATGATGATGATGATAACCGATAAAGATGGAGGTAACAATGATAACACAGATTAGTACCTCTATGATTTGTTTTGCATTAATACTTCAAAACAGTTTTTAAAAATTCCTTTTAATTTTTTAATCATGAAAATGGAAAGTTACCACAAATATGTTGTTTCAGTATGTTACAGCCCTTGGGGCCCCTGGGGTAAGTGCACATTACAGAAACCACTGAATGTGTTACACTACCATTGTGTTTCTTCTTGTCACCAATATTTAAAAAAAAATACTTGGAGAGAGAGAGAGAGAGAGAGAGATAGAGAGAGAGAGAGGAGGGTGTTCTGCCAAGTGAATGTGTTGTATACATGATTTCCAAATATCATTATACTTTTTTTACTTTTACGTTTGGCAGAAGGTCAGATTGACATAGAATTATAATAGTTTTTGTTTCAAGTGAGTTTTGAAACCTTGAGAAAAATTGTAGTTCGTATCTTTTACTCTGGTTTGCAGGAAGGAGAAAGGTTTGAATTCTGTTTCGATAAAGACTTGAGCATTAAAGTTTATGCTTTATCATTTCAAATGTTATTATCTATAATTATCTGTAGCCATAGTTATATACATGCATATACCGATTGCCACATTGTGCAACTGCTTACTGCTCTGAAGTGAAGTGAAGTGAAACGAAAATGTTTTACAAAATTATTTAACTTCGACTCTGAACTAGAAAAAAAAACCTTCAACGTACATCTGTACATTTGATATCAGTGGGAGCGACATCTCAGGCATAATTATGTATAACTGGTAGAAAAAAATAATCTCATCGGAAGGTCATTTCAATGCATATTTGCTGTATTTTAAGTGCGATTTTGGTACTCAGACGTCTCCTTAAAAAGCCTCTTTTATAGGTAACAGCCTATTCTTGATTGACTTCAGAATAAACATCAGGTTCAGGCTATGTATTTATAATTCTTTTGTGCATGCGTGATTCCCTTTGTTATATGATCCCGTTTTCCTGTATTTCTTAATTTAATGCCTTGGCCTTGGGTTGCCATGCCTTGGCCTTGGCCTTGGCCTTGGAGGTTTAAGCCTTGGCCTGGGCCTTTAGGGTTTTGGCCTTGACTACAACACTGGTGTGTGGAAAAGTTTCACTACACAGGTATACATAAATAATATTGTACATAATGGATAATGCCTGTCTTTACAATAAGACATGCCGTAAAAAATCAGCAGGGAATTCCGAAAATAGTCCGAAAGTTTCGAAAAAATATTGATCCCAGTAAATACGCCATTTTATGGTCATTTTGGTCACGTGTTGGCCAAAGTGACCATCTGTACGATTTTGAAAGAGTTAACATCCGATTAAGAAATAATTCAGGATTGTTTGGTGGATGATTTACAGACTCAAAAATTCAAACATGTCAAATATAGGATTTCCCGGCCAAATTCGCAAATTTGTCATTCAAATTCATTTATTTTGCATTGGAATTCGACGATTTTACTGCTGTAAGGTGTTTCTCGGATTCAAATCCGTATTATTAGTTTTCAAATCTATAAAATTCTCTTTCGAATCTACATATTTCTCATTAAAATTCATGAAAAAGCTGCTTCTTGCATTATCTTGTCTTTCAATTTAGCGCAACACGAATGGCTAACCTCGCGACGTTGTCATTCCAGCATTTTAATATTCGTTTTTAGCATTCAATTAAGCACTTTGAGCAGATAAATTCGAGGGTTGAAATAAAATGACTGTTTATACATTTTTTATTGCTCATTCATTTTTTTTTTCATTTTTTTGTTTTTCTTTTGTATTTTATGACAAATATAGATATTTTTATTTCGCTAACAAACAGATTGTGAGTTATGTCATCAATTTACGTACTTTCCATACAAATGATTTATGAGATTCGTATTCGGGTCATTAATATCCTCTTCTTTTTCATTTCATAATCATTGACATTCAGAAAAAAAAAATCATCTACTGACATGATTGATGGTCTCAAGAGGTTTGTAGGGTAATGTACATGTAATTGTGATTGGTGTGGGGACTCATGTACAAAATTGTGAGCATAATTCCTTATAATTATAGGTTGTAGTCAGAGGGGCGATTAGGGCTCCCTTCCCCCTTGTCCCAGGTAATATACGTGCCCATAAAGCGCCAGCGCCTAGCCCCGGTTTTTGCCCCTCTTCAGGCTATGGTCACAAAGCCCAAAATCAGCCTGCTCGGCGGCCGGACGGCGAGTTTTTAGTTAATTATTTAGCCCGGGCACCGAGCAGCGGCCGGCCCGGGCACTGCTGTTATTTAGAGCATCGCCTCGGTCGCCGCTGAAGTTTTAGCGCGGAGTTAAAATTTCGGCTGGCGCCTGCTCACTTTTCACTCGCCGCCCAAAATACGCTCAGTGCCCCGGTGGTCATCACCCGGAGACGGAGACTGACCCAATCGAGCGTTAGCCGTTGATCGAATGAGGTTAAAAAAGGAAGGCGCTAGATGAAAAGCCTGCCGAGCGTTTGCCGCCTGTGAGTCGCCAGGAGATCAGGTCGGTCACCGATTGGCTAGTTCAAAATAGACCAGCGTACGGGCGGCGCCTGCTTGATTACCCACATCCTCTGCCCAGCCATACTGAAGGAACAGTACAGCGTATGGGCTTATGGATCTCGCTGTCGTGGTGTTGAGTTGGAATCAACGCTATCGTAAACCTCGTTGACCTATCAGATGCAGAGCAAAAGCGTTGTTGTTGATGGCCAAGGGGCAATCACATATATACCGAAGTCATTCGTGAGAAATTCCCGGCGAAGACCGGCGGGCCACCTAAGGGACACCCGCAGATTCCCCGCCGATCACCAGGCGGCCGCTGGGCGATTTCTTAAAAATCGGCCGGTCGGAAGTGGGAGATCGTGCGGGAATTGGTGGGTCATCATTCGGTCACTGTTCGGACGCCGCGCGGAGAAAATCCCCCGATTTTGCCAAGTTTTGACATAAATCGACCGGGGACAGACGGGAAATCGGCAAGACATCGCCCGAACATCGCTGGGGCTTTAGAGTCCGCTCGACTTCTCCAAAAATCGTTGGGCGATGCCTAAATTCCAGCGGCGCCCGAGCAGGCTGCAAATCGGTCGGCCGCCGCTCTCTTTTCCGACAGCGCCCCAAATGTGCTTTCCTGAAAACACCGTCACGCCATTAAAAGAAATAGCATAATAGGCCATACTGACAAAGTATGCATTTTTTATTCGCATTATTTATGATTGTAAATGTCAAATATTCATATGACAAACAAACAAACAAACAAACTAGAATACGTGTGATGCATTACTTTCCCTTAACTTGAATGAACGTATTTCGAATATGAATGCTTGGTGTTAATTTGAATGCTGGAAAGGACGCCTCGACAGGTGTCAGCGAATTTGAATGCCTATTAAGCAGTTTTTGAATTGAATGATAATCTATGAAATCCTTAGATTTAAATGTTAAATCAAAAAATAAAACAGGGAAAATTAAATGATAATGTACATGGTAAAATCAATTTGGGCGAATTTAAATGCAAAGAAAATTAATTTGAATCACAAACTTGCGAATTTGGCTGGGAAATCCTATAATATTTAAATATAAACATGTATTCTTATTTCCGAGGAACGATTTTACAACATTAAGAATACTTTGGTCATTTAGGTCTCTTTGACCCTGTGCGACCATTGGCGCAGTTTGGATGGTTTCTCTTAACAGTTTAAATTTCGTGAAGCAGTGACGACTTCGATTTAAACTCAATCAGCATTTGATAGGAAATGTCGGAAAAAACTTAACCCTATGTACGGTCCTACGCACCTCACGCACGACGTTTTGATCATTTGGGGCACCTTTTGGTCATTTTTGGACACTTTTTAGCCAAAAACGAAAAAAAAAAACACCTTCATTTAAATACGAAAGTGTAAAACAAAGCAAAACAGGAAAATGATCCAAAAGTCGTATCTGAGTATGATCAAAGGATTTTTAAAATGAAAAATGAGAGCAAATTTTTCAAATAGAGCCAAATAAAAACAAAAGCCTACGGTATGCCCTGCAGGTCACAGTGTTTAGTGTATAGTAGGAAACATGACAAATGGGCATTCTTGGTCAAAATGGCCGAACTGACTGGACACAGTGGTAGAAAATGTTCAAGAACATTCATTGAAGTTGGTTGCTTTGGATCAGTTCATATTTTAAATGAAATTTGTGTGTTAAAACAGATCCATCATTTGATACGGTCTTAATAAAATATTTTCTCCCAAAGTGGTGCCTCCCCGGACCAAAATGACCGAAACATCCTGGGTGAGGTCAATATTACGCACCTTATCAAAATTCAGAGTTAATTTGGAACACAACCTTTAGCGTCTTTCCCGCTCAGCGTCTTCTCCCCTCCAACATGATTGTCCAATCTTCCCGTTTCTCCGTAGACTAAACAACAGGAGATCGGGAAAGCCGATGTAAAAGAACGGTCGCGGCGCAGACGATCAAAGACGCGGGATGAGACTTTCGATAAGCGGCCTTAAAAACTGACTATTTGGATCAGAGAAAAATTTTCAGATAGTTTAAGCATTTCAAGCATCCCCAAGCCATTGAATTAAATCTAGTGGAAGTCGCCAGTACTCCCCATTCATGACCTTTAACAAAAACGATGCTAGTGGTCAAAGGGGGCTAAAGTGGCCGAAATAACCAAAGTAGTCTATGTGGTAATGGCTCTTTCCTTGAAATTGGTTAGTTTGGCGAATATACTTTTAAAAAAATCAAACTATCATGACTATAATGATGATATTGATAATAACAATGATAATAATAGCTATAATGAGGATAATAATAGCACTAAAAATGATGATAATACTTGTGATGATAGAAATGATACTGATAATCATCATCCTGATTATAACAAAATGGTAAGTAAATCATAATGATTGTTTCTGGTAATCATCAGAAGGTTAATGCTTTTCCCTTCCGTTTGCCCTTTTTAATTCTATGTTGGTTGGTTCTTGGTATGATGGCGCTCCTCAATCTCTTCAGATTATTCACGCCAAGTTGTCAAATTGAGGTTTCAAAACGTAGGGGGGGGGGGAGCACATTTAATATTTTGTCCCCCGTGATAAAAAATGGGGGGGGGGGGGGGGTTTCCGCCATTTACCACAAACCAGGCATGTCTTGAAGTAGATATATGCTTACCGCATCCCTGCGAGGATGACGAAGACAACTGTCCTGGGACAGGTCCCGTGACCAGAAGCACCACAGTGCATGTCATAAGATACAGCTTAGCGAGAGTGTTCATCATTCTTCTCAAGAGGCAAAATTTTGTCAGTCACAGAACAGTTTCGAGTACAATCGACAGAACTTTCGTTGGAAAAGTAACGTGTGACTCCTTCGTCTGTTAGAGTGGTGTTTGAGGCTTTGAGGTAATTCAGATGATAGTAATCGTGATGATGAGATTTACACAGATTTTTGCAAGCTTAACCCTCTAAATACTGAATTCTCTGATTCCCATTGGTTTAATACAGGGGTCACCCGGAGCCAGGAGACAAGGGGTAAAAAAATGCTCCACTTCTGTCTACCAGGATAAATATGATTACAATTCAGTAATAAATTATGTCCCTATGTATATAATTTCATATTGTCTAATAATTGTATTTAAGAGTAAAATCATTCGTCAACAGACTATTGACAGCTGGTCATACCAGCATTTCTTTCAAGTAGTGTCCTAAATAGTTATAACAGGGATCTCAACATTGAGTTAGAGTTGTGAGTGAGACACTGCGACGAGCGGAGCGACCGGGGGGGGGGGGGGTTGTGGGAGGGGTGTCCCCCTGTCACCGGTATGGAGCATTTGCACTTATAATCATAAAAGTAGTGCAATTTGGTATTTGGTGTGTATTTTTGCATGTTTTTTTATAAAAAGATTCATGACTGAAATGACACATCAGCTCTAGTTAAATATTAATAATTCATTTGTTGAAAGGACTGAAAATGATAGCCATATAAATGTATTTTTTGTTATGCAGGTCTGCTCTAGTCAAAATAACAAATATTGGGGGGTGGAGTAGAAAAGACTAAAAGCGAAGTTAAGTGTCGGCAATTTCGGGGGGCCCCAAACAAATTTTCGGCAAATTTCGACTTTTTACACCCCCTCATCGTTCAAAATGTTCTACAGGAGGCTCTCACAATACCAATAGATATTGGCAATAAAGAATTACAGTGTTATCTCTCTCTCTCTCTCTCTCTCTCTCTCTCCCTCCCTATCTCTCCCTCTTCGCCTCTCTTTCCTTTTCTCCCTCTCCCTCTCTTTCTCTTCCTCTTCATCTGTCTCTTCCTCTCCACCTCTTTCTTTCTCTTCCTCTCCATCTCTCTCTTCTCTCTCTTTCGCTTCCTCTCCATCTCTTTCTTGTTCTCTATCATGTCTATGATCACACTCATGTGGGTATGGGTGTGCGTGTGAGTGTGCGCGCGTTTGTATGGCAATTATTTTCTGCTTCAACAAACTTTATGTTGAGAAAATTAAATCTTTTTATTCTTTTCCTATTGGAACCTGGTGGCCCCTGTACAAATGGTTGGTAGATGTGAAAATTCAGTAGTCCGTAGTTTAAAATAATATAGCCTCTCCTTACACAAGCTTCGTTCTTCCCAATACAATCTGCCCCCTACCACAATGAAAAATAATGCTTATGGTGTTAGAAGAAAGTTTTTTTTTTTTCTTTTCCAAACTTTGAAGGGAAATCTGATCTGTAATCTCATCGGAATGCGTGATCGCTGCTTTAACTTTCTTGCTTTGACACAGGTGTGATACAGTACGTTTGGTGCAGTTACTCAGTAAGCATCAAGGGCTTCTTTCAAAATGTTGTATCTACTCAATGGAGGAAAAATGCTTTATTTATGCATATTTTTGAGCGTAACCTGATAACATTAATTTTCTGTGCTCATATAATCTCGAATTTCGGATTGGTGTATAAAATAAATCAAACAGGTATGTCATTCTTGTATAGCACTAAATGTCTAAATGCCTTTTTTTGCATGATCTGAAGAGTCCTGAAAATAAATGATAACTCGTGAGTTTACACATAAAACGTGGTTGTTCTAGGGTATCCATGTTTTTTTTTTTTCATATGGCCATTTTATTCAATATTCAAATCAAACACTGAAACATGTGCAACAAACAGAAGAGAATACGCCCAGGTCACGAATTACATGCAAGGCAACATGTAAAGCAAATGCACTTTGTGATGTTTGAAACTCGGCATAGTTTTACAATCCTGCTCACAGATGCACGAGCATGCACGATAGAGGAGCATGTATGTTTTTTCATGAGAGCATTTGATCTTTCATCATATGATGTTCTTCCACAAAAAAGAATGAAAAGCTTACAAATATTATTTTAGTCTCATTTACCAGCACGGGACCCACTATAATAATAATAATGCCTTCACCGAAACCCGGCCCATGAAATTAGAAAGGCCGAGAGAATAAGAAGCTAATGTAATTTCTTACCCCCCCCCCCCTGAGAAAAGGAAAATCGCTCAGTGAATTTTTTTTTTCATTGATACATTATTCATTATTTCAATCATTGATTCATGCATTGGTGCTTCAATATACCTAAGAAAAAAAGGATCACTTACAGATTATAACAAAGAGAATTACAGATTATAACAAAGAGAAAATAATGTAAGTATGTGGAATTTCCATCGTTATCATGGTTAAAGCCTCTAGAATCACCCGCTTAATTTCTGACTGAATTCATGCATGCTTTTTGGCACTTTCAAGATCTTGTTGTTGGCATCAATGTAGCCTTGTTGCTGAAGTCTTTGAAGAGCTGCACGAGAATCATTCCCATCCGCCACACGGCACTTCATTCTCGACAATATCTCTGGGAATTTGAATGTCATGTCATCTGCATACGACAGAATGGGAGAGAGGGAGAGAGAGAGAGAGAGAGAGAGAGAGAGAGATGTTTAATTGTTAATATTTTCAAAGAGGCGCAAACGTGCGTATTAGAGAGACAGATAAAGAGAAAGAGAGATGGAGAGAGAGAGAGGGGGTGGGCAAATACAGAAAAAAAGGAAGGGAAAGGCGAGAATGGAAGGCAAAGACAGACCTGCAAACATCAAGTGAGAGATAAGCCTGACGGAGAGAGAGGGCGCATCCCCTTTGGCTCAAATAAGCTCGGTAGAGAATAGTTCCTATCTCTCGCAGTATACCTTCCAATTTGACGTCAGAGAAATGAATATTCATGAGTAAAAGTTGTGATATTTTAACTATTTCTGACGAAATAAACGCCATTGTTATCAATTAATACAGTAAAAATGCACATGGCGAGAGCGGGATTTGAACTCGGGAGTGAGACAGTAGACCGGCGCGCGGCCTCTTGAGCTGCGCGAGCGATAGACAACGGTGCGGAATCTCTAAAAAATTCATAACTGCAATTCATACCTACATGCTTATACATATTCATTTCTATGACGTTTCTATGATGTGCCTATGACGTCATATTAGAAGGGAACTGCGAGAGACAGGAACTATCCTCTACCAATAATCTCAAGCTTGAGGGGTTTTTTGTGAGCTTGCGTGCACCCGTGTGTGTGTGTGTGTGTGAGAGAGAGAGAGAGAGAGAGAGAGAGAGAGAAAGCGAGGGGGGGGGGGGGGGTGGGTGGGGGGAGGGAAGACGCATGAACGGCGTTTAGCCCGTAAGAAAGCCTTTGCTCAATTCGTGGTCATCGCCCAAAGCTTTATTTCGTCAAAAAATTAGGTTTAGGGTTAAAGTTGCAGTGTGATTTCTGGTAAGTTTTATTGGCTAGGAGTTCTGGGGGGTGTAACATAAAACATACAATCAATCTTACGATTGATATCAATCGTAAGTCTATGGCAAACCATGTACTAAAGAGATACAATTGATTGTAAGATTGATTGTATCTCTTTATGTTACACCCCCCTGATGTGATGAAAGCGTGTGGAGCAATAAATAATAAAATGAAATAAATAGAGGCGCCGTAGTCGAGTGGTTTAAGGCACTTGACTGGAGATGCGAAAGTCGGGGATTCGATCCCCGACACGGCACTTATGCTCTTGAGCAAGGCATTTTTTTACACTGCTGTTTTATCGTATAGCAAATAAATTGATGTCCTATACTGATACCAATGTGTGCATGTATTTGTATAAGACAAAAATAAACGGCGCTTGGGGAGTTGCAGGGCAGACATGCTCAAGAGAGGATACACCTCGGCAGACTGCGAGTGTGGGCAGGGCATCCAGACTATGCTCCATCTACTGAGTTCAAGTGAGTCCTGACAGTCTGCGTGACCTTTGTACCGAGAGGGACCTGGCAGTGGCTTATGGCATGGCTCTTACATGTGCTGGACATTATGACATATTTTGGGTGAGCAATGGTTTTACAGAATAGAATACTTAACATATAGCTCAAATAGATCATTAGAGTCTGGGCGCCTTTAAGCTCAAAGCTATAATCATCTGCTGAAATGTTTGCATTTATGACTACGTGGTCATTGCATGTCACCTTCTTCGGTGGCTTCATGCATCTCCGATCGGCTGGCTTCCATGTCAGCCTTGTCGTTGTAACGGTCGAGGATGCAGTTGGCTGTTGGGAACAATGTGGTGCAGACAAGAAGAGCAAAGATTGCTGCTACTAGTGTTGGTGATCTAGACTGCATGATGAGGATTTTTAGTCTTGCCGTTCTTCGAGGAGATCTTGAAAGAAAAAAAAAAAAAGGTACATCATAAGATCATTTACAACAAGGCAAACGAGATTAGTATCATGATTAATATGTGGTTGGAGGTTTACTGCTCCTTTGCCAAAAAAAGTCATCATTTAATCATCATGATATGCATATTCGTAATCATTTTCATTAATAGCATCTGCACCAATTTCACTATTAATTTTACTATTATTACCTTCACCGCCATCATCATCGCAATTATTATCCTCACCATTCTCCACCGTAATACCGCCTCCCCACCATCATCATCACCATCATCATCGTCATCATCACCACCATAATTGAAATCTTCATCAATACCATAATTGAAATCATCATCAACACCATAATTGAAATATCATCATCAACACCATATTTGAAATATCATCATCAACACCATAAGTGAAATCATCATCATTAAAACTATCATCAGTATCTGTCCATATATTTTTTTTTATGAAGTGTGAAGTCTTTTCCATTCCATCCTCGGTCAACATAAGATGTTTCGTTCATTCGGTCTATTTTTTCTTTGCTGGGCCCCTCTTTCATGTCTTTCTCCTTTCCCCTCTTTCTCCATCTCTCAACCTTTTCGTTCTATTAAAGCCCTTCCAATCTTGCCCCTTTCATAATAAGACGCATCTCACAAGTATGACGGTGCATAGCCTCCCCTATCATGCCAATGTTCGAAACTCGAGTTCGCAGTACTCTACCATATACAATGATATACTAATGGGAAAAATAGATTTGCAAAAACATTCACCGTGATACCGTAACTGGACAAAAGCGCATTCTCTTGTACAACAGGGGCACAATCATGACACATTTCATCTAGGTATGAATTAAAAATTTCGTATTTGTAATAGCAGCACCAACATTGCATTGTGTATTTTTGCAGCCTCTATATAGAGGGGAAAAAAAATTGTCAAAAACAACAGCGTTCCTCTTGTAAGTGAAGTTTTCATGGGATTGTCTACAAAAGATATAATCTTGTTGATGCAAAATATAATTTGCTGAAGCAATGGCATTGTGTTCGTAATGTGAGCAAACAATTGCTTTTCAATTGATGCAATGCTTAACAGCCATCAAGAAGATCAATGTACACAATAATTTGAGTGAATTGTATTCTTACCTGAATTCAGCTCACCTGATACCACGGTATGAACTATAAGGATGGTGTATCTAGCAGCGTCTGAGTCCTACGCAGAAGATCTGCGCCTGATATACCGAAATATGTCATCTACAAAGACATCACTTTACCAAGACAGTCCATATGGTCGACCAAAATTATATATTCCATTTCCGAATTGGTAATTTTGGATCAAGTATAAACCTTCAACATTGAATTTTGGTTAAGCCATTTCCGAATTATTTTGTTGTTATGAATTCTTGCTCTCTCACACACGATATTACCATATTTTCTAGACACTCCAAGGTGATATCATTATATTTTCACTATGAAGACTGAACTACTAGATTTATTAGAATAATTGTGGAAAATAAGGATTTTAAACTATCAACAAGTTTACGACTTGGAAATTACACGCATTCCTGGGGAGCGTTTCATGAAAGGACTTGTCGGATGTTTTATCCGACAAAGTCTGTTTTATCCGACAGTTGCCATAGTAACGATGCTTCTCAGCCAATCAAAATCAAGGAAAGATGTCAGATCTGACAACTTGTCAGACAACAAATGTTGATGAAACGCTCCCTCGATCTAAAGTACGGTGAACTTACAAGCTATAGTGAGAGTAGAGAGTCATGGTTTTCAAAGGAACGAAACAGTGTTGCAAAATACCACAAAACACTGAAATATCCTTATATTTTCTCTGATGCTTCGGGAGTTCTGGCAACTTTGTAAACACAAACTTGCAGTGTGTCAGTAATGATGTTGAATGGGTATTACAACCCCGTCAGTAAAAATTCCTTTCCTTCAGTCTCAAAGTGCTGTTCAGTTTGATAAAGGTTTCTATCTACCAAGGACAAATAACACTGCGAATGCAAATTTAAACCTTTAAACCTATTTTTCAAAGTAATTGAAATCCCCACCAGTGTATCTTTTGGGAATATATCATAGAATCACTTTTTAGGGATTGGAAATAGGAGCCTGAACACATGTCACTCTTATACATCTGGTAATAAAACTTTCTCTTTAAAAAAGATCGTTAAGATACTAAGAAATAGGCTCAGAACTTCCTATCTTGTGGGTGTGCGTCTGTTTGAGAACGCCAGTGTGCTCCTATGTGCTATGAAGGGTATGTTTGCAAAAACCAATAAGTCCATTTCTGTAAATTTTGAAGTAAGTTCACTATCATATAGTACAAAATATTACCTTTCAAATGATATATTGTTCATTACATATAAGGTATATTTGTTGACGTTATGGTCAAAAGTAGCAAAAAGTTCTTATTATTCTCTTTATTTTTCTTGATCTTTCATTGCAAATATTTCATTTGACAAAAATGGACTTAGCGGCTTTTGTGAACAAACTCTTCGTTTGTTCGCATGAAAAACCCCTTCCCCTACCTAAACAATCCCCTCTCATGCTCGGGATGGATTTAAGCTCCTGCTTACTACCAACTTCGCCTGTAAAATGGTATTTCAATATAGGGATTCAGTTGCGGGTACTGAGGCCTTCGCATTAAACCTATGGGGAAAAAAGAAAAGGAAATTGTAAAAATTAAAAACGAGATAGATGACATTTTTCACAATAATTCCACTTCGGACTGGGACTTGTGTACTTTTTTCAGTTTGGACGACTTTTCTTCCAGGGCCAAATGCGGTTTCCTCTCATCAAGCTTCGGTGAGGATGTGATCAATCCAGCAGAATGATTATTGCTGGTAAGCTGAACTTTTCTGCCGGGAGCAGCTGCGTGGCTCTTGCCTCTTGCCTCTCATGCGAGAGCGCCTGGGTTAGATTCTCGCCTGGTGCTTACATCCTCGGATAAGGTGTTTTGCCCATTTATGTTCCTCTTCGCCAAGGTGTATTAAATGGATACCTGGCGAGACTGAGGTAAAAAGAAAAAAAATGCAGGGTCCGCAGAAAGAGCAGAAGTAGCACTAATGCTGCCACCCTAGCTAAATGAAATCCATTTACTACTAAAATAATGAAAATGCCCCTTTATTCCAGGGCACTAGGCCCACTGCGCATTTCCACTACTCTTCGACAAAAAATTGTTTTAATTCAAAAGCGCAAACGATGGAAAAAACTTTGGGAATTCCATTTGGCTATTCATGTACACCTGTAGAATCTGTTATGCATCCTGAAAGGGGCTGCTGCTTGAAATTATTTGTTGCCAGTTGGGCCTCCAACTCTTGAAACTCCTTGGTAAAAACATCCCCGGGCTGTGGTGGGTTAGGATTAGTCGAACGCTATGATTCTTCATTATTTTAAACAGCCTCTCATGTAAAGACGTATTTTACAGATCACCGCGCTGAAGAGAGGCCACCCTCTTGTATATCTATGAAGTTACTTCTGCCATGTCTGCTAAACAAGAAACTTGGATTCATAAAACTTTTGGAAAGTTCTAAGCCCTTCTTTTACACAATTTTTCTCATATAATTCAAGACAGAGTTACCATGAACTGTCTGGAAAATATGGTAATACTGGGCACGTTGGGAGTACGTGTGAGAGAAGAATTATAGCAAGGACGAATAATGAAATGACTAAACCAAAGTTCAATGCTGCACTGTTTACACTTTTTTTTTTCCAAATCACAAATTCGGAAATGAAATATGATAATTTTGGTTGACCATATGGACTACGTAAGAATAATACTATCATAGACACTGATAGGGGACGTTAAGTTTTGGTATAACAGACCGATATTTTCAAGCGAGAGCTTCTATATGCGACGCTGCTCATGTACTGCTCGTACTTTATTCCCTTTGCTCTCTGTTCGCTGAAACAAGTTAACAAGGTAAGAATGTTATTATCTTAAATTGTTTATGCCTCTTTTAACTTAAACATGTTTTTGAACTCGTGGATTAGTCTCCGGACTCTGAACCAAAGCTAGGTGACCTGAATCCCTGACGCAGAACCAATTTCCATTGGCAAGCCAATATTCTACATTAATTTTGTTACACTCGAAAGAGGTGAGGTAAATGGCTATCTGGCGGGAATGTATATTGAAACTGTAATGGTAGATTGGTTAAAGCCAGGGTAATAATTTGAAAAGACGTCAGATCATAATGTGATGCAATCTTTAAAAAATGGAATATTCCTTTATCTATCTCATAGTCTGAGGGCCTACCCCGAAATAGTCACCCAATTATCAGATTTGACTCCTTAAAGTTACTTACTAGTAGATCATCCATCTCATTCACAAACAGACAAATAAGCTTTTCAGCTTAAATGTAGCCCAATCCCGATCCTAACTCTATATTCTTCACACCTGTAACTTAAGGTGAAGTATTAGATATTAATACCAAATTTGAAAATATATGTAGTTGTGCGGGCCATGATGGTTCTAATAATTTTGTAGTTAAAAATGATTTCAAGTATTGTCGAACCTTTCATTATGGAATCTTTCTCTGAGATCTAAGTTTTTTTTTTCCATACAAAATGAAACTAGCAAAAATAATTCAAACTTTTAGAAAGGGAAATCCCCTACTACTGTCCAGTAACAATTTCCTTGTAAGGCATTCTCCAAATTACTAGCAAATTTACTCATACAACAACCTTTTTTCAACAAAAAATGACATTTTAAATGAATCAAGGTTTGGATTTATAAATATGTACTAATGTGAATGGTGCAAAATGGTAAGAATGCTTCGTAAGGAGTAGAGATGGTGCACATTTGTTTGCGGGCTAATAATCCAGTGATTAGGGGTAATAATAGTAACACTGTAAAACACATTGAAGTCTTCACGTAATGCGCTATATAAATGCAATTTTTTTATCGTTATTTTTATTATTATTATCATTATTATTATTATTATTATTATTATTATTATTATTATTATCATTATTATTATTATTATTATTATCATCATCATCATTTAGAAAACACCATAACACAACATAATCCTCTCCTCACTCTGATTAATAAAATTATTAGTTTGATAACGCTACCCATACAACTAGAGTGTTATTAAATTTTTCAGAGGCATTCGACTATCATCTTGAAGTATCATCTTGAAATCCACTTGAACAACCTTCACATTATGGTATAAGGGAAATTGTATTAGGATGGCTTCCAACAATCATTTGTACGGATGTCAACTGCTTGAAATGATTGCCAGCTGGGACTCTGGCTCTTAAAACCCCTTGTTTCACTAAAACGGGTCCTGTGCGTAGGATAGGCGTATCTCCCTCAACCAAACGTAGTCCGTCCCAAAATCACTAACTTTTAACAAGCCGGCCTTAGTAGAACCATCACTAACGAGAAGCAAAACCATTAAAAATACAGTCTTGGGAGCCTCATTTGATTTTGTCCTGTAATGATACAAACCGCCGATAGTCAATCAAACCTATTGCGACGAATACACGTAATTCTTCAAGACAGACATTTTCCTAGGTTAAAGAGAGGCTTATTTAGCCCGGCTGTGAACTGAACCACTGAATAGTAAAAAAAAAATAAATAAATAAAAAAAAAAAAATAGCTATTGCGCTTCAGTGAAATATAATACCCTGTAATAGCAGTATCAATACTGCACTGAGGAAACTAGAATAAAAAGAAAGTATTAAAAAAAAAATTGTCATTATTTTCTCCTTAAGATTGCAAAGAGTTTATTCATTATTCCTTCCTCCTCCTTCTTCTATTTCTACTTCCTCTTCTTCTTCTTGAACTACTCCGCCAGAAAAAAAAAATGTGGGAAACGTTATCGGTGATACTGTCAGAGTTGGTCGTTAGAATCACTGTAAGAATTAAAATACAGAAATAAAGTGTAAAATGATCTTGTGATATTTAGGAATGGGGTGACTTTATCAAAGAATTTACTATTTGCCCCCCCCCCCGCCTCCGATAACTGAAAGCGAATACTATACTCTGTCACTTCTGAACTATTAATGAATTTGATACCAGATTAAGAGGCTTACTTCCCTTGATCCCTCTTATCATCATCTTTACTCTAGAATCAAGAAATGGCGTCGAAGGCTGCGATTGCTGTCTTTCTTCTCATCACATTGTTTTTTGCAGCCATTGCCATTCCAATCCATACAGAAGAAACACAGCCTCACCTCCAGTCTGACAGACAAGGCGATATTGACGAGTCCATCATCTTCCGTAAGAATATTTTTTTTCAGTAGAGAAGGGTGGGAGTCCATAATCTTTAAAGAGTCATAGCAAAGGCTACTTCGTTGTTGGAGTGGGATCGACTAAAAATTATTTTCAGACAGTTGGAAATGATATACTTAATTCCTCTCCATAGCGAAATGATCTCTATATCAATCCTCTAAGAGAAGATTTTAAACTCCTGTCCATTTTACCACAGAGAATATAGTGTACGTTAGTTTAATTAAGAGTTATCTGCTCAATAAATGTACACAAAAATTATAATAATTGATTCGATATACAATAGTGTGAATCGTATCATTTTATATCAATATATCATCAGCATATAATTATGTCTTTATAATATATCATTCAACTATTAAATTATCAGAGTTTAGATATTCAAAGAAATGTTAATAACCAATAATGAATTAATCTTCCTTGGATTATTACATTAATTATTATAAAAGAAATAAACCGCCTACACTCACAGTGAACCAAATTTGCAAAGTGCTATTTTGTAGCCGTTTTGTAGCCTTTTTGTAGCTGTTTTGTAGCCGTTTTGTAGCTGTTTTGTAGCCGTTTACTGTGTTGTGCAGTTTTGTAGTCGTTTTGTAGCCGTTTTCAAAAGGGGCTACAGAATGGCTACAAAACGGCTAATCTGCTGATTCTGCTCACTGTGACTGGACCGGCGTGTAAACTTAGTCAAAATAAATTGCTGAAGTAAAAGTTCTTTCAGTGAAGCATCCCGATTTATTACACACTCTGGGTTAAGGACCACGGTGACGTCTACAATGACGAGGTGACGTCGGCCCCATGCACCGGCGTAAATCCACTTTGAGGAGTGGGGGGGGGGGAATGATCGCTTTTTTGACGATTTTTTTTCCTGTCGATCTCATACTTAAGTATAAACACACCCTCACCAACCCGCACAGACCCCCTTACACACATTTTAATATTTATTTTGCGAGCGAGCCAAAAACAACCACTTTCTGGTTTTTAATCGCATTTTCAAATAGAAATTCTAAAATATGATGAGCGAGCGAAGTGAGCGAGCCAAAAATAACCACTTTTCTAAAATTTCTAAAATATGATGGTTGTTTATGACAGATTATCAAATATTTTACTAACTGATTATTTAGAATATATTTTCTTCCTTAAAAAGTATTGGGGGGGGGCATGGATCTTTTCTTTCCCCTTTTTCTTTTCTTGCTTTCCCTTTCCTTGTCGCCTCGTGTTTGTTTGTTTTTTTCTTTTGTGCTGTGCTGTTCTGTTCTGTTCTGATATTGTTTCGTGTTTTGATAGTCTTCGTAGGCTAAATCTGCAATAATTTTATTTTTTGAGGGTTCCACAAACTACAAGCAGTTGCTTTTTAGTGGAACCCTCCATTTCCATAGAGATCAATAATTTAATTTATGATAATAATCTATTCCAATTATTTACTGATATGTTTACTTATGAAGGAGAAAAAATATTATGTATATATCTTAATTTCATGATCATTATATCTATGCAAATGTCATATTTCTTTTTTCCTGTTGGAAATGAATAAACATGAATTTGAATTTGAATTTGGATGCGATGTGGCATGATGGCCAAAAGTCGACGATTCTGAGCGATGACTTAGGGGATACAAGCCTACAAGGCTACGAAGTTACGAGCATAAAAGCCCCGAAGATGAGTACGAGTACGAGCCCAGCTCGTCCCTAAAAAGATTAATTCAGAACAGATTCTCCAACCATCTACCAAAATAGACAAGGTCCAGTAATAACGATATATACCCTAATAATTTACAACACTCATGTAAATCCCTCGTGATTCTAAAAGCTTTTTCTTACTACGAAAATAATGTAAACAAACGCGTTTATAGAGTACGGTATATTTTATCAGTAAATAAAAAAACAGAATATCCGTCTTCATATCTAGACTTATCACTTCTCAGTTGAATGCAATATTAACACCAATCATTCATATACAATAATCAATCAAAACAGTATATTAATGTGACCTACAGTTCTGGTAAAACAATGGTGCTCGGTGAGGTGAGGGCGGATGCGGCTTCTACCATGGCCTGTGCTGCCTGAAATCTGCTGCCTTGCCGTAAATAGGGAAAACTACTATGCCTGCCTGATACATAGCCTGGCACATTCACCCATGTTTGTGGCCTACGCACCCTCAACACTCCAGATTCAGACCAAGTCAGAAATGTCTCTCTCGATATGCAAAAGCTATCTGACTAAACCAAAGACCTTGAATTACAAGGCAAATTACTCCTACCTACTTCCGTAGTACATTTTGGCAAGGGTAAATATGTGTTAAAAACGGAGTCGGAAAAATGCGTCCGCCATTGGTATAACGTGTGAAAAGATGTCTCACTTTTTCTTGATATTTCAAAAAATCTAAAAATTTGTTTTTGAAGCCTGATTTTTGCACGAGCGGAAGGATGGATAATCAAAAAAAAAAAAAAAAAAAAAAACATTTCTTGAATCTTTATTTTCAGTAAATTGCACTGTGGATTCCCAGGATCATCCTGATCATGCCTGCTTTTTGACGGAGTCACCTGCCATAGGGTTAACACGTGAAAACAAGGATATTAAGAATGATTATTGTTCCCCTATTGTTACCTTGAATTTATTGCAAATGTAACTTAAATGTAATTGAGACTCTGAAAAAGCTTACTGAAGGCTCAAAAAGTGATAGAGACCCCATAAATCCCAGGGAATATGCCTGCTTTTAGTCTTGCAACTGCCTAGGTTAACACGCAAGAACAGGGATTTTAAAATGATTTTGATTCCCATAGCTTTTATTCAAATTTAAGAAAGAAGTGATTTATACGAAATTTTAAGCTCTGGAAATATATAATTGAGGCTCGATGAGTCCAACAGACCCCCCCCCCCCATAAATCCCCGGGAATATGCATGCTTTTGAAAAAAAAAAAAAAAAAAAAAACCTCGCCCGCCATAGGTTTACACGCAAACAAGCAATTTTCGGATGATTATAATTCCTATAGTTTTTATTTGTAGATATAAAAAATGTGAATTATATGCAATTTGGGACTTCGAATAAGCTAAATGAAGGCTCAGATTTGTCTGAATCCCAGGGAATATGCCTGTTTTTGGCGCCTTCAAGCTGCCATAGGTTAATACACAAAATCAGGGAATTTGAAATTAAGTTAATTCCCCTAGCATTTATTTAAATAAATGGAAAAGGTGATTAACATGAAATTTCAATCGCTGAAAATATATAATTGAGCTTCGATGAGTCCAATAGACCCCCCCCCTTCCCGCAAATCCCTGGGAATATGCATGCTTTTGACCAATTTTGTAATACTACTCGTGAAACCGTTTGTTATTATCGATGACGTCATGTGGCCGTGTACTTTCTCTGTATCATGGGTCACGTGTGACCGACGCGTCATCTGCTAGAGCCCGTAAGAAGTCATTAATTCTAGTTCGCCAAAATATTTCTAATGGACCCATGGCCATACGCAGAGAGAGAGAGAGAGAGAGAGGGGGGGGGGGGGGTTACCAGAAATTTTGAAAATTGACTTTTTTGTAAACTGATATTTTTCAAAAAATCCACCAAAAGTATGCACTAAATCCTTCAATATCACTCTGAAAAATGCAAAAGCGCCCGGTGACCACCTCATTAGCTTCGCTACCTCGCTTTAGAGTTTCTTTGAACATTTTTATGCGTCTCCCCCCCCCCCCCAGAAAACAAATTCTGCGTACGGCCATATAAGGACCAAAGGGAGGTAAACAGTGAAAAGGTAAAATTTAGAATTGACTAAAATCGCTGTTTTATTGTGCCTCATTTGAATTAATGAAGTCAATTTTACAGATCGGTTGTGAGAGTAGAGAGTATGAGGAAATAAAAGGAAAATGAAACTCTTTGAGGGGGAGAGGGAAGGGAGAAAGAGACAAAGAGAGCTGGTTGGGGGGGGGGGGTAAATGGGATATGCCTCCTTTAGAAAAAAAATGAGGAGTCAGTAGTAAATATATCATAATAGTATTTGATTGAAATAGTATCGAGGCTGGAGTTTTTCCCCCCTTTTTTCACAATCAATAGGCGCCCCATTGCACCTAATACTAGGCCTACCGTTTCTTTTACCTGACTATTCAGATTGCTACAGCAGAATATTACAAAACCTCACTTTCAATTATTCTTATTGGGGGTGTATCCGAGAATCCCCGTGCCCCTAGGCCTTTATGCCAGCAGCCAACAACTCTGACATCTTTACGGTTGCACATCGAGTGAAAGGAAATGTGCACCCCCCGGCCCGGAAGGAACATGACATATCTTTTTTCCTTTGCTTGTCCAAAATCTCAGAGTAAGGTACCTGATGATTTGTTGTTGTTGTTATTGTTGTCAGACGTGCTAGTCCACCCAGCTAAGAAAATCTTGAATAGTCTTTATATTGCTTGCTCTTTTTTTTTCAAAACCCTTTTATCTGTCTTTGGACTATTAGCCTAATAAAACATATATTTTATAGGTTTGTAACTTGCATAAATTATGATACTATTATTAAATGAAATATTTTGATTTAGAGAAAGACTTGAAGATCCCCTTTCCATTAATTTTATTTCAGATATCCCAGCGTTTGCTCATACATGTATAAAGATTAATATCAGGGAACCCTCCCCCATCACATAGAATTTCACAGCAATCTCTCCTGTATAACTTATAAGCTCTGGCCCCTTCTGATTCTCAACCTTTACTCCCTTGCCTTGCAGTTAGAGTTGATCATATCTGTGTGATGGACATAAGTTTTTTTATTTCATTAAGGGACAATATCAACATTATGCTATGTTCTTCACCTCTTAGGCTCTTTACCAGAAGCGATGTACAGAAAAAGAAGAAAAATAAAGAAATAAGAAATACAAACGTCTTGATAAAGGCCATAATCTATTTTCCTTTGTGCCGTCTTGTAAAATGCTATAACCTTTCCCCGACTGACATGTACGTACTACAATGTGTACGCGTGCTTTATTGCGTTACTAAGACTTCTTAAATTAGCATTAATATTCTGACCAAACTCCTCTCATACTCCAGTCCAGCTTAGCTCTCTCAATAACAAACTCATTAAAATTCTCTGTATTCCTCCAGTAATGAGCTCTATATAAAAAATGTCCCATCAAAATTACTCGCATTCTTCCAACACTAAATCCACTATACAAAACTCCCCAATTAGACATTCTCCTCAGTCTTTCCACCATGGGTGTCGATTTGTGTTCGCGGTTGGGGGGTGACCGATGCCGAATATCCTCGACCGCGAAGCAAAGCGACCGAGCTGGGAAAGGGTATGGAGGTTCAAACTTGAATGATAGACTATAAGCCGGGGGGGGGGGGGAGGGGGGGAGGGGGTTAGGACCTGTTTTTGCTGCCCATATCTCTGCATTATTAGTCTAATCTACCGTTCCTCTAATTAACCGCACAAAATTGTTTTGAAACAATATCACAGAGGTACATCCTTTTACTTGAATGAGAGCTTTAGGAAATTGAACCTTTACTTAGAGTATGAACCAACCAACCATTTCTTATTTTGTGAGCGAGCAAAGCGAGCGAGCCAAAAAATCCCTTTTCTAGCTATAAAAGAAATGTAATTTGTCGTCAAAGTGCACTCAAGCAATATAAGATGTTTGACTAATTCAGCACCTCACTGGTCCAATTGTTTACTTTCCTAAACCACGCAATATTTCAAATATCACAAGCGAAGGAGGCGAGATAGGGGAAAACACATTCCTTTAGTGATGCAGGGTTATTTTGTCACCAAAATCTACTATAGATCTATAAAATATCTACATTACATATTCGAGTGAGCGCAGCGAGCGAGGAAAAAAATTTCATTCTCTGATAGCTTCAAAGATATATCTAAATAGTTTTTGATCACCTAATTGCCAAATCTTGCTTTTTGGCGCATCGCTTGCCATCTATTAAACCATTTTGTTTCTATGAGCGAGCGAAGCGAGCTACCGACAAAAACTCTGTTTCTTCCTAATAATACATAGAATTTCCACCAAAATAGATTAGATGAATTTTATGAAAAGCTTTACATCTCGCTGTAAAATATTACAATATTCGGATATGTTGCTGAGGGAATAAGAGCGCTTGCCTTCCTATTCTGTTTATATGAGCGAGCGGAGCGAGAAAAGGCTATTTTTTAAAAAAAATATTGAGAACAGCTGGGTTCTAGTGTACTGTTACTCCAGTCTTATGATTTTAATAACATACATTTTACAAGCATCCTCCTTTCTCACTTTGGTATGATAGGAATAGGCTACCGGTAACGGGCCATTAATTATCTCATGAAAATTCTTCTTCCCGTTCGACTTCTTGCAGTTATAGTACATGTATATTAAACATTGGACAGAAAGACAAAATGCAAACCAGTTTCATTTCATAATATTAACTGGCATTGGTTAAGATAACAAAAGATATTAAATGCGAGTAGAACAATAATAGCATACTACTTGATAACAAGTCAAGATGCACACCGATTTGCTTCATAAAGTATCATAACCTCATTGGTTGGTATACTGAAAATGCGAGCGAGCGAAGCGAGCGAGCGCTGAAAACCTTTTCCTTTTCCTTTCCTTAAAAGAATTGTTTCTTTGCTCTTTATTCTCTATGTGTTTGTCTTCGCTTTTGCTTATTTCTAGGATTATAGGAGGCTATGAAATGTTTCATTTTTTTCATGTTGAATTATTGGGTGGGGGGGGGGGGGGTGATTACGAATCGAAACTATGCAATGTCAGCTGTCAGATTATAATAAAAAGGTCGAAAAATTAACTTGGGTGAGCAAAAAGAAAGACTTAAATAGAAACAGCTGCAGCAACAGCAAAATAACATGATCACAATAAGCTGATCATGAATATTTTGGGAGAAGCATGGTTGGACGCACTTAGAAATAGGAACATATAATCACTAGATCATCAATATTCAAATAACGAACAAAGTCACAAAAGGTGAACAGTGAGGTCAACAAGAGGTTACCGTAGCAATTGTGGGGATCGGATCGAAAGCGCGATTTCGCTCAAGCCGTCATTACTTCACACATTTTCTGCTCGAAGGCAGCAAATTTCAGCGTTCTCGTCGAAAAAAAACTACCAAGGTTGAATCGTTACACCAGCAAGCTTCACAGAAATGGGAAAGAGAAAAGCGCAAGGGGACCAGGCATCATTCAATGACAAAAAAGACGAATCCAATGGCCTTTTCGACCAAAAAGGGACAAGAAATACAACTACTGCAAGAGTGGAATTGCGACAGAAGCCACAGCCAGAGGAAGCCCACGGGATGAGATATAGCTACCTAGTCCAGCGCAGCGCCACGGACCGGCGGTACGACAGGCCAGCAGCCGGTGTCATAGCCGATTTGTTCCGGGCAGTCGATTGGATCCTCCGGAACCAATCGGCTGAATATTTACCCGCCGATTAGATCCGCTTTGGTCGACTAAATGCGATCGTCATAGGCGATTGGTTCCGACCAGGCGATTCGTTCCTTTCGACCATTCGACGAAGGATTTAGCTGCGAAGGCGATCCGAATCTCTATTGTGCTAACGTATCACGTCATGGTAACACCCCTAAAGAAAAGTGTACTCTTCTGGTCACCTTTTGGAGCCAATCAAACTCCTCCAAATCAGCCACACTTGGCAGAACGAGCATCGTTCGGTATACACGTAGAAATAGATATAGTAGAAATACACTGATTCCTGTTCATAAGGGGGGGGGGGGGTCAGGGAATAAGGTCAGTTGTGTGAAGTTATGGATGCCAAGGCATACGCTTGAGGGGGGGGGGGGGCGCTCGGCGAGGAAACTCTATTCTATCTATTAAGTTATTCTCTTATTCATTCGTTCCCATTTTTTTGGGGGGGGGGGGACGAGGCGGGGTCAAAATTTGAAATGTTTTAACACACATCTATAAATTTTACTCTCATTCATTAAATGAACACGATGTATCAAATTAGCTTCCGCGTCAGCTGTTATATTGGTAATTCTAGAATCCTTCATACTCTTATTTCAGTTTGTTATGTGTCCATATATCAATTAATGCATTCATGTATCGGAGGCTGGTCATCCGATTCGGTTCCGAATTCTCTCGCCATTTTTTCCCCCTTTTTGATCACTTGTTCATTCTAAATTCACCAACTTGAATTTCCCTACTTTTAAGTCAGCTGAAGGGTTGATTATAAACGAAGCCTCCATGCTTTTCGGGCTGACCTGGAAGGAGTTTTTATGGTTAAATGTATAATATATATTCTTTGCTTTTGAAATATCAAACGCTGATTTTTTTCGCCTTCCTCTTTGTTTTGTTTTGTTTTTGTTTTTTACTAAAAAGGAAGGGGAAAGGGTTCCTTTCTGTTCAGGGGTCCATTTACACCTAAACGAGTTTTTAATCTTTTTCATACCCTAATATTTGTGTGTTTGCTAAAATAACAGCCTACATTTTTTTCATGGATACTAGTAGTATCTATGATTTTTTCAAACACTGGTGGCTTTTTCTGTTAAGTGGCCCAATGACTCCCTAAATGTTGTAAGTGTAAAAGTACAATTCTAACGATTCTTTCCCTCATCAAAAAAGAGTGAACGCATTCACTCTGTTACGGGTGAATTTGAGAAGGAGTGCATTTAGAGTGAATAAGAATAAAACTCTTTTAGGGGTGACTTCAGAGATCAATCAAGGTTTTGTGTTCTGTTGTGACAGACAACTAGACTCATGACAGGCACGTAGCCAGGGGGCGATGGGGGGCGGTCCCCCCTCCCCCACCCCCCCCCCCCCGCCAAAACGCCATAAAGAAAGGAAAAAAGAAAAAAAGAAGAAAGAAAAAGCGTGAGCGAGATGAGAAAAAAAGTAAGAGAATGTAAGAAAAGCGGGAGCAGACAAGGAACAACGACAAAGCAACGTCGGAGATTCCTTAAGTCCCCCCTCCCTGCACCCTACCCCTAGGTGATTCGCACGCTTCGCGTGCTTACTACCGCCCCCCCCCCAATGAAATCCTAGCTACGTCATTGCTCATGACTGCATCGATGTAGAATCAAACTGCTAGTAAGTTTATTCCATCACAACAACTCACATATACAGGTACATCTACATTCCAGACTACCAGTTACAAAACATGTCTGGTGCTCGCTGCCATCTGAGTGACGCAGCAGGGGAGGAGATTAGTATATCAGACTGAAAACAAACAGAGAGTGTGGGAACATACAGGCAGAGTGTGGGAAAAGGATGATGATAATGATGTGGACTGAAATGAGATGAGATGATGAAATTATTAGGACACAGTACAAGGATTTTGAGTTTTTCAATACTTTTCAAAAAAATCTTTATGTACAGATCAGTGCGTTACTTAGATCGAAGGGCCGAAAGATCGTCATTTATTAAAAAAGATAAAAATTCACTATTGTGAATTACGGTAAAAAGTGTCACACAAAGGACATTTCCAGAGTTGTTTTTTTTTCATGACTTTCTGCGCAGAGACTATCAACAGGTGATCAATTTCGAAAGTATTGTGCAGTTGCGTGAAATAAGTAAGCCCAAAACTTCTTTGAATATCAAATTTTCTAATATTCATGGGGGGGGGGGGGGTTAAGTAAATCGGGTAAATAGGGTTATAATATGTCAAGGAATTGTAATGTCCTGCGGGTATATTGCAGGGGTTATATTCGAAACCATGTCAATTGGTTTAACTTCTGATTTATATTTATTACTGCATTATGAAGAAAACGATGAGTGGCATAATTTCTTATAATGTATCTATGGGGCAATAGTTGAAAGGTGCATGTATTATGTGAAATTGTCAAGATAAAATGGAAAATTAGTTTCCACTTTACTGCAATCGTACTTTTTTCCCGATAAGTTGATAAGATGTAACTAATCCCTTTAGGTAATTCGGTTATTTTCTTTTGAGGTTCATCTGAGTACGCTAAGTATATTTTGCAGATTAATGCCCGGGTTTAATGTTGCTTAGTTTGCATTAATGATTTGAACTTGTGTTTTCCGCCCTTCCGCTTGTAGGCACAAACTTTTCAATGCAATTTCTAAAAACTGAACAAATCAAAACAAACAATAAACTATAACAAGAACAACAACAACGAACACACGATTATCATTTGGGCTCTGATAGGAAGGGATCATGACAAACAGCATGAGCCTTATGTTGTTAAGGTTGTTGTATTTTCAAAGATTTTTTCAAATGATATTTTGTCCTAATTTGAAAAAAAAGAAAACATTTAAGTGTCACTTGGAGTATGCCACTGTAAAAGTGTGCTGTCAAATATAATTGTTTGCTCCTCTTAAAAGTTACATGTAATTCATTAGAAATCACCACATCAGTTCATCGAGAATTCAACATTAATATATAGCATAGACATTAATTACTATACACAAGAAAAAAAGCATGTTAGGTGCTATTATTTTTTCAGCACCGGCATACTGTTATAGGGCTTGGGGGCAATAGCCCCCTCCCTCCAAAAAAAAAAAAAAAATAAATAAATAAAATAAATGAATAAACAAAGGGAAAGGGGAACAAATTAAATTACCTCCCGGATATTATGTCCTGATCTTTGCATGACGAAATAACATTTTCATTAAACAAGTCGATTTTTGGATTGCTCTCTTCGCTAGCTGGCAACTTTTCAGAAATGTGCTTCATATGTCATGTTCTGGCCCCTCAAATTATTTTGAATAATTACGCCACTGTTTTTCAGGGAGAATTTTATTAGAGGGTATACTAGTATTTCCTTTGATGCTGGATATTATTTTGCAACCACAGTGTGACCAAAAAATGGGTAAGTTGATGTTGGTAAAAAAAAAAAAATTGGGTAATAAGATTTGACCAACAACCGAGCAATATTTATAGAAAGCATTTTAAGCTACTCAAAGGCAAAAGCCAATATGTTGGGAAATGCATAACCTTGGGTAAAACATTGCCTAACAATTCGTTGGGTTGACTATAAGCCCAACGCTGGGCAAAGTATTTGCCCATTTTTTTTCACAGTGCATATGCTCTAGGATAACTTGAGAATAAGACTTCTAAAAATAGAAATATAAACACTTTGTTAACTCCTTTGCAGATTTATCAGAACTCTTAATGTCTGTTATTTAAACCTATTCAATATAAACTGCATTTACAAAGACTTGAGAGACCGTCTGAGAATGACAATGTGTAATAATACTCTTGATAATATCAATAATCAAAATTCAGGGGCAGCGGAAGCGGAAGGGAGGCTGGCGGGGCTCCCCCACACTTTCGGCCAAAAAAATATAAAACTTTATTAGTTTTAAAAAATTATGAAAATTGTAAATATAGAAATAGACTTTCAAAATCAGAAAAAAAAAACAAGGGTTCGGGGATGGGGGGGGGGTGCCGCCCCTGAACCCCCCGCTAGGACCCTATATACAGGATCTGGATTTCGCCTGTCAGCTCCCCTCTCCCTCTAATAACGTTCGGTGGCCTCTGAAATGTACCTCGAAACTCTTGGTTAATGTCGGAACCAAACGGCGGCATTCGTAACGTATCAGCCAAAAGTAGTATTAGACGTCTGGTTCCGCAGGAACGAATCAACTAGTCGTTTGGTTCCGGGGAACAAATCGACTAGCCATTTCGTTCCTGCGGAACCCGGAACACATCGACTATCACACCGGCTCGCCCACGAATGACAGGTAATTCTGCCCCGATTCGGCAGAGGGAAGCAGGTGACAAAAGTGAAGCTTCATGTAAAAGAGCAAATTGTACACATGTTATTCACACTGACATCAGTACACTACCAGGATGTCTTGGCTTCGAGGGTCCTGCCTCACGTATCTTTTTCATACAGGCTTAATTAGCAGAAGCCAGAAGCAAGAATGAGGGTTCATGCATAAAAGTGGGCCCCCTAATAGGAGCAACGCAACATGTGGGCAATTCCACGGTAACTGACGTTACCAAGATAGAGTACTAGTGGTATTGTTTATATTGTATTTTTTTTTTTGAATGACACTTGCTTCGGCTTATAATTACTACAGATAAATAAGTTGATAATATGGAAGAAACACATGGACATTTTTTTATCTTAAACTGCATTTCTTATCACACAGTAAGCGAAAATGTGTCGGTAACTGACGTTACGCAAAAAAAAAGACATGGAAAATGATGGTGTACAATCAAATTCTCAGACTTGTAAGGATTATATAATTCATTTGACATAACACCTAGGTTCCTGGGGAGAGATGTGCAAAATAATGAGCAATTTGAATAATTTGTTTTAGTGCCATGAAAAATTTACTGCATGTTGGTAACTGACGTTACTCTTAAATTCAACGTAGGTTTTGCACATTGCCATTAGTGTTTCGCTCATTAACTACCCAAAATCTGTTTAAGGTAATCCATCAAAATCATTTAAATGAAAAAAAAAAAATCTGAGAAAAATTACTAAATATAAGAATAAGATGCATTTAAAGCACATTTCCCTGACCATAGTCCCATATTTGCATTTTTTTGTTTGTTAATGTTATTCTCCGTAAGAGAGTCGAATTGCATTTTTTAAAAATCTTAAATGTTTATTTGTAACAAAAAGAAGACAATGTAGTAATTGTAGGTTTTTATTTGGAATTAACAGGGCACAGTGCGACTTCAAATTTTGAGCCCTGTGTCCCATATGTTGTGGAATTGCCAATGTGTGAATTTCAGTGGCTCAAATTTGCTGATTTGTCACCTGCTTCTTGCTGCTTGAGTAGGATATTAAATTTTACTATCGGAATCCACCTAGGGCTATATTTGGGAGGCGGAGCTGTCCATGTGGGCGACATGCTGCCCTCTATGGTCACAAATCGAAATCACCAGAATAACAAATTCATTTAAATTATTTGCTTGTTACACACAGGATACTCAAATAACTCAGTTCCATTCCAGTCCTCAACTGGATGGAAAAGTAATTAGCTTGATCATAGGCATTTTGAGAAATATTTTTCAGATTGCTGGTGATGCAGCTCGTGCTGCCCTGTCCCAATAGCACTGCAGAAGCTTCCCCATCCCCATCCCAAGACGGGAAGATCTTTGGGACTTGGACTAATGCAGTCGTGCACGTGGACATATGTTTTGCAGCTAAACCCGCACGTTCGTATGCATTCTTCAGATATTGCAATTTTTCTAATCGCATGTATTGGAGAGAATTGTAGGTACGCACATTAATGCAGGCAAGTGGCATAAACGGTCGTGATGCACAGATAAACAACCCACAAAGTAGCCTTAGTATGGAGTAATAATCACAGCAGGAAGGCAAACAAATCAGGGGAATGGGCACCCCCAAGAGAGGAGATTAGATAACAGCAAAGGGAACAGCGAGAGAAATCTTACTATGTAGGTCCTTGGCACAAACACCTTTTGCAGAAAGGGAGAACTTTTGCAGGAAGGGAGAATGAGTAAGTAGGCGTCAAATATGAAAGAAAATACATGACAGGCGCAGACCCATGGAGAGCTGCTGTACAACAGCATATACTGTGAAACATTTTCCACATTCATAGAGTACTGTACACAAGAGAGAAAACAAATAAACTAAACAACAAGAGAAAGAATAAAGTCGACACTATAACATCCTCCGTTTGTGACTTCCCGCGTGTTGGTTCGAGTAAAAATTAAGGACTGTCTTACCACTGTCTTGGTGGGGAGCTGTGCAATGAGTCTAGAGTCTACTAGCAGAGGAAAAATCAAAGGAGCTCACCACACAGCTCACATTTTTGGGCCCGGGCCCCCTGTATCATGACGAGTTGCAGTGATGGCGACTCATGCTGGAGAGATAAATACCATGGCAACAGTGAGAATTCTGCTTCCTGATTGGCTTTCATAATGAACGTTGCCATTCTGGTGGCGATTGCTATCGCGACGTTTCGTGGAATGGGGCCCAGGGCTCATGAGATCAGTGTGGCCAGCACCAAAGCGCGTCTTCTGCACAGCTTTCTGCAGATGGCAAATTTACCTCCGCTATTTCCTGACATGTTGCAGCCCTGTCATATACATGGGCGAGTTGATCCCACACTACAATTAGAGTGCTTTTCCTATTACGGCAAATTGATGTTCAGAGCTGCTTGCATATCGTTTTTCTTTTTTCTTTTTTGGGTTCTCAGAGCTGGAGAATTCACAACTCGAAGTAAATAGGGATGTAAACGAGAAGTAAATATGACTCAGGAAAGGTATTAAGGTATTGACAAAAACATTATATGTCAGGGCCGAAGGCATTTATTGTATTGCGCAGTCAATATTCTGAGACAAATTAATATGAAAAGTCAACCATGCCTAGAAATCAAAGTGGTGGAATAAAAAAGTTATGCCCAGCTAAGGCTATTGCAACCTACTGATAGAGGACATTCCCTCTTGAATGGCCCTTGGCCTGTAATATAGACAGCTCCTTCCTCACCAGGTGTTAATTCAGCACAATGTTGCAGAAACATTGGCTTATGCAGGCACAAACCACAGCTAACATGGTATATATTCATTCTGTATAAGGGCGGTGTAACCTTAACAGCCATGGAAGAAGTGCGAAGAGAGGGAATATAATGAGCATGGATAGGTGGCACGGCATGTTCATATAGCATAGCCACATAGGCAGAGAATAAGCACATGGACCATACAACAACAAAAAAATGATATTGAAAAAAGGGGAAAAAATGAATGAGTCATTTAGTGAATAAATGGCGAAATAAATCTGAATGGTCAGCAACAACTAGTAAATAAAAGAACAGGTAGGACTAGGCAATATACACACAGGCCATTCTTGCATGGTCGCTTGATACCCGATAACTAACATACAACAAGAGGGGATACCAGCCCCAGGCACTGTCTGGGGACTCGCCAGCCAGCCCCATTCGGGCATGGAACATCCAATCCACTGTCTGCATTACATATTGCAGGACTCTTCAAAACCACTTGCCCGCTTGCCCGGGGCAAGTAACAAACATGAAATGGCAAGTGAATTTTGAAGTCACTTGTCCAAAATGGCAAGTCAGTTCCGTCTAACCTATTTTGAGAACAAATGAAAAAAAAAATCAGTTGATATAATGCCCACAATGCAAGTACATTTTTGACACTGGCAAATGAATATCAGTGTTGCAAAATTTAATTCAAACCGTCAGGAATTTGCTTATTTCGCGGAAACAGAACAAGTAATATATGTTTTTTTAGGCAAGCATAGTATGTTTTGGGCAAGTAATTTTCAAAGAAACTTGCAAGCAGAAAAAACAAATATTTGTAGAGCCCTGACTTATTGCATAAAATAACACAAGGTAACTGGGTCTGAATGTAATACCTGTTGGTCTATAGCAAGAGATACTGCCAAAATTCTGTTATTTCTGGGCAGCCACAGATATGGATAGCAAGGGACAGCATGGTACGCTGAGCCAAGGAGAAAGCTGCAGCGACAAACCGTCTCTAGCTGGGCACGCCATCCAGCATCCAGGGCATGGCCAAGGACGTGCAAGACTGGAGGACAGGGAGAGGCAGGTAGACAACAAGGTTTTCGGCTTCCACGTTAGTGGTCCTACTCCACGTGGGCTCCAACAAATTGGAAAGCCAACGCCTGAGGATGCATTAAGTGGGTCAGAATAGCCCTTAGCCCACTAAAGACTAGGAAGTCACAAGCTCTATTCCCTGGTCAAGGACACTCCCCCTCATATTCTATTGTGGAACGAAATCAGCTGGCTCTACTTCCCAAGAGATATCGGCAGGCGGTGACTGTCCCTTAGACCGAGACGACAAACAACGCAAGTGGGTAATGATGTATAGTCAGGGCCAATCACAATCACCTCATCAGAGATGGCATTAACTGTCGGACCAACTTTCTTTTAAATATACATGGATAGACAGTACATGACCAAGGTACACGCAGAGACACAACTATAAGTGCACTAGCATCACGTAAGGAAGTTATGCAGCCCCCTTGGCAGGACATTGCCGCCGTGTTCTGGTGGGGAGAAACATCTCGGTCGCACCGTGCATCATACCCAAGTGGGCCATAAGGGAATTTTCTCCAGCATATCCCTCAGAGAAAGGGAGCCCTGCCATTGCATCCTGCTAGTTTTTCGCCCTTATCACCCCCTGTACCACGGCGCCAAGTGTCCGCCCATTGCGGACAATCGTCCGCCAATTGCTCCAGTAGAAAACACGGGCAATTGATCATTCTTCTAAATAGGAATAATCAGAGAGAAATGGCTACTACCACCCTCACTGAGCAGAAGAAAGAAAATATATATGTATATATATATATATATATATATATATATACTGAAAGAAATGAAAATGGGAGAATGATAATTGCGTAGCTCCCTCAATGTTCCCCAGAGCTGTCATCCATTTTGAATCAAGGGTTGAAAAAATGCCTCCACCGGGAATCGAACCCGGGTCACTGGCTTAGAACGCCAATGCCTTACCACTAGACCACAGAGGCGGGCCGGCAGTTAGGCGTGACCGAATGCAATTGACAGAAAGACAGATTTCCAACCCTTTTTGATCCTTTATTTTGGTGCAGATGAGTTAATGAACAATGAGAAGCCGCATGCCGCAGTTGGATCTCAGCTTGAAGCCTGGATACATGCATAAGTCAGAATAAGGGGACAATACATTGAAAGTAATTTGACAAATGCAAACAACTTTGGCAACTCCCTTGTAAATTATAAACACTGAAAGAAATGAAAATGGGAGAATAATAATTGCGTAGCTCCCTCAATGTTCCACAGAGCTGTCATCCATTTTGAATCAAGGGTTGAAAAAATGCCTCCGCCGGGAATTGAACCCGGGTCACTGGCTTAGAACGCCAATGCCTTACCACTAGACCACAGAGGCGGGCCAGCAGTTAGGCGTGACGAATGCAATTGACCGACAGACAGATTTCCAACCCTTTTTGATCCTTTATTTTGGTGCAGCTCTGGGGAACATTGAGGGAGCTACGCAATTATTATTCTCCCATTTTCATTTCTTTCAGTGTTTATTATTTACAAGGGAGTTGCCAAAGTTGTTTGCATTTGTCAAATTTATTTCAATGTATTGTCCCCTTATTCTGACTTATGCATGTATCCAGGCTTCTAGCTGAGATCCAACTGCGGCATGCGGCTTCTCATTGTTCATTAACTCATCTGCACCAAACTAAAGGATCAAAAAGGGTTGGAAATCTGTCTGTCGGTCAATTGCATTCGGTCACGCCTAACTGCCGGCCCGCCTCTGTGGTCTAGTGGTAAGGCATTGGCGTTCTAAGCCAGTGACCCTGGTTCGATTCCCGGCGGAGGCATTTTTTCAACCCTTGATTCAAAATGGATGACAGCTCTGGGGAACATTGAGGGAGCTACGCAATTATTATTCTCCCATTTTCATTTCTGTTAGTGTTTATTATTTACAAGGGAGTTGCCAAAGTTGTTTGCATTTGTCAAATTTCTTTCAATATATATATATACATATACAAAATAAATAAATGGAAAATAAATGGATGGGATAAAAAAGATAAGATAAATAAAGTGATGGAATAATGAAGGAACTGAAGAAAAGCTTTAGCACGCACGAGCTACATGTAACTTAGTGCCCAGAAACCTCTGTAATGGCAAAAAATAAAATAAAAAATAAATATTGGCTGGAAGATGTTTTGGGGGCAGTAGCATCACAAGAAAGATGTGAATTGCTACTCTAGGTACCATCCTTTTGGCAGGTTAACTGCTTGCTGGGTCGAGTCACCGCCGCCCAGCAATCACTTGAGGTCTAATATTTATACCAGTCATTATGTCACTCAAAAGGCATAAAAGTGTTTACTCTGTATTTTTTTTCTGTAATAATTAATGGTAACCGCATATTTTTGCATACTTGAACTTAGTCCAGTTACTATGTTGTGAAAAAGGTATTAACACACTTAAGTTATTATATGACTGACCGTGTTATCATGATGTTGACACAAAGTGTCGAATCGCTTGTACCGGTATATATTGTTCTTGGTTTAATACTGCCTTGTGTTAAAGAAGTGTTAAAACTGTGAGACATATCATTGTTTGAGCTTGCCTTTATATTTTATTCAAATGGCACGGAGTTGGTATCACTGCATTCGAGCAAATAAGGCAGATTGTTATGGTGTTCTATATATTTGTTTGCTATATTATGAATTGTATTCAAATGGCATAACGTTTTTTATCGCTGCCTTCGAGCAGAATTAAACAACAAGCAATGGCAATTCTGAGTCCACAGAGCTTTCTTTTCAAAGTATCATGCCATATATCATCGGACTTTTAATTTGCAGTATTGACTTATGTCAGGACTTAATGATTATCCTTTGTTGAAAAAGTTGCTCATGCTGTCGATAAATCTTCACACATGGTCGGTATTTTCCTGGATTTCTCCAAGGCCTTCGACACTATTAATCATGACATCCTACTTCATAAATTATGGCATTATGGCATACGTGGGAAGGCCTTGGAGTGGTTCAGGAATTACCTCTCTAACAGAAAACAATTTGTTTTTCTTAATGACCATTCCTCCAATTTGTGTAATATTAATTGTGGTGTGCCACAAGGAAGTATTCTGGGACCCCTCTTGTTCATTTTATATATAAATGATTTTTGCAGAGCATCTGACATTTTATCTTTCATTATCTTTGCTGATGACACAAATCTATTCTTCTCTCACAATGATCCGCTTACACTTGTTAACATAATAAACTCCGAATTAACTAATATTTTGAATTGGATCAGAGCTAACAAATTATCAATTAACCTCCAAAAAACTAAATATATTTTATTCAGTAATACCATAGATTCCTTACCTTTTGACATTTTTATTGAAGATTTCCGATTGGAAAGTGTTACCTCAATTAAATTTTTGGGAGTTCATGTAGATAACAAACTCTCCTGGAAATGCCATATTGATAAAATTTGCAAAACAATATCCCGAAATATAGGCATCATAAATAGGTTGAAAACGTTTATTCCTGTTACTTCTCTACTTACATTATATTCTTCTCTTATACTACCATACATCAACTATGGGATCCTTGTTTGGGGCAATACCCATCAAAGTCTACTTAACAAAATATTATTATTACAAAAAAAAGCCCTTCGTATTATTTCATTCTCGCACCCCCGTTCTCACACTGATCCGCTTTTCCTTGATTACAAAATTTTAAAGGTTCAAGACTTATACCAATTTCAGCTTGGGCAGTTTATGTTTATGTATAAAAATAGTATGGTTCCTTTGGCATTTAATCATTTGTTTTCTCAAAATAACAATTTTCATAGGTATCCTACCAGGCAAGCCGATAACTTTCATCTGCCTATCTTAAGAACTCGTTTAGCGCAAAATACTTTTATTTTCACCGCCCCCAAATTTTGGAATTCACTCCATAAAGATATTCAACAGGCCCCCTCTATCCACTCCTTTAAGAGAAAACTAAAAATAATTCTTTTACTGTCTTACCAAAGTAATTAATTAGTTTGTATATTTTTAGTACTATCTAAGCATTGCTATTTTTGATCTTTTGATTTTATTGTTTACTTCTGCAATTACATCATTCTGCAATTACATCTATTGAGTCACACTCTCGTTGATCCACGTTTGTACTCTCGGTCTTGCCCCCCCCCCCCCCCCTTTTATCTCTCTCTTTTTCTGACCCTCTCTCTCCATATTATCTGTGTCTGTCTGTCTGTCTGTCTGTGTGTGTATGTGCATCCATCTCTCTCCCTCCCCCCTCCCTACTTATCTTTGCCCTTTCTCTCTCCCTCTCGCTCCCCTTTCAGTACTTTATTCCTTCTCTCTTCCCTCTATTCTTTCATGTCTGTTTTCTTTTTAGTTTTTAGTATCGTCCTGTATCTCTGTCATCTTTTTATCATTTCTCGCTATCACTCACCATCTTGTTATTATTTCCAATATTCTATTTTAACTTATTGTATTTACTCCTGCGAATGAGCCCCATTTCTCAAATGTTTGATATACTTTCTTAGGGGATCCACGCTCTACAAGCAATGCTTTTTAGTGGATCCCCTCATTTCCATATCAGATTCTGTTAAAACTATTTTACAAATATTTTGTAACTTGTAATTGATTTGTAATCATTGTTATCACATTTCATTTGTTTCTGTCTATATTTATAATGTATGTTTGATTTGTATTTGCTTGTAATGTTGATAATGGAAATGGAAAATAAACTTGAACTTGAACTTGAACTTGAACTTGATTGTTGGCAAGGCCGCGCTTATTTCCGGAACAAGTGTAGGGCACTGCCACCTTTTAACGATTCCCTCACTGTCTAAGCATGGACGTACCATAAGGAAACTCATCGTAACGTTGATTAATTCATGCAGTTGTGACTGTCAAAGCCATCTCAATAACATTCTGTACATACTTCTCCACTTTGATCTTCCGAGGTCCGCCGCTAATTAGCTGGGAGAAAATAGACACAGTGATTTGAAATAAGCTGTAGCTACATGCGCAGAAAATAATAAATCGCTTAAATCATGGAAAATCAATGTGCAGTTCTTCTTAACAGTTTGATTTCACTAACCTATGTGTTTCATCTAGAAAATTGTATGAATATTACAAGACAGAGGTATTATTTCAATTGAATGTTTGAGATTTATAATCCTGTTTTTCCCCATTTTTCTCTTAGTTTTCCAGAAGTATAATGCACGGATCTTATGAAGATCATGTCCTTCTCGTTGTTTTATAAAGTCATATGCGTGTGCGAAAACGTGCGAATGAGTAAAAATAAATTTAATATCACAAAAAATCACATGCTCTCAGGTTTGCTGCTCCCCTAGCAGTGTTCTGAATCAAAGAAATATTCTGCAAGAGCACACCAGCCAAACAAAACCGAAATGAGGGTATCTGCTCCTTTGTCAATGACTGAACATGCTTACACAATCATTATTGTCAAAACATCTGTTTTCATTAAGCTACACATGATCAGAAGGCAGTGACAGTTATCGTACTTATGTAAATCAAACCTCGCGGCGGAACTGGTACTTCAAAGGGGCCCATGGCCGTCAGTATCCATTCATAATAATTTTATGGTCTAAGCATGGTAGGGCCCGTGGTCTAAGTGAATGAAAAGTTCTTCTTTTCTGTGATGATGCCGGAATTTCTAAATCATCTCACGTGCTTATTTCTAACACGCGCAAATATTTTACACTTCTTGATCTTGTTAATTTGTTCCCCACAGTTCCCTCCTTGAACAACGTGACGAATTACTTTCACATTTCATTTTTTTTTCGTTTCAGATCCTGATGAATGTTGGTATTTCCTGTTTTTCACAATATGGTGCTCTTAAGCGGTAGGAAAAAAAAAAGATTTTTTTATGAATCACAATCTGGAAAATGATGAAGAAATGTTGAAAATGTTGATAATGATAATAATAATAGTTAATGATGATGATAATGGTTGTAATAGTTACAATAAGGAAAGTAATGATAAAAATGACGAAGATAATTGAAAAAAAAGACACATGCACACATTGGTATCAATATGCCTATAGCACATCACTTTATTTGATAGACAATAAAACAACAATGTAGATAAAATGCCTTGCTCAAGGGCATAAGTGGCGTGCCGAGGATCGAACCCCGGACCATCGCGTCTCCAGTCAAGCGCCTTAAACCACTCGACTACGGCACCTTGACTTGGCAAGATAAGGTATGTCGCCATGTCGACATTTTTTTTTAGAAGTCGACTTGGCAAGATACCTTATGTCACTATGTAGCTTTTTAGAAGTCGAATTGGCAAGAAACCTTATGTCGCCATGATGACATGTAACTTTTTAGAAGTCGGCTTGGCAAGATAATTTTTGTCGCAATGTCGCCTTACGAAGTTGATAAGTCGACATGATAAGGCTATTAAGTTTACTTGACAAGATAAAATATCTCGCCATCTCGTCAAGTAGAATGGTACTTTAAAGCTTCTGTAACCCACGGATGGCCACATTAACTTTTGTAACTCTCAACCCGCGGGTAAATGCTAAGGTATATGCATGCTGGCATAATAGCCCTCACCATGCTCACGAAGAACAGTAGTGATGCGGATGAGGTTTAGTTTAGTTAGTAAGTTTAATTTATTTCTGGGATAACAACATAATTGTCAAGATTGTTATACGAATAACAAGAACCCCTGGTAAAAATATGATCTTATGTAACCGGGGTAACCAGGGTAGCCTCATAACTTTTGAAAATACTTTTTCCAGAGGGCTATGCATGCGATCATTTCATTTCACCCTGTGATGGCATTAATGATGGTAGCCGGGCTAAATCCAGGGTGATGAAATGATCGCATGCATAGCCTTCTGGAAAAAAAAATATTTTCAAGAGTGATGTGGCCACCCGAGTTACATAAGATTTTTTTGGCATGGCATGAAATCTGCTGGTCTGTATTTAGAATTAGAGCAAGTGACAGTTGGAATTGGTTGAGATAATCCCAAGCCAGATTCTGAATCCTTTACTCCCGTCTTTCATCTTTTAGTCATGTTAGTATAAGATTAAATGACATCTGTTAGCTTGGGAAGGTAAACTAAACTTTCACCCTTTCGTTTAATTTCCATTCACAGGTGTCGTGTTATGCCGTGTTCACCAATACGAACGCATCATTTGTTCTTCAACCTGATTCGAGACGACTCACTTATGTTTTTTCGGCGTCTTCCCCTTCCCCTAATCTAGTTTACAATGTGCGATGTCACTGATGTTATAGTGAGTTAACGAGTTAAATTCTTCACCGACGAGGTCCCACTGGTTGAGTAAACAGCGTCATGGACTGATCACACTTCCCCGTCTCTTTGAGGCTTCTCCGCCCCACCCTAATTCAAACGGGGTCGCGTACATTACATAACCCTATTAAGAAATTCCCGATGTGTAAACCTATATCATTTAAAATTTATTTTTCAATGATTCAAGAATCGGCACGATTAACTAAAGAATGAGACTTCAATCCATCTACCACACATTCATCATCTATTTTATTTGTGGCATTAACTGAATTCAATGACAAATAAAGTGCACCGCTTGCATTGAATGGAGAGAATAAATTTTTGTTTGATGCGGAGTTATGATTTCTTATAAGGTAACGTGCTTTACGAAAGCAGGTGTGAGATTGACAGTGTCCTTGGACATTGCAGAGAGAGCGGTATTGGTGAGGGAAAATTATAAAGAACGAGACAGAGACATGCAAGAATGGAGAAGAGAGTGGAGAGTGGAAAAGGGAGGAAATAGATGGATAGAGAGAAAGAGAGAGAGAGAGAGAGAGATTGGATTCTTTTAAGAAAGAAAGAGAAGGCATCCGCACATGACCGATACTGAAGGTTAACGACAAATATAGTTAGTAGAGCTGCCTACTATTATTCAGACACAAGCATACCTTCCTTTAGAGTAAAGCGACATAGTGAAAAAAAATATACTCGAATAGTGCATTTTGGGTTAAAAGCACCAAAATATGGCACACATGTAGATATAATTCAAATAAAGTAATAATATTGAGACATCTCAAATTCTTCCCCGGAGGGCCGTGGGGGGCTTTTAAAAAAATAGTTCATTAAAGCTGGGCTCTTTTTATAAACACAGTCCAAAATCATATTAAAGATGTGATTCTATGGTAATTCGATTTGTAGAAGTGATATGGTGTAGAAGTGATAATTTTTTTATGTAACATTTCAGAAAAATGAATTGAATGTCCATTTTTGTGAATAATGGGCCATTTTCATGAATTAATGAAATATGCCCCTAAACAACTTTTGTTGGGTGCAAAATGGCATAAATTTAGCATATATGCAGAACTAGCATATCATGGAAAGTATAATTGTCCTTGGAACTACTAACTTTGTGGAAAAGAAAGAGGGGGGGGGGGGGATGGGGGGTCACTGGAACTGGATTTCAATACAAACATGATGCCGCGGAACTGATTATGATTGAAATATACGCCTCGTTCATGGGTCTGCCAGGCCCGGCGGCCGCGCTGGTGGACGACGTTGTGGTCTGACTGGCCCTTAATGGGTTCGAACGTGCAAGCCTCGATAGCACACTGGAATGAAACTCGTTTTTAACTTTCCCCCTAAAATTATATTCTTCGGAACAGAGCGGAAAAGAAAAAAAAAATGCGGTGCCTTTAATTGAAACGGTTTTCTTTTTCTTAACAAGAAAAAGAAAAATTATGAATCGGAAATTTGAGTGTTAAAATTGGGGCCTTCTCCGCGGCACACACCCACCGCACTTTATATACTGAGTGCTCCCCTTCCGGTGTCATAGATGATATGTTCCGGGCAGGCGATTTCTGGATCCTATGAAACCAATCGCCAGAATGTTCACCCGCCGATTGGATCCGCCTCGGTCCAGTCGATGCGATAGTCATAGTCATTTCAACCTACTCAAAGTACATGCTTAATTTGCATACCTAACAGTTAATTAACCCGTCTACGCGTCTTGTAGGCCCTTACATCGAATTTGCAGCCAATCAAAACTTCTAAAGTTAAGGGGCCATTAATCGTATGCATGGTGTATGTACTGTAGAGTCAGCTGTGTGTACGATAATTTTCTCCAAAAAAACGGCTCTCTAGTACGATAATACAGCATTTTGAACCTGGCAACGCTGTTCCAGGGAACGAATCGACTAGTCGTTTCGTTCCTCCGGAGCCCGGAACAAATCTTCTATGACACCGGCATCTCACCCTTCCCTCCCCTCTTTATGTTTCTCATGAGGACCTCCTTCTCTCCATCCCTCCCCATCCCCTCTCTCAATACGATATCAAGCCCCAAAATGCTACACTGCGGGCCAACCTGTACTTCCATTTCATAGAAAATGACGATAAGAGAATATAAGAATAAAACCCCACGGATTTGATTACATTGATAAGTTATTCATTCATTATACTTCAAATTTCTGTCATTGAGACTTGGGTATAAAAAAACAGCAAAACAAACTCAAAGGCACATCATGAAAAAAGCGTTTGAGATATACACGTAGCAAGAGTTTATTCATGAACAAAACACACACTCAGAAATTCAAGGTGATCATATAAAGCACATCACTGATTCACAAATTACTAAGGCAATTCCCATTATGGGGACTGGGGGCATTTCGTGAGCGGGGGCAATTATTGGCAAGTGATTTGAGTAACTGTGAACTTTTTAACTATTCCCAAATCGGTGTAATACTTAGAAACAAGTATGAATTTAACTGACCTCTTCCCCCCCAAAAAAAAAAAAAAAAAAAAAATCTTTACACGAATTATTATTTTTTTATCCACCTTGCTGTACAGTATGTCCCCCCAACATCACGATGGTCCTGTAAGTATCGATAATGAAAAAAAAAAATCATTTTGCAATATGAAAAGTCATTTTAGATCGCGAAACTATAACTATTTCTCTATCAGTCAGTGAAGACCCCATGTTATTCGGTCCAATGGTCACGAAGAAATGGAGATTTTTTAAACGGATGTCATAAGTCCTTCCCGTCCAAATTTGGACAGATAGAGAACTCAAAGCACAAGGGACACTCCTTTGGATTACAAACGAAATCGCTGTTTTGTTTTGATTTGCTCGTTACTGCAGTAGCATAAGTGGTGTATCATCATAGTTAATTATTCTTCCTGTAGTCCAATAGTCACAAATGATCAGGTTTAGTAAATGCACGTCATTGGTCAGTTTACTCCATCTCTTATCAACAGGATGTCCTTGGCATCCACAAAATGAAAATTTCTTGTTCACAGGAGACTAGTTTACATATTTATTCAAATTTATGCATACGTTTTCAACAAAGATTGCTCCAGATTATGTAAATTATGATCAAGGCATAATTTTGTTTAGAATTACTGAATTCAAACTTACAAATAACCAACTTCTCAAAAATTCTGAAAACTGCTCATATCTTCTCATCCACGATATATTTCATTTTCGAAAAATCATATCCACATTCCCTTCATTTGCAACAAAAGCAGCAACAACGACAGTGATGATAATTATGATAATGAATAAACTGTTGCCATCACAACCATAGCATAAATAAAAACAAAATAGTGATTTCCTTTGCAAACCATTCAAAGAGGAGTGGGGTGGTACAGTGATTTGTGCCTTTTGAGGGTCCCTTTTGTTCAAACTTGGAGGGTAGGACTTATGACATTGTTCACAAAAATGCTTATTAAAATTTTCTTGGTGACTGACTACTGGACCGAATCAGACGGGGTCTTCAGTGACTGGTAGATAAATACTTTTAGTTTCATAATCTAGAATACATTTTCATACTGCAAAATGATTTCTTTCATAATCATGATAATTGATACTTACAGGCCATTCGTAATTTTTTTTTTGACAAACTGTACAAAAGTACTCGACGGTAATTTAAGGAAAGTCTGCATAATGTCCTTCCTTCATGTTGGATGTACCAACTGTGGTTGGGAATAGAAATCTTCTGTATTTCAAATATTCTGTAAAATGTACACAGATGATTTATATTGTATGCTCTCATTGAATACGATTGTATGCTCTCATCGAATACGATTGTAGTTTTACTTGTAATTCACGGCTCCTCAGTAAACAAATTTTTCAAGCCTTACTTTTTCCTTAGATAACTTATTAGATCACAAGAGATGGATAACCGGTAATTCAATATCAGACGTCGGAGCGACTGCGTTCTATATCCTTCAATTAAATTTAAAAAGGAGAATGGAACCCAGGCATCAGTGTGCTTTTAGTGAATAGAGATGAACAGGACAGATAAACAGTGAAAGTTTGAGCAAAATCGGACAATCTGTTCAAGAGTTATGAATTTTGAAAGTTTAAGTAAATCCCTGTTATAGGGATCCTTGAGTTGGCAACTTTGCCAGCATCTGTGATGTCATCGTGGACAACTCTCCATTCATTTTGTGTGTGATTTTTCAAAAAAAAAGAAAAGATTTATATGAAATTTTGAGTCGGGAATCAACATAATTCTTCCCAAAATGCTTGCAGAATTGATGTAGCCATGTCATACTCAAACAGTAAATCAAAAGAATCTTTATTTTCTGGAAAATGAAGATGTTAAATTCTGTGTACAAAATGAATGGAGAGTTGTCCACAATGACATCACAGATGCTGGCAGAGTTGCCAACTCAAGGATCCCTATAATAGTGATTTACTTAAACTTTCAAAATTCATAACTCTTGAACCGATTGTCCGATTTTGCTCAAACTTTCACTGTTTATCTGTCTTGTTCATCTCTATTCACTTAAAGCACACTGATGCCTGGGTTGCATTCTCCTTTAAATGAGTCACCTCTTCTCAATAGCTACTATGCTGGGAATGACATGTCGTTAAATAAAAATGTTGTATAGCTATATATAGGCCTATGCATTAACCTCCCAAAATCACGCATTTTAACTTTTAAATTCGAATCTGACCAGATGTTTAGTTTGATGCATTTGTACCTTTTTTCACCACAAAATTAGCCTTTTTAAAACTCGGCATTTTTTGAGGGGGGGGGGGGGGGAGGGGTGGGGTGGGGTCTGTCATAAAACCCAAGTATTTACTGTTGATTTTGAAACTAAGACAAACATGCATTCATTAAGGTCATAAAATAGATGAATAACACCCTTTGATTTAATTTAAATTAAATTACACGGGTATTTAAATAACCACTATAAACAACACTACAATATCATACACTAGAAAATGCACTTAGCAAACAAAATTAAAAACTTAACACAAAAAAGTGAACTCTGTTCAAAACGTTTCATATAAACCGCCAATAAAACATAACAGAATAAACACTGAATTAACGAAAAACAATACCCTACAAACATCAACTGAAATCAAGTATTGAACGCTTGAATATTCCACACATTCATGTAACAATTAGCTCGCAGTGAAAAAATTTTTCCAAAGATATTGAACCGTTAGCCATCTTATTTTGATGAACATGGGCATCCGAGATTAATGTTTTGAGTAAAATGCAGTTGCATCCATAATAGAATTTTCCCTTATTTTTCAGACATCAGTCTTGAGAAAAGTGCAACACTCTATTTCAGTGTATTTACGGCAAACCACAAAGTTAAGGGTTCTCGAAATTTTTTTCTTCTTTATGGTTTCAATTTAATTCTGAAAGGTAAAAACATTAAAATCCTGTTGTCAGATGCATCGGGTTTTTCCTTTAATTTTCTACCAGAGATTCATCCAAAATGGCTTTGATGATGTTCATTCATCTGCGAATGATTATGACTCCCATTGTATATCATCTCTAAGAGGACTAACTAAAAAACCTTAAATGTATTAGCTACACTGTCCACCTTTTTTTTTGTTGCTGAATTGATTAAGCTTCAATATATAAAAGATATTTACCCACGGTAAGAAAACCGATATCAAATCAGTCGTTCTTGAAAATACCGTCGAAATGGTTCTAAGAAACAATAATTGAAAATACCCATGGAAAAGAAAGGTATGTTTTTTTTTCAGGGTCAGCAAAACGCAAGATAAAATGTGCTAAAACAAAATGAGTAATTCAATTTTATAAAAAAAAGCAATCGTAATCAGCATAATGATCAAACGACTTTTACAATAAGTACACTTTAGACATCTTCCTCGAACATATCAAACAATATTGAAATAAGGCAACATCTTAAACAAGCATATTCAATCACTATACAAACACAAAAACTGATTAAGAAAGCACATTGCATATGAAAGACGTAACTGACATACTGATGGCCAATAAAATTTCAGCCGAAAATAAAGGACACGAATATTGTTCATACTTTATATCAAATATCTGAAAAATAAACTCATTATAACTCATTATTCCCTTTAAGTGATATCATTCTCAATCAAAATATCTTCTCTGCGTTGAGGCAATGCGGTAAAAGCACAGGCATGTGCTTTGTCACTTCGACATAAAAAAAATCTATGTAATGCCAAACAGCAACCTCCCTATAACATTCGACTGCTCTACTCTGATCACTAAATCACATGATGTTTTTTCATAAAAAGAATAAGTATAATGATAGCAAAAGTACATGTAGATATCAAGGGGCGTTGCAAGATCATTGAAAAGAAAAAAAAAAAAGGGGGGGGGGCTTGATTAATTACCACCACGTTTGACCTACATTGCGTTTTCCAACATCAAACGTATAACCATAAATTATCAATATTGTAATTTTGTCGACACGTGTTACTAAAATTGTTCAGCCCTCTTCCCGTAAGAAGAAAAAAATATATATATACATTTTTTTAAATTTTTTTGTTTTTATTCATTTATTCATTTATTTATTTATTTATTTATTTACTTATTTTTATTTATTTATTTATTTTATTTTATTATTATTATTATTATTTTTTTTTTTTTTTTTTTGGGGGGGGGGGGTAACATTCGAATCTACGTTGAACAAATTAAGATTTACCGAAGCAATTCAAATCGCAAATAGCCATGAGGTTGTCAATTTGTGTTTCCCTTCTTGCAACGCCCCTGTGTTTTTTTTTAAATTTTCTTTTTACGTTAAATAGATGAAATGATTATATGTTACAAGTATTTACAGTCTAATGTCTAAACTTTCATACTAATCTCATTGTTTTGAATGTACTTTTTAACATTCATTGAAATTATATCCTCAAGTTGGATAATCCAAAATGTGTATGATGAGCTTGAGAAAACTTAAACTTTGTGAAATATTCTGATTCATTAAAACCATGTATCAACTGGCAATTGACTTGTACTTGTCATACTAACTACATGTATTATTTTCATTTATTTTGTACAGTCCATATTTCGGTATCTGTATAGTATTGGACTAATGTTGAGTCCTATTATTTTCAATATCAATGTTGAATAGTTCATCCGATTGTACATCAACCCATTCCTTGAATGAAAGAAAACCAAATTATTCAACCGTGCATATATATTACACATACTTTTATCTTTTGAAAATTGACTCGTACCTGCTTTTTCATGCTCACTGTACATGTATGAATTCTTTACACAATCCGTTTTTCAGTGTCTGTATAATATTTGACAAATTAATTATTTGACTATTATTTTCAGTATCAAATATTGATAGTTCATTAAATCGTACATCAATCCATTCCTTAGGCATATGAAAGAAAAACCAATTTATTCAACCGTACAAATATATTACACATACAGCAAAAAAAAAAAAAAAAAAAAAAAAAAAAATGCTGAATTTGCAATACCCACCAATCAAAATCAAAGTTTCTAATGAAACAATTAAGTAAGTTCAAAGTGTAAATATTTTGGAGTTTGGCTGGACCTGCACATAACTTGGCAGGATCATATGAAGTACGTCTCAACCAAAATTGCTTCTAGGTTAGCCCCACTGCGCAGTCAGAAAAATATCTTACGATGGATCACGTGGATAGTGCCAAATTGCTTGCCATTTCTCTTATTCTGCCATACTACGACCACTTTAGTAGTAACTGCAGTATTGAGGAACAAAAGATATCTTGTCCTTTAAAAAACAGATTCATTCCTACCTTCGAAATTTTCAATACCTTGGAATGGGTTAATATGGGAAAAATATGAATAAAATTTGCCACACATAACCACTTTTAACAAAACGTTGTCATGGCATCCACATTAATCAAGATTATTATGGGGGGGGGGGGGGGACACTTCCAGTTTTCATCTAATTCATTTAGTTCCTGGTTCCTTAGGTCATGCTATTGCTTTGTTAAATGTTGATTGAAAAGTATCATTCAGAATTATTTTCATTTGCCTCCTTGCTATATGTAACTATGAGTTATTTTGTCCCTGCTTGTTTTAGTCAAATTGAATTAGGTTTACTTTATTTGTGTATATTTACCATCATCATTATTGTAATCTTGTGTTTGTATACAGGGCCCCCTGGAAATCATTACTGTGCATTATTGCTGTCGGTGCCACCCTGAATAAAAAGAAATGTATGAATGAATGAATGAATGAATGAATGAATGAATGAACGAATGAATCAATCAATAAATAAAATCGGCATGCTGACCATACATACTGTCAAGGATTATTTCACTCTCAACAATGGTCTTGAACACTGTGACTGTACTGCATAAACAACATCTCCCACGGTAACACTTCGTAACACTTTGTAACACTCTTGGGTATAAAACCTGGTTTATTATTATTAGAGCCCTCACTGCAAGACCTTGTAACATCTTGAATATAACGCGTTAAGTGTAGATGCTATCTTGGTATCTTAAAACGGAGTCCCCCGAGATGAAATACTTTGCAAAACTTAAGAGTGCAAAATGTTGGGTTGTAGATGCTGTTTGATTACTGCGAATCTTCGACACGAACAAAAGTTCGCTGGACGTGTTTCTTCTCGTTGATCTTCCATCCTCCTTGTTCCATCTCTCGCTCCGTCTTGATCTCCTGTGGGATTAAGATACAAGCGTTATTTGTTAATCCGCTGGATGTTAGATCATTCTTGTTTAATCCCTAGGGTGTAAGTTAGATAACCAGTGAGTAAAATGATTAATCCCCTGCCTGTAATGTAGATAACCGGTCAATTTGGTTGACGACTGATACTCGGTTTCCCTTTGGCGTAAGCTACATGTCAGTAACTGGTTAACCCAATGTGTATTAAAAAAAGTTACTAGTTATGAACTGGATGCAGCATTGGCGTAAATGCCGGGGAGGGGGGTATGGGGGGATATATCCCTCCACTTTTTTGAGAGGAGGGGATGGCGTGTACAAATATCCCCCCACTTTTTAAGGAAGAAATGATATTTGAATTAATCTTTAACATGATTTTTAATAATCTGTCATAAACAACCATCATATTTTAGAATTTCTATTTGAAAATGTGATTGAAAACCAGAAAAGCGGTTATTTTTGGCTCGCTCGCTTCGCTCGCTCGTCATATTTTCAAATTTTCATTTGAAAATGCGATTGAAACAAGAAAAGTGGTTATTTGGGCTCGCTCGCTTCGCTCGCTCATATTTTAAAATTTCTATTTGAAAATGCGATTGAAAACCAGAAAAGTGGTTAAATTAAAATGTGTGTAAGGGGGGGGGGGGGGGGTCTGTGCAGGTGGGTGAGGGCGTGTGTTTATACTTAAGTGTGAGTTCGACAGAAAAAAAAATCGGCTAAAAAGACGATCATCCCCCTCCCCCCCCCCCACTTCTCAAGGTGGATTTACGTCGATGGATGTAAGATAAGTCAATGATTAATGCCCGGTTCAATTCCCATGAAAAGTAAATAATTGGCTGATCTTTTTAATGGGGCACGGGTAAATGGTAAAAAAAAAAGTTAACTGAAGAGTATCTTATTTATCCCATAGGTGTTACTGCTAGTTTTCCTGTACAATTCCTAATCAGTTATTCAACCACAATAAGTGAAATAAGGACAAATCACTCATCATCCTTATCAATTAATCAGTCAATCAATTTACAAAGCGCAGACCTATGTACATATATTCTTCTGCGCTGTAAGAACTCCTTATGCATGTAATGAGACTGATTCATGAAAACATTCTGTGTTAGTTTGGGTGTAATCATTAAGCTTCTTCTTGCAAGACAGATGAAACAGTTTTAATCCTCTTCTTTCAGGTATTTGGTATAGTTTGAAATTCTTAATTTGAATCTTAAGGATGATTTATTGTTTAAATTAAAGAAAAATGAATATGAGGATGTATCGATGCCTAGCTTGTAAAGGAAAAACCTGACTAACATGCATTTTGAACCCATGAATATAATGTCCACCTGGAACTGAGCAGTGTTTATGTATGAAGGCTAGTAAGTTTGTTCTGATATAAACACTGAATATGACCTTCAAAGCAACTAGAATTACTTCTGTAATTGATTGTTTGACATTATGGAAGAGCTGACTTTCTTCAGCTGAATTATTCCTTAGTTATCTCAATTTATTACTTTTCAACCGAAATGAATATACATTTTTTTTTTCAAAAGCTAGGTCCAAACCCTCGAATTTAATCATTAAACATTTAAACAAAGTGATTAATGCACACCGACATGATAATTTCAAATCAGACTGCTTATGAAAAAGATTAGTTTGGAGCCTAAATTGTATCTGACTACAATATCAACTAAGACCAACACTACGCCGAAAGCTGTAAAGACGCACTTGTCACAAATACGACATTGCCACTTCTATCCTACACACACAGATTTATGAAAAGATAAATCACACATTAGTGAGTGCCCACGATGTGATACATATTCATTTGCCTTTAATGTGATTTACATGTAATTACTTGAATGCATGTTTATTTGGACTTGAATTAGTAAGACCCAACTGACTAATACCCTGTTACCCTCATTAAACATTCAAATAAATCAGTATAGGGAAAAAATAATGAACTGAAAATTCTTTATAAGAAACATTCAAACATTGATTATGTTTTGGGGTACATGCTGCACAATGCAATGCATTATATTCTAGTGCTTTGCAAACGACGTGCATTAATAGAGGGAAAAATGCTCAAATAAAAACTTTCAACCTTTTATAAAACTCAACCCACTCAGAAATGCATGAATACACCAAGAAAGAGTTTGATATACCTAATCTCAAGAGATATCTAGTCCTGTCTTTAGATTAATCTTGAAAGTGATTAAATAGTTGCTGAATCTTTTCATCACTTCCAGTCATTCGAAATCCACTTTGTCTTGGCGAGCTGTCTCTATTTCAGAATTTTGAACGGAACACTGGCATAAATTGTCTAGGAAAAAGGTAGAGCTAAAAATATTGGCAAAGTCATAGCCTTCCCGACAAGTGCAAATCTAAAAAAAATATAAATAGCGTATGGTAGCTTGCTTTAAATCTTACTGCTTCATAGAACATATGACTTGACTAGAATCTCTTTTGATTAGGATACCAACAGAGACAATCACCGATTGAACAAAATTCACATAACGGCGCAATCCTGGCCTCATTTCTGCGAAAAGAAAAATGCACACAATATAAAAGTCACCTTTGTCATGTGTGAGACAGTTAAACAACATAATTCAATGCTCAAACATTCTGTTTGGGTAAAAATATGACATTATCTCATGGCTCGAAGACCCATGTCCTTGGGATTACAATACCCTTGGCCTTTGCTCGATTTCCTGTACAAACCAAAAAATCACACTTCAGCTCTGACCTCATCATGTTGCTATTTACAACACAGCCCCCCTAATCCCCGGCCCTTAACCTGTCCTGAAACAAAAGCAAAATTTTAATATCTAACCTGCTATATCTGGATAAAGTAAAAAAAAGTGGCAACTGCCACCAGAGCATGTAAAGAATCACCTAATCACAACCATTTTAAAATATTTTGTATACAATTTTAGGATATTTTCTGCTTACAGAAGATGAAACAGGCCCTAACACTTGATATTCAATCAAAGCAGCCAATCTTATCAAACCATTGAAATTGTATCAACAGCATATAGTCGGTTGATATCATCCAGGCGGCATTATGGGAATAAGTAATCTCGTTATTTAGCCACTTCTCGTAAAAATTTGGTCATGGAAATATTTTGTTCTACCTATAAGGACCGAAATAAGAGTTTCTCAGCACCCAGCGCAAAGTGATTTTCACCCTCCCACCGAAGAAAAAAGAGTCTTATCGATTACACTGATATTTATTTGCAATCATCACTAGATGTGAAAAGTTTGTTTATAGGACAATTACCCCCGACAATTAGCCTTCAAAGACAAATATCTGCTAACAATTACCTCCTTTTCAATCATATACCCGGACAATTACCCCAGAACCGTTAGGCTTCAGGGGGGTGTTTCATAAAGCTGTTCGTAAAGTTACGAATGACTTTACGAACAACTTGAATATGGCAAGCCAAATGGAATTCTCAATTATTATAAATCGCATCAACTAAGATGAAACATGAAGATGAAAGATTAACATAAACTATGTTTGCAAACATTTCTATCACGAAATTTATTTTTGCCACAATTTAAGTGAAGATTGTTGGAAATGAAGCCATATTTTGTAAAACGATGGGAAAAAACTTTGGGAATCCACTTTGTTACTTCATATTACAGTCCTTCGTAAAGTCATGAGTTATTTATACGAACAGTTTCATGAAACACCAGGACAATTTATTGCCTGGGTCCAATTATGCTGGGGGGGGG
>CM057164.1:16136775-16211805 GCA_029962745.1 Echinometra lucunter
CCGTCCAAATTTGGACAGATAGAGAACTCAAAGACAAGGGACACTCCTTTGGATGTTACAAACGAAATCGCTTTTTTGTTTTGATTTGCTCTACTGCAGTAGCATAAGTGGTGTATCATCATAGTTAATTATTCTTCCTGTAGTCCATAGTCACAAATGATCAGGTTTAGTAAATGCACGTCATTGGTCAGTTACTCCATCTCTTATCAACAGGATGTCCTTGGCATCCACAAAATGAAAATTTCTTGTTCACAGGAGACTAGTTTACATATTATTCAAAATTTATGCATACGTTTTCAACAAAGATTGCTCCAGATTATGTAAATTATGATCAAGGCATAATTTTGTTTAGAATTACTGAATTCAAACTTACAAATAACCAACTTCTCAAAAATTCTGAAAAATGCTCATATCTTCTCATCCACGATATATTTCATTTTCGAAAAATCATATCCACATTCCCTTCATTTGCAACAAAAGCAGCAAACAACGACAGTGATGATAATTATGATAATGAATAAAACTGTTGCCATCACAACCATAGCATAATAAAAACAAAATAGTGATTTCCTTTGCAAACCATTCAAAGAGGAGTGGGGTGGTTACAGTGATTTGTGCCTTTTGAGGGTCCCTTTTGTTCAAACTTGGAGGGTAGGACTTATGACATTGTTCACAAAAATGCTTATTAAAATTTTCTTGGTGACTGACTACTGGACCGAATCAGACGGGGTCTTCAGTGACTGGTAGATAAATACTTTTAGTTTCATAATCTAGAATACATTTTCATACTGCAAAATGATTTCTTTCATAATCATGATAATTGATACTTACAGGCCATTCGTAATTTTTTTTTGACAAACTGTACAAAAGTACTCGACGGTAATTTAAGGAAAGTCTGCATAATGTCCTTCCTTCATGTTGGATGTACCAACTGTGGTTGGGAATAGAAATCTTCTGTATTTCAAATATTCTGTAAAATGTACACAGATGATTTATATTGTATGCTCTCATTGAATACGATTGTATGCTCTCATCGAATACGATTGTAGTTTTACTTGTAATTCACGGCTCCTCAGTAAACAAATTTTTCAAGCCTTACTTTTTCCTTAGATAACTTATTAGATCACAAGAGATGGATAACCGGTAATTCAATATCAGACGTCGGAGCGACTGCGTTCTATATCCTTCAATTAAATTTAAAAAGGAGAATGGAACCCAGGCATCAGTGTGCTTTTAGTGAATAGAGATGAACAGGACAGATAAACAGTGAAAGTTTGAGCAAAATCGGACAATCTGTTCAAGAGTTATGAATTTTGAAAGTTTAAGTAAATCCCTGTTATAGGGCCTTGAGTTGGCAACTTTGCCAGCATCTGTGATGTCATCGTGGACAACTCTCCATTCATTTTGTGTGTGATTTTTCAAAAAAAAAGAAAAGATTTATATGAAATTTTGAGTCGGGAATCAACATAATTCTTCCCAAAATGCTTGCAGAATTGATGTAGCCATGTCATACTCAAACAGTAAATCAAAAGAATCTTTATTTTTGGAAAATGAAGATGTTAAATTCTGTGTACAAAATGAATGGAGAGTTGTCCACAATGACATCACAGATGCTGGCAGAGTTGCCAACTCAAGGATCCCTATAATAGTGATTTACTTAAACTTTCAAAATTCATAACTCTTGAACCGATTGTCCGATTTTGCTCAAACTTTCACTGTTTATCTGTCTTGTTCATCTCTATTCACTTAAAGCACACTGATGCCTGGGTTGCATTCTCCTTTAAATGAGTCACCTCTTCTCAATAGCTACTATGCTGGGAATGACATGTCGTTAAATAAAAATGTTGTATAGCTATATATAGGCCTATGCATTAACCTCCCAAAATCACGCATTTTAACTTTTAAATTCGAATCTGACCAGATGTTTAGTTTGATGCATTTGTACCTTTTTTCACCACAAAATTAGCCTTTTTAAAACTCGGCATTTTTTGAGGGGGGGGGGAGGGGTGGGGTGGGGTCTGTCATAAAACCCAAGTATTTACTGTTGATTTTGAAACTAAGACAAACATGCATTCATTAAGGTCATAAAATAGATGAATAACACCCTTTGATTTAATTTAAATTAAATTAAACGGGTATTTAAATAACCACTATAAACAACACTACATATCATACACTAGAAAATGCACTTAGCAAACAAAATTAAAAACTTAACACAAAAAAGTGAACTCTGTTCAAAACGTTTCATATAAACCGCCAATAAAACATAACAGAATAAACACTGAATTAACGAAAAACAATACCCTACAAACATCAACTGAAATCAAGTATTGAACGCTTGAATATTCCACACATTCATGTAACAATTAGCTCGCAGTGAAAAAAATTTTCCAAAGATATTGAACCGTTAGCCATCTTATTTTGATGAACATGGGCATCCGAGATTAATGTTTTGAGTAAAATGCAGTTGCATCCATAATAGAATTTTCCCTTATTTTTCAGACATCAGTCTTGAGAAAAGTGCAACACTCTATTTCAGTGTATTTACGGCAAACCACAAAGTTAAGGGTTCTCGAAATTTTTTTCTTCTTTATGGTTTCAATTTAATTCTGAAAGGTAAAAAACATTAAAATCCTGTTGTCAGATGCATCGGGTTTTTCCTTTAATTTTCTACCAGAGATTCATCCAAAATGGCTTTGATGATGTTCATTCATCTGCGAAGATTATGACTCCCATTGTATATCATCTCAAGAGGACTAACTAAAAACCTTAAATGTCTTAGCTACACTGTCCACCTTTTTTTTTTGTTGCTGAATTGATTAAGCTTCATATATAAAAGATTATTACCCACGGTAAGAAAACCGATATCAAATCAGTCGTTCTTGAAATACCGTCGAACTGGATTTCTAAGAACAATATTGAAAATACCCATGGAAAAGAAAGGTATGTTTTTTTTTCAGGGTCAGCAAAAACGCAAGATAAAATGTTGCTAAAACAAAATGAGTATTCAATTTATAAAAAAAAGCAATCGTAATCAGCCTATGATCAAACGACTTTACAATAGTACACTTTAGACATCTTCCTCGACATCATATCAAACAATATTGAAATAAGGCAACATCTTAAACAGCATATTCACTCACTATACAACAACAAAAACTGATTAAGAAAGCACATTGCATATGAAAGACGTAACTGACATACTGCTGGCCAATAAATTCAGCCGAAAATAAGGACACGAATATTGTTTCATACCTTATATCAAATATCTGAAAAATAAACTCATTTATAACTCATTATTCCTTAAGTGATATCATTCTCAATCAAAATATCTTCTCTGCGTTGAGGCAATGCGGATAAACGGTTACAAGCAAGGCATGTGCTTTGTCCCTTCGACATAAAAAAAATCTATGTAATGCCGAACAGCAACCTCCCTTAAACATTCGACTGCTCTACTCTGATCACTAAATCACATGATGTTTTTCATAAAAAGAATAAGTATAATGATAGCAAAGTACATGTAGATATCAAGGGGCGTTGCAAGATCATTGAAAAGAAAAAAAAAAAAGGGGGGGGGCTTGATTAATTTACCACCACGTTTGACCTACATTGCGTTTTCCAACATCAAACGTATAACCATAAATTATCAATATTGTAATTTTGTCGACACGTGTTACTAAATTGTTCAGCCCTCTTCCGTAAGAAAAAATATATATATACATTTTTTTAAATTTTTTTTTTTTTATTCATTTATTCATTTATTTATTTATTTATTATTTACTTATTTTATTTATTTATTTATTTTATTTTATTATTATTATTATTTTTTTTTTTTTTTTTTTGGGGGGGGGGGTAACATTCGAATCTACGTTGAACAAATTAAGATTTACCGAAGCAATTCAAATCGCAAATAGCCATGAGGTTGTCAATTTGTGTTTCCCTTCTTGCAACGCCCCTGTGTTTTTTTTAAATTTTCTTTTTACGTTAAATAGATGAAATGATTATATGTTACAAGTATTTACAGTCTAATGTCTAAACTTTCATACTAATCTCATTGTTTTGAATGTACTTTTTAACATTCATTGAAATTATATCCTCAAGTTGGATAATCCAAAATGTGTATGATGAGCTTGAGAAAACTTAAACTTTGTGAAATATTCTGATCATTAAAACCATGTAGTCAACTGGCAATTGACTTGTACGTGTCATACTAACTACATGTATTATTTTCATTATTTTGTTACAGTCCATATTTCGGTATCTGTATAGTATTGGACTATGTTGAGTCCTATTATTTTCAATATCAATGTTGAATAGTTCATCCGATTGTACATCAACCCATTCCTTGAATGAAAGAAAACCAAATTATTCAAAACCGTGTATATATCTTACACATACTTTTATCTTTTGACAATTGACTCGTACCTGCTTTTTCATGCTCCCTGTACATGTATGAATTCTTTACACAATCCGTTTTTCAGTGTCTGTATAATATTTGACAATTAATTATTTGACTATTATTTTCAGTATCAAATATGGATAGTTCATAAATCGTACACTCAATCCATTCCTTAGGCATATGAAAAGAAAAACACAATTTATTCAACCGTACAAATATATTACCATACGCAAAAAAAAAAAAAAAAAAAAAAAAAATGCTGATTTGCAATACCCACCAATCAAAATCAAAGTTCTAATGAAACAATAAGTGAAGTTCAAGTGTAAATATTTTGGAGTTTGGCTGGACCTGCACATAACTTGGCAGGATCATATGAAGTACGTCTCAACCAAAATTGCTTCTAGGTTAGCCCCACTGCGCAGTCAGAAAAATATCTTACGATGGATCACGTGGATAGTGCCAAATTGCTTGCCATTTTCTCTTATTCTGCCATACTACGACCACTTTAGTAGTAACTGCAGTATTGAGGAACAAAAGATATCTGTCCTTTAAAAAAAACAGATTCATTCCTACCTTCGAAATTTTCAATACCTTGGAATGGGTTAATATGGGAAAAATATGAATAAAATTTGCCACACATAACCACTTTTAAACAAAACGTTGTCATGGCATCCAATTAATCAAGATTATTATGGGGGGGGGGGGGGGACACTTCCAGTTTCATCTAATTCATTTAGTTCCTGGTTCCTTAGGTCATGCTATTGCTTTGTAAATGTTGATTGAAAAGTATCATTCAGAAGTATTTTCATTTGCCTCCTTGCTATATGTAACTATGAGTTATTTTGTCCCTGCTTGTTTTAGTCAAATTGAATTAGGTTTACTTTATTGTGTATATTTAACCATCATCATTATTGTATCTTGTGTTTGTATACAGGCCCCCTGGAAATATTACTGTGCATTATTGCTGTCGGTGCCACCCTGAATAAAAAGAAATGTATGAATGAATGAATGAATGAATGAATGAATGAATGAACGAATTGAATCAATCAATAATAAAATCGGGCATGCGACCATACATACTGTCAAGGATTATTTCACTCTCAACAATGGTCTTGAACACTGTGACTGTACTTGCATAAACAACATCTCCACGGTAACACTTTCGTAACACTTTGTAACACTCTGGGTATAAAACCTGGTTTATTATTATTAGAGCCCTCACTGCAAGACCTTGTAACATCTTGAATATAACGCGTTAAGTGTAGACTGCTATCTTGGTATCTTAAAACGGAGTCCCCCGAGATGAAATACTTTGCAAAACTTAGAGTGCAAATGTTGGGTGTAGTATGCTGTTTGATTACTGCGAATCTTCGACACGAACAAAAGTTCGCTGGACGTGGTTTCTTCTCGTTGATCTTCCATCCTCCTTGTTCCATCTCTCGCTCCGTCCTTGATCTCCTGTGGGATTAAGATACAAGCGTTATTTGTTAATCCGCTGGATGTTAGATCATTTCTTGTTTAATCCCTAGGGTGTAAGTTAGATAACCAGTGAGTAAAATGATTAATCCCCTGCCTGTAATGTAGATAACCGGTCAATTTGGTTGACGACTGATACTCGGTTTCCCTTTGGCGTAAGCTACATGTCAGTAACTGGTTAACCCAATGTGTATTAAAAAAAGTTAACTAGTTTATGAACTGGATGCAAGCATTGGCGTAAATGCCGGGGAGGGGGGTATGGGGGGATATATCCCTCCACTTTTTGAGAGGAGGGGATGGCGTGTACAAATATCCCCCCCACTTTTTAAGGAAGAAATGATATTTGAATTAATCTTTAAACATGATTTTTAATAATCTGTCATAAACAACCATCATATTTTAGAATTTCTATTTGAAAATGTGATTGAAAACCAGAAAAGCGGTTATTTTTGGCTCGCTCGCTTCGCTCGCTCGTCATATTTTCAAATTTTCATTTGAAAATGCGATTGAAAACAAGAAAAGTGGTTATTTTGGGCTCGCTCGCTTCGCTCGCTCATATTTTAAATTTCTATTTGAAATGCGATTGAAAACCAGAAAAGTGGTTAAATTAAAATGTGTGTAAGGGGGGGGGGGGGGGGTCTGTGCAGGTGGGTGAGGGCGTGTGTTTATACTTAAGTGTGAGTTCGACAGAAAAAAAAATCGGCTAAAAAGACGATCATCCCCCTCCCCCCCCCCCACTTCTCAAGGTGGATTTACGTCGATGGATGTAAGATAAGTCAATGATTAATGCCCGGTTCAATTCCATCATGAAAAGTAAATAATTGGCTGATCTTTTTAATGGGGCACGGGTAAATGGTAAAAAAAAAAGTTAACTGAAGAGTATCTTATTTATCCCATAGGTGTTACTGCTAGTTTCCTGTACAATTCCTAATCAGTTATTCAACCACAATAAGTGAAATAAGGACAAATCACTCATCATCCTTATCAATTAATCAGTCAATCAATTTACAAAGCGCAGAACCTATGTACATATATTCTTCTGCGCTGTAAGAACTCCTTATGCATGTAATGAGACTGATTCATGAAAACATTCTGTGTTAGTTTGGGTGTAATCATTAAAGCTTCTTCTTGCAAGACAGATGAAACAGTTTTAATCCTCTTCTTTCAGGTATTTGGTATAGTTTGAAATTCTTAATTTGAATCTTAAGGATGATTTATTGTTTAAATTAAAGAAAAATGAAATATGAGGATGTATCGATGCCTAGCTTGTAAAGGAAAAACCTGACTAACATGCATTTTGAACCCATGAATATAATGTCCACCTGGAACTGAGCACGTGTTTATGTATGAAGGCTAGTAAGTTTGTTCTGATATAAACACTGAATATGACCTTCAAAGCAACTAGAATTACTTCTGTAATTGATTGTTTGACATTATGGAAGAGCTGACTTTCTTCAGCTGAATTATTCCTTAGTTATCTCAATTTATTACTTTTCAACCGAAATGAATATACAATTTTTTTTTTCAAAAGCTAGGTCCAAACCCTCGAATTTAATCATTAAACATTTAAACAAAGTGATTAATGCACACCGACATGATAATTTCAAATCAGACTGCTTATGAAAAAGATTAGTTTGGAGCCTAAATTGTATCTGACTACAATATCAACTAAGACCAACACTACGCCGAAAGCTGTAAAGACGCACTTGTCACAAATACGACATTGCACTTCTTATCCTACACACACAGATTTATGAAAAGATAAATCACACATTAGTGAAGTGCCCACGATGTGATACATATTCATTTGCCTTTTAATGTGATTTACATGTAATTACTTGAATGCATGTTTATTTGGACTTGAATTAGTAAGACCCAACTGACTAATACCCTGTTACCCTCATTAAACATTCAAATAAATCAGTATAGGGAAAAAATAATGAACTGAAAATTCTTTATAAGAAACATTCAAACATTGATTATGTTTTGGGTACATGCTGCACATGCAATGCATTATATTCTAGTGCTTTGCAAACGACGTGCATTAATAGAGGGAAAAATGCTCAAATAAAACTTTCAACCTTTTATAAAAACTCAACCCACTCAGAAATGCATGAATACACCAAGAAAGAGTTTGATATACCTAATCTCAAGAGATATCTAGTCCTGTCTTTAGATTAATCTTGAAAGTGATTAAATAGTTGCTGAATCTTTTCATCACTTCCAGTCATTCGAAATCCACTTTGTCTTGGCGAGCTGTCTCTATTTCAGAATTTTGAACGGAACACTGGCATAAATTGTCTAGGAAAAAGGTAGAGCTAAAAATATTGGCAAAGTCATAGCCTTCCCGACAAGTGCAAATCTAAAAAAAATATAAATAGCGTATGTTAGCTTGCTTTAAATCTTACTGCTTCATAGAAACATATGACTTGACTAGAATTCTCTTTTGATTAGGATACACACAGAGACAATCACCGATTGAACAAAATTCACATAAACGGCGCAATCCTGGCCTCATTTCTGCGAAAAGAAAAATGCACACAATATAAAAGTCACCTTTGTCATGTGTTGAGACAGTTAAACAACATAATTCAATGCTCAAACATTTCTGTTTGGTAAAAATATGACATTATCTCATGGCTCGAAGACCCATGTCCTTGGGATTACAATACCCTTGGCCTTTGCTCGATTTCCTGTACAAACCAAAAAATCAAACTTCAGCTCTGAACCTCATCATGTTGCTATTTACAACACAGCCCCCCTAATCCCCGGCCCTTAACCTGTCCTGAAACAAAAGCAAAATTTTAATATCTAACCTGCTATATCTTGGATAAAGTAAAAAAAAGTGGCAACTGCCACCAGAGCATGTAAAGAATCACCTAAATCACAACAATTTTAAAATATTTTGTATACAATTTAGGATATTTTCTGCTTACAGAAGATGAAACAGGCCTAACACTTGATATTCAATACAAAGCAGCCAATCTTATCAAACCATTGAAATTGTATCAACATGCATAATAGTCGGTTTGATATCATCCAGGCAGGCATTATGGGAATAAGTAATCTCGTTATTTTAGCCACTTCTCGTAAAATTTGGTCATGGAAATATTTTGTTCTACCTATAAGGACCGAAATAAGAGTTTCTTAGCACCCAGCGCAAAGTGATTTTCACCCTCCCACCGAAGAAAAAAGAGTCTTATCGATTACACTGATATCTTATTTGCAATCATCACTAGATGTGAAAGTTTTGTTTATAGGACAATTACCCCCGACGATTAGCCTTCAATGACAAATATCTGCTAACAATTACCTCCTTTTCAATCATATACCAGGACAATTACCCCCAGAACCGTTAGGCCTCAGGGGGGTGTTTCATAAAGCTGTTCGTAAAGTTACGAATGACTTTACGAACAACTTGAATATGGCAAGCCAAATGGAATTCTCAATTATTATAAATCGCATCAACTAAAGATGAAACATGCAGATGAAGATTAACATAACTATTGTTTGCAAACATTTCTATCATGAAATTTATTTTTGCCACAATTTAACTGAAGATTGTTGGAAATGAAGCCATATTTTGTTAAAACGATGGGAAAAAACTTTGGGAATCCACTTTGTCACTTCATATTACAGTCCTTCGTAAAGTCATGAGTTATTATACGAACAGTTTCATGAAACACCCAGGACAATTTATTGCCTGGGTCCAATTATGCTGGGGGGGGGGGGCCCTTCCTGGAGGAACTGTAATATGAATCCTTTATCCTTAGGATAATTGTTCCTTGAGGCTAATTTTATCAAGGGAGTTATTGTCTGGATATGAAACGAAGTATTTTTTCTATTGCTTTATCCCCATTGTAGTTTATGACACCCCTGACTATTAACTTGAAGGCGTATATCATGAAAGGTTAGCACAGTTCAAATTGAAAAAATAGTTTATTTTAAGCCCCTGAATTGCCATAAAAGCTGTAGAACAAAACAGACTGGATAACTCCGCTTGCATAAATCTGTACCTTCCTACACGCGGATATCCCCTTCATAATTATTCAAGATTTTGTTAACTTGGATATATCTGAACATGGACGGAACATTTTGCTTGAATCGAAAACTGGAAAATCATTTTCTTATCAAAATACATTTTGTTAAGGTGCATTTCATTTTATTCCAGATCCTTGATTGAAATTTACAGTGGAGAAAGTGGAATGAAATATATTGACTAACATGCTTCCAAAATGTTATCAAGAGCTAAACATGTTATCAATTTTCGCAAAATACAGACATTTTGATATCTCAGTGCAGGTTGTGAGTATGTACATTTACAAATTTACCCAAAATTACACAACTCTATAAAACTACCACTTGCCTATGTACAAACTGTCGATATATATGTGTGCTATTTTTCATAAAGATGTTGGCTTATATTTTCACGACTTATCAAGATCATGACGTGGGAGGTAATCCAGTTTTGGGCCTACCTAGGCATTCAAAGGTTCAATCAAACATAGCTACATCCTTCTCATCATCATCCAAATCATCACCATGATCAACCTGAGGTAGAAAAGCGAGATTCACCTGGCGGATCGTGCTGGTCTGAGCCTCATCCAGCGAGTCGTCCATTTGGCCGGGTAGGGTAAACACCGGGCTGGTCTTCTTTGGTCCGGCGTTGGTCTTGCCGGCAGGTCCTTCTACTCCAGTAAGTCCCTTACTAGAAGGATCCTAGCATTGAAGAGAGGGTAATGGAACTACTCAGGATGTGTGAGGAGACATCTCAATCCTAACTCAGACTGAGCAATCTGGGGAGCGTTTCATCAAGAGTCTTGTCGGTGATTTTCACTGACATGCTCTCAGCCAATCAGATGCGAGGATTTTGAGTAGCTTATAACAATTGTCAGTGAAAATCACTGACAAGACTCTACATAAAACGCTCTCCATGTCTAGTTAAAAAAAAAAAAATCTGAGTTCATTTTATAGGAGCATCATTGGTTTTATTCACAATATTTCCTGCCACTGGTCCCTAATAACAGGTGGAATGTAGATAGGAGCAGGGGGGAAAAATGGAACTATTCAAGGTCAATCGAAACACAACCTTACCCTAATAAACTGACTTAAATCTGTAGTGGGATGATAGAGAACCTTGAAGTTTTCCTTCATGAGTCCTATCGTCAGTGTCTCTTTCAAGAATGAAACTATTCGAGATATGGAACACTTCCTAAACCTGAACCTAGCTAATAGTTCTGTTCTGCTAAAGAATGCTAAAAGTTAATAGGCACTTTTTGTCACCAATAAATTCCACAAAGGGCCCTTTCCAGATATAATGTGGAAAAAGAGGAGGGAAAATTCAGTCATCTGAGTTACATTAGGGTTATCTGGTTGGTCTATTTTAGGCCTGCGCCCACCAAAGGCGATGCAGGCTATGTGATTTTTTTTTTTCAGGTTGTCTAGAGTCCTTCCCTTTCTTCATTTACATGATATCTCGACATGCTCGAGAACCGTCTGAAGTAAAAACTTCAAGCTTGGTGCTATTACGTATCATCACAGGACGAAAATGTGACTAGAGTTTTGGATATGGAAGTCAAAGGTCAAAGGTCAGAGAGGTCAGTTGCGAATTTCAAGATTAAACCTTGTTAACACGGTATCTCAAGAAGCATTTTAGGTATAAAACTTGGCGCTAGATGCATCACCATAAACAGACAATCTCAATAGATTTTGGGATATTATGTCAATTGAGAAATTTCATTTTTCCCCCTTGTTATCTCAAGAATTATATTGAAGTTAAGAAATGGGGCTAGTATGCATCACCATAGGAAGAAGATTTGTTTAAATTTTGAGGTACGTAGATCAAATTGCAACGGCCACAGTGTGAATTTCCGTAATTTCTTCTGACTTTGCCCTATATTCAGGAATGCCGGGTAATCCGATAAGCATGCATGGGGAATGGCACATCAGGAATGATGAAGCTTTTCCAGGATACCAGTTTTCGTTTTCATAGACGAAAAGACATCATCCCTAAAACTTGAAATGCATAAAGTATTTGAAGGGTTTAAATATGAAATGATCACATTATTGGGTTGTTAGGTCATAGGTCAAAAGTCAAATGTCAAGGAGATCAGGGAGGTGCCTACTGGAACCGGGTTGCCCTATATAAATCGTTTGGCACTTAGAGAATACAGTAGTCAACAGGATAACATGTATAAGATTTTTTTTAAAATTCTGGTTATTACAATTCAAGAACAGTTTGAGCCGCGAAGTTAAGGGTCATTAACGAACTGCAATCAAAATCTTACTCATGACATCAAAATTAATGGGTCTCCATTCATATGAGAAACACAATATATTGTGCAATGTAGTGTAGGTGTACTTTACTTCATAATACTGTGCAATTTTTTTTTTTTTTTTTTGGGGGGGGACAAAATTTTGGGGCTTTTTTTTGCAGTTCCTTACATCTAAAAGAAAGGTGCATGTTTCCCCCATAAAACAGTAAAATTTGGAACACACTTCTTTGACATGATGAGATAAGAAGAAACACAGCTCTTAAGAAATGAACCAGTTCTTCCTCCGATAAAGTGCGACTGCTGACTTCAGTGTACAAAATAATGAAATGAATAAGAATGTGATATTAATTTATTTTTTGAAGTGAAGACACACCTCCTGCAAATTTGGTGAAGTTATAAAAGCAGCTTTTAGGAGCGATGATGAAAAATGTTTTGAAGGTTTGTGAAGGGTGTTGAAAGGGAGAAAAAGTATGAACATAAAAAATAACTATAAGAAATGTATCATTGCTTGAAAAATATACATCTAATAACTATTTGCAAGATTTTAACCACAAGACCAAACAACAACCCACCAAAATATTACCCACAGCATATCTACCCAACAGGCAATCCCCTCGACAATCGTCCACTACAAAACCCCTGCCCATAGGAAGAATTAGTGCTTGACAGGTACTTACCATCCCTGGGGTGTTTCATAAAGGTGTTCGTAATGTTACGAATGACTTTACGAACAACTTGAATATGGCAAGCCAAATGGAATTCTCAATTATTATAAATCGCATCAACTAAAGATGAAACATGAAGATGAAGATTGACATTACTTTTGTTTACAAACATTTTTTGTGCGAAGTATTTTTTATGCCACAATTTAATTGACATTATGGGAAATGCAGTCACAATTTATTAAAACGTCAGGATTTCCTCCTTTTTTGCATCCCATTTGCACTTCTTATTCAAGTCGTCTGTAAAGTCATGCGTGAACAAACAGCTTACATGACCCCCCCCCCCCTGGACAACTACCACTAGGCAACAGGACCAACAACCCCCTACCCATAGTAGCAATGAATGCTTGCCAGCTACCAACTACCTCGGGACAATTATTCCACGGACCATAATCCACTATACATTACCCACCATACCACTACCCATCGAATCAATGCATGCCGGACAGCTACCCACCACACGTCCTATCGGACCACTATCCACCGGACGGCATCAGTCTTGTTAACCCTCATCATATTTGTCAGGGCCAGATTGTCGGTATCGTCTGCTGTAGGTTACACGAGCTACACGAAGGCTTTTCGCAAGTATCTCTTGAATGCACCTACTCATTTATATGCCTCAATAAAATCAATTTTGAGTAGGTCTAGTAGCTCCGTTCACGAACAGTTTGGTTTTTAATGTTACTGAACCATATGAATATATATTTTTTTCAGAATAAAAGTAAATAGTGGCATGGTGCCATCTTAAGAATAAATTTAGGTGCAGCATTCTTGTGTACTCTGCTTGTGCTGATATTTTCACGTGTAAGAATAAATTGAAGTGGAAATAAAAAAAATATTCTTAAAACTTATCTTAAAGGGAGTTTTCTTTATTTGCAAGACATAAAACCTTGTGGTCACTGGAAAATTTGTCATTTTAGAAGGAAGCATGAAATATATATGATAAATAAGATCAATTCGAAAGAAAGAAATGAGCATAATAATATTTATGATGAATTATTAACACAAATGAACACTCTAGTTTTCTTTATTGACACATAAAGCATACATCCAGTTTGTTTCTAGTCAGTCAGCATTTTCTATTTCTACTTCTAACAGACAAGGATAATATTGGTTACCATGGTTACCTTTCTGGTTCTCTTGGCTCTTTTAGGGCGCTTCAAGGGAATTCATCATGAACATTCAACAGAGTCACATGATTATATTGTTTTTATATCAGACTATAACAAACACTATCAAAAATGCATGCAAATAACACAAGTGTTATTGGCAAAAGTGGGTGATTTGTTTTGTACATACACAAAAAAATAAAAATGAAATAAAAAATCTTATAGAATCTAACATTCTTCATTTACAAGGTCTACATACTCTTTTTCTCCTTTCTGAAAATACTTTACAATGTTGCAACACACATGGATATCTACGAAAAATAGTAATATTACTATGATTATCATTATTAGTAATATTATTTTTATTATCATTATTATCATTATTATTTATTATTATTATTATTATTATTATTATTATTATTATTATTATTATTATTATTATTATTGTTGTTGTTATAATTATAATTATAATTACAATTATTATGATGATCATTATTGTTATCATTATTACTATTATTTCATTTGGAATTCTTTACATAAGGCAAACATGGTATAAAAAACAAACTTAGATATTAGGGTATGTCAGTTATTGCATTTGTTCAAACCTGAAATAGATCAGAACAGTACTGTCTAATGCTCAGACTACGCTTCATCTTGCAATGATAATGAAAAAGAAAATATAACAAATGAACAAGTTTAAAAACCACCCATGGCAGTTTTGCCTGCATTGTGCAACATATCATACCTGCATTCTGATTTCGGGGAGCGGTTGGGGCACTTGAGGGGTGCAACCCCTGAGTCCGTTGGGGACAATACCCTATGTACTCACTATGTTTAGTTCGAACATATTTCCATATCCTTTTCAAAAGTCAGTATATATAATTTTCGACACTGGGGCACTTTACGGAGCTGCCCCTGAGCCCTCTTGAGTCTTGACGGTAAGGTGCATCCCCGAGGGGGGGGGGGATATGTCTCATTGAAGCCTGTACATCATCCGCGTAAACACCTTACCGTCAAGATTCAAGAGGGCTCAGGGGCAGCTCCGTAAAGTGCCCCAGTGTAAACAAAAGCGCAGAAAAAGGGTTGTTTTTCAGCATCGGGCGGGGAACCCGGGAATCCAGTTAAGGGTATCAAAAACAGGTAAAATCAGAAAAAAAGGGTATCAAAATCAGGAAAATACGGGAGATTATGATGCAATCCTTGCATAAAATCCCCGTTAAGGGTATAAAAATCGGAAATGTGATACATTATTTCTCTGTTTAGGGTACTGAAATCACTCCCACTTCCGTCCTACTCTAATCCCCGTTTAGGGTGCTTTTCAGGAAGTGATTTACGCGGATGATCTACAGGCCTAAATGAAACATATCCCCCCAGGGTGCATCGTCTTATCAACTTTGTTGTCCTTCTGATATGCTTCATATGCTTTACAGACAAATTCTTAATCCCAATATTTAACTAAGTTGAACGGTCAGTAGGTGATTACTAACATGGTATAAGCTTAAGGCATTAAGTCGATTTTATTTCTTTGTATTTTAACTCACCCTCATATTCTAAATAAACAAAAAAAAAGTAATAATTTGCTTTCCTTTTTGATAAAATATAGTACCTTTTTTTTCTTTTTACTGTCTTTCTTCCAAATTTCCTCTCTATTTTCCCAGTTTTTATCGAAAACTTTCCTCTCCATTTTCCAAGTTTTTATCCAGTTATAGAGTTTTGTTTTATATTTTCAGTGTATCTCAAACGCACACAACCATCTATTATGCTTTTCAAGGACACTTTCTTGTGATTTTTTAATATTTTTTTTTACTAAGTTGCAGCGCTAAGAGCATCATGGCAACACGTAATTTGCCAGAATCTACCATTATCATTATTTCCAAAAGAGGAAATAAATGAAGCTGACTTGAACTGAATTTCAGTGAGTAATACACTACCTGAGCTGAGTGGTAAGCCATGACTGACTTCTCTTCAGCACCAGTGGTCTTGGTAGACCCTATTGTCAGACAACAAGACAAGAAACAAAGACATATTATCCCATGGGATACGACGTGATTTTGTTATAACACACATTGCTGATGTATCCCAGTCCTAGTTATCTCAGGCTTCTACTCATTATTCATTGGGTTAAATGTCAAATTTTGCTTTTGAAACAGTCGTTGATATGGATGAATGTAGACAATCTGAACCCGCAATATTCACATCTCTTTTCCCCGGTTATTTCTGTGTGTCGGTAAGCGAGTAAATGGCATACGCTAACCTGTGTTAAGGGATTTCAAGTTGCACAGTTATAATTTTCTTTGAGAAGATTTACCAGCCCTAGCCTCATAACCACTTTTTAAAAAACGTTCTTGAAGCCGAGCACTTTTGATCTGATAGATGGTTTCCACCACGTCGTTAGAAAACAATTTAAAGAAATACACTGGGAATGTACCTTATCAAAGAAAAGGAAGAAGACAAAGAAAATGACAATTATGAAAATGATAAGGACGAGGATGCTGATGAATAAGAATAAGAAGGAGAAGAAGGAGAAAAAAAAGGAGAAAAAGAAGAAGGAGAATGAGAAGAAGAAGTAGAAGAAGAAGAAAGAGAAGAGGAGGAGGAAGAAGAAGATAATGGTGATAAAGAAGAATATGACGGAGAATGAGAAGCAGCAAAATATCATGATGAAGGAGATGATGAAGATAATGATGATGGATAAGGAGGAAAAAAATAAGAAAATAATAATGAAGATGAAGAAGAAGGAGAAGAAGCAACTGGATTTTTAGACGTACCTTTTGTAGTGAGACCCTTGGCTGTGCTATGTCCAGTATCTTCAGGATGGACCTGCATATAAATCAACCGAATAAGCGTTACTACGGCTAACATTTTTTTCTAAAATTTTAACCTTACTGCATTTTCGAAATACGAAGCTGTGGAATAATAAAACAATTTTCAAGTCATTTTTTCAGATAAACGCACCTTTGAAATAATGCAACAAAATGTTTGAAATTTTGACTCTTCTGCATTTTCGACACTGGAACCCCATGGCTTGGGAATTATGACCCTGACGAAAAACAAACAAAACAAACAAAACAAACAAAACAAAACAAAACAAAACAAAACAAAACAAACCAAAACAAAACGAAAAACCGGCTATCGTTTCAAGCTTTTTAGCTCATGATAGCTGGCCCCTGCATTTATATTGATTTCTTTACTCAACTCCATTATTTTAATTTTATCTAAGTATATGTATTCTTTCTTTGTATATTTGTCACACTTTATTCGTATCAGTTTTGATTTGTATCATTATTGTATCCAATGTTTGTATTTGGTTCCTTAATGAAAGTAGAAACTTCTGAAAAAAACCCGAAACAAAAACAAAAACCAAGATTCTCCCCCAGTGACATACCTTATTCTTCTTACTCTGTGTACCAGCAGTAGACCAGCCCATCTTCTCTTGCTCACGCTTTAGTGCATTTCTCACCTAAAACAGAGAAAGAGGGAGATAGCGGAAGAGCGAGGGAGACAGAGAAGAATATCAGGCAACATCCTTGAATGTATAATAGAACATTTAGACGTTTTATTTTGGGGTTCTTTTTTGTTACCAAACTCGTCTTTTTCCTTTGTAAAATTTTTTTCAAGGCTTATTTTTTTTATCGACAAAATCCTAAGGGTACAGGCCTTATTGACTTTCTGTACAATTTCCTTCATTCTAAAGAATGATATATTACATCATGTTACATCTTCCAAAAACATAGGCCTATCCAAAATTATTCTGAAATTGTTTTTGTACGGGACAGTGCCTTCTTTTCTTTCACAACAGTGTTATGTAGGTCTAATTCTAAATAACGTTCTTTACAATCATTCTTTGATAAGTTTCATTCTTACTCTCTACATAGATACAAAATTAAAAAACAAACTTTGCTCTAGCTTATTTTTTTTTTCTTACCTCAGAGTTGAAGAGACAATGAAACACAAAGAGTAGAATACCCTGGGTGCTGTTACAGATCACGAAGAGATATTGAAAGACGATGGTGTCCTTGCCTAGAGCAAATATCCCCAAGCACCATGTGATGCCTAGGATGGGCAATAGAGCGATGGATCCTTTGGCTGCCGCCCTTGATAAAGACAACAAATACAGGAAAATAATAATAAAGTACTCATAGCCTCTGTTACCTTTAGATTACTATCACTATGAAATCTATCGACTTAAACTCCAATTTTATTATCAAAAAATAATTGATTATGTGAATGACAGAACACAGCCATATAAGCAAGAAGGTTTAGCCAACTTAAAATGGCTCGGGGGGGGGGGGGGGGGGTGGGGTGTTTCATAAAGCTGTTAGTAAAGTCCCGAATGACTTCACGGAAAACTTGAATATGGCAAGCCAAATGTGATTCTCTATCATTATAAATCGCATCAGCTGAAATATGCAGATGTAGATTAACAATACTATAGTTTACAAATATCTTTATTGCATATTTTTGCCAAAATTTGAATTAGACTATGGGAATGCAGTCACACTTTGTAAAAAAAGTCAAGAAAAATTTTGGGCATCCCATTTGGCATTTCACATTCAATTCGTTCGTAAAGTCATACGTAATTTTACGAACACATTCATGAAACAACCCCAGCTTAATACGCTATGTTGGGCCCAAGTGAAATCTAGTTGGCCAAACTCTGTGTGTGGATGGTCTGCTATTAAAAACAGTACGAACGGAATCATACTTGACTTGATCGATGGGGCAGTCCACATTGATCGCTGATGATCTATAGATGATCCGCAGTACCATGCACAGAACAAAGAAATTAAACTGCAAGAAAAACAAGGTAAACGTCAAGTGTTGTCTAGCCTCCATCTCACTGTAATGTGAGCTTTGTTCTAAAAGCTTTATTGTATAATACGCAATCATGCTAAATATTACATACATTTCATCCAAGGGAAATGAGAAAATGCTATGTGCATTTGTGTTCCCATTTTATTATTATTATTATCATTATTATTATTTTTTTTTTTTTGGGGGGGGGGGGGGGTTATGTTTCAGTGGTGTCAATGAGCATGATGAACGCAACGTGTTGACAGGTGCCACAAACTGGTCATTATGGCTGTGAATATCCTGAACGGTGAAAAGCTGCTGAATGCATTTAAAACAGAACATAAAGAAAACCACACACATGGCGCAGTGAAGGACCCCCCCCCCCCCCCCCCCGAAGATCACAAGTAATGGAAAAGGAAAACCATCACTGTGTCTTTAATATATCTAATCTTTCTGTCTACTTCACCCCCAACTGTGGAATCTCTACTAGGTTGAGAAAGAGGAAGTTGATTTGGAAAGATAGCAAATTAGAAATGTTGTCAGAATATGACTGTTTAGAATTTTCTCATTTTATGAAAAAAAAGGAGGAAGAGCTGTTTTTTTCTTTTTCTTTTTACTAGGGTTTCACGTTTCGTTCTGTAACCCAACATACATTTACACATTTCTGTCTACTAGATTAGATGAATTTCTCATGTTTTTTTATGGACATGTATGGCATAGACATCTATCGTTTTGCTTCTTTCACTGTAATAATTTACCATAGCTCAGCATTAATTTTCTCCAGACTATTCCCTAGTGAAAAATGACACTATTTAGAATAATGTGACACTAATTGGTATTCATTTAAATGCCGATTAACGTACCAAGATAACTGCAATAACAGGTCCAACGAACGCGTAAATCACACTAGAACCCGGCTTCAACCAGCATCTGAACAAAAGAGAGGGGCATCAATGTAGTACACTGAATATAATGATAAATTCATCATGAGTGCTCTATCCCTCGTTATGCTATAATTCAATGAATAATACAACTACTAATAATTAGCATTTAATACGTTCTCCACACAGCATTGACACAAAATGAGAAATAACATACAAAAATTTTATCAGAAAAGTTACATACACATTATTCAATATTTCAAAGCAATACGGAAAATAAAAGGACGAACGTTAACTATTTAGGGAAGAGGTATGTTTTCAGGAGTTCCGTGTTCCATGGTTTGTAATGCAGTGTGATTACGCTTCATGTAAGGTAGCTGAATGGGTGGAAAACATTGATAATATTAACCAGCGGCGGATCCAGAATTTCTCAAAGGGGGGTGGGGGCGATTTTGATAATTATGTCTATTATACCTCCCCCCCCCAAAAAAAAAAAAAAAAATCGATGAAAAGTAACAAAGACAACAACAAAAAACAAAACAAAACAAAAACATTAAAAAAAAGAAGCGTTTTTTTTCTTTTTCAGGTGTCTTAATACTTACAATTCGGGTGTTCCATATTCGTTGTACTTCATTCCAACTGAAATTGCAACTATGATGACGGGAGCACCCCAGCCGATTAAGAGATAGTATATCTGTTTACTACCTTCTGAACCAAATACCTAACGAGAACAAACCAAAAATATTTAAAAATATTTATGCATTTAGTTAGCCATTAATGAACATCAACAGCACAGTTAAGATTTGAAAGAGGTGAGGAAAATTCTTGAAAAAACAGGTATTCTTTATACTATATGTGAAGTTTGTGAAATTCCCCATGAAAGCCCACGACAGAGCCTCTTTAAGAAAGCAAGCCATCGGCCTAACGCAAATCCCACACAGGTCTAAACTAATTCGTATGCATTTTTGTTCATGCTATTTGACTTGACTGAAAGATGACGCAACTTGGTCAGTTTTGGTGGAAGCAAACGAACAGCTTTTTTTCTTGATAAGTGCCATATGAAAGAAGATAGATAACAACCAATACAATGCATATAGATCATGAATGGCCAACTTCAAAAACTCTTTCTCGAATACCTTACATAATTCTCTGTGCACTATTTCAAGGACGCAGAGCAAAGGCGCTCGTGCCTGCAAAATTAGAAATTATGTATCACCAGACCAAATATTATAATGACACATCACAGCGAAATAAATTTCAAGGTAAGTTTCACGGTAAACCTATTTTATTAACGTGGGATGTACCTGTTTAGGCCCACGAAGTGGCATAATTTGATGAAAGACAAATGATATTGATCTATTAGGCAGAATTACTAAAGGGGGTATCTCACTGAGCGGCGAATGCTTGCGAACGTGGCGAATTTGGGATTTCGCCAGGGTTCGTAAAAGGTTGCAAGAAAGTTCGCAAATAGTTTTCGTTGTCGCCGCAAGCAGTTTATCTTGTCGCAAAGAAATTTTGAACATGTTCAAATTTTTTAATTTTTTTTTTCCCGCAAACAGTTGCTAGCGTTCGCAAAACAGTCGTAAGCCTTTGCAAACGGTTGTAAGACGGTGTCGCTGAAGTTCTTTTTTGTTTCGCCAATGCTAGCGACCACATGACCATATGGTTCATGTATAAAATCAACCAACTGAGAGAAATTGGCTTTTCAAATTAACTGAAGTCTGTTCTCTGCAGCAACCACTCTCTTACTCAAACAGTCTTTCTTTTCTTCTTCTTCCTTTCTTTTCTTTCTTCATGTTCTTTCTTTCTATTAAGTTGCACGATAGCTGTAGCAGCAGCCAGGCAAGCAGTTCTTCAAGGAAAGCAGCACGTTGGGCCTCTTCCTGGCAGAAATTCATTTCCATATTCTGGAAATCCATCTTGAAAAAAATCCTTCGACTGCGGTAAGAAGAAATCTGAAAGCTGAGGAAGGTTGCGCACCTTTTTTACAGGGTTTGCTCCATAGATTCGCCTGGTACTTTTCCATGAGTTAGCAAAAGGTCGCAAACATTCACAAATATTGGCAAAGGATTTGTAAATAGTCGCTAATCTTCGCAAATACTGTCGGTAACATTTGTTTACAGTCGTTAATAGTCGCTAACTGCCTTTCGGAAACACTTTCGCAAACACTCGCTAAAATGTTGCTAATTATCGCTAAACATCGCTAAAAGTCGCTAAATGTCGCTAATGGCAGATGCGAACCTTGATGTTCGCTAAGATTCGTCAGAAAAGTTGGCGAATCCAAAATTCGCTACGTTCGTAAGCATTCGCCGCTCAGTGAGATACCCCCCTTAAGGCCCCCTCACACCTAACCGAATTGCCTGAAATATGCCTTGCGATGGCTGGCGAAAGGCATTTTTTTGAAAATCGTTTTCAATGGTAACTGATAGTAAATCATATTTACCCTTCGTGTTTGGGTTCGTACACCTTCTGAACTAACAGCTGCGATTATTCAAATTCGCGCGGAAATTTTGAACATGTTTAAAATTTCCCAACGAATTGAAAAATCGTTGGTCATCTGTTTGAATTCGCATCTCTTATTTAGTCTGCGGTAATCGTTCGTTTATCGTTCATGTGTCATTGTCGCGCATAGTCCCTCATCGCGCTTTTGCCAAAGTGGACCGATCTCGAAAGAACCCTTAACGAAGCAACACGATGACAAACGCCCGATCTATTCCCTCGTCTTCGTTTCTAAACGCACGCCATATCAAACCATTGCTCACTGTTCGTTCGTCTTATTGGGTTATATCAACCCCTCGCTCGCTTTCGGCTGCAATTTACTCAAAGAGGTGAACCGAAAAATCGATGTCCTTCGCATGTCATATTTATCCTTCGCTTACCGTTCGTTGATAAAATTTGACAATAGTTACTGATCGCATGATTTGACGGAAATTTTATTTGAATTCGTTGAATTCGCGTGCATTTCGTGCATTTTTCCCATTCGTCACCCTTCGTCCGCCTACATTCGGTCAGGTGTGAGGGGGCCTTAAAAGGTGTGAAAATATTGATTTAAATAGCTTACCTTGACAAGCATAAGATAGAGATGAATGCCTTCGATGAGCATCCAGCCAAACACTGTGAGGTACAGATAGTGTAACAAGGCTGCTACCACAGTACACACCACCTTGAATTTCAGAGGACAAAAATATATAAGATATTCTTGTAATCTCGGGTTAATATTCATAAAAAAACAAAGACCTGCAGGAAGGTAGTAATAATGCATTTTAGAAGACGCTGCAATGGTGCACTAAAACTGTGATTACAATATTGAAAAAAGAACATGTAAATAAGATTCATCTCTCTGATCAATGATAAAAAAAAACCAAGACAAAAAAAAGACTATATTAAAAACAAATAGACAAACAAATAAACACAGAAAAAAGGGCAAATGCCAAGCGTTGTCTCAACTGCATCTCGCTATGCAAATGAGGATGTGATCTTTCGTCTGGCAGCTTTGTGATGTGAATAACCGCAACATGTTGCCCAGGCTTGGTCTTATTAAAAGCTTTTCTTTTAATATTGTTGCATGGAATATCATGAAAGGGACTATGTTGCTGAAATATTCGATCTTGTTATAAAAAAAAATAGAATCAAAATAGAATAACAAAGAAAAAACAACAACAACATTAAAAAGACACCCTTTTCCTTGAACAAATTTAAAACCATTAGGTGCCCCTTAATGAGACACCTGTAGTTTGAATTTGGTGATGGTGCCTCACAGATACAAAAAATTGATATGTTTTGATTGTTTTCTAGTGCAGTTCATTGACCTTCTGACTTTTGACCTAGGTCAGATTAGACCTATTTTTCAAACCTGACCTAGTTTGCAGACATAAACCCTGGTCTGTCGAAACCGAGTGCTGTTGGTTATTCCGAACACGCAAATTTGGTATACCTGGAGGTTCGTTAATCCGAAAATGAAATAGGGTTCGTTTATCCGAATGTTTGCTGCATTAGTGCACCTGCTGTATGATTTTGGTGATTCTACCTCAAATCCTTAGAAAGTTAATTTGAATGCAGTGCTTTTTGCAAAAAGTTCATTGAACATTTGATTTTGACCTTGGTCAGATTTTACTCAGTTTCAAACGTGACCTGTACCTTTCAGAGATTGGTGATTCCACCTCAGATATAAGGTTATATAATTAGGTTATTGTGAATACAGTGCTTTTTGCAGAAAGTTCAATGACTTTAACCTTTGACTGTGGTCAGATTCAACCCATTCTTAACTGGACTTGTGCCTTTAAGAGATGTACCCATGGTAAGGATTTAGTGATCCAACCCCGAAGTTACAAGCAGAGCAAGTAGAGGTGCTGTGGTCTAGTGGATACGTCGGCGGACTGTAGATCACAAGGTTCGCGGTTCAAGTCCCGCCACGGCACTTTTGGCAAGAAATCAATCTACCATTGCCACTCTCGATCCAGGTGCAGCGAATGGGTACCCAGAAGGAAGAAATTCCTTGAAATGCTAAGGCATCGTACAAGCAGCCATGCTAAAGCCGAGGTAATAAGAATGGAGCGCTATTGTCATCATCATTATTGCGATTACAGTGGGATCGTTGTTGACGAAACCGCCGCGGCCGAAAAGTGTCTCGATACAAAAAACAGAAACAAGAACCAAAATACTACCACAGCATACACTCGTGAAAAAAGAAGATATTTTATCTCTCCCATTAATATCCATAAAAAGGGATGACATGGGTAGAAAAGATTTTAAAGGCTGCTACAACAGTACACACCGCCTGCAATTACACTAATGAACACACAAGATAACATGCTTCGGATTATCATCCATAAAACCCCCCACAGATACATGCACATAAATATAATCTTTAAAAGAAAAAGGTGTCACCAGGGTGCAAACGACCAGTAATTACAAAGATGCATATAACTGTATAAGAGATAAACTAGATTTTAATATCTGTCTGATAATTGTCATTACAAAAAAAAAAGAAGGTAGAGATAATGCACATGGCCTTGATAGAGACCATGCCACGTAAGGCCTTTAATCATAAGGATGAACACAATAGATCAAAATGAGGGAGATAATATCCCCTCCATAATATTCATATGCAAGAATGTAATTGGAATTTCACTGGTAGACATATCTACGTAGTATTCTTTTAACCCATTCGTGACAGGAATTATTTAAAGCCTAATTTGATCAGCTTTTATTCTTCAAATCGGCAACACCAACATTTTCATTTTATTGCTACATTTTTCTTATAAAACGTCATGTATCTGAAATGAATATAATTGACAGAAATTATGATGAGAAGTAAAAAAGTTGCCAATTTGCAGGGGAAAACGGTGACTTTAAACCCTCTATCACATTGCCAATTTAAGGATTTAAATGCTTATTTTCCTTTAAAAAATTTTCAGCATCAAACAATGAATACTGATGCAACCAAAATGGGCACAGTTTGCGTAGAATTTTTGCTCTTTCTGCTCATGTATTTGGTATGATTTTTAGGGCTTTGCATCAAAAGATATTAGGCCAAACCACAAAATGTGGATCTTTGTCACGAATGGGTTAAACATTCTTAGGTGTCACATTATTCCCTTTCATTTTCATTCAAAAATATCGTTCTATGCTTTATTTTGTGCCCTCTGAGAAATGAAGGGACTTTATTCCTCAGAGACAACTCAAAGCCCTAAGTCACCTAGCTGCTTAATTATTAGCATACTCATGCTTTCTTAGTATTCAGGTAAAGTAAGGATGGAACAACCGACTTTATTACTTTGATGACTTTAGCTTGTTCGAATGGGGAATGGGGATTGCAAAGGACACTGTCATTAGGAAGGCGCAATGGTGCAGTGGTACAGCCTAGTCTAAAACCCTGCTGCAACCCTGTCATTGCCTGTGTATCTTTGATGGTATAAGAATGAAGCGATGCTGCAAGAGCATATGTCTGGTCACCACTGTAACATGACTGTGTAAGGTGCACTTACTTTGATGTCCTTTGCATATTCAACCCCAGCTAAGAACACGATGTAGGCTAGGAGGAGAGCGATCATCAAGTTTCGATGAATCATATTTCGTTCAGATGTACGAAGGGCTCTGAAAGAAACAAGATGAAGGCGACTGAGTCTCATTGTGCCTCTGCCTATATTCAGTTAACTTTATGGCTCAAAATGTTTTGTACTCATTATGATCATCAGAATTAACAAGATGACCTTCCCCAGATTTGTTATCATTGTTATTATCATCATAATTGTTTTTGATATTATGATAAAAGTTATCGTTAATATTATCGTTATTATTATCATTATCATTATGATTATGATTATGATTATCAATATTGTTACTATTATTATTATTATTATCATCGTTATTATTATCATTATTGTTATGATGATGATGATGATTATTATCATTATTATCATTATCATCATCATCATCATTATTATTATTATTATTATTATTATTATCATTATCATTATCATTACTATCATCATTATTAAAGTTATAATAGTTATTATTATTCTTACCGTATCACTTACGTCACAATTACTTCTACTACTACTACTACTACTACTACTACACTATATAGTGTATACCCCTTTTTGTTGGGGGGGGGGGGGGGGTGGGGGTTTTCTCTGTTCCCTCCTCCCATGGAGGTTGATTTGTTTTCCCCTGGGTCTCATTCTCCTTTGTTGTATTGTCATATATTACGGGTATTTTATTAGTTGCAATTGATTGTTAATTATTCTGTAATGTAATTTGATTTGACATGTGCATTTATGTATATTTCTTTGATTTGTACACAAGGCAAGTGTCGGTCTTTGGACCGTTTGTCTTTGTTCTTTGATTGTTTTTAACTGAATAAAATCCAATATATATATATATATATATTGAAAGAAATTTGACAAATGCAAACAACTTTGGCAACTCCCTTGTTCTAAGCCAGTGACCCGGGTTCGATTCCCGGCGGAGGCATTTTTTCAACCCTTGATTCAAAATGGATGACAGCTCTGGGGAACATTGAGGGAGCTACGCAATTAGTATTCTCCCATTTTCATTTCTTTCAGTATATATATATAATCATTATCCTTTTCGCCCTTAATGAAGTTCGACTTACCCTACACTGAAGAAGATAAAAAGTGCTATGACGAGGCATAAGATGGATAAACCGATTCCGAAGTAGGAAAGTATCTTCAACGCCAGGTTATTAGCCTTGCTTATCTACGAGTCCAAGAAAACGTAGAAATGAGTACATGAGTATTTGCTTTATCAGATGAGAGGGATATGCACACAAGCTGTAGTGAAACAGTCTTACCTTGGAGGCAAAAGTCAACGGTGTTCTGAAAGCAGTGTTAGCAATAAGTTGAGGATACAGAGTGTGGGAAATTTTATGATTCGTATCTGCATTTTGAAATAGTGATAAGGGTTCTCCTCATTTGAAAAAAAAAACACCATGTCCTCAATTTCCATACATCTGCAGTCTACTGAAAAAAAAAGAATCTAGTTGATTTAACGACCGGGCAATGGGGTATGATAATGACCAGTCATTTTTACTTCCTAATGGCCGGTTATGTGATATAGAAAAGGAATATGAAAGCCTGGTCACATGTTTACTCTGAAACAGAATTTGATAACAATCTTCATGGTTTCTATTAGGAACTTCTTAGATCTTCAAAGTATTACTTTTCGAAGAAATTCTTTTTCGACAACCCTGTGTTTGGAGAAGATGATGATTAAAATTAACAATAATAATAACAATATTCAGTTCTTGTATAGCGCATATCACATTATAACGTCGCTATACACTTCCAAAGGACTTGGACGCTATTTTGATTCTTTTTACAAATTTTTTAAGGTTTAAAAGGGAGCATGCTACGATATTTTCATACCTCAAAGTCTACGACTTGGACCAGAACTGCAAAGCTGGTTGTGTGTTCACAAGAGCAATCTGTGTTCCAGGCATCCGTCCTGTTTGTGGAACATCCTTCATGACTCCAAGTCCTTGCCAAAGAGGAATAATGACAAAATTCGAATCAATTTGTTAGTGAATTCTCCTCATCCCCATAATCTTAATACATTGACCATCCGGTTCCAGTGCATTGGCAGTGGAGCAGCATGGTTAAGGAACTGAAGAGAGGATAGCATTTATCCTTTTCACATTAGCGAGCGGTACAGCAGGCCCGCAAACAGCATTTCAATATCCAATATTCAATTGGTGTAACTAAAGTATACGATGAAATATGTGCTCCCTCCTCAAGATACTGACCCAGAAGGCACTTGAAAAATATGGTACCCCTTATTTTTTCAGCCCCTCCCCCACCCAACTTGCCAGGGACATGTGATCCGTTTTTATTGTCAGGGAAATTTCGAGTATAAAAACAAAACTCAAAAAATTAAAAAAAAATGTGACGTTTGTTTTCTTGTCAGAGATCTTTATTTTCATCTTTATGAAATTTCCATCGCACGATGCAATAACATTTTTTAGATATCAGCCATTTTTCGAAAGTGTGCCTCTCCCCTTTCTAAATATCTTGGATCTTCCCTTGGCTTTCAAGCCAGTGAAGAGGTAGGATGTACATGCAGTAGAATCTACATTATATCGGACGTCAAGCTTCACAATTCATGATAATTCGTGTTTTAGATCGGGCAGGAGGATGAATCATAAGAAATTCCTTCTGTAACGATAACGCCCCAAAAAAACCCACCCAACAACAACAACAACAAAACAAAAACACAAAACAAAAACAGGTACGCAAACGAAAAAAAGAAGAGGAAGAAGAAAAAAAGAAAAAAAAAATAAAGAACTCACTTATTATCTGTCAGCCACACACATATGCTGCTCTTATTGCGTTGAATGGTTGAGGTTTGGCTTGATTCCACCATCTAATACAAATCAAACGTTTTATTAGAAAGATATCGGGGTCTTTCACAAAACTATGCCCAAAGCTTTGCATGACTTTAAAAATGAATTTAATATGGAAAGATAAATGAGTTTCTCAATCGTATTCAATCGGATAAGCTAAGATTGATAAATTAACATTATTATTGTTATTATCAAACTATTTTTATTGTGGAGAATGGTTTTTGCCAACAATTTAACTGAGCTTTTGAAAAATACAGTCACACTTTATTAGAGCAAGAGGAAAAACTTTTGGCTTTCACTTTGGTTGTTCATTGTAAAGTCGTTCTTAAAGTCATGCATAAATTTACGCAGAACTTTGTGAAACACCCCCAAGTACTGACTGATACATTGACTGACTGAGGAATGTATTCATTTTTGAAGCACACATTTAACTCGTTGAGTACGACTCGGATTTGATTCCAGCATAACACATATATTCCATTCACCCGAACCAAAACTTATGTAGGGGTATGTAATCAAACTGTATTACATGTTTCACTTTTAGATAAACATTTTTTTTTTGTTATTGTTCTTCTTTGTTAGTTTTCTCTAGTTTATCAACTTCAGCAAATTTGTCATCACTTTCTATTTCACCGTGACAGCTTTGGTTATTAAAAATAAAATTAATGTACAGCTTAAATCAATCCATTAAAATTATTCACACATAAAATTTGACTATATAGACCACAAAATCACGATGATTTCAAATGTAAACAAAGGTGATCCTTTTATATATTCACTTTTCTGCTAAGTCATTAGGACATTTTCTTCAGCTAAGTCACTTAAAAAATCATTCAGCATGAAAAAAAACCCAAGCAACCAAATTCCATTGCTCCCGAATGGGCAACTTTTTCGGCTGGAAAACCTAGTCACAGCACATTAAAATCACAAGCGCAGGAAATTAGTGCCAAGTCACGTGGACGTTCATTTTATTTATTTATTTATTTATTTATTTATTTATTTATTTATTTATTTATTTATTTTTTTTTTTTTGGGGGGGGAGGCTGAAGGTTAAATCATACTTACTAGCTGTACACACGTCTGTCAGGTGATTGGTACACTAATGATGTAAGCACTGGGCAAGCTCAGCTCAAGGATAGCTCAGTCAAGAGTCTTTATTAAAGGTAGTAGCCCACATTTGCAAGTGGCACCCAATCTGCACAAAAGTTTTACTTTAGATTGCTCTAAGCCACAGAGAAACACTCGTAAAGTTTTAGATCCCAGTACATTCCCGTTTAGGATTGAGAAGGAAACATTTAACACAAATTTTCTTTAATTTTCTTTGTTTCGTAAAGGCGTCTTCCTGACGCTTTAAGATGAAAACCATTTAATTTTTCACTTATTTTATTGACTATTGCTGTAAATTTGATAACATGCAGGGGCGTAGCTAGACCTTTTTCAGTGGGGGGGGGGGGGGGTGTAGAGGCCACTGATTACCGACAAACATTGCCACCGATTTCCGACGACCAACATCTATTACTTAAATCGTCCAAAGCCCATGGAGCACTTTCAATTGTGTGCCTCTGTCACATTTTCTTTCGTCATTCCTACACTGATTTATTTAAATCATAAATTTGGTCACTTCGCCTGCTGAATTCATTCGCTTTCTCCAAACATTCTGTGTCTAAATATTATACGAGCGAGCGCAGCGAGCGAGAAAAAAAATACACTCTTTGTCATGCTATTCACGAGAAGACTTTGATAAATCTGACGTATTTGCTCATTAGCATACGGACTTGCGGACTGAATGTATTTTGTCATCTAAATACATTTTGAACAATAAGATATCTAAATCATAGCCTGTTCGGTCACCTCGCTTGCAAGCGAGGAAAATATCATGGTAAAAGTGAGAATTCTTCATCAAAATATGCGATGGGCCTATTAGATATCTAGATTATTTTTGTCCCCTCGCTTGCCGAATTCATTCGCTTTCCAAACCATCCTGTATCTAAATATGATACGAGCGAGCGAAGCGAGCGAGCGAGGAAAAAATATACATACTCCTTTTCATGGTTGAGGTGATTATTCTTCATCAAAGTACATGATGGGCCGAAAGGTATCTAAATTTAGTCACCTCGCTTGCCGAATTCGTTCGCTTTCAAAAACTATCCTGTATCTAAATATTATACGAGGGAGCGAAGCGAGCGAGGAAAAAATATACTCCTTTTCATGGTTGAGGTGATTATTCTTCACCAAAATACATGATGGGCCGAAAGGTATCTGAATTGTATATCTGGTCACCTCGCTTGCCCGATCTCGTATTTGAATATTATACGAGCGAGCGTAGCGATCGGGGAAAATATACACCTTTTTCATGTTATTTCGTCGAAATACACTTTGGCCAGTACTAGATATCTAAATCATTAAATTCGGTCACCTTGCCTGCCGAATTCATTTGCTTGCAAAAGCTATCCTGTATCTAAATATTATACGAGCGAGCGAAGCGAGCGAGGACAAAATATATACTCCTTTTCATGGGTGAGGTGATTATTCATTCTTCATCAAAATACACGATGGGCCGAAAGGTATCTAAATTATAATCCAAAACGGTCCCGTTTTTTTAATATAATACGAGCGAGCGCAGCGAGCGAGGAAAAATATTCACTCTTTTTCATGCTATTTCGTCCAAATACACTCATGCCAGTAAGATATCGTATATTCGGTAACCTCGCTTGCCGAATTCTTTTGCTTTTCCTAAACGATCCCGTATGTGAATAATATACGAGCGAGCGCAGCGAGGGAGAAAATTTATACACCCTTTTCCATAGAATGAGTGTTATTTTGTCATCAAAATACATTTAAACATATAAGATATCCAAATTATGTATTCGATTGTCTATTTGCCAAAAAAGCGAAACCATCCATCATCTATACGAGCGAGTGCAGCGAGCGAGGCAAATTATACACTCTTCTTAATGGTAGAATTCTTAATTTCGTCATCAAAATACACTCCTATAAGATATCTAAATAATATTCGATCACCTATTTGCTAAATATTTAGGCATGCTATATTTTCTATAAACACTGTAGATTCCAGTCCGGACTCGATGGAGGGCTGGGTAACCCGATTACTGGACGACCCCATCATCACAGTACACTATCGTCGGTATTCAGAGAGCGCGCCAATTGCGTAATATCAAAACTTGCCAAGGATGATGAAGGATCAAGCAAGAATACCCGACAAAGTACAGCCGGGACAGCCCTCCCTGATCCGATATGGTCCATCATTCCCCCCGACTCAACGTCTGCACCGTATCCGCGCAAGCGCAACCTCGGAACCTCTCTTTCTCTCTCCGAGACTTTTTCTTCTCTTTACCTTGTCGTCATCGTTTTTCTTATCCATTTTCTTCCTTTTTTGCTCTTTTCCTTTTCTCTTTTTTTTTCTCTCTTTTCTTTTTCTTTTTCTTCCTTCCCTTTTCTTTTCTTTTTCCCTTTTTCTTCTTTCCTTTTTCTTTTCTCTTTCTTTTCTTCTCCTTTTTTTGTCTTTTTTCTTTCCCCTTCTCATTTTTTTTCTCTCTTCCTTTTTCATTTTTCCCGACGGCAGCGCAGATTTACCGACGATATCCTGAGCTAGCTACGGCCCTGATAATTTTACATCAATATCTGTCATTTAACATTGAAATTGGCTTATTTCTCTTCAAATTTTGAAACAGTGTTGTGCATATCTGGGCTACTACCTTTAATAGACATCTTATAACAATCTCGACACAAATGTTGATAAAAGCACTCACCTTCTTGGTCCTGTACTGCGCCTTAAGTGGCACAGACCGGGGAGTACCATTTACATAGATTGTGAGGGAAAGGATGTCAGAATTTAGAAGGACTTTCGAAGATTCTACTTCCTCGTTCTCTCTGCAGTCATGTGGTAATACAAATGAGAGAGAGAGAGAGAGAGAGAGAGAGAGGGAGAGAGAGAGAGAAAAAAAGAAGAGAGAAACCAATTAGTGAGGGGATTGACACAACGGTCTGTGCATGTCAGAGGTGGTAAAGGGGAAGGAGAAGATCACGATCATGATGGTGGTGATGGTGATGATGATGATGTTGATAATGATTTTTTTGAATGATGATGATGATGCTGATAATCATGATAATCATCTCAGTGATGATGGAGATGATATCGATGGTGATGATGAGGAGGAGGAGGAGAAGGAGGATCTACTAAACTTAAAAGAAAACATATACTTTATGTATCAGCCTCCAATCACCCTTAAATGAAATTTTATAATTACCCTGCCAGCCATCTAAAAAAAAACTATGCCTGGGACAATAAGAAACCGACAACCATCAGAAAAATGGTTGAACTCTCCTTCATTTTTTCCATTTTTCCAAGTCTCCTCCCTCCATCATCGAGATGCACCGCATTCATCAGCAGAAATGTAATTTCAATTAAAAAAAAAAAAAATCTGAAGAGCTTACTTCCAAAAGGGGGCTACATCCATTTTCTTTCTTTTTTTAAAATCAAAGTTGAGTTAATAACATTATTGTGATATTCAGCTGTCCAGTATTTGGTTATGAATAACATTTTGAAAAAAAAGTTATCAAGAAATATGAAGAAAAGAGATGGTGCTTTGTTTTCCATTGAAACGTGTACATGCTCGGGACAAAGAAATGCATTTGTCTCTCAAGTTACGAAAAATGGATTTATAGCGCCTTTTGGAATATATATACTGGGGTAGTTGCATGGGGATAGTTGCCTAGGGGATGTGTTCTGGACGATAGCTCAAATTCACCTACACAAATAAAAGTAGATTTTGGAGTGTAGAGGCCTGGTTCAAACGTAGACCGCTTAATAAAACAAACAAACAAGCAAAAAATACGCACAAAGTTTGTGTTTTAAACCGTACTATGCGTAGCATTTCTGTACTGTGTATAACACATGGATAATGAGTATGAGGAACAGCTTTGTTGCATCACTTGCATTCATGTTTACTACACACACACGCACACCCCTTCACACAAAATAACAAAATTGATTTTTTTGGTACCAGTATTACCTCTGCGTATCTGAATGAGCCATATGGGGATTAATTATCCGGGAAAATTGAATATACTCACCTCGGGTTAGGTGATACATCAAAGTTTACATTCTGCTTTGTGTTCAGAAACTCGTCCGACTTGATTTGTAGTGCAGTAAAGCGGACTGAAAATAAATGGATCATAGAAGACAGAGTGTTTGAAAAGTTAGAATTTTTTTATTAATAAAGTCAAACTGTATATTTGGACGTAGTGAATGAATAACTCACATGCAGTTTATTTCAATTTCCAGTAATTTATACAATGGTAACAGCATGACTCATGACTGCACGTAAATGTTTTACTGATAATTTAAGTGCTAATTTACAAAAAATATAATGATCAAGAAGTGATAACAGCCAAACCGCAGGTCCTTTGCAAATTAACCAAAGGGTGGATTTTGTTCCAAATGTCTGGAATGACTTTCTCTCCCTACGAACCAGATGGCTGTATTGCATGGTCATATCTAAAGTTGTGTGACTTACGAAATATCAGTGCTCATTGAATTTTCTGGAATAAAATGGACAGTTTGCCAACACAGAAATATCTTGTTTTTAAGTCAGAATTTTATGAATAAGTTGTTTAAAATAACCGATGAAATAATAATAATAATAATAATAATAATGATAATAATAATAAAACCACTTTTACAAGATTTCAAGTGTTTACAAGACATGTTAAAAACAACATATGATCCGCCATCAAAACGCATACCATATGGAAGCGTTGGGGTTTCATCATTTGAATTATTTAATGCAAAACAGCTGTACATTTTTGTAGAGGCAAGATCCAACAAATATTCTGCTGTAGTACAAAACATGTATTTGAAATTGTCAAGACCATATAATCCTAGCACTGTGATTGGCTAGCTAGGTATCCTATAAGGTAGCGTGCGATGTATGAAATCACACACGGCCTGTTGATTGACCCTTGCACAAACGTGCGCCTGGCTGTGTGAAAACATGCTGCGTAGTGGTAACCAATCAGAGTGCTGGAATCGACTATTTGAAAGACAAAGTGTGAACAGTTATAGCTGGATCCTGACCCTGCCGGAGTGCACATTAACGTTATTGAAATATTTGGAAAATACAGATGATAATACAGTTCGAATTCAACCTGCCTCACAATAAAACTGTGCGAGTTTTGCAAAGATATACCGTTCATTCTAAATTTATTTCCATTTTAAAATATAAAACAAACACCATTTTTTCTCCAATTTTGTCATTTATTTCAAACACAATGGACGTATGGTATAAATTTCTTATTCCTCTTTTTTTTTCTTAATTTGATGTATTAATCATGCAAATTGATCGATGTTAACTACTCAATTCAATCACTGCAAATGAGATGTTCCTGGCTGTTTCTGCTCAATACGTATTCAGAGACTGACCAAGCCAGGCAGAGCTGGAAATAAAATACAGCACTTTTATCTTTTCAGAGAACCTGCGGTGTGACTGATTTTAGTTCTTTATTTCTGGTTTTGTGATGATGGTAATTGCTCTACAACATTACGAAAAAGCACATGTACAGATTGGGAAAAAAATATATCATTTGAAGGCTGAAAAGTCAATTTTTTTTTTCAATTAGGCAAAACATATTAAGTTTATAACGTATATGAAGTTGTTATACAGCATGGTATTATATGTTCACATTGCCTAAAAATCTGCTGCTACCTTAAAATCAAGAGTTTGGTCGCAATTTATGTCAAAGAGTAAACCAGGTGTCCAGATATATGACTGACAATTATGTTCTTACCTTTCGTGGCGGTGTTTGAGGAGCTTGTGCCATCAAGATGCCTAGCTATGTCTGATAAATCCACTGAAGCTTCCACCGCAACGTCCTCACTCCCCTCCCCTGAATCATTGGCAGAATCATCAGCCCCAGAAAGACGGATAGGTTGGGTTGTCGTGGCATCAGTAACGCGCACAGGAGCCGACACAATGACTTCGGATTAAATGAGCACAGAAGATTGAAGTAAGAGACATCAAAACAAAGAAAATCTGCCGTTCATGGTATTGAGATAATGGGCCGCATCTAAATCTTGTATCAGTTTTGTATTGACGCTGTTAAAGCTACAGAGTAAAATATTACATGCTCAATTAAATGAATGCGTGGTTGCTAGTGCCCTGCCTTTTTCTTGGCCTTTTTGGCTCAGCTGAGAGCGACTCAAGCAAATCCAAACGGCTCAAGCAATTGATCAAAACATGCCAGATACCCCGAAATAGCACCTACAAGTACTTTATGATATTTTGCATAGAGTTCAAGTATAATTAGATTAATGCTTTTTGCCCATTTTGAAGAATTTGAGCCGCCATGGTTTGTATTACAACAAACCCCCTAATTCTTCAGGCCACGCTTTTTCTAAATGAGAAAATAAAATTAATTCAAACAAAACAGGATAAAGCAAGTAGTTGATATTTCGATTTTAGATAGGAACACATGCAGTTTTAAAGTAAATGTCCATCTGTGATGCTTGAACTGTCCGTCCGTGGTATATAAAAATCCGCATCTCCAGCAAAATTACAGATTGCTTTATGTACATGTCAAGACAGCTAAGGCAACTTACTGTGCTAACATTTTGCAGTTAACAGATTTAACAGTGTTAATTTGTTTAGATAAAAAAGTAAAAAAGAAAATAGAATACTGATAATTCAAGAAACCCATTGCTATCTGTTGTTGACATTAAATATGAAAGGGATTCTAATGTTAGTTGGTAACCATGGGAACGAATTTTGTCCTGAAATTCTCCGCAGTGTTTTAACTCAAGAGGCAATCCTTCTTAAATAAAACTGTAAATAAATAAACAAAATCAAATGTCAGAATTTAACACATTCAGTGTATCCTTCACAATGAAACATTAATCAGCTCAACATATTTAATTCCTTACCTTTTTACCAGACCTTTAGACTTTCAAAATTTGTCAAATGTCTTTCCGTGATAAACCGATTAGGCTCATAACCTCCTCCCCAAAATCTCTTTTGGCAGTGTTTGACCATTGGAACAGGTTTTCACATTTGGTAATGTTACTTTCCTATCCTGACACCTTCTAGTCTCTTGAAAAAATGCATAGCTCTTTGAAGTGCACAACAATAATAAATAAGTGAGACAACTAGGATAAAGAAAAAGAAAAAGAAAAAGAAAAAGAAAAAGAAAAAGAAAAGGAAAAAGAAAAAGAAAAAGAAAAGGAAAAAGAAAAAGTAAAAGAAAAAGAAAAAGAAAAAGTAAAAGAAAAAGAAAAAGAAAAAGAAAAACAATCAAAATAGTAACAAGAAAGAAAAATAGAAAACAAAAGAGAAAAAGACGAAGCGTAGTCAAATGCTTACTGATATTCTTAGTTTTAGCGACAATAGTGGCATTGCCAGCACTTGAGGTGATAACACCAATGGCCTTCTCAATGGTCAAGATGGCCGTAGCTTGTTGGTCAGCGACCTTCTTATCAGGATTGGCCGGTGTATCGGTAGTTCCAGTGTTTGCCGCTTTTGTGTAAGGCCCGGCAGGGGTGGAAAGGTATGTATCTGCAGGCTGAGAAAAGAGAGAAAGCAATGACATTTCCTTTATTTTCAATGCTTTGTTCTGTTTTGTTTTGTTTTGGGGTGTTTCGTTTTTGTTTCTTATCAAAATCATTGAAATGCTTCTGAAACTTGTAAACGAAAATTTTTTTGCCTATAAAAAAAAATGGCCAATGAAAGTAAACTGTTGATCATTTTCCCCTTAAATGCTGGAGCTCGTATAATGCACACACATATGTTTTCTAGGTGTTTATGTGTGTGTACACAATAGCATATTTACATGAATAGGGGGGTTCGAAAAGAATAAATAAATAATAAATAAATAAAAGTTACATTTATATAGCGCATTACATAAACATTTCAATGCGCTTTACAATAAATTACATCTAAATTTATCAAATATACCCTAATACCTTAATACAAATTCAATTACAAATACATCGGTTATCATATCAATTCTAATTCAAAGGAAAGTATTACATATCTTATCAACGAATTTTCAAATAAAAAGATGACTGAAGTTTAAGTTTAATTATTAATGAAAAACTTCTTACAATGTATGGGAAAGAAAAGTAACAAATCTGCTAGTATGGCAAGGGTCTGCATTTCTTTGAAACCTTCGCCTGAATGATCAAACACTCATTTCCCTTTTTTTCCATGCACACAACAGAAACGTTTTGTATTTATCAGCATAAATGCATTCCTGTATTCATTATGCATACTTTAAATGTATTCAATGCAAGTCGGCAGGAAGCACGTTGTACGTAGCTTGTACGTAGCTATGGTTACTCACATCGTATGTTGGTAGGGTGACTACAGAGATGGAATCCAATACCTTTGAAGCGACCTCTGCCAAACCCTGATATGAAAACGGATTTTAAAAAGTCACATGCCAGTGAATATAACATACCATAAATTATTCAAAAACGTCATAACGATTTTCTCAATCTGAAAGAAATACTGCAATTTGTATGTATTTATCATCACAACTACACGTTTGTACCAAAAAAGACAAGAGACAAGACAAGACAAAACAAAACAAAACAAAACTAAAGGCGCATCTCTGTGATGTATGTGAGACACAACAGGGAGTCAGAACAGCTATAGATACATGGCTTTTATCAATGATATGAATCAATGAATGAAAGAAATTTAATTATTTAGATGGTTTATTGACAATATGCTGTGAATTACTTGCTATGAATATCATTCCACTTAAAAATTGATTATGATTTAATTCAAAGCAACATGAGTCAAATTTTGTTAAAACACTTACACGCATATTATACCGTTGAAATCTTTAATAAGAACATTAAATGCTTTAGAGCAGTGAAATACATTTCTTCTGTAAGAGCAACTATTCTTCTTCTTTACGATGGAAACAAGATGATAACATTTTCAGTCCAGTACCATTTCCCTGACAGCCTAAATGACCAACAACCTAACGTTACGAAACGATTATACAGCTCTGGAAGCTGTTTAGCATTATCATGATCATATTCTTGTGAATAAGTTGCTGTTGTTGTTTTTTCGGTTTATAGTGTTGGACTGAATTTTAGTGGGTTTTTTCACCAGCCAATGAGGAGAGCCTTTTACAGAAACTTGATTTCTTTTGGTAATCCGCAGGCATTAGCTGGTGTTCTTTTCCTTTTTGTCTTCGTGCTTTCTTACTCTTCTCTTGTTGTATTGTGCATATTATATTATTGATCATTGTTATTATGCTCTCCTAGAAATGAAATAAAATAAAATGAAAAAAAAAAAATCATGGAACATAGATATGTGCGGTGAACAGAACAGAATACGCCTAGGCCATGAAGTAGTAAATTACAGCATGGCAGCATAACTTAAATACGATAAACTATCTGAGCAAATAAGATACATTATCATAATAAAACAATAATAAGAAAATGTTTATTTATGCAGATATATTAATACTCGGCTTTAGGACGGCCACCGTTGCATCAATACTACCTGGGACCCACTCTACACAAGGGTCAAGTGTGGCAAATGTAGATTATATCCAAGGACACTAGTGCTGCGGTAGGGACTTGAACCCCAGTCTTTACTTACCTTTGTTAGATTTTTCGCCTTTTCTGGCTGAGTAGACAGGTCAACAGCTTCCTCCCCTAGCCTTGTGAATGCATCCAGGAACAGGATAACCTCATCATTAGTGAGATTACTTTCCTGATCCAAGGCGGTTCCAGAGACAGAGATGCCATCTGCGATCTCCAGCGTATCGTTGGTTACACTCAGCTGAAAAAGAGTGAGAGAGGGAGGAGAGCGAGATAGAGAGAAAGAGAGAGAGTGAGAAAGGAGAGAGAGAGAGAGATGGAAAAACATGGGGAAAGGAGAACAAAGGGAAAGACAAACAAAGAAAGAGAATGGAGAAGACGAGGATATAGTGACAAGGAGAGAAGGGGGATATGGAGGGGGAAATGGACAGGAAAGATGAAAGGAAGAGAGGGAGAAGGAAAATAAATATGGGGTGGGAAAGTCAAATAGTGAGGTTAGGAAAATAATAAAGGCAGCAAACGGAGAGCAAATAGAAAGATTTGAAGAACGGATAAATAAGGCGTGGAGTGAGAATGAGAGAGAGAGAGAGAGAGTAAGATAAGAGAGAGAGAGAAGAGAACGTCAGCAAAATTAAGACAGATAATAAAAAGAATAATAAAGAGAAGGACCAAAAGACCGACAGAACGAAAGAAAAGAAAAATAAGAAGAAGAGGGTGATGGGAGAAGGGAAGGGTACATAGCGGTGGGGAATACGAAATAAATTCAAAAACAAAAACAAAAAGACGCGGATCAAGGGGAAAAGATGCATAGGGGAAAAAGCGGCAGGCAAATATTTTGACAAACAAACGATGCAACACATAAAAGGTAAAATGTTTGGAAAAGAGATTGCAGATTATTGAGTAGAGAAAGAAAGTACATCGGCAAGGATTACACAAAACAAAAACAGAGAGGGAAAATTATAAAATAGTTTGGAAATGATGGAGAAAATAGAATGTTAAAAGTTCTCAAGAAAACAAATCAGAAGAAAGATTAGTATTTTCAGGAAGTTATCAACATATCAAAGAAGCAAAGAAACAAGAAGAGGAGGAAGAAGCAAAAACAGGGATAATGTATAAGAGAGATTCAGTGTGTCATGAACAAATTAAAAAGAGACAGAGAGCAAATAAGACAGAGACAGACATACAAAAATAAAAAAAAGAGATAATTGAAGTTAAAAAGAGGTAAAATACCAGAAAGATATGAAATAAAAGACGCATTTAGTAACAGATATAAAAAGAAATCAAGATTGAATTACAAAGGAAAATCAATGTAAAATTGAAGCAAATAGTAAGACAGAAATAAAAAGTAAATAACCACAAAAAATGGGACAGGGGCAATGAAACAAAGCAAAAGAAGAAAGAAAAGGGGAAGGAATAAGAAAGAGAAAGAGTTAAAGAAAAAGAAAGAAAAGGGGAGAAGAAAAGGAGAATGAGAAAGAGAATTAGGAAGAGAAAGAGAGTGAGAATAAGGAAGAGAATGACGAAGGAAATGAGGAAGAGAAAAGGAAAGAGAAAGAGAATGAGAAAGAGAAAGGAAATTAGGAAGAGAATGAGGAAGAGAATGATTAGCAGAATGAGGAACGCAAAGGAAAAGAATGAGGAGGAGAATGATTAACAGAATGAGGAACACAAAGGAAAAGAATGAGGAAGAGAATGATTAACAGAATGAGGAACGCAAAGGAAAAGAATGAGGAGGAGAATGATTAACAGAATGAGGAACACAAAGGAAAAGAATGAGGAAGAGAATGATTAACAGAATGAGGAACGCAAAGGAAAAGAATGAGGAGGAGAATGATTAACAGAATGAGGAACGCAAAGGAAAAGAATGAGGAGGAGAATGATTAACAAAATGAGGAACACAAAGGAAAAGAATGAGGAAGAGAATGATTAACAGAATGAGGAACGCAAAGGAAAAGAATGAGGAGGAGAATGATTAACAGAATGAGGAACGCAAAGGAAAAGAATGAGGAGGAGAATGATTAACAGAATGAGGAACACAAAGGAAAAGAATGAGGAAGAGAATGATTAACAGAATGAGGAACGCAAAGGAAAAGAATGAGGAGGAGAATCATTAACAGAATGAGGAACGCAAAGGAAAAGAATGAGAGGAGAATGATTAACAGAATGAGGAACACAAAGGAAAAGAATGAGGAAGAGAATGATTAACAGAATGAGGAACGCAAAGGAAAAGAATGAGGAGGAGAATGATTAACAGAATGAGGAACACAAAGGAAAAGAATGAGGAAAAAATGATTAACAGAATGAGGAAGAGAATGAGGAAGAGAATGATAAAGAGAATGAGGAAGAGAATGATTAACAGAATGAGGAACGCAAAGGAAAAGAATGAGGAGGAGAATGATTAACAGAATGAGGAACACAAAGGAAAAGAATGAGGAAAAAATGATTAACAGAATGAGGAAGAGAATGAGGAAGAGAATGATAAAGAGAATGAGGAAGAGAATGATTAACAGAATGAGGAAGAGAATGATAAAGAGAATGATTAACAGAATGAGGAAGAGAATGAGGAAGAGAATGATAAAGAGAATGAGGAAGAGAATGATTAACAGAATGAGGAAGAGAATGAGGAAGAGAATGATAAAGAGAATGATTAACAGAATGAGGAAGAGAATGAGGAAGAGCATGATAAAGAGAATGATTAACAGAATGAGGAAGAGAATGATAAAAAGAGAATGATAAAGAGAATGAAAAAGAGAATGAGGAAGAGAATGAGGAAGATAAAGGGAAAGAGAAAGAGAAAGCCAGCGTTAAGGAGCTCAACTTGCATCATGCAATACCTAACAAAAGATACATGTGAAGATTTGATTAATGTTTCAACAGATAGTCTTTACTTCAACATCTAGATACAGGAACAACTTTTCAAATTTCTACTTTCACTCTTTTTACAGGCATGGTCTTGAAGAATAGTTGGAACCTAGCATCTCCCCCCAAAGAAGCTACTTTCTAAAACATTTTAACCTCATGGAAATCTTAGTTCTCTATTGAAACGATAAGCTTATCTTCATTTGACACGATTTCAATTACACTTTTAGGTCAACACTGTCTTTTTTCCAAAATAATATCGCATTTCTTATTAAAAAAGAAATATGCCCATTTCATTACAATCATTGCATCCTCTTATTGCCGGCCTTGCCAATAGCAGTCACAATTCCTGATGACGATCAGCTCTATAATGATAATTAAAAGCATAAAATGAATATAACCCCCCCCCCAAAAAAAAAAAAAGAGACAAAACTAAAACTCATAATATCCCTAGGGCAATAGGGCTGATGACAGCCTTTGTGTAAGAAAGAAAACAGAAAAGATAAAATCATTGGAGTAAGACCTTTATACGAGCTGTAACGATTATTATCTGTCAAATATTTATTAGCCGATCCAATCATCTTAATGCACTAAACTCTATCGTGCCTCTGTTAATTTCTGATATTACACGTTGTCATGACAACGGCGTGCATGGAAACGTTTACCAGCGTCACAGAGTATTCTTACTCCCTTACAATGCAATTCACTGAGATGCAAATATCCTTTCAGCAGTTGAAATGGCCTACTTTTCACGTTGACCATTTGGAACAGAAAACAAACTTTAATTAAGTGATGCATAAGGTGTTTTGAATCCGTCCTACTATTATTGCGCATGTGCATGTAAATATAGACACGACACCCGCTCATGAAATAAAACAAATAATGCAAGACTTATTTGAGAACTTGAGTACAATACCCATGACTTTTTTTTCTTTCAGTTTATACTTCCCCACTGTATATTTGAACATGAAAAGTAACAAATAAAATCTCACAATCACGTATTTTCATGTAACCTCTGAACCAGGATTTAACTTCCTTTTCTATGATTATACAAAACGTTTTTTTTAAAACTAAATAGATGGGTAGATGGTAATACTTACCGACTTTGCAATTTACAGGTTTTTACACAAGATTCCTTATGTTGATGGTACAGATGATACCAACAACATAAAGAATACATCAAAAGGGAAAAGGAAATTGTGCAAGGATATATATAAAAGCCCTATAGTGATTAGGCCAGTGAAATATTAATGACACGTTCAAGGCAAAAAAAAAAAAAAAAAAATGAAGCAATTTCATTAGAGTAATTGGTAATACAGCAACGCACAAGCAACTATTCGATTTTATTTATGCATATAAGTTGGCGGTGCAGTATATCCATGTTCTATAGTAAACAAAATGATGAAATTTTAAACCTCATACTTCGACAGACAAAAAGCATGCTTATTTTCATAATAGGAAAAAGTACCTATTCTTTATGTGCAATCACTGAACTGCAATGAAAAATATACAGATAATGGCAAATCACATCAAAACGGACAAATTCAACATGGCAAGCATGAATATACAAGAAAACTAAAAAATCAGTATATGATTATAACAAATGGAGTACCATACGTGCATAACAACAGAGTTATTCCATTCTCATGCAAAATATGAAGTAGAACTTTAGCGATAAATTAACCCTGTATAAATACAAGCATTGTTTATACATATCACCCATTAATACACATCACTCCCGAGGATCGAAAGGGCAATATCTCATATAATTTCATACAGAATTACTGACCTACTGCCTCTAAAAATGCAATAAAATACCAAGAAATAAATTGTCTAAAACAATTTTCAAAAAGCGAAATGATTATGATGAAACATGTGATCTTTTTAAATTTGGAAAGTTTGGTAAATTTTGTCTTGCTAATGGTGGATGAAAGATATAAAGAATGAGGGTAATTAAAAAGATCAAAGATCAACCATTACCAGGTTATTGAGGTAATCGAGGGCCGGGTCGATATCCTTAGCTGTAATACAAACACAATATAATTTCAAAATAAGGATAAGGAATTTCAGAATAAGGCCATGTTGTATAGAGCCTTTAAAATCAATTGTATTTCACTTTACTGTGGATTGATATGTGTTTATTTATAACTTTTCAGACAAGGAAACAACATTTCGTTACGCTTTTCGTGAGAAACATGGCTCTACCTGCATTCCCCCCCACAGGAATATGTTTTAAAATACCTTGCATTGTAGAATTCACAGTAAGACTGTAGCATTTCAAAATTGTATTTCATAAATGTTTCCATTTTTAGTTAGAGCTATGAATGCACAACTAAATGATAAAGGCAACCGTATATGTCTTTCATCTAGTCGTATCATAATATGAAAGACCTACGGTTGTATCATTAATATAATTATTACTAACAATTACGTCTATGTTCCATGGTTACACAAACATGACAAAGATATAATTCTTTGTTTGATAAGTCGCTATTAGACAGAAATAACATGCGATAGCTTGAAAATCGATTGCATTTAGATCTTTATGTAGGAACCAAGGACATACAGTTTACGTGCATTTTTGGCATGGCTGTAAAACAAGGAGCAAACAAACATAAAAATACCACTTTGCTTTCAATTAAGATTGCACTCCGTTTATGAGTGTTGGTTTCGATAATATTCTTGTTATTGCATCTTTTTTAAAAATCATAACGCTGATGGAATACAGTGTCTTCTTTAGTGACAATTTTTGCAGTATCTTTTGATCCAGAATGCAAAGAATTACACATAACACATGAGCAGAAAGAGAAAATACAGTAAAAAAAAAGTTTGGGACCCTTTTCACTGCAGTACGTCATGTTGTTCTGGAGTAAGATCGATTTATTTGTATATCATCATTAAAGTCTCTAAATTTGCAATGCAGACAAATATGTGATCACTGTTTTCGTTTACCAATCGGCATTTTTTTCTTTAAACATCTGACTCTTTTCATGTGATTTATGTTCAATGAATTTTCATTTTCAAACAAAGAAAGAAAGAAAAATTATAAGTGTTGTCAGTTTAAGGATTGAAAAATTAATTTTGCTCTCAAGAAAACTTTGCACTGCTATGGGTTAGAGGAAGGAAAAATAAATTAATGGGGGGCACTTCAAATAGCGTTCAATTTCAAGAGGGGCATTACTTCTTTTTTATTCTACAGCATGTACATGGAATGAAAAAAAATGGGAGCACACAACCAGCTCTACTTGATACAGGTTTTTTTTGTTTTCTTTTTCAATCATGCAACTATTAACAATTAATAAAGTGTTTGACTTTTGAGGAATTACTAAAACTGCACACATGCTCTTTAAGACTGCTGATATCAAACAGTTTGTAATGGATTTGACACAGCGGCCTTCGCCTTCAAAAAGATTAGACGGCCCGATGAAAAAAAAAAATGAATGACAGCTCCCATCTTCATTTTTTGTGTCACTAGTTGTTTGCATTTCTCTCGAACATCTGTTTTTAAGCCCTCCCTCTCTCCACTCTCTCTCTCTCTCTCTCTCTCTCACTCTCTACTCCACCAACCCATTTCTTAATATGCTTCATTTGTTGTCTCTCTCCCTTCTTCTCCCATCTGTCTCATATTTTTTTATCCACTCCTCTTCCTTTTCTACTCTCTTCTCCACCATCTCTCCTTTTAAATCCTCATATTAAAAGACAAATGTAGTTATTTTTAAATGAGAGCAACTCATTAGGCTAAAAAATGAGCTTGGTCAGGTGTGTGACCTAGCATGGAAGGGGCTCGGTATTCAAACCTATTTTTTCGTATTTCCTCTCAGTGTATATAAGTTTCCACTGTTCGTTGCTGTGAACAGTTTGACAGTTTGTGTCAACGAGTGAACATTCTTTTCTTTAAAGGTGAAAAATTTGTTCGGCCACTGGTCAAGTGTGTAAACTCAAAAGATAATGTTTTTTCTACTCTCTCTTTAAAATATAATGGTTGAAAGTGGTTTTTCTTCTCAGAGAAAGGAAACCTTTTTCACGTAAACAAAATCAAAGTGGTATGAAAAAGGCCATTGACATGTTATATATCTGATTTTCAGACGAGGGGACAAAATGAGATGGTCACGTGAGTGACCGTTTGCTTCACTTTCATGACTCTATAAAGAACGAAACTATTACCTTATCCCACATGGCAAGATTATGTTTAGTTCACGATCGATATCTAGAGTAAGATTGGTAGTGTGACAGGGCTGTTTCCTGCAATGTACGTTACCTTGCTCATGACAACCAGTCATGGAGAGTTTGAATCGACTGCCGATCGGGATATGGTTGAAGTGGATAAAGAGATAGGCAGCCTTGAAGTAACTAATCTCCTTGTGATGAAAGACACCGTCCGTGAAGTTCAGACGGTTCCAGACTTCAGTAATGTTGGCATCGGGGGCATACCACTGTTAGGATGAGAACAATTAACAATGATTAATAATGTGGTCAACTTAAGCAATCGGGTTGGGGTGCAAAGGAGTCATAATCCTGCATTTTAAAATGCGATTGGCATTACTTTATGATGAAATATGGTTAATAATTATGATACTGCATATTCATATAGCGCACATTTCCACCAGAGAAGATGCTCAATTATTACTCCAGCTCAGCTAGGCAGCCGGTGTACTTTTCTTGTAGAATTCCATCATGTCCATGGGCATTATATATGGTGGCCCTGAAGTACGCTCGACAACAGGTCATGTGCGACGTGAATTTCGCATCCCAGGTCCTGAACTTCGCATCTGAGGTCATGAAATTCATGACCCGTGGCGCAAACTTTGCATCCAAAGTCGTGAAATTCACGACCCGCGGTGCGAAATTCAGGACTGGGATGCAAAGTTCGCGCCACGGGTCCTGAATTTCGTATCGCGGGTCGTGAATTTCACGACTTGGGATGCAAAGTTTGCGCCACGTGTCATGAATTTCGCATCGCGAGTCGTGAATTTTACGACTTGGGATGCAAAATTCAGGACCTGGGATGCGAAATTCACGTCGCACATGACCAGTTGTCGAGCGTGCTTCAGGGCCACCATAATTATATGACATGTTCGGGTTTCCCCGCAATACCCGTCCCTCATGAGGCATTATCCTCATTGCGCCTTAACCCTGCGCCAACCCAGCCTATGAAGGCGATAAAAGCATGCATCATTCATTTATTGCATTTAATTTGCCCTAACTAATGTTCCGTTCCATGTAAATTAATTGGATTACAAAATAATGCAAGTCACTAAAGCAGTCTCTCGCCAGCAAATGATGCACCATGTGCAATGTGCAGTATAAGAAAGGACCCATGCCGCCTGGAACACTAGCAGTGTTTCATAAAGCTGTTCGTAAAGTTACGAATGACTTTAAGAACGACTTGAATATGGCAGGCTAAATGGGATTCTCAATCATTATAAATTGCATCAGCTAAAGGTGAAATATGCAGACATAGATTAACATAACTACTGTTTATAAACATTTCTTTTTATTACGAAGTATACTTTTTGCAACAATTTAATCAAGATTATGGGAAAATGCACTAACACTTTGTTAAAGCGTCAGGAAAACTTTGGGCATCCCATTTTGCTTGTCATATGCCAGTCGTTCGTAAAGCCATTCGTAACTTTACGAACAGCTTTACGATCCCCCCCCCCCCCACCCCGGACTGGTTTTATACTAATAATATCACTGAGTGTGCTAATTTGTGAAGACATAACTCATTCGGCCCTTTTCATGTACAAGTTGAGCTGTTCAATTTCCAATTACTTTTTGTTATTTGAACAATGTAATTTAACAACGTTATTTCATGACGCGCGAATGTCACTGACGTTGTCTCAATGCAGGGGTATTTTGATGGGGGGGGGGGAAGGTGAGTTTATTTATTTTTTAAATGAGAAAATAGGTGCATTCTATAGTTGCATGACCCAGCCCTCTCTTTCCCCATGGCCACTCTTCTTTCTCCCCCTCCTCTTTTTCTTCTTTTTCTCCTTTTTTATCACCTGAAAATAATGGGGGTCGGCTCCCTGGCCCCCTGCCCCCCCGTAGCGACCCTAATGTCAACAATGTCTCATCTGAGCCGGGCTCACTTACCCCGGGTGTGATGTACTGCCACAGAAGGGTATTGATTGTTGGCTGATCAGTGCATGGTACAGTGTAGCCATAGGCAAACTCAAAGAACACTTCCTCACCGTTAGTCACATCTCGGTTCTCCAGCTTCACGGTCTTTACCTGGAATTGGTCAAACAAGTTAACAGGTTTATTTTATGTATTCATATACAAACAGATAAGCAAACAAACAAACAAAACAAATGCTCCGGAAACGATCACTCCACTGCGGTCAATTTCGTCCATTAACAAAATTCTCATTTTCAAAGCTGTAACAACATCCAATATCAAGTACGGGGGCCGCACCTCACACAGTGTTCAAGAATTGACTCATGCTCCAACGACAATTGCTCCGTCACGGACTTTCAAGATCAGTTTAGTCCATTAAAGTGTGAAGAGACTCAGACTTAAATTTGATCCTTCTTTACTGATAACAGTTTTGCTTTTTTAGAGATCCCCCAAAACAACAACAATAACCATACACAAAATAAATGCAAACGAGCATTTAGAAATACATATATACACTTTCATTGCATGACAAGGTTGTGTCACGTCTTGGGCATAATTATTTTCAAATGGAGGGATCATAAGTGCATGAGACAAAAGGACTTAGCATTACCAAAAAATGCCATATTCTGCACTTACAAATCAAACATACTTTTTAAATTTGCATTAAAATGTACAGAGAAGAGATCCAAAATGAGAGTAAATAAGAAATAAAATCACTTGATCTCCAGTAATGTCATAGCAAATGTTACTTAATTATTCAAGATGATTTATTTTTTCCTCTATCATTTAAATTGAATAAAACGTTCACAGTCTTACTTTCAGATGAATCAGTCTAACAAAGACTTCATTGTACTGTTATTAAGCAACTTTTTCCTTTTCTATCACACACGGAAACATTGTCTTACCAGCTGTCCTCCGTCGAGATCGACAATGAAATAGAAGTCATTTTCACACGCATCATTCTCAAACTGAAGCCACTTGCCATTAGCGGTGAAATACACCTGTTGTTTTTTTTTCCAAAATGAAATATGAATGACAGAGTTAGGGTGGGATACATCCAGATCATGTCCCCTCCACTTTTCAGAGACCAGGGGTGTGTTTCATAGAGCCGATAGTAAAATTACGAATGACTTTACGAACGACTTGAATATGGCAAGCCAAATGGCATTCTCAATCATTATCATGATTATTAATCCCATCAGCTAAAGATGAAATAAGCAGACGTAGATTAACATTACTATGCTTACCAACATTTCTCCTGCGGCCACAATATAATCTAAATAATTGGAAATGTAGTCATACTTTCTTAAAACGTCAGGGGAAAAAAGAAAAAAAAAACCTTTGGGCATCCCATTTTGCACTACATATTCAAGTCGTTTGTAAAGTCACGAGTAACGTTACGAACAGCTTTATGAAACACCCCCTGGTAAGCTTCGTTTTCATGTTATTGCTCTTCATAGATTTGTAAATGACAGAGACCCCGAAATGCATGATGACCTCTTTTGGGGGTATTTCTGCTGAAGAGAATTTCTGGATTGTGCCACCCCCCTCCCCCTTTTACGACATCCCAGATCCACACCTGATTCATCTTTATTCAATTCAATTCAATAATGGTATTTATTAGAAATGCATACATGGCAGCCGGTTCAAGGCTGAAATTTAGCATGCGTGCACAACATTGACAAACATGTTACATTACATCATATCAGTCGAAAAAGCAAGACGGAGTAAATGAAAGGGACATGTGTAATACCATTATGCATAATATATATCTAAAAGTTGACACTGGTAAAATTATTAAATATCAAAGTGAATTCTAAAAAAAAAACAAATAAAATTCATTATATAGATTTTTAAAAATATCAATCTTAACAATGAATAGAATATTAATCTTAGAATTCATACTTGATAGAAATATATAAATTTATATTACAGTAATTGAAGACTGGTGAAATACATTGCACATAGAAGCATATTGAGAATCATACCTAAAAAGAGATTATTGTGAATTTAAAAGATTTATCATATAAGGTATTGCACTATTTTGGAATCTTTTTGTTTTACACCTTAACTGTTTATATTTCAGTTTTTTCCTGAGTTTATATTTACTTTCTTTCCTTTTCTTGATCCAATAATTGGTGTGAACATTTTTTTTACTACAGAATGTGCAAAGTCAAGTCATAACTTTTTTTCTTCTTTCTTCCAAAGAATGCAGGTGACAAGTGGCAAGTGCTATGGTTGGCCGTTCCCGCCAAAGCGCATGCCAAAACCATACGCGTGCAAGTCAGAACGTACGCATGGTTCTTTCATAACGTACGCGTGGATCTGTCATAACGTACGTATGGTCTTGACAGAACGTACGTGTGGACATTTTCTATTATTCTTCTATGACATTCTAAACGTATGCATGGTTTTGGCATAACGTACGCATGGTTCTGTCATTACATACGCGTGGTTCTGTCATTACATACGCGTGGTTCCCGGAAAAATAATTAACTCATAGACCAAACCACGCGTATGTAATGACAGAAACACGCGTACGTTATGCCATAACCATGCGTGCGTAATGACAAGACCACGCGTACGTAATTCAGTACATTTCAGTACAACAGTCGTACAACCAATGAGAAAGCTTGTTGTATAATTGAACGTATGAAGCTGAATTCGATCCCGCCATTCTTTCAATTGCAACCTGCTGAGCATGCTTGCCCGTTTGCAACGGAGATTCAACGAAGCTGTTAGCAGGATGCCTTCGACATCGACTGAGGTCGGTAGCGGTGATCGTGAGAATATTGTTGACAGGTAAGATAAGGCCGAAATGGTTAACAAATACCGTAAATCTAGACTAAGGAGATGGTCGTTCTGCATTTTCTGGTGTACATATCGGACCTATGGCTATACCCCGAATATATATATAACGAGAAATTTGATTGGCCATTCCAACATCTGTGTTAAAAGTTACGAACCGTTGCGTACGTTATGACACAACCACGCGAACGTTATGACAGAACCACGCGTACGTTATGACTATACTACGCGTACGTAATGACTATACGACGCGTACGTTATGACTATATTAAGCATGCGTAATGACAGAACCACGCGTACGCAATGACAGAACCACGCGTACGCAATGACAGAACCACGCGTACGTAATGACAGAACCACGCGTACGTTATGCCAAAACCATACATACGTTAAGAATGTCATAGAAGTATAATAGAAAATGTCCATACGTACGTTATGACATATCCACGCGTACGTTATGAAAGAACCATGCGTACGTTCTGACTTGCACGCGTATGGTTTTGGCATGCGTTTTGGCGGGAACGGCCAACCATAAAGTGCTGATGTGTATGACTTATAGTTAGGACCTAATATGATCTTACACGCTCTATTTTGTATTTGCTCCAGTTTGCAACTTGATCATTTGTGAGTGATGCAGAAAAAACTGGCACCTCATACTTACTTTCGTAATGTTAAACTTCTTAAGCATACATAACATACATACTTTCTTATTGCATCTTTTGATTAAATCAATAATGTGTGAGTCCCATTTTAAATTATTCTGCATTATAAGACCAAGAATCTTAGCTTCTGGAACAATTTTCAACTGATCACTGCCTATCCGCAAAGGTAAATGCCGTGCTTGATCTTTCATAAATGAGACATACATTACAGAACATTTGGCAGGATTAAGAAGCATGTTATTTGGTGTGACCAGGTACGTAACTTATCAATTTCTAATTGTATGTAAGACGGGTGAGCGAACAAGCGACTTTCGACAAGAGATAGGTCATCTACATATTTATAATAAGTTAATTTGGAATCAGAACACGCATCATTACTCATTACGAGAAAGAGGACCGGCCCGAGTTTTGTTCCCTGGGGGACACCTGCATGGATACCTCTACAATCTGATAAGGACCCATGGTACTTCACACATTGTCGTCGATTCTCTAAAAAGCTCAAGATCAAATCAATGACACATGAACGAATATTCTTGCCAATCAATTTACAAGCAAGGATGTTATGGTCAATACAGTCGAATGCTTTAGAGTAATTGGTAAGTACAAGCACCTGATGAATTAACCTAATAAGATAATGATTTGTAGAGAGTCCTGGACGATTCCCATACTGATTTGGGTCAATTTGTTTGCCACCTCACAATGAAAGAATCAGCAATCTTCGAAAAGATAGCTGGTAAGTGCAATGGGTCGAAGGTTCTTGAGAGCTGCGGGCTGGCATTTACGAATCGGGACTACTTCTGCATACTTCTAATGTCGAGGGAATTCCGATCGCTGAAAAGCTACATTTTTCAGCGATCGGAATTCACGTTTTGCAATATGGTGAGACAGTGGAAGCTTTCCGGTGGATTCAAAGGCGTCGATCCTGGGAGGGGGGGGGGGGGGGGCAGGGGGGGCAGTTGCCCCCCCCCCCAGAAAATTTCGGGGGGCAAAGATATCATTTTGCCCCCCCCCCCCAATAATTTCCGAACCAGAAAAAAAAGAAAAAAGGAAAAAAGAAAAAAGAAAGAGAAAAGAAAGGAAAAGGAAGGAGAGAAGTGAAGCGCTCGCTCGCTCGCATTCAAGTTTCTTTTCTAATTAATCCCGATGATAATTACTATTCTTATGAAAGGAAATCGATTTTTATCTCGTGTTTCTATCTAATGTTATACTATTTTTCTACTCATAGGAAGTAATATAACCAAACAAGATATCACTCCAAGAAATCGAGCGGCCACTTAACCTAAAAATTGATATACTTTCAGGAGATAACGGCCTAGATTTAAAAAAAAAAAACAAACATATTTTTCGTTAGCTCGCTCACTACTCTCGCTGGTAAAAGCTAGATACAAGATGATTTCTGGCAGCAAGTAGCAGCGAGATTCCAAAATATCATTTCATTTGGGCAGCAAGGTAGTTGATAAATTTGGGGGGACGAATCCATATAATTTTGCCGGGATCGGTCGTTGACTTTACTCGCTATGGTAGAAAGAGATTGGATTCGGACTGCAAGCGAGGTAGGTAAAACAGTGTCATATTCGGCATTACAGGTGATCGAGTGTATTATTTAGATATCACACAGGCATGACAGGTTTATAGTGTATTCTGATGATAATAATAATAATAATAATCCGTTCTTGTATAGCGCATACACATTATCATCACATTAATATATATTATGATGACGAAATAACACTTCTATCATATGGAAAAGGGTATATATTTCCTCGCTCGCTGCGCTCGCTCGTTTGATATATTAATGGTTTTGAAAAACAAACGAATTCAGTAAGTGAGATGAGACCGAATAGCTAATTTAGATGTTTCACGGGCTCACAGTGTAATTTGCCGAAGGGGTTACTGCTTCTACCATCAAAAACACTGTGTGCTTCCTCGCTCGCTTCGCTCGCTCGTAAGATTAAAAAACGGAGTGGTTTGGGGGGGGGGGGGGCAGCAACAATGGACCAGCGATGTGACGAAATAGAGTTCATATTTGACAGCGAGGTAACCATATATATATATATATATATATATATATATATATATATTAGGTATCATATATGCTTACAGCGTATTTTGATTACTAAGCACTTCTCGCATAACAAGAAGTTTGTTATTTTTTGCTCGCTCGCTTCGCTCGCTCGCAAAATTAAAAAAAGCTGGATGGTTCACAATCTAGCAAGATGCGTATTTCCCCAAAATGAAAATGCTTCACGTTGATATATCAACGTGAAGCATTTAAGGCCTATATATATATATATGGGTGTGTGTGTGGGTGTGGGTGTGTGTGTGTGTGTGTGTATACACACACACACACACACACGTATATATCAGTAGCCGTGGGTTCATCTCCGCTTGGTCGTCTTGCGACCCCCCATTCCGAAAAATGGATCGACGCCTCTGGGTGGAGTATATCTAGGGATTGCCATCATGACTCAAGAAGCAAACAATACCTACCAAAACTTATCTACGTATCGTACATGCGAAATTTTGTTAATGTTCCTGTTTCGGACCCATGGAAGCTCTAGATTTTTCACACATTTTTGCCTCCTTTGATAAAAGGAAGCAAGTGACAAAAGTGACATTTTCTGTGAAAGAGAAAAATATAATTGCCATTTACACTGACGTCAATGCGATACCATGATGTCTTGCCTAAAATATCTCTAAGCAGGATGAGTGTTCATGTATAAAATTTAGACGGATGAAGACTAAAGTAGGTAAAATATGATAGAATCTGATAGAGATGACGAAATCAAACGGGTTAAAGGTATACAATCTATTACTTTAGTGTTTGCGTGTGAGTATGCTAGCATGCATCTGTATGGCAGGTAATCATGGTAATGGGTATACCTCGTTATCATTATCAGTCACGTGTGACTGATGTCTTACTACATGTACGTAGTTCTGAGATAGCCACTGTGATATTCACTGATAAAGCTATGGTCACAATATTCTTATGAACGATGAGTCTGTATGAAATCGAATCTACCAGTTCAATCAATTCCCGAGTTCGCAGACATTCATTGAGGAGGAGGGGGGGGGGGGCTTAGTTTCTTATAAAACCTTCTTCACTTGAGAAAGTGGAGTGCTTTTTGGTCATACAACGGCCTTGCTCTGCCTTGAGATCTTCCTACGACATTCTTACGGCCATCTTACTATTTTTCATGTGTAAGGTGGCTGTACAGCACCCATATGTGCACCCAACGCGGCACTCTCAGGTCGTTGGCAGGGAGATCTTATAACTTTCTGCACATTTTGTAGGGGCATATAAATGGCTGCCGTCTACTCTCGAAATTCTGGGTCAGGGCATCTTACTGCGAAAAAATATGAGGATAAGTTTGATATTTTCAAGATGGCAATAGTGCCAAAAAATACTACAGTTGCTTCTTGCTCTTATTGCTTCCTTTGATGACCTTTCCTTTGGGTCCTATGTCTGAAGATGTTTTTTTCCTCAAAAACCTTGCACAGAATGAAGATTCGTACCACGCGTGTTTGGTTTAACCCCTAACTTACTTACAATAGCTTAAGGCCTGACGAATGCCAAAAGGCGTTTGTATAAACTTCATACAGATCATTGTTGAAAAGGCGTTCCTACGAACGCCGTAAGAGACCCCCAAGAACATTTTGAGGTCATCATAGTAATTTGGGGGTTCTCGAATTGTTTCCTGACCCTAAATATTTCACGAACATACTGCGTAATTCTTACGATGCTCATAAGGCATTCGCGAGGCCGCCCTGTGATGAGGGGTGTTCGCAAGCATGGCAAGGCTAAGGGGTTCGCATATGTGGACAAGACCATCAACCTGGCTGTGAAGTGACGAACGGTATACAAAATGCTTGATCCTCATGCGGCCGCTTTGAGAAGCCCATACAAAATGGCCGAAAATCGTATTTTTGACCAAGGCTTATTTAGTGCGAAACAAAATGGTCTTCCTGTGCCACATGGCGATTCCCACGGGGCAAGTTACGAGATTTGTTTCCAGTATAAAAACTACTCTATACATTGCCATGTGTACACCAATACCTTGTAATCGTAAAATTTTGCAAAATTTTCGTGCTGTCAAGAGCTGTGTAATTTAGGTGCCTCTGCCGCCTTCTATTTTGTTCCAACAAAATAAGTTCACTTCTGCATGATCATCGGGTTAAACATGATGATCATCAAGTTTAAATATCATAAACCTGCCATGACAACAACGACAACAACACTGACTCATCCCTCTGCAGAGAATGGAAAACAACAACTGACGGTAACAACTACAGCAACAACAGCAACAACAACACTATTCTGCAGAGGGTATAAAATAGCAACATCATTATTAACACACAACAGTAACCAATTCTTATATTGAGGACGGGAAGCAAAAACAAAAACAACAAAACAAAAACAGCAAAAAAAAAAAAAAAAACCCAGCAAAAACAAAAACAACACCAACACCACCAACAAAAGCAGAACAACCACAACAATGACTCCTTGAGAAAACACATAATTGCCAACTCTACCGATCTAAGTATTACACTGCCATTTTTGTAGAACATATTTCCTTGCGACTTTTGACATTCTTTTTAGTTTTTCGAAACTTTTAAATATTTTTAATTACCGATATATTTTGATAACATTTCATATTAGTCTAGCTCTATCATGCGTTTTATCACACATGGAAGGATTCTTTTATTTTCAGATAAATAACCATCAAAAACTTCTAAACCTTTAGATTTTATAACAGATTTTCCAAATTATCTATCCCTAACATGATAATGTATAAACAATTTCAAATTGCATTTCAAAAATCAAGGATGCAATGAATATTTATTTTGACGTGCATTTGTAGTTTTTAAATCTTTAAATTTTCTTAGGGTGGAAGGGAAAAGCACATAAACCTTGACAAAAATGCATTGTGTATACATCTTGACTCTCATTTATCTTTGGATTGTGAGAATATTCACTTTTAACACCTTTTAAGATTTCAAAACATAAAGGCGATAAGGAAGTAATGGTAGCTTTTCATTTCAATGATTCGGTTGAATAGCTCCTAAGCAATTCATTAAAATTAGCATTTTCTTGTTTTATAAAGGGAAAGCTGCAAATAGTTACGTGTGACAAATTCAATTCACAATATGAAATTGTGTACGTCGCTGAAATGTGGATGGAGGGGCTGAGGTGGCTCCCACCCCCCCCCCCTCCTCCTGGAGACTGAAAGCCCCATTTGGAACAAAACAAATGCTAAATAATGAGTGAAGGCTCACATAAGCTGTTCCGACATTAGCTGAAATGTTGTAAGATGGAATATTTGACTAGATTAAAAAATGGGCGAATTTTCCCGCTCACTTGAACAAATATGTATAATGCATCCATGGGGCCTGAACATGAAATATCAGTTGTGGGTTCAGCTATTCAACAAGAAAGGTATATTGAAAATATTTAAGCAGTCCCCCTCCACCCTAAAACAAATGCCCAGAAAAGTTGTTTTAACTCTGAATAAAAGTGCTTAAACCCTCATAAGACACCCCCAAACAACAAAAACAACAAAAATAGGAAGAAGGTGTGGATAGTACTGGAAAATGCTTCTTTATGAAGTAGTCTAAAAAACAAGGTTCCAAACAACAACGAAATGCAATTTTTTCTCTCTCTCTGCTCTACGCGGCCCTGCATACTAATGAAAAGTATTTGGAAGGTCGTCTCTCAACTGTAAAATTTCCATTCTGGAAATGCAAAACGTTTTCATTCTCATTAGGAGAGGGGAGGCTTTAATTTCCTCAAGTGCGTCGACCTCACCTCCCTCCCCCGTAGTGCTGCTGCAGCTGCTGCAACCCTTTATCCGCTTCCAAATCCTAGTCCTTCCACTGTACTCCCCCCCAAAGCCCCACAACATTATAGTGTTTTATAGGCAAGTATGAAAACAACAACAACATCAGCTATAGTAACAACACCAACATTAACTAAAACAACAATAACATCTGCAGCAGACAGGCGCAGATCCAGGGGGCCGAGGGGCCCCCCCCCCCCCCCCCCCCCCCCCCCAAAAAAAAAAGAGGAGAGAGAAGGAAAAGAAGGGAACGGGAAAGAGAAGCAAAGGAAAAGAAAAAAAAAAGGAAGAAACAAAGATACGGGGGAAGCAAGTAGGCCGAGGACCGAATCGGCCCTGCCCCACTTTTAAAGCAAAAGTTTAGGATAAAATACATGTGAAAATGCAGAGAACCCTTCTTTCGGGCAAAACAGACACCTAAAAAGCCGACCGCCCCCCCTCCTTTTGAAAAATTCTGGATCCAGTCCTGTATCTGCAAGAATAAAACCCAGTTTATGTACCATTTAGCATTAAAGCATTAAAACAGTCTACAGGAATGTATTTTTTTCGCTCTCTCGCTCGCAAAAATGAAATTAGCATCGCTGTATTTAACACGAATGTGCACGCCCCGACCTGCAATAATAACGCCCAAACGTAATTCAAATTCAAATTCAAATTCATGTTTATTCATTTCCAACAGAAAACAGAAATATGACATTTGCATAGACATAATTAGGCCTAAAGAAGAATTTTTTTGGTCGCTCGCTCGCCAATTTGGAATTGATATCGATTGCCTCAAGTACCGAGGCCGCTCCCGACCTTTACCAATATATCAAAGTTTATGTATCAATTATCATTATAAGCAAAGTGTTTTTTTTTTTTTTTTTTTGCTCACTCGCCAAAATGGAATAAACATCACCTTAAGCACGATATCGTCTGCACTCTGCACCAACTGGCAGCTGAGCATCAAAACCCATGCAGCCAGTTTATGCTGCCAATATTAAAAGACAAAGGTTTTTATTTTAGCTCGCTCGCTACGCTCGCTCGCCAAGATAGAATTAACATCGCCGAAAGCATTATTGTGCTCACCCAGACCTGCAACAATAAAACTCACTTTATGTTCCAAATATTATTACAAGAGAAGTGTTTTTTATTTTTTTTTTCGCTCGCTCGCCAATTTTGAATTAATATCGGTCGCCTCAATCACGTTACTGTGCCCGTCCCCGACCTTTAACAATAAATCAAAATTTATGTACCAATCATCATTAAAATTGATTTTTTTTTTTTGCTCGCTCACTCGACATAATGGAATTATCATCACCTGAAAGTACTGTCTGCTCCAACCGGCAGCATCAAAACACATACAGTTTATGCTGCCAATATCAAAAGACAAAGTGTTTTTATTTTCGATCGCTCGCCAATATGGAATAAACATCGCTTGAAACACTATTGTGCCCGTTCAGACCTGCAACAATAAAAACCAGTTTATGTTCCAAACATTATTTAAAGAGAGGTGTTTTTTCTTCACTACGCTAGCTCGCTGAAATTAAATTAACATCGCCTTTAACAGGATAGTGCCTGCCGCGACCTGCAACAACTAAACCAATGCAGTTTGCCCTGCCAATATTAAAAGAGAAATGTTTTTATTTTCGCTCGCTCCCGAAAATGAAATTAACATCGACTTAAATATGGTTGTGGCTGCCCCTCCACGGTCGCTTACCCCCCCCCCCCCCCCTTGACGCGGTATGCCAGGTACAGCGCTGCTTACGGCTCATGCAAGAGCCGATGTATGCTGATTAGGATTCACAAGTGTTTAGGGCGGGTTTCGAGAGAGATAGCGTACATAACCATGCATGGTGACACCCACAGAAAGTTGAACTAAACTTATTCATTACCGAACAAAACATGAAGAAGGAGTCCTTCGACACCGTAGGTGCAAATCTACATTAGAAAATTTTAGAAAATTTAGCCATTACAATGCTCTGTATGGACCTAAAATTCTCAGAATGTTCCCCCCCCCCCACGAGACCAAATGCCAGATACGCCACTGCATGACGTGTCAATATTTGACTCGCATGATATCAAATGTGCCCCCCCCCCCTAAGAAATCCTGGATCCGCGCCTGGCAGCAGAATCAACCTCGTCACCAACAATGATTTATTTGTTTACAGAAGGTGGAAATTACCAAATAACAGCAGCAACAGCAGCAACAATAATGACAGCATTAAACTAATTCTCCTTCTTATGTTGCAGTCACACCAACGAAACCGACTCCACACCGATCAAAACTACTAGTATTACGTTATATTCAATGACATACCATTGGTCGGTGTGGAGCCGGTTTCGTTGGTGTGACTGCGACATTAGGGTAAAAAATCAACAACAGCAGCGACAACAAGACTGAATAAGTTTTCTAAATAGGGTGGGAAACAACAAAAACATTGGCATCAGCAACAACACTAACAGCAGCAGGAACAATAAAACATGAACATGAGCAAAACCAGAACAATAGTAAAATGAACATGACTGAAATTCAAGACTGTGTGCTTCTTTTTCTTTTTTCTAATCACTCACTCTCTTTCGTTTATATCATGTTCACAGAAATATATATTTAAAGACGGGAGCTTAATAGTTTGCTAAAAATTAGACAAAGACACAAGATACAAACCAATTTCTTGTTAAATCTATCGGCATTTGTGGAGACTTACAAATAATGCAAATGAGTGAAGCGAGTGAGCGCTTCCAGATTTTCACTTTTTCTTTTTCTTTCCTTTCTATTTCCCTCTTTTCTTTTCCTTTCTTTTCTTCCTTTCATTTTTATCGTGTCTTCCTTCCTCCCCTTTCTCTTTTCCTTTCCTTCCTTCCTTGCCGACAAAGGTGGCGCACTTGCCAAATGAACTTTTTGGTGGGAGGGGGGTCTCACACCCACCAACCCCGCTAGCGACGACCCCGTTTCCTCTGCAAGTCATTCAAAGGCATTATTCTTTTTGCGATAGAGGTGCAGTATTTGCCGCTAGCGACGGGCCTGTTTCTCCTTTACAGTGCTTTGAGTCTCCCCTAATCATTGGATAGGAGGGACTGATGAGTCGGATGGGTTCTTCACTGGCTGGTAAATAAATAGTTAGAGTTTCATATTCCACAATTAATTTTCATATCGCGAAGGAATTTCTTCCATAAACGATACCTAAATTCCGGTTGTAATTTTTTTTTTTTTTTGACGCATTGTATAGTTCTGTGTACCCCCAAACGCGGTACTTCAGAGCTGAATGAACAGCCGAGGCTATACGGACCGGGAGCTGTGGGGGTAAAAGAGTCCCAGCGTGGGCAGAGTGAATGAAGGGGAACTTTTGGTACAAGGAGAACAATATCAGACTATATTTAATATATTTGTTAGGTATGGCTATTGACAGTGTACATAGGCCTACTTACCCCATCATTTGAAAGGGGACTGTATGTATCATTCACGCCGCATGTCAAATTGGAGAAATCTGGTCCAGCAAGCTCGTCTTTGAGGAGTTGGCAACCGTCCACGGGCATGAGATTCAGATTCACCTCTGGACAATCGTACAGCTTCGGCATAGAACATGTGCAATTATCGTTCTTCACATCACCTAAAATAAACGGCAGTGTGTAATTGCGTTCTTATCATATTTGGTATTACATTGTTACGTCTAGGACCCGACCCAAGACAAAGAGGTTACCGCTGGATCACCCCCCCCTCCCCCTCTTCAGCGCGTAAATTTGCAGCCAGGCAGATTTTTTTTTTTTTTTTTTGTCTACGTATCTGAAAGGAAGATCCAGATAAGCATATCACTATCATATTTTTTTCCTGGTGGCATCGAACATGGTTCAAAGGGAATGAGCTAGATGTGACTCCAGCCAGGCGCGGTTCGGGGTGGGGGTGGGGGGATTGGGGGCTCAATCCCCAAAATTGCTCAAGCCCCCCCCCCTAAAAGGGGTGATATAGGTGCAATTTACATTTTGTATATAATATTATATACATTACAAGCCACCAGCAGCACCATCCCAAAGTTTTTACTCCAAAACCACGCCTGACTCCAGCCCTTGAAGCTCCTTGCTAATATTACCCCTGATCACTAGATTACTAGCCAGCACACGAGTATGCACCGTCTTCGGGACCGAGCATTCCTACCATGAATACACACACAGCAAGGGCCATGGCAAGGGCAGTAAATCTGACTTTCCACAATCCTCACAGGTACCCATTTGCTCATGGGTGGAGAGTCTTGCCAAAAGGCGTTAGTGCTGCAGTGGGACTTGAACCGCGAACCATGTGATTCACCGTCCAGTGACGTGTCCACTACATCACGGCACCTCTACAAACACGACAAAGGTAGTTCATCTTATGAAGGAGAAACCAACAAATATTTTTGCATAGTCACATATGCCTTGACACTTAAAACATAATAACATCAGCGTCAAGATATAGAATACTGTTTAAAATCCTTCACCCGTTTTGTCATTTCTTGGTCGAGTAATAAGGGAACTTTAAATCAATGGATATCAAATACAGGATTCTTATAACAAAAATCTTAATACCCAGCACCGTTCCTTCAATTTCGCTAAATTATCATTAGCAAGAAAACGACTTTTGTAAGTGTAAACGTGTTTTTTTTTTCCACTGGCATGTACTTACAGTTTTCCTCGGCACGGGCTACCGCCAGAGTAGCGAGGAGACACAACCCAGCAATGATCTGTAAATTTGGAGAAAGAACAAATGAGTAGATATCTTTCATCTGATGGACATCAATAAGGACGTCATGAAATTTTCTTTTTTACAGGTTCACTATATGTGTTGATATCTCTTTCCTTTTAGAAATGACAGTGTTTTTTTGTTGTTTTTTTTTACTCCTAAAATGAAAGGCGCAATTTCGCAGTTTTGAACTTTGGTTTCAAATAAGGGCACTGAGCGGATTTGCCCCTCTGAATCTGACACACGTGGTCAGGACATGAACATTCTCATTTACACTGTCAGCAAATTTAATGATGAATGGGATAGGGAACCCTCCTCCTTACATCGTGACGACTTCAACCAAAGCTCCCCTCCAGAAAAAAAAAAAGAAAAAGAAAAAAAAAGAGAAAATGCGAGAAAGAGAATAAGTGGTTCTTTCGTAATCAACATGTGTACGCGTGCCTATCTTGAATTTACTAGACTAACATTTTACATGATCTGCTTATTTTAACAGTTTAGTGCCCCCTTTTTTATGCTTTCTTCATATTGCTTGTATAATCATGAAGTAAGTTTTGTAAACATGCATAAGATTTATTGCCAATTTAAATCGGTTGTTATATACATTATACTGGATGTTATTTTCATGTTGTATTTTTTTTGTTTTCATTCATGAGAAATAAGTAGAAAAATACTTTGACTTTGAAATGAAAATCCCTGAACATTGCGAATTTTTTTTGAAACCCCCCCCCCAAAAAAAACATTCATGCGTAATTTGTGAATATTTTCATGCGGTTCATAATGAATCCATAATATCATGAATATTATCCGATATTTAAAAAAGAAGAAATATGCCACGATTTACAGTTTCTAAATTCTAGCTGTGAACCCCCTTTCTCTCTCTACCGAACATACACCATTTTCCCCATTATTGTGTGTTTGTCTACATTATCGTCACATTACAGAAACCTTACGATCAGGTTTTATTTCTTCAGTGCGTGTATTTGTCAATATTTGTATATTAGAAGTTTCATGTGTGAGCGCTTGCAGGTGTGTGTGTTTGTTTTTCTTACAAGCCCGCCCCCCCCCCCCACCACCGGATAAATTTGTGTCGTCATCATGATCATCACTATTTGCAAAATTGTGATGATGATGATGATGATGATGATGGTGATGACGACGTCGACAACGATAAGATGATCATAATATTACCGATAATAATGATAATAACGATAAGAAGAATGATAATGATAATAACAACAACAACAACCCTCCTCGACTCTCTCTCTCTCTCTCTCTCTCTCTCTCTTCTCCTTCTTTCTTTCTTTCTCTCTTCCTCTGTACTTTGCCCATTCTTGCCTCTGTGTCTAAGCATTATTAGCTCCTTTCAGGCCTTCTCTCTCTTTCTTTCCATTGTGTTATCCATAATGAATGACAGACAATACCCCTCTGAAACTACTAATTATATTGGTTGCTCTTGCTAGTAAATTTGAATTCCATCCTCACGATTATTTTTTTTTCATAACATCATAAGGTCATAATGCATCAAGGTAGTCGCGTTCGTATAATATGCTAGCCATCAATTAAAAATGCCTACTCTGCTATCCATAACCATAACGTTTAGAGAGAGAGAGAGAGAGAGAGAGAGAGCCTGTTGTACAACACATGCTGCGGCGACAACCGCTCTGCGTCAGTTTGCAAACTAATCCATTATTGTATCCATGAAGGTTATACCTGATCCTAACCTTGTATCTTCGACCAATTAACGCCAGGTCCTGAGCTCCTGGCTTTTAAAATTTGATCCAAGTTTTTTTTTTTCTATTTATCCTCTCTCGAGGGACTTTATTTTTCATATCGATAAATATTTACATTAGCATAAAATCATGACGTCATAATAATATACATAATGTGAAAAAATAAACTGGCATAAATAATGAACTATATAACTGATAACAATCTTTCAACTTCATTTGTTTTGAATTTCCTCTTATTACATGTTAGACTAAAATAGGAAAGAATTTCTATCTTTAATTCTTTAAATAAATATAAAGCATGAATATTGTTTTTTTGTTTTTGTTTTTTTTTGCTACCAAAACAATCTCTAATATAGTTTCTATAAATAATGAATTGGGCAAAATTAACGAGATTCATTTCTTTTTCTTGTATTTTATAACCTATTAATAACATTCGTTCATTCATAACAATTCTGACATTAAGTAAATTATCGATTAATCTAATCAAAATCTTCCAATATAACGAAACTTTTTTACAAGTAAACAGAAGGTGATTGCTTGTTTCTGGAGTCTTACAAATATTACATAAATTGTCATTCTTAATCTTCCACTTACATAAATTGTCTTTACAAGGTAATATCCTATGGAGAAATTTGAAATTAAACTGCTTGATTCTGTTGTCGTTTACAAAGTAAAATTTATAATAAAGTACTGGCTTCCAGTTAAAATCATCTGGTAAATCAAAATAGGCATTCCAAAAATAAATACACTGCAGTTCTTCTTTATTTTTTTTCTAACATCATATTATAATAGTGTTTTGCTCTCATGCCCGCTGCTTTAATAGAGTCACCTGTTGCCATTTCAATGGTATTAGAATCCGCTTCAGACGGTGAACTATTTACATTTTGTGTCCTGTTACGTAACTTCTGTAACCAAAAAATGGGAAATGCACTTTTTAACTTTGATAATTTAAAGGATGAAAGTAATTCATTTTCTTGAAAGTTAATATAAACTGAAACAACTTTTTTCCAGATACCATTTATAAGACTTGTTTCACTTTGAAAATGTTATTTTGTATCCAGTTTTGAAAATGCAATAATTCATTCCGATATTTTATGTTACTATTATAGACCAATTTCACCTCCGGTTTATGCATTTGGCCCTCTATCGGCGACGCCATTGCTGCGGTGGGCAAGCGCGCTGACCACGATTGGCTCTGTGTACAAAATGAATGTAAGATATGAGATATGCCCCGATATTGTTCCATTTACTTTATTCTAGATCAAGAAAATAAAGCATGGATACATGGGTAGATGAGGTAAGACAATGGTCATATCTGACGGATGAAGGTATGATGTATTTTTGTACTTTCGTTGGTTTTTCAACTCAGTTTTGTCAGTAAAAGTTCGATTGCAGCATAGAAGCCGTATTAAACGGGAGCTCTAAATCTTACCCTGTTTACAAAGTCATGTTTTCACTCATTAAATTTTACGCCAAAGTACATAATGATAATGTTTCTTTCTGTTGATGTTTTTACCCACTGGCGACGAATTCCTTCACACTGCTTACGGAAACCTGTGTAAGGAGTACAGCTTCTCACACAAACAGGCTTCACGAGTCAATTTAAGCGAGTGAATTTCGCACTCAGTTAGCTTCCAATTTTTAAACTTTCTCTAATTCTTGTGGCATTTGAGCACCGCACAGCTGCGACCTCTACTTCCCTGATAATTTCTCATTGCAAATATTAAAATAAATCTGCATATACTGGTCAAAATAGACAAAAAAAAATTCGAACGAATGTACATAACGCGCTATTGACTTGTGTACTATAAAAGTTGGAGCGCCCACCGCAGTATGTCGAACTGTGTCGAACAGTCTGCTGCCCACATGCGTTGTGAAATTGGTCTATACCAGATAACTTCATTTTCAATATCTGTTACTTTAAACATATCGACGTATTTTAGTTCAGCCCAGGAACAAAACATGTCAACATAAAGGTTAGGCAACTTTCTTTTCTTACAAATATTATACATATCACTCCTTTTACAATTAAAATTCAAACAAAAAGGAAACTCCCCAATTTTCTGGGTCCAATATTTGAACAAAACTTTCCAAGAACTTTGTTCATTTGTCAAATATTTATAAATCCACGACAGACGGAGTGATCGCAATTATGACTCTAAATCTATCATCCCCAATCCTCCTTCTAATTCAGGCTTCCGTTTCACTTTTTCTCTTTTAGAATTCCATAAAAATGTGTAAACTAGTTTATTTATACGTTTTATTATTTTCGGAGGTAGTGGAACTGCCGTGGCTATATGTACTATTTGGGATATAACTAACAATTTAATTACAACGACTTTTCCATATAAATGATAGTTTTCTCATTTTCCATGAATCCAGTGTATTTTTTATTTTCTCAACTTTACTTTCCCAATTTAAGTCTTGAACGGCAAAATTATTTTTACCTAACATATACACCAAGACACTTTATTGGATCCTCAGTAAAACATAAATTTTAAACTTCAACGTAATTCATATTTAATTGCATGAAATTTGATTTGGTCCAGTTAATTTTTGGTCCCGCATATTCTCCAAACGTTTCTACTTCTCTCATTATCATGATTATTTCTTTAACAGATCAACAGAATCAGTAATAATAGTCGTATCGTCTGCATATTGAACGATGCGTATGTCTTTAAAATCAAATTTGTTTTCATTAAAGTATGGAACTTAAATTCCCTTTATTTTACAGTTTTGTTTAATTTTCATAGCTAAAACCTCTGCAACAATTATAAATAAGAGTGCTGAAAGTGGGCATCCTTGCCTCGTGCCTCTTTCTATTGCAAATTTCTCTGATATCCAACCAAAATTTAAGACACGGCCGTGAGCAACGTTATAAAATGTTTGTATCCATCTCAGAAACGAATCTTTAAATTTAAGTTCACGTAACAGGAACAACAGAAAATTGTGATCTATAGTATCAAATCCTTTTTTGAAATCCAAAAATATCATAACAGCTGGTTTATTTTCAAAAAAGACAATAATCAATAGAATCCTGGATAAGTCTAATGCATTCAGAAACTGAACGATTAAAAAAAAACAGCTTGATCCTCTGATACAAGTTTTTAGATTACTTTTTGTAATCGTATTGAAAGAATCCGAGCTGCAAGTTTGTAATCAATGTTTAACAGCGAAATAGGTCGCCAATTGTCTAAAACATTTTTGTTACCTTTCTTATATAATAAAGTAAGAATCGCTTGACTTCGTGTACAAGACAACTGTTTCTTGTCGTAACCTTCATTCAAACTGTCAATTACCATATGTTTGATTCCCCCAAAAGCATTTATAAAATTCAACGCTGAGTCCATCATGCCAGGTGATTTGTTCAATTTCATTGACTTCAAAGCATCCCAGCATTCGTTCTCTGTAATTCTTCCCTCACATAAATTTGCATTTTCCTCAGTCAAAACATTTAAATTGATATCAGATAAGTAGTCTTTACACTTGTCAAACCCAGCCCCAATACTATTTCCTTTATAAAGATTACAATAGTATTCTTTTATGCCAGTCAAGATCTTCTCAAGGCAATCTATTTCTTTCTTTTTTCCTTTTGCTTTTTCAAGCTGAAGAAAACATTTTGTTGACTTTTCACCTAACTCAAGCCATCTTGACCGAGATCTAACAAATGCGCCTTTGCACTGATATTCATACCATTTGTCTATTTTTTGTCTCAAACACTTCATTTTATCTACATCATACGCACATAAACCTTCATCTATTTTCTTACACAAGCTATTATACTCACTTTCCATATTGGCAATATGTTTCCTCCTTCTCCTATTGATATCAACTGTATATTTCATACTAAATTCTTTAACTTTAATCTTACACATTCCCACTTAAGTTGTTTGTCAAGATGACTAAATTCAATATTAACCTTACGAATAATGCGTTTTACATTTTCTTTATATATTTCATATTCAAGCATAGAATTATTTAGTTTCCAGCAACCATTTCCTCTGCTGCTGTATCTTAAGTTTCATGGATACCCCGTTATGATCACACTTCAACACTGGTTTTATGGTTTTATGTCAACTGAACAGATATATGAAAAGTGCTCTTTCGACATTAGCCAATAATCTAGCCTCGAATAAATGTTTAATGACAACTGTCGCCATGTAAACTGTCTTCTCTCTAAAAACATTTTCCTCCACACATCTATTAGGTTGTTACTTTTTCTAAATTTTACAAAGTTCTTTTTTGGTAAGTATGCATATGACACCCCGCTTGTGTCCAGTTTTTTGTTCTGTACACAATTCCAGTCCCCACCCGCTATAATAACATCGTTTTGTTTTCTAATCTTTTTACCCATGTACATAGTGATGAATAAAAATGCTCTTTCTGTGTATTCTTTGCAGGAGCATACACATTCAAACATAAATGCATTCAATCCTGATATGAAAATCTTAATGCTACAGATCTACCATCACCTTTGTGGTACGTGTCTCAGTCACAGTAATAGGGAGGTTTTCCCGAACTGAAATTGCTACGCCTTTGGAATGGCTTGTGCCATGATCAAATAGGCAGAGTCCTTTCCATTCTCTAGATACATTATTTTCTACACTTCTTGACAAAAATGTCTCTTGCAAAAAGGCTATGTCGCATTTTTGCCGATGAAGCCAAAATAATATTTTCTTTCTCTTAGCGCTTCACATATCACTCGTACATTTAAAGTCATAAAGTGAACATTATCCGCATATTTACCTTTAACATTTTCACAGTTACTTTTTCCTTCGATCATTGTTCTGTCAATGTAAACTTTCTGTTCTTGTACTCACATTATTCTGGAGTTTATTTATTTTTCTTTGTTGACTTCTTCTTTCAAAGGCATTTTTCCTTTCGTACTGGAAGATCTTGGTGGAGACTCAGGGGACAAAGATGAGTCATTCTCACTACTTTCGCTTGATTGGTCTTCGTGGTCGATGTCGATTACTTCAGCGTGCTTATTGGCATCGCGGTCTTGACGTTGACTAAGGGATCTCGCGTTGATCGCTCCATCCGATGCATACGCATAAGATGATTCCTTACGTGAGGCTGATCGCGTTAATCTCCTAGGTGATCGAAGATCCAATGCTTCGGCAGAGGCTGAGTCGACGTTGCTATTCTGCGACGACAGAGTGGGAAGCTTCGAGATGAAGTCTGCGAGACGAGTTTGACTTATCTTGTTGGTAGATTGACTGGTTTCGTCCTGCGTAATGCTGATACCCTCGGGGGCAGTATTTGGATGAGAAGAAGCGTCAGGCATTTCTAGGTTGCTAGGTATCGCTTGATGGTTCTCCGGGCATGCATTTTTCATATGCCCGGACTGTTTACACACTTGGCATTTCACATCGTTTTGACATCTGGAGACATGGTGGCCTAGTTGTAAACACCTGGAACAGGTTGCCTGTGCGCCGTTGGAATACTCAGGTTGCCCAGAATGATATACACGAGCCATGAATATATTTCCAAAGACAAGCTTTCTAGGTAGAGGTTGAGTTGGTGGAGAAATATGAAGTACACGGTCCCCGTTTAAGCAATTAGTCAATTGCCCATTGACTCTCAATTTCTGGCGATAGATATCTCCATGGATCTCGTACTTCATGGCCTGTAACTGGGCCCTAATGACATCATCGCTCACTGATAGCGGTATATCCTTGATAACGATTCTCGTAAGGTTTTCATCCCTTGACTTGGTAAATGGGTTCACGTCATAGACAGGAAGGCTTGCCCCGCGTAGCGCCAGCCCATTCGATATCAGCTCTACACGATCAGAGTGTGAGGTCAAGTATATGCGCCACAGTTGTCGAATTTGCTGTATTCCGGCGATGTTATCTCCATTCAACACCTTTGCGAGGCAAACATAAATTTCCTCACCTGTAATTGGTTTCTTGTCCTCATTCTTTATACTGTAATGTGTTTCTGGGTGTGGTATAGATTTCACAGCATACATATTGTAGATCTCAGTTCAAAAACGCCTAAAAACAGAAATACCGTTTTAGGTCAACAAAAATATCGCTGATTTCTGCAGAGAATCCTAATAGATTTTTGATGCACGAAAGTTAACAAGCGGATGGCTATTCCTTTCGGTGATATTTCTAGATATTTTATTCTGAAAAGTAGAGGATGCAAAAAGACGTCTTGACTAGAGTACCTACATAAAGAGAGTAGCGACATAGACGTCCTACTTCTTGGGAAACAAAATGGCGTTCAAATTCTTTCTATTTCGAACACCCGTTTGCTTATCGGAATTGAATAGAAATGTTGCGTAACAGGGAAACAAAATGGCGTTCAAATCTTGGGTTGTCGCTACTCTCTTTATGTAGGTACTCTAGTCTTGACGCCGTTGTAGCGCCCTCTCCCAAAACTTTGATCCAAATTTGATAATTTACACTTTTATACAATACCACCTGTAAAACCACATACTTGGCAGAGCAGGTGCCTCAGTAACATATAACTTTTTTTTACTATGATCCCAAGGATATGCCAAGTACTCGGCCCATTCAGAACAATAGACCTGTTTGCTAATGTATATTATGTGTATATATATCTTGAAATAGTCCACGTATTGGCATAAGTAAACAAACAAACCAACAAAAGTCAATGAGAAGAGTTTACTCAATAATGTATTGTTAATTGCCAATAATATATATATATATATATATATATATATATATATATATATATATATATGTATATGGGTATATATATATATATATATATATGTATATGGGTATATATATATATATATATATATGTATATGGGTATATATATATATATATATATATATACACACACACATATATATATATATATATATATATGTATATGTGTATATATGTATATATATATATATATATATATATATATATATATATATGTATATGGGTATATATATATATATATATATATATATATATATATATATATACATATATATATCTGAAGAAAGAGGCGGCGGGACGTTGCGAGTATGTTCACTCTGCCTTTGTTATGCCGAGCTTTCGACCCTGTGACAGGTCTTCCTCAGGTCTTGATATACAAAACAAAAATTAATAAAATAAAACAAAATGAAACAAAATGTGTTTCATTCATTTTGTTTTATTTTAATTTTTTTTTTATTTACATAGCAAATAAATCTGGTTAAGGCCTAGCAGCTGAAAGCTTATCGATCTTGTGGTCCAGACCTACGTCATCTTGTACCATACCCTTTTTTGTCTCACGTATATACATATAAAATGGTACAACCGGCTGGTACATACATTCAAACCTCTCCCGCTATATATATATATGCCCATGAACAGACGTGTTTTTTCGTCTGTTTCAGAAACGGATTTTGATTTACATCTTTTTGTCACACTGTGGGCACTGACGAAGAGTGTGACTTCGCCTTTCATTTTTGAGAGCTATGCTCCGTTTTCTTTTAAAACCTATGATTTTATTTTTTTATGGCATTCTACTACCAACTCTGATTCCTGTATTTTCCAGATGCCACGCAGACTAATTTTCACTTTTATTTAGGTATTTTTTACCTGTTTACTGCTACCCTATGACTGTTGGCGGTGAGGCCCTTTTCAGATTTTCCTGTTTTGGAGCCGGAGATTCGCCATTGTCATCTTGCAGTCATGACAACGCGTCTTGGGATGCGTTATTTACTTCGCGCCATCTCCATCTTCAGCGCGTTGATTTCTTTTGAAAGGTGAGTTTCACAATCCGTCTGCCCATTAACAGACGTGTTTTTTCGTCTGTTTCAGAAACGGATTTTGATATACATATTTACATTTCTCTCCAGAAGCCTTGGTTACCAAATCTGGAGTTAACATGTTTTTTTTTTTTTTTTTTTAATTTTTTAGCCCTCCATAGGCTATTTTATTGAGTTAAATAAACATTTCACAACGTAGAAAAATGTATTTTACACTCAAATGAAATACAATACTTTACATTTCTCTCTTTTAGTTTTAAACAAACAAAGATTTAAGTGACTGCCATTTAGCAACAAATTTGTTATGTGTACCTGAAATAAGATTAATATATCTCTCATCTTCATAATATTGAATAACCTTTTTCTTTATGATACTAAAAATAGGAATTTTATTATTAAGCTTTTGTACGAACATTTGTTGTTTGATCAAAATTACTATGCAATTTAATGCATCATTTCTCTTTTCTTCAAAGCCAAAAATTATATTTCTTCAAAGCCAAAAATTATATTAACATGTTGTGCATAATGGCATCTGAATAAAAGAAACCCAACTTGCATACATTATGTCACTGTTGATATGTCGGGCAAGCTAGTCTTTGGCAAGCCTATCAGTTGTCGATGGAAAGTTTTGTTCTACAAGTATGCATGAAATTAATAGGCAGATTTGTTGTTTGAACCGTCAAGCTATAGCTCTTAGACCCCCCCCCCCCCAAAAAAAAAAAAAAAAAAAAAAAAAAAAATGCCAGGTGCTACTAAACGCTTTTCATCACACTACCTATGATTCCGACTAAGGAGCTCAGTCAGTTTTATATTATGATAAAGGGTTTAGTAAGGTTTGGTGTTAAGTCAAGGCGAAAGAATTCGATACACTCTAAAATTCCTTAGATTAGAAATTAATCTACGTTGATTGTAATTAGGGGCCACTCCAAAATTAGATTAAGAAATCATGATCAATAAATTATATATCTATAAGATTAAGATTTTTAAACAAACTCTGGAGTTCATGATTTCAGTTGAAAAAATTAAGAGTTCTAGGTTGGCCCTACTGCGCAGAGTCAGGAAGTATCTTACCATAGATAGTGCCAAACTTCTTGCCAATTCTCTTATTCTTCCATATTATGACTATTGTAGTACGTCATGGAGTAATTGCAATAAAGGAACAAAAGATATCCTAATAAAGCAACATAAGCAGATGGCAAGAATTATCCTCAAAGCTAACATGTTCACTCCCACATCCGAAATGTTCCGTACCTTAAAATGGATCGATATGGAAAATAGATGGGAGTTCCAGAAAAGTAAGCTATTGTTCGACATTATGAATAATAGTGCACCATCTTATTTGCATGACATGTTCACATTATCCGTCCATACTCACAGATATAGTACAAGAAGCTCCGAGAATTATGGTGTCATCATTCCAAGAGTAAAAACGGAATGTGGTAAACGTGCCCTATCAGTTGATGGTGCTTTACTTTGGAATAGCCTACCCCCCTCAGTGCGAAATGCCCAGAGTAAGAATGCATTTTGTTCCCAATACTTGAAATGGTGCTCTCCTGGGGAATAGCCCCCTCGCTCACTGCGGGATGCAGAGTATTATGTTAGGACCGAGATCAGTATGTGAAACAGAGATTTATGTACTAAGACCTGTTAACTTTTTAGTTTTTCATAAGTTCATTCCGGACAAGTAAATTTTGGCATATCGTATCCACACTTAGTTACCTGTATCTAGATTATTATGGGGGGGGGGGGGGTATGCTTCCATAACTTCATTTGAATTTCCTTTCCTTACAATACTGGTTGAAATCTATTGTATTTAGTCTTGTTCTCCACTTCCTCACTTTCATCTTGTTTCATGTATTTAGTTATGTTTATTTTGTTTGTTATGTTTGTTATTTTGTTATGTTCTTTTGTTTGTTTGATTGTTATTTTGTATATATTTGTTTACAGGGCCCCCTGAAAAACAGTACAAGATTACTGACGGGGCTACCCTGTATAAATAAAACGAAATAAATAAATAAAAAAATAAATAAATAGTGCATTCTTCAAGAGTGGCATTATATTGAATAACCATTTTTGTACCGCAGGATACAATGGCCGCCGAATGCCGAATAATACATTCAATTCTTGAAAATAAAAGAGGGAAAGTCCCTCCCCCACGGAAAAATATCAATGTTAACTTAAAATGTGCATGACAATTAACTCTGAAAAGCTCTTTGAAGACGATTGTTTAAAGGCGCAATCACACATCGCCGATTCAGACGGCAGTTCACGGCAGTTTGAGAACCGCCGTGAACCGTATCGAAGCGATGGTGGAACTCTTTAAACGCGTTTCGAATAGTTTTCAACCTCAGGGTTTATGGCGGATGAGTGACGGATGACTCAGGTTTCTGTACGATGTTTACACGGTCTTTTGCGGTTCACGGCGAATAGCCGAACCGCCGTAAACCGCCGTCTTAATCGGCGATGTGTGATTGCGCTGTAAGGTGTGTTATTTCCAGTTTTTTTTAATGTACTTGTAGTCATAGACATTTCTAGAAGATAAATCATTATTCATAGTTTGTTGTAATAAAAAACCCACAACGAATCATAGTAATCATTGAAAATCTAGAAGAATATTCCATATCATTTTATGAGTCTTGTTACTAGCATTTTATTTATATAATTTTTATTAAACAGTCTCTGTTTAAAGTTGTATAGATTCACGTTGAAGTTACTTGAATACCAAAGCCCGTTGAAATTTCTGGTATGTTGTACATTCCAACTTGACCTTGTATTGACCTCGAATTCAATAGTCCGAAGTCTGGAAAGATTATGTAATTGACATAGCAAAGAGTGTTAGTGACCTGTTTACAGCTTCACAGATATAAAAGTAGTAGGAAAGAATCTAGGTTTTGTTTTCATCCAGAAAGGAAAGGATATTATTTCAAGAGTATTCTAGATTAAAGCTCACACACCCACAGTATGTATTCATATTTACGTATTTACAAACATCTCCCCGAACATGTTTGTACTCTCTTAAACAGGGGGTGTTGAATTTTAATCTCAATATTATATAATTATCCAAAAAGATCTGTGAGAGACATCCATAATTTCCTTTCAACAGAATATCTCCTCTACCACCATTGACCATGTTTACTGACCCAAACTCTGGAACAACTGAGAAATGATTCTAAGACCCCTTTTCACTCGGTCTTTAATTAATCGAAAACGATCTCACTTTCTCCTTAGTCTATCTTATAGACACGACGATGAATTGCTCTGTTATCACAAACTGAATAGACGAAAGTCCAAGGACAAAAACCAGAGATGTTTTCTCTTCATAAAAAATTATTTAGACTCAGATTAATTAGTATTCTACAAGAACCATATTCACAATAGATCTATGGATACGACAGACACCAGAATAGAGGAGACGTCAACTGTACACATATCAATCTAATTTCAAGTAAAAAAAAAAAAAAAAAGTGAAATCATGAGCCGTGAAAACAAAGTTCTAAACTCA
>CM057164.1:16212305-16225573 GCA_029962745.1 Echinometra lucunter
TCTGAACTTCCTGCATTTGATTTATCTAACCGAAAATACGTTTTATTTCATTTTTTTCCGATTCCACTTTTTTCCACGAAAACAACAGATAAACTTGCAACGACTTACATTTTCCATAATTATTAGGTATTGTATTGTATTTACTTATCGACTTCATTGATATAAATCAATATCCTGTTCTTTTCTTATATAAACATAAACATGAACAATTATAAATCGACATTTTTATAAAGATAAAGCAGATAACGTTAACATTGTTAAGTATATAAACAAAAAAGCCATAAACAAAGGCAAAACAGAACAGAAAGATTGTAATTGTAGCTGTTGATTCACAAAAGTTCAAATCTCTATTCCCTTTTCCTTTTTTCCCCAAGTGAAATATAGAATCAAACTTAAATAAATATTGAATATATAAGATCAAATAATTAGATAATAATTATAAGAATATAGGACAAATAATTAGAAATGATACAAAAATCTGGACCGAGTCTGAACCGAGTTTAAAAAAAAATGTAGGCCTATTATTACGTCGTAAGGAATAAATGCTAACGGAATTATGGAGGAGACCGTAAAAGCAAAGCTTGTGATTTGTTATTACTGTAAAATTGCGTAATAATTTAGAAAATAAAAAGGATATACACCCGACAGAAAACAAAAGAAAATGACTCAATACAACACAAATACAAGGATGGCACAATGATGGAGTAGCCTTCTGCAGCTTAGTTGCTGTTTGGGCGTAGGGCGCCCTCAAAGTTTGATTTTTTTTTCTAAATTCACAAATTCATCCTTCAATTTACACCATTAGTCCCAACTGGTACGATGATTAAAATTAGTGATATTGTAGACATTTTCCAATATTTCAGGGCAGCCTCAGTGAAATTTCACTTCCAGAAGGTTATCTGGTCAAAATATGATGGTGAAAATGAAGATAACCATCATTTTGCAACCATTTAGGAACACATAGTGACTCACACCGTACATTATGGGCAACTATCTTGAAAACTAGAGATGACATGAAGCTATAATAATTCTACATAGTTCACAATAGATTTTTCAAGGTTAATGCATTTAAGTAAAGTGATATCTTGACCTTGAAGATACAAAAAATACAATATTTATATAATATACACAAACAATTCGTGGTTCTCTTCCATAATTGGTATAACATTCCCATAAATGCGTATTGTGGTCAGCATTCATGAGATATCAACATTTTCCAGTTAAAAATGTGCTACTGATCTCATTTTCTAATCTACGTGTATAAAAGTGAAATATATATATATATATATATATATATATATATATATATATACATGTATATATATATATATATATATATATCCACGAATTCAAATGATAACTCATTAAAAAGCAAACAATTTACCTTTACCTGTCATCAAAGGAAGCCATGCCAAAATAAACCCCAGCAAAAATAAAGCGAGCGACTATATAGCCAGCAGACAGCATCGCTAAGCACTATTTCAGGAATGGCTCTCTTTAAAACTACTGCTTTTATGAGGATTAGATTGCAGAATATACTATAGCCAGCAAAAAATAGTTTAAGCAACAATATGGGTGTCGATTTGGGGAAGGGGGTGGGGATATATCCCCCAATATTGTTGGTAGGAAGATGGTCTGCATTAACACTGCCCCCAATAATTCACAATTAGAAATGACATAGCCTATGCAATTCCCTAAGAGTATTTAAAAAATAAAAATAAAAAGGGAAGGGCAAATGGGGGGGGGGGAGAATTTCAAAGTAAAAAGGATAACGAAAAACATTCCAGCACTGGCTCGCTTCCCTAGCTCACATTTTAAAGTATCTCTAGTTGTGGTTAGATCGGCTTGCAACTTGTTTCTCTCTCTCTCTTTCTCTCTGCAAGGAGTCAAGTCAAACATCGAGAAGAGCTAAAACAGAAGAATTTTTCATGAGCTAAAGGGCTGTGACCAATGACCTATTCCTATCTCACCAATATGAGAATGGAGGAAGCCGATGAAATGTATTACTAGAATGATGAGATTGAAGTGACAATACAAAACCCTGTTCTTAGCACAGTATATTTTTAAATACCCATCTTTCTCTTTCTTGCTACACTCACCTATCAAATCTGAAAATAAAAATATTTCAAAGGAATCATACACTCTTATTCGCTAAGCAACAAGTTTGAATACAATAATGCTTTTACAGCAAAGTGTCCAACTGTCCTCAAATTCTGTGGGAAGATGTACTTCATCACAATAATTATTTTAGAGGCAAATCTACATCTGAAAGAAAATGAGTCCGTAGCTTGTTTTGCTTGCTCATATAGAAACAGAATTGTTTTGGATGGCAAGCGATGAGCCAAATAGCGTTATATTTGGCAGTTAGGTGATCGAATATACAAAAGTTTGAAGCTATCAAGGAGTGTAAAGCTTTTCTCACTCGCTGCACTCACTCGTATAGCATTTAAATACAGAACAGTTGGGGAACACTTTTTCGCCAAGCGTGTTTTCCCTTATCTCCCTTCGCTTGCTCGTATTATTTTGAAAGGTGGTTTAGAACAGCAAAAGATTAGACCAGCGAGGTGCTAGAATAGAGTCATAATATGCAGTGAGATGACTATACCATCAAAACATTTTGACCATGAAATAATACTGTATCATCAAAAGAGTGTATTTTCCTTGCTCACTCGTAATATACAAAAACAGGGTGGTTTGGACTGTAAACAGAAGACCATAAGCATAAGAGGTACTGAAAAGGTTATAAATCATTCGAATCTCTTATTCCTAGTCCACTGTAGAGTGTGTTTTGATGACAAAAAACCCATTTATTTATTACTCGCTCATCCACAAAATAAAAATGCTGTGGTTCATACTTTTAAAAAGTGTCAACTAAACTAGAAAGCTTACAGGTCCCTAAACATTCCATTCAAGTAATGGGGATTACCCCTTCGATATCATTTGAAGGCTATTTTTGTTTGGCTCATGGGATGAATGGTAGAATAGACTAAGAATGCAATAGACCTGTGAGCAAATATAGGTATTATACCCTCCATTCACAAAATTTAGTGATGCTCTGATCTCTGTACGTGCTCCTTTCCTTAATCAATCCTTCACTTTTTAATCCCTTACCCTTTCCCAGTCGCTTTCCTCCCCGCCTGAGGATATTTGGCATCAGTCCCCCCCCCCCCCCCGAACCCAAATCAAAACCCATGAGTATCAATATCTATATTTGTATGGAAAATTATCATTTGACTTTGAAAATATCATAAAATATAAAAAGTGTATTTTGGTGGTAAACAGGCATTTAAAATGCATGTTATTATCTAATATGCAAACAATCATTTGAACATTAACCTGTCTCTTATGATGGCTGAAATATGGATCAATTAACTGTAGCCAACAATAAAGTGGTGCTAAACACACAATTTCAGGAATTGGTCTCTTGAAAAGTACTAGTTATTCGGCTCAGCCGAGATTTGCAGAAATTTCAGTCCACGATAGGCAATGATATATACCGTAGATAAAATAGGAGATACTCAAATTAATCAGGAAAATTATTTTTTGGCCTTGAAAACATTAAGAAATAGCATTTTTGAAAGTATGTTTCTTCTGTAATTAGTATTGCAGTAACTGAATGCTTAATAAATGAATTTCATAACTAATTTCTGAACCTCAAATTCCTGATAAAGAGATTTGAGTACACATATAGTTTTTGTCAGCTACAAAAAGGTGAACATCATATGCTTTTCCTCCATAGTGTAAAGTGTGTGTGTGGGGTGTGGGTGTGTGTGATTGGAAAGGAGTCTATCCCTCCTCCCCTCCCCTGTCACATTTATGCTTGTTGTTTTTTGTTTCTAAATATCATCCTTGTAGAAAGAAAATCAATCACTTTCAATCTATTTTCTACTTGATTTTCAATGCAATATTGCATATAATGTACATGTACAAATAGACTGCTGGGGGCGCCATCTTGAAAATTAGCTGCCATTTTAAATCAAGACATCGAAACATAGTCATATCCTCAAACTAACCTCAGATCTGGATTCTCCATCCCAAAAAACCCTTAATTCCCAATTTTGAACATTCTAGGGATGTTTAAAGCAGGTAAACTCAAAATCCAAGATGGCCGCCAGCGGCCATTTTGGATTTTCGCGTATATCTCAAATTGCTCAATGCTGACAGAGCTCCAGCATGTGGATTGTTAAAATAGAAGGTCTGAACAGTCGATATCAATTAAAAAAAAAAAACTATAACATTCAAATGCAACCTTAGGCCTAAAATCCGGGTTTGGCTGCCGGACTATAAACATGCTAAAGGAGACATGATTATTTTATATACCGATAGCGCATTATTTGTGCTGAAGGAAAATACGATACGAGAAAAGTCGGCCTCGCGGGCCTTCGGTCAAGTGGGCGGACCCCGGCCGAGGTGATATATAATGCACGAGAGAAATTCTTTATTTATTGATGCACATTTTGGGGTATATTTGACGACGAATGAGCATGCACTATGCGTTATATGAGATGGGAAACTGATTGTGGGTTCGGAACTCACGAAACTATAACATTGTAGCATCCATTGATAAAGTGCAACGAACTCCGTATTATCGATAATTCCTAAATTATACAAATAATAATGAAGTATAATTAGAATTCTATTTAATAAGAAGAAGTACAAGTCGAAGAGGTTAGCATATCCCAGGTGTTCAGGCAGTGGAATCACACAAAGGAATTCAAAATAATTTAAAATTCAAATGAGGTATTGGCCGAACCCCTATAAAAGGCCGGCGTCTCGAGTGGTATTCATCTGTCAAAGTGAAAATATTTGTAGAAAAGGAGAAATGAAAAAACATTCTTGTCAAAAAGGAATCATTTGTGTTGTTTGAAAGAATTATCATTCATTGTATTTCACACTTGATTCTTTCATAGTAAACCGTCAATCAATGTGTTGTTCAAAACCTAAGGGAAACGAATTGTACAAAGTACAATCAGACAATGCGGACATTTTATTCGATTGAATGCTCTGAAAACAGTTGTTTGCAAACAATATTAAAGAATACTGCACATTTCGCCTGGAGGAAATATGAGAAGACACAAGCATGACAAAAGCAGCCGTTTGTCAGCTTCTGTGAATCAGGGAGGGAAAACCGAAACAATGTGAGAAGATAATTTGTTGCGAATATCTGATATTTTGGTTCATTCATGTCTGGAAATGTATTTAATGACTACCTTCAAATCAACGACCGTACAGAAGGTCTGCAAAACGAAAGATACAAACATCTATGTTTGTCATTAAGATCTTCTTTCAATGGAATATGAGATAAAATTCTAAGAAAAATCTCATGTCATAGACAAGCGAGACTGCTTTATTTGTTCAAGCAAAGAAAGGCCCCTGAATCAAGGTAACTTAAAGTGCCGACGTTTTTAAAACAAAAAGAGTGAAATAGGTATGTCTAGAGCAGGAAATACTGCCGTATCATTATCCGACAGATAAGATGAGTGGTCTCCTTTAAAATTCATTTATCAGTGGGGGCTCAAATGAGCAAAGTAGAATTCATTGTAACGTTCGGCACTTGGGTTTAAGTGCTTTTGTTTATGCTCCTTTGGGTATTTTGTGTTTATTTTGATACAGTATCACTGTACACGAATATTTTGCTTGCACAAATCATAATTCAAATGATTATTTTTCTTGCTGTATAATATTCTTACAGACGAACAAGAGGATGGTGAATATATAACATTTAATGTGTGTCGGAAGCAAGGAAAATTGTTGAAAATAAACAAGAGTTTATTGCACCAACTGGTCTTGTCAGCTAGTTATTGGACAGAGTCCATCTGAGATAATGAAACGGATTGACGGCTTTGACGCACATGGTCATTTCAGTCTGATATGTGTTGAGAATACAAAGAAGACTCTCCATAATAAAAGAGTAACCCGTCAGAATGACTATTCTTGAGTGATGTCATAAGATTTATACTGTCTAATATTGCGCCATATACCTGATATATCGTATCAAAAACATTTCAAGGCGTATGATGAAACTAACTTAGAGATAAAGGATGACCGTTTTCAAGTTTGATTTCAAACAATCCAAAGTATCTACCGAACCGATATTAAGAGGAAATATGTTCCGGAAAAACGGAGCAGCAATGCAATGAATCATCTTATTGCAAAAGATAAGCTATTTCTTTCATCTGTTCATCTCGATGCAAAAACGTACCGTATGCACAATAAACCATCCAACAGATCAAGCAATAGCTGATTAAAATCATCATCATGTTTTTATTGTTGTTGCTGCTACTGTTTACAAGCAGAAAACATTCAAACACTGTGAAATTGTATAATTTTCCTTTCGAGTCCAACGATATTATTCTTTCACACAATATTGCCAATGTCAGACTTAGCGTGTGATCATTATCGAGTCAAAATGTTAATCATTGTGGTTATCATTCAGTGAGCAATTAATATTTGCAAAATTATACGAACGAATCGCTGTACCCAGTCAAATTATGTGATGAATGGATATCATCAGTGAGTAACGTTATAACATAAAACTACACTCTGCAAGCTAGGCAGCAGCAGTGTATTTGTACCACCAATAATAAACTTAACTTGCTTGGAAAACATTCATGCATAATTGGCCGGAGCAAGTCTCTCTGTGATAAAATGAAATGAAAGACGTCAGAATATGCCTAAAGAGTCAAGTACCTTGCATTGAAATTAAGGGTATACAAATTCAAGTATTCTCCCTTTGTTTGATAATGCATCGGAGACAGTGGCGAAATTAAAAGCCACGAGCTCTGGATAATTGTTTTGAGTATGATAGACACAGGTCGCACAAAACAAGCATTCAACATGTTTGAGATTCTTTTTAAAATGATGCAAGTGTTTGAAAATTTTCTTTCGCTCATGAATGGAATATGACAAAGGTATTCTAAGCATGCTTAAGAGAAACAGTTGTGCATGGACGATGTAAGCATTCTTACGATCTCGAAATTTCAGTGTTTGGTTCAGTGAAATGAGAATAGTACAGTGCATGGTTGCACTTTCCAAACCATATTATGACAGAATGCATGTCATTGTATTGATTTTTAATGAGTTAACCAACAAGGGCTTTTTTTGTTGCTTAGGATATTAGTCAATCCTTTTCGATGCACACGATGCAGGTGATAATATTCAAGATGTTATATCGGATGAATTATTTGAGGGAATATCAAAGGTATGCCCTTTCATGGATGTTGTTTTAAAAACTGACACAACATCACCGCAGCCGACGAGAATTAAGCGTTGAACTCCGTAGCAAATTGGCAAGTTGAAGAAGGCCTTATTTATCTATTTACTTTCTAAGAATCACGGCAATGAAAAGCTCACATCTCAAAGCTTCATAATGTTAAGTAATACATCTCTTGAAGTAATCAGAACTTTATAAATCTGAAAGGTTTAATAAATATGATTTTACTTTTTCTTCTCAGTTGTTTCTTTTTAATTTGGAGTGGCTCCATGAACAGTACAATGGTCTGCCTCTGCTGTGCGTCATAATATGTCTGGAATAATTTAATATTCATGACAGTAGATTCAATTAAGGCTATTAAGCCATAGCTCATAATTATGCCTGTTTCTCCAAAGGAGAATATAATTGCAGATCACAAAGTCTCCCTTTAAAAGTTTTAGACTTATGTCAGCAAATTCTGGAGCAAATCCAAAGGTTGTGTTGGTGTTCCATCTCAAAGAATCAGAGAATCTTCCTCAAACATTACACCATGTGCGAAAACAAGGTTTTTCATGACTAAGAAGCAATATAACTAGCTGTGTTTTGGTAGCATGGAGATCCGTGCGTTTGAATATCGACTCTCTCCGTTGACTATTTTGGTTTACCATTTGACGATGTACGTTCTTTATCATGAATAGTGAATCTTTCTCACATACGAGTCACGCATGTACATCCGTGATTATTTTATTTCACTGGTTAGGATTTTCACCGTCTTTGACATGGCTGCAAATCCCGTGTTGAGGATTCAAATTTGACTTTGGAAAGGTCCCATTATTTCTCTGGTATGATTCCCCGATACTTTGTAACTGCAGAATTGCTCGATGTGCAAACATAAATGCAAGCACCGAGAAGTTCACGAAGAGTACGTGGCCTTCATTTGATTGAAGCTTAATTCAATTCTCGTATAGTTTTCCCTGAAAGGAAAGGAGTGGAAAACTGGAACATTTTAATGAGCGGTTGCTCATATTCATTACCCCTTTTCAGTTAGGGTGTTTGTTTGTTTGGTTGGTTTTTAATTATTGTTGGGCCATGCATACGAGCATGTATTGTTGGATATTGCATGGATATCCAGGTCAGTTCACACTTTCCTTCGAGTAGAAAGCATCAATTCGCGTGAACCGCACTTCGCACATCGGTCAATTGTACCAATTAGTTTGACGAACTAACATTTAAAAAAAAAACCATTTTTACAGTGTACAGTCATGTATACTGTAGTGGTCTATTTCATCTATGATGAAAAAGAAGGGCTTCTGAAAAAGAAATCAGAAGAGAAGAATCGGATACTGATCCCAAAACTCAATCGCCAGGTTGACATAAGGTCCACATAGAAAGGTTGTGGAAGGAGTTCAGTGGAGGGAATGTCACTTTGCTTGCATGCAAATCCAGCCTTTTACACAAGTCTGGAAGAATTGGAGCGGGGCTTCGCCCACGTTCATGCTGAGCCATGTCGCCAAGACATGCAAGGCAACACCAGCAAACTTTTTCTGAAGTACGTCCAACATCAGGCCTACCCATGGAGGTGCGAGGGTTGAATGTCTCTATACGACCAGCATGCCGAGCATGTCTAGATGTATTGGAACAGGGCCGCGCCCAGTCCATAAGCCGAGTCACAAAGACAAGGCGAGCCGCTGTTCTCTGGCCACCATTGTGACTATACCTACCTGGGGAGAACAGCCCACTGGCTCCAGCTCGTTGAATTGTAGAAGATACATCTGGTCTGGGGAGCATTTCATGAAGAGTCTTGTCGGTGATTTTCACCGACTGATTGCTCTAAGCCAATCAGATGCGAGGATTTTCAGTAGCTTATAACAGTTGTCGGTGAAAATCACCTACAAAACTCTTCGTGAAACGCTCCCCAGGTCTATCCGTCACTGCCTGCACACAAGGAAAAGATGAATACCACTCGAGACGCCGGCCTTTTATAGGGGTTCGGCCAATACCTCATTTGAATTTTAAATTACTTTGAATTCCTTTGTGTGATTCCGCTGCCTGAACACCTGGGATATGCTAACTTCTGAAGACTTGTACGAGTGTTATGTAATAGAATTTGTAAGTTATCCATACATTTGTCTATGGGACTTTGTACACAAATTAGCGTGCAATATAACGGCGTTATGTAGCACGGTCGTGGCCATATAACGATTTACGCAATGGCATCTGATCAGAAACCTTGTTTTAAGTAACCCATCTTATATATTTATATTTTCATATATTATACACCCACTTAAATGAGTTCTCAAAATGTAAAATCCTGCATATCATAATGCTTTTAGCATGGAAATGTAACATTTCCCTGGTTTTAGGATACAGTCTTTCATATCATCTTGCAATAAATTCAAATGGTGAACATTTTTTTTAAAGATTTCTCGAAACTATTCATTATCTATTAATTTCATACAGCAAATCAAATCCTGTCGTGCAAGTTGTTTCCTACCTGAAATATACAATATATTCAAAATAATCTTTCTCGCTTGTTCGAATTTTGGAATATGTGACCGTTTTAGTAGACTATCGTGGCTATTTTCGATCAAACTGCTTATGATGTGGTTCAGTGTCTCAGTCTCTGATTGATCACTAGGTAGTTATCTGCAATTGAGATCTAATATGCTTGTTCCCCATTCAGTTTTGAATCACAATACCTTTATTCATCTTTAGAAAAAAAACGTGGAAGCAATTATCATCCTAAATCGAACAGTCGCGATCGATCGACATTGTTTCGTTCTCTCCCAGGCTTTTTATCAAGAAGTGGTTGCTATAAGGGCTACATGGTCATTAAACTTCATGATTCCATATTATTACCATCTCTTTTCTCTACTCCGTCCTCACTGTAACTACAACAGCATCAAATCAAGGGGGTTCCTACATCCCTCACTATCATTAATATTTTTTGGTGATAGTATGTCTCTTCGAGCAGCGATGTATTTTTTGTATTTATTTGAAAACGTTATTCACATAATACTGTTTGCAATTCATAGTCATGATTAACGAAACAATATATAGAAAAGAAGACAAAAGAAAAATCATGAAATTAACAAAAGTCACATACAGATACCATACAATGAAATGGTTTTCTATATTGTAATGAAACAAAAACAAACCAAAATGTATAATGCTATCTAAATTCGCCTCTTAAGTTTATGATCATTGTTTGTAATATGTATATCTGATTGAATAATCTGCTTACGAAATTTGGTTGTCCCTCTAAGACAATGTTTGTTTCCATTTTCTTGCTGGGAATTCTTAAAAGTCATTTTTTTTGACAAGAGACATCGCCCTCCCCATCTCCGTTCAGACAATTTTTCCTATTCATATTAGTAAATCCCAGTGCTCTCTCACCATGCTCGCTGTTGCCTTTCTTTCACTCATTTTGTCCGTCTTTGTCGGTCTGCCTGTCTGTATTTCGTCTCTATAGATTTGCAGGTCTCTGATTATTACACGGTACCTTTCACTTCCTCGCTTCTGCATTTTATTTTTTAAAATGCATTTCAACTATTGTAATAGCTTGCTTTATTTCATTCCAAATTTCGTACTTTCTCAATTTTCTTTCAGATTTTTAGTTAGTTTGTTTGTTTGTTTTTATTATTTAATTCACTTTATCTGGCTTGATGCATGGGATGAACTCTACCGCATTATCTTCGGATGTATCATGAGCTTCTGACACGAATTTCCAATTTTTCAACCCACGAATGTCAAATTCCTTAAATAAAAACGAAAAAAAAACCTGTATACAGTTAAAACTTTGTGAAAACAATTACACACTTCATAACAAAAAAAAAGTCAATATAAGATAATACCATGGTATGAGAAAATGCAGTGACCCTCAAAACTAACTGCAGAGCATTCATTTCATATTGACCAAACATTCTGCTTTACTCACACTTTCCCTCTCAGCAGCTCATTGACAACCTCTTCCAATATTTATAGTATCATTCATTCTTTTTGCCCTAGCTTTTTGCGTGGAATTTGCATCAAATTATTTGTTTAATGAATGATTTGGAATATTCAAGCAACAAAGCATTCATTTTGCCTTATTTCGTCTAGAGGATCGACCGTAGCATGCGTATCAATACAGCAGGATAAGGATAGTTATGAGGAGTGACTGTTAGGGCTAAGTGTAGAGTCATTGTCATCAGTCATTCTAAAATGTTAATATAATGTGTATCATCGCATTGTCTTTATTCGAAGCGTTAGAGATCATTAAGTCCTGCTCATGGATATGGTAGCAATCTATGTTACTTTAATGTATTTCGATAACTAAATGTAAAGAGAGTGTTTTGGGTTGTTTAGTTGTTAGTACATAATATTTTGGCTTATTATTTTAACTATTTCAAATATAACCTTTTCAAAAAAAAAAAAAAAAAATGGCCATCGGACGAAAAAACGGGACTGGTGATCTGCCCGACTGACCATATATGTATATACTAACAAACTATTAAGATACTACTAGCTGCCGATGATAACAAAAATATGCCATCATTCCAAAGCAACATATAGCGTGAATACCTTTTATGAAAAAAAAGGGAAAAAAAAGTTGGATATGTATTTTCCCTACAAATTCGTTTTCAATAAAGCGTTTTTGAATAAATTTTTAACAGCCTGAAATCAATATCTTCAAGATAAAAAGAGACTACTTAAGCTGTCCTTCCTGTGCTCATCACATAAAACGTATATAATAATAGAAGCAAACATGCAAATTAAAACATTTCAGACAGGAAATCATCCTCTCTCGATTAAGAAGTATCTACCAATCCTGATATATGGAAAGTTTAATGGCTCAGTAACATTTGGGGAAAAAAAAACTTGAATAAGAAAGAATAACAAAAAAAAAAAAAATTCCAATGAATTTTTCATCCATTCGCAGGAATTGTTTAAAAAAAAAAAAATGGGAATTTTTTTTTTAGGTGGACTGCAAGGTTCACACTGCATCTGATTCATGAGATGAGCCAGTCAATCACGGACAGCCACTTCACATTACAAGATACCTTTTTTGCTTTGTTTTGTCTTGAGAAAAGGTGTGACTCAGGCCAGTCACACAAGCATAAACAGAAGGTCCGTGAAAGCAAAAATAGACCTTTTCTTATAGTTGCAACTGATTCAAATCAATCGCAACCTAAAATCAGTATCAAGTTGTACTGAGTTCTTAGTGTAAGTTGGCGATTGGTTTGAGGATTTGTGAATAAAGCTGATGAGTGGAAGCTTTCATCAGTGGGCTCGATGATGGGAGGATATATTGCATTAAGTGTTTGAACATAAACTTAGCCATTTAAAATTTGTTGGACATTATCAAGAAAAAAACAAACAAAAAAAAGAACAAACGAACAACAAACAAAAACATGAATGTTTGAACGTTGCTAGTACATAAAAAGGGGAAATCTTTCAAATCCTCCTTAAAACATGTAAAATATCATTTATATTCAGAGCACGCCGTAACTGAATTCTTGTAATTTTCCCGCTTTACAGCTGGTATGGATGTTCCACTAGACAATTCCATTTGTGTTGAATTTCATACATTTCTTCCTCATTAAAAAAATAATAATAATTGATTAAGGTCTATGTTATCATCTCACTCTCTCTCTCTCTCTCTCTCTCTCTCTCTCTCTCTCTCTCCCTCACTCTGCATTAAGCCGCCCTCTCCATCTCCATCCCTTTCTCCGAATTATTTTTCAAAGCATCTCAAATCCTTCCTCTCTCATTCCCTTCTCCGCAGAGATGTCTCTCTTAAATTCCCCTTCCAATCTCTTCCGACCTCTCAGTTCATCTCTCCACCTACATGCCCTATTGTATTAAAACCCATAATCTTAACCCTCTTTTTATTTTGTCCCCCTCATCCCCCCGCAATCTAATAAATAACTCTCCATAAATTCCTCGTCGTCCGATAAAATCTCTCCGTCTCGCAACCACTGCCCAATCTAAATTCTCTCTGTAACACTTCTCCATTTAAGTTTTATTCTCGCAATTCTCCCCTTGACTTAAACGATCACTTTCGATTCCTTCTCTGAACTCTGTTTCACTATTC
>CM057164.1:16226073-16321847 GCA_029962745.1 Echinometra lucunter
GTTAGAGATCATTAAGTCCTGCTCATGGATATGGTAGCAATCTATGTTACTTTAATGTATTTCGATAACTAAATGTAAAGAGAGTGTTTTGGGTTGTTTAGTTGTTAGTACATAATATTTTGGCTTATTATTTTAACTATTTCAAATAACCTTTTCAAAAAAAAAAAAATAAAATGGCCATCGGACGAAAAAACGGGACTGGTTGATCTGCCCGACTGACCATATATGTATATACTAACAAACTATTAAGATTACTACTAGCTGCCGATGATAACAAAAATATGCCATCATTCCAAAGCAACATATAGCGTGAATACCTTTTATGAAAAAAAAGGGGAAAAAAAAGTTGGATATGTATTTTCCCTACAAATTCGTTTTTCAATAAAGCGTTTTTGAATAAATTTTTAACAGCCTGAAATCAATATCTTCAAGATAAAAAGAGACTACTTAAGCTGTCCTTCCTGTGCTCATCACATAAAAACGTATAATAATAGAAGCAAACATGCAAATTAAAACATTTCAGACAGGAAAATCATCCTCTCTCGATTAAGAAGTATCTTACCAATCCTGAATATATGGAAAGTTTAAATGGCTCAGTTAACATTTGGGGGAAAAAAACTTGAATAAGAAAGAATAACAAAAAAAAAAAAATTCCAATGAATTTTTCATCCATTCGCAGGAATTGTTTAAAAAAAAAAAAATGGGAATTTTTTTTTTTTTAGGTGGACTGCAAGGTTCACACTGCATCTGATTCATGAGATGAGCCAGTCATCACGGACAGCCACTTCACATTACAAGATACCTTTTTTGCTTTGTTTTGTCTTGAGAAAAGGTGTGACTCAGGCCATGTCACACAAGCATAAACAAGAAGGTCCGTGAAAGCAAAAATAGACCTTTTCTTATAGTTGCAACTGATTCAAATCAATCGCAACCTAAAATCAGTATCAAGTTTGTACTGAGTTCTTAGTGTAAGTTGGCGATTGGTTTGAGGATTTGTGAATAAAGCTGATGAGTGGAAGCTTTTCATCAGTCGGGCTCGATGATGGAGGATATATTGCATTAAGTGTTGAACATAAACTTAGCCATTTAAAAATTTGTTGGACATTATCAAGAAAAAAACAAAACAAAAAAAAAGAACAAACGAACAAACAAACAAAAACATGACTGTTTGAACGTTGCTAGTACATAAAAAGGGGAAATCTTTCAATCACTCCTTAAAACATGTAAAATATCATTTATATTCAGAGCATCACCGTAACTGAATTCTTGTAATTTTCCCGCTTTACAGCTGGTATGGATGTCCACTAGACATTCCATTTGTGTTGAATTTCATACATTTCTTCTCATTAAAAAAAATAATAATAATTGATAAGTGTCTATGTTATCATCTCACTCTCTCTCTCTCTCTCTCTCTCTCCCTCACTCTGCATTAAGCCGCCCCTCTCCATCTCCATCCCTTTCTCCGAATTATTTTTCAAAGCATCTCAAATCCTCCTCTCTCTATTCCATTCTCCGCAGAGATGTCTCTCTCAAATTCCCCTTCCAATCTCTTCCGACCTCTCAGTTCATCTCTCCACCTACATGCCCTATTGTATTAAAACCCATAATCTTAACCCTCTTTTTATTTTGTCCCCTCATCCCCCCGCAATCTAATAAATAACTCTCCATAAATTCCTCGTCGTCCGATAAAATCTCTCCGTCTCAGCAACCACTGCCCAATCTCAATTCTCTCTGTAAACACTTCTCCATTTAAGTTTTATTCTCGCAATTCTCCCCTTGACTTAAATGATCCCTTTCGATTCCTTCTCTGAATCTGTTTCAATATTCCTCTCCCCAAGTCCTCCTCTCTCAATCCCATGTTCCGCTCTTAAACGTTTGTCCTTTCTTTCTTTCTTTTTTTTAAATCTCTCTCTCTCTCTCTCTGCCATTCTTGTTTGAAGAAGTATGTTTCATATTATTTTCAAACCCAACATTTCTAAATGATCTATGCAAAAGTATTGCAGAATTATTATATATTTTTTTTACAGACAATACTTAAAAAAAAAAATCACTGAAGAGAGCAATTACTCACCATCCTGATGTTTAGACACATCTCTCTCACTAATCGATGAAAATGAGGGCACAAAAATGAGGGTTCAGGCGATCGACGTAGGTTTTTGTTCAAGCTTTTTGTAAGATCCCGCCGAAATATGCACAAATGGTTAGAAGGATAAATTCACTGGTGATGACTGCGCACTTATGGTGGGAGCAAATTGGTGAGAGTTGCAACAGGTTTCAGACAACAGCTCAGCAAAGATGCCAGCCAAGAGACTTTGGGCGCGGGGCCTTCTGTGCGCATGCTCTGTGGCTACCGCACACGGGGGTTGCTATAGAAACTGGATGCTGCTGGAAGAGCGGAGATAGAGATAAGAAACAATAGAATGTTAAAAACAACGGTGTGTAGGAGTGCTATCACGAGGAGTGATAGCGTTCGTGCTATCAAGACCATTATCTAGCATCACGTAAACAGCCCCCACACACGTTTTGGAGCTTCCTAATATAATTAGTTTTTAACGCGGGAAAAGTGTCCACGATTCAATGACTTTTTTATATTATCAATAATTTTTTAATATCCATTATCTGCCAACCTCGTACGAGTCCTCAGTCAACCATCAGCAAGATTTTTGAGGGAATGGATATTATGACTGTGAACACTGGTGAATTGCACCTGTGAAAATAGACATATAGAATAAAAGAGGAACATAGCAAAACAAAAAACAAACAAACTCTGCCAAACGTCAGAGAAAAAGGGAAAAGAGAGATAAAGAGAGAGATGGAAAGAGAAAGAGCGGTAGACATGGAGAAAGGGAGGAGGATGGAGTGAAGGCGAGAGAGGATGCAGGAGAGAGCATTGGGAGAGAGAGAGAGAGACTGAGATGGATGGGGAGAGCTTAAGAGAGTGGAAGAGAGAGGGAGAGAGAGAGAAAGAGAAAAAGAAGTGGCATAGCTAGGATTTCATTTTAGGGGCGTGCGAATTTCCTATTGAGCGCGCAAAGGGCGCTCCCTAGGAGGGAAGGTGCAGGGACGATTCTTTCTCATTTTTCCTTGTTTGCTCCCGCTCTTCCTACGTTCTTTTTTTTTTTGGGGGGGGCGGCCGCCGCCACCGCCCCTGGCTACGCGGGTGGAAAAAGAGAAAGAGAATGAAAGAGAGAGGGAGAGAGAGAAAGAGATGGGGGGGGGGATTGCGACAATTTTGCTTCCCTCCTCCATTTCCTCCACTATATTCATGTACACTGGTGTTGCAAAATAATGTGGAAAAACCCCAAAAATATCCTGTTAGCTCAGCATCAATGTGAATACAGGGTTACTACACCAAAATGAGTTCCATTTGCTTCTCATATTACCTGTGTCAATAGACTATGGCAAAGAAATCAGATATATCGTTTGAATTATTCATATCAAACGATCATTTAGTGAGTTGAATCTAGTTGTCAAGGCAACCGCGAACTCTAATTTCATCTCTTCTTTTGCCAAAGCAGACATGGAAAACGTGGACTGGAGCTGGAGTTTAGGTTGTTCGGAGCACGTTGGCAATTTTTCAAGGATTCGCTTTTCAGTTTTGTCAATTTAATACCATTAGTGTAATGAGATGATCATTTATCGTTTTTAATGATTTCCGGAGAAGTCTGGCATAACTGACTGAACCCTAGCGCTTGCAGATAATATCAAAATCTATAAATACATATATACATGTATATGTTGGAATAATTGACATTTGTCATTAGGTAACATATACAACAACTTTGGCAACTCTCGTGGAAATAAAAACAAATAATAGCGTAGCATGAATCAATGTTCCCCAGAGCTGTCCTACCATTTTGGAAATTTTGCAAATGTTGAAAAAAACGTCTCCGCCGGGAAACGAACCCGGGCCTTTGCTATGAAGGCCAATGCCTTAACCACTAGACCACGGAGACGGGCCAGTGATTTCGGCGACTCCAAATTCGCTTAAGCGACAGATTGACAAATCTTCAACGCTCACTAATTAATTCCTTTGTCGGTGGCAGATGAGTTTCGAACAATGACCTGCCGCACACCTCAGCTGGATCCGAGCGAAGCTTTAGGATACATGTATATGTTGGAATAATTAACATTTGTGATCAGGTTAACATAATACAACAGCTTTGGCAACTCTTGTGGAAATAAATACTGTGAGACAATCGAGAGAATAATAGCGTAGCATGAATCAAAGTTCCCCAGAGCTGTCCTATCTTTTTGGAAATTTCGCAAAGGTTTGAAAAAAAACGTCTCCGCCGGGAATCGAACCCGTGCCTTTGGCTAAGAAGGCCAATGCTTTAGCCACTAGACCACGGAGATGGGCAAGTGGTTTCGGCGACTCCAAATTCGCTTAAGGGACAGATTGGCAAATCTTCAACCCTCACGAATTAATTCCTTTGCCGGTGGCAGATGAGTTTCGAACAATGACCTGCCGCACACCTCAGCTGGATCCGAGCGAATGCTTTAGGATACATGTATATGTTGGAATAACTAATTTTGTGATCAGGTTAACATATACAACAGCTTTGGCAACTCTCGGAAATGAATGCATGTGAGACAATCGAGAGAATAATAGTAGCATGAATCAAAGTTCCCCGGAGCTGTCCTACCATTTTGGAAATTTTGCAAAGGTTGAAAAAATGTCTCCGCCGGGAATCGAACCCGGGCCTTTGGCTATGAACGCCAATGCCTTAACCATTAGATCATAGCCAAAGGCCCGGTTTCGATTCCCGGCGGAGACATTTTTTCAACCTTTGCAAAATTTCCAAAATGGTAGGACAGCTCTGGGGAACTTTGATTCATGCTACGCTATTATTCTCTCGATTGTCTCACACACACACACACACACACACACACACACACACACACATATATATATATATATATATATATATATATATATATATACATATATATTTAAACAACAAAAGGTATGTAGAGACTATGAAGTAATTTTTGGAATACAGCATAAATAATGACAAACTGGATTCAAAGGTATCCGACTATGATTTAATTTGGCATATGAATTTAAAAAAAATTGAGTCAACCTATTTTATAGATTGGATGGCAATGAGGTAATGCACTCTGCTATTTATGTCATTTCTCTTTTTTTTTTTACTGAACACTTTAGGCGCGTTTCATGAAGTGTCTTGCCAGTGATTTTTATTGACAAATTTGCTCTTGGCCATGGGTGTCGATTTATGTTCGTGGTTGGGGGGATGATTGATGTAATATCCTCGGCGAGGAAGCGAAGCGACTAATCTGGGAAAGAGTGTGGGAAAGGGTTGTCATCAAAATACATAGGCATTTGAGATATTTTACAACCTGGCTGCCAAAATGACCTTTTCGGCACTTGGTAAACCACCCTGTTTCTGTATATTACGAGCTAGCAAAGCGAGCGAGGAAAAAGACTCTTAAATTTGATGAGAAACTAGTATTTCGTCTTCAGTGGTATATTTGGTCAACTCCCTGCCAAATATTACTCTAATCTAGCACATATTCTAGCACATGATTACATGATTCGGTCAACTCGCTAGCGTGTCCACATTGCCCTCCCAAACTATCATGTATCTAAATGTCATTCAAGTGAGCGCAATGAGCGATGACATATTGCTGAGGGAACAGGAGTGCTTGGTGCTCGACAATATCATGTATCTATATTTCATGAGCGGGCGGAGCGACAAAAAAATTAAAATACTGAGAACAGCTTCTAGTGTGTTTTTATTCCATTCTCATAATTTTAGTAACGTATTTTTATCGGCATCTTCATTTCTCATATTTGGTATAAGCGATTATCTCTAGAAAATTCTTCTAATTTTTGTCATGCCGTTCGACTCCTTGCAGTTATAATTCTTACGAACATTTTACAAACAGAAGAATAAACCAGGGAGTTCTGCCCTTCCGCCTCCCTGCTATAACATTAGATTGAAAGACAAGATGCAAAACAATTTCCTTTCAAACCGGTATTGGTTAATATACTTGAATTGCGAGTAGAACAATAGTATAACATTAGAGAGACAAGATGCACACCAGTTTCCTTTCATAAGGACAGTATCATAACCGGCATTTGTTGAGATACTTGTAAATGAGAGCGAGAGAAGCGAGCAAACGCTCCCCGTGTTTTCTTTTTCTTTATTAAGTTTTCTTAACTCTTTCCCCCCTTTTCTTCATTTATTTTGTTTTGTAGATAAGTGGCCATGTCATTTTTTTGATGGTGAATCATGGGGGGGGGGGGGGGATGATAATACAGGCCATCCCGCTTGCCCAAAATATGGGGGAGGAATATATCCCCCCAACCCCGATCGACACCCATGCTTTTAGCCAATCAGATGCAAAAATTTCAGAAACTTTTAACATTTGTCAGTAAAAATCACTGACAAGATACTTCATGAAACGCTCCCCTGCAGTCACAATGGCTTATATTTTGAAACTAGCAGACGCCTAGGAAAGGCCCCTTTTTTCTAATCTCTTGCTTACATTTCAAATATTTCAAATAAGTACTTGCTAGAAATTGAAATCAAAAGCTTGTTTTCCTGAGTCAAGTCTCTTTCCGCAATACATTATCTTACATTCCTATTCAATTTTTACTCTGAATTAAAAAGGAATTCGTTTGTTCCTATGCTCAAATGCTTGCCTGATAAGGAAATGCCTGTTTGAAAAGGAGGTATTTTCCATCTTCAATAAGCATGAAAGTTTTTACCTTCTTTTACATGAAGAGCCTTATTCCAAAAGGCTTTCAATCCATTCTGTTAACTTGAGAGAAAAATGCATTTCTTTGTCCTGATTTTGTACATGAGTCAATGGAAACTTGAAATTACAAAGCACTGTCTCTTCAATATTTCTTGATAACTTTGCTTCGAATTTTCATTCTTATAATTAATCCAACTGAATGTCACAGTGACGTTAATAGTATCTGACAAATAAATGTGGCAGGAAAAAAATACAATAGTATATAGTCGCAAACAAAGAAGAATAGCAGTTCCGAATCTTTCGGACCAATGTACATCACAGACGATCTATGAGCGCGAATTCAAGTTTCACATTTTAATGCAAGTATTTCACAACATTTCTCTATTAGTTTGATTACAGTTATTTCGTTGATCCTGACAAGTTATTATCTGAATGTATATGATCTACACTTTCATACCAGTTAAGATAATTGAAATACGATTCAGTTACTACAAAAAATTAATTCGGAATATACCAGCGTGATCTTTTTTTTTTCTCTCCTCAATGATAGGTATAAAAGCATTAAGGAAGCCCTGAGTTTGCAATGTTTGTTTCGATAAGACACTTGTGCTGAAGAGAAAGCTTTAATTTCATCTGTTAACCACTAAATCATCTTATTTCCATAGATTTAATACGTTGGACACCCGGTTCTAGTTGGCAACGGGTTAACAATATTACATCCCACATGTTTTTGGCCTCGGGTATACTATGATCTATGGCAGTACATTAATCTGTTTGCCACTCCGTACCTAGGAAATAAGTAAGATGCTGCAATAATACCAATCATGCCAATATGATGACTGCACAGAGAGTTAACATCGTGCATACTGGTGCAATTTTATAGAATTGGATGAGAAATGTAATGGTTAACAATTAATGAAGATAGTATTTGCATAAATGCTAGACTGATAATAGTTACATTATTGCCACCGGGAAAAGTAAATTCACATTCACTATTTTCATACATTATCTACACGAGTATTTGCAAGTATTGTCTTTTTAAAATGCAAATCGGTACGCTCTTAAGTCAACCTTTTATGTTTGATGTTCTACAGGGAATTCGAATAGTAATTTTATTTTGAAATATCTGGGAATTAACTTGTACAAAATATACAGCATATCACTGACAATCATACTAGAATTTAGATTTTAATATACAGAAAACTCATTTAATCGCATATTACTCAATTTCATCACAATAGTTTTGCAAGCAAATACCCTTTTTTATATTCTAATGTTCTAATTACATGTAAATAAAATTCACTTTCAATATACGAACCCATTTACAAAAAATCGATTTGAACCTTTAACAAAAACAAATCATATCGTGACTTTCGGCTTATGATTAGTTCGTGCGCTCGTAACTTTATCTAATCAATACAATTGCAATTCTATTGATTAGATAAAGTGAAGTGAACAAAAAGTGGAAGGTCAATTTTTAATCAGAAGAATAGGTTTTCATATATTTACTTTGCTTTCAGTTATGTTGATTATCTGCCAATTGTTTATTTTTTCATTTCTACAAAAGAAAAATCGATTGTAGATTGGCATGGTATCAGAGTAAGAGTTTTATGATAGTTCATTGTTTGATACCTTTCATCTATTCATTCGTAGAATTCATATACAAAGCAACAAATAAATGAAATAAGAGAATATGAAACCATATCGCGTTATACTATTTACATGTAGATGTTCATGTATGCAAAATTATAATGTCTGATTTCTAAAATGTTTATGCTTATAAACTTTGGGGAAAAAAAAACAATTTAAAAATTATGGCATGTTTTTAAGAAATGCCAGGTAAAGCAAACTTCAGAATGGATAAGAAAAAAGAAGATTTATTTTGAACTTTCTACTGAGGTGTGATTTATTTTTCTTTCTCGTGATTTTGTTTTATTTATTTATTCGTTTTGTTTTAACAGGGTCGCTCTTTCAGCGATAAACTGTTATCCTAAGAGGCCCTGTGTATAACAAAGGAAAAACATACATATACATAACTATTCAACATTAACAGTATACAATATAATTATCCTTTGTTGTTGTTTGATTAATACGAAATACATGAAATGAATATGAAAAATTATCAGACCAGTAGAAAAAAAAGATACAGTCAATGTAACAATTTGAATAGTATACAGAAGAGTTCTTCATCACACAAAGAAATGCTTTAAAGCATGTAAAGTGTATAATCAAATTTAATTAGCTATAACAGACAAAAAACAACATAATTACATACCTAAGCAAGTCTCCAATATAATTTTGAAAATGCATGTTTGGATTGGGAATTTCTGACATGAAACGGTAACTGGTTCCGTAGAGTAGCACCTTCATGGGAAAAAAGAAAGCTTGCCCATTTGGGTTTGAGTACGAGGTATTACGAGACCCAAGTTTGTGCTGCCTCGAGTTCTGTGGTGATGTACAGACTGTGATCTAACAACCATACTGCTAAGAGTTGAACCCAATTTTGCATTTGTGAAATATCCACCCCTTCTCAAGCGATACCCAGCGAAGACGACTAAAAACTTGCACAGTGGGAGTTAATGGATTTGCCCCTACAATCACCCTAGCAATTTTCTTATGTTGATTTATCAATATAGATTTTGTATTTTGAGTGCAATTTGACCATGCATGATGAATCACATACTTATGAATTTAATTCAGCAAACAAAAACAAACAATAAAGTCTTGCATTCGGTCTAAATATCAGAATGGACTTTAGAAAGCAATGTTGTAGTTCGAAATCTTTCGAAACAGGACAAAAGAAAAACATCTGCAAGATTGCTCTTATCAAAGCCATAATTCGACAAACATGTAAATGTAATTGTACGTGAAATATCTAAAAATGTTTTGGAACAGACTATTGCTTGTACATAAAGCGGAGACAAAATGCTTACGATATCACATTACCACAATAATGACAACATTATTATTACGATATTGTTACACACCGAGCAAATTCGAAAGAAAAAAAGTACATGTATCAACATTCCATTCATCTATTTCTAGTCATAAAGGATAGGAAAATCTCTATTGGATAAAAACTAGCAAATGCAAATTTATAGCCTGTGTTTACAGTGTACAGACCATAAAGAACAAATATTGTAAAGAAATGAAGGTGTACTTCATTGTCTTATCTAACAATTAAGCAAAATTAGATGCACCCATTTCCACATGTCTCATTTTGCCTCATGAAGAGACTGGTTGAATAAATCGACACAGTAACTCCATAAGTACAGGTATTCAAGCAAATAATAAGAACAATATAACTAATGTATACTGAACATGTTGAATAATATTTACATTTCTCCAATTAAAAATATCCCAAGGGAATGACTGATGTGATATCTTTTTAGGAAACCGTGCAGTCCTCAAACTTTTCCTTCACTCCATCGAAAAAATCATCTAACATGTCCTTCTCCTTCTTCTCTTCCCCTTTCCCTTCTCCTTTTTGTCCATCCTCCTGCCCTTCTAAAGAGTCGACAGGAGATGCAGATCTGGGTGAATCGCCTAAAGGTGCTCCTGCAAGCTCTCCAGGAGAAAGCTGTTTCCCCGAACCACTCGGTTGGGTTCTGGGTGGGACAAGGGCACCAGTAGAGGGCCCAGGACGAAGCCCAGCAGAAGAAGACAGCAATGGACCCCTCGCTTCATCCACGCTATCTTCGTCTGATGTGGAAAACTTTCTTCTGTTCAGCAAAGCTCTCTGCAATTCACTGTCAATGTTTTCGTTAAAAGGTGGCGGCTTCTTGTGCGATCTGGCAGCAGAAAGTCCATTCGGTTGGTTCTGCTTATCGGATCTTAATCTGGATCTTCCTGTGTCTACATCATCTTCGTCCGTGGACAGGTTCGAGTTGAGGTGCGCTGCTGTTAGAGTTTTGGGCGTTGGCCGTGGTATAGCGCGGGCTGCTTGGGGTGGAAGTACCCTGACAGCGTTTGGAGATACCAGTGGTTTAGGGGCAACAGGGGGCGGCGATTTAGGGGTTTGGGATGTAGGTGGTGATTTGGGGCTACTGGTAGCAGGCGGTGATGCAGGTGTATTGGCAACAGACGGTGATGCAGGGGTATTTGAAGAAAGTGTTGGTGGATGCATACTGGCAGGAAGCTGAGATACAGAAGTACTGGCAGTCAACGGAGAATTAGGGTTTCGGGCAGAAGGCGGAATATTTAGTGCACTTGGAGAGGGATGTGATGCAGGAGTACTGGCAGGAGGCGGTGATGTTCGGGTGTTGATGACAGGGAGAATTGGTTTGACCGGTACTGGTGGAGGTGCCTCTACGTTTGATGGGAATCGCCGGACGGGCTTGGTTGGAGTTGGAGAAATCGGTGATACCGGTACTATGTGAACAGGGGATTCCTCTACAGATGAAACCAAAGACTGACTGGGGGTGATCGGCCTCGGAGGCATTGAAGGAGCACTAGTTGTCTGATTTGAAAAAGGGGGAAAAGAAGGAGAAGACAATCGTTTGATCAGCTAGTTCAATGTCAACGTGGCATTCGTGGTAACGTTTTACCAAATTTCTCAGTTGTATATTGAAACCAAGAATACAGTTTTTGGATGTTTTGTGAAAGTTATAAGGTCAACGTTTCCTAAATTTACTGTGAATTACAAACTTTCGTAAACAATCAAAATCAAAGTACATTACCCAAAGAAACAGTTTGTGACATCACATATTATGAGCTTTCCATAATGTTTTAACAAATGAAATCTATCATACAGGCCAATAATACAGAAAACCAATGGAGAGTGATTCATTATATTCACTCAGGGAAGACGAATTCTGCTTACATTTAATAGCACTGTACCGCTAGAAAAGCACCATCTGGAAAATTGTTAAGAAAAGGGAGTCCTGGTAGCGGTTACCTCAGTGGGTCCAATGGCCGTTGGCCTATTCGAAGTGGACAAAGCTGAAGGATTACGAGCAACTGGTCGGGCGGCGACTGATACAGCAGAAGGGTTACGACCAATTGGTCGCGGTTCAGTCGACACACTCGAAGGGTTACGTATAACTGGTCGGGCTACAACAGGTACAGTCGAAGGGTTGCGGGAAACAGGCCGAGCGGCTGAAGACACTGCGGAAGGGTTACGGGCAATGGGACGAGCACTAGAGGATACTGCGGAAGGGGTACGAGCAACAGGTCTGTCGAGGTTAGTACCTGATGACGGTGAGTTTCCAGAAGGGCCCGCTGCAGATTTCATTGGTAGAGGGGTGCGTCGGGTGGATCTCGGTGTCGATGTGGTCGATGATTGCGGCGATGATGCCGACTGTGCTAGTACGACGAGAGGCTTGCGATCAGCAGTTCTTTGTCGATCACGAGGAGCTTGGAAGGCACTACGGTCACGGTGTTGGGTGTTCTCTGGTAGTTTATCAACATTTCTTGCAATACCAGCTCCTAAATAGATGAAATAGATACATCACATTACAGCTTCCCTAAGAACGATTTGCCAGTTTTGAAAGAATTTACAGTGGTCTGAGCCACCACTGAAGAGGTCAGGTAGTTGCTCCAAGGTGTTTTGGTCGTCTAAAGTCAGAAACTTCCAAGCTCCGTTGGAAAGCGAAAGAAAGAGAGAGAGATAGAGATAGAGAGAGAGAGAGAGAGAGAAAGCAAGAGGGGAAGAGGCTTGATTAAGAAAGTCATTTATTTTCATATCAGTCGTGTCATTGACGTAATCAAATCGAAAAAAAAAACACATTACTTATAAATAAAAGAAACAAGGATATGGAAAATTCTGATGATATGTTTATATTTCTGAAACAGTGTATTTAAATGCAAATGGGGGGGGGGGGGGCGAGAACATGCACATATCGTCAGTTGATCTTTGCTATCTATTCTCCTTTTTGCTTTGAACCAAGGTGCTTATCACATTCGCTGAAATTTTCCTCATAAATGAACATGCTATACAAATCAGATATTGGTTTGAAATAAAGTTCAATAGCCGCCATTCAATTATAACGGCGTTTTGATATTTTTCGCTTGTTTTTTTTTCTACGACCATGTGGTAACCATGGTAACATACCAATAGAGGGACCAGGCGGGACAGTGACTCGCTGATGAGTTGTGTTTGTTCGATCCTGAGTGGCGCTGCTGAATGAAGGCAAGGCATCAGTGTAGGCATTGTTCTCGTACTCTCCGTAACGCTTGTTGTTGGGTTTAATACCGCTGCCTGACCGGGAACTTCGTCCATTTTGGTAGACGTCGTGGTACTGGCGTGGTGACACTGCTGCTGTTCTATTAGGCAGTAATCTCGGGTCCTGTCTCTTCTTAGATTTCCGTCTACTGTTAACCGAATCGAAAATATTTGCATCTATACGTCAAAACAGATTTTTGGATTCATGCATTCGTTGCTAATATATTGATTTTAACACAACTCATAAAGTTACAGAATTTTAATATGCTTAATTTCCTAGTGATTACTTTGTCTTCTTAGTGTCGTTTTGTTCATCTTCCCGATGGTAATTTAACAGAAGTGTGGTAGAATATTGATTATACAGTATTTCAAATCTCTACATTTTACAAAACATATCATTTTGTATTTGAAAGGAAGGGATTGACATGGTGTATTATTTTCACTATTATCATTATTATTGTAGTAGTAGTAGTAGTAGTAGTAGTAGTAGTAGTAGTGGTAGCAGCAGTAGTATTAGTAATATTATTATAATTATTATTAATCATCAATGATCAGTGATCAGGGGTTATAATAGTAACAGAGAAAAAACAGAGCGCATCGAAGTATTCATGTAACACTCGACCCAGGTGTAGTAAATGGGTACCCAGTAGGATTTATTCCTTGAATGCACGAAGCGCTACGGTTGCTCGAGCTAAAGCCAGGGTAATAATATTCTTGCAGGGCCCTCTGGGAGAACAGTACATAGTACTGAAGAGGCTACCCCTTGGTAAAGAAGACATATTATTATTACTATTATTATTATTATGCGCTATATAAATGTAATATATTGTCATAATCATTATCATAATGTTGTATTTTTTCCTATTATAGTACTATAGATATTAATATCCATGTTGCTATTGTATTTTCATTGCTATTTTGAAAATTGTATTTTATGACCCACCATATAAATCCAGAGAAATAATTGGTCTGTATTAATGCAGTGATTCCCAAGAATGATGAGTCAGGGGTAAGCAAAATAGGTTCTGGTGGACATTATCCTTGATCTTCCTGACTCATTCGTGTTCTTTCTTCCAAAACAAAGCTTTATAAGGGACAAGAAAAGTGACCGAACGGATCTACGTAATAATGAAATGAACGCCATGTCCGTAAGGGTGCGAAATAAGATATGGTTATGACGATTTTCATCATCATGGCTAGTAAAAAACAAATTGATTGAACATGTATACAATGTTCGCGTTAACATGAAAACAGGTTGGATTAAATCTTATCATGTCAGCTTTATGACATTGGTAGCTCATTTACAATCATGGAAACATCATTCTGTTTTACAGAGCTCAATATGGCATGTCGTTAGGTAGGGGAATGGTACATATAATTTAGGATAGGTATTCTGCCTTCCAAATACAAAATGAAGTAACTCCATAGAATGAATCTCTCAGCAGACGAAGAAAATATGTCATTGTTTTAGGTCTATCCTTAGTGTAAGCGCGCACGAAATTTACAGAATAATCACGTCTGAGAAGTTAAGACTAGAAATGAATCCGGGTATGAAATGAATCCGGGTATATATGAATAAAGTGCACCGTCAACTTCGTCAACTGCTCGTGGCGCAGTGGTTAAAGCCGTTGTCAGAGCTCGATATATTACTAGCCATGCTAGTCAAGGGTTCGAATCCCCATCACGCTGGTAGTTTTTTGTCGTTATGAAATTGATGATAATGTCGTTTATTCCGTTGACGAAATAGTTAAAGTATGATAGATATTCTTCGATCAAGTGCCTACCATTCCGTGCCTGCTTACACTAACGATCGACCCCATTTTAAGTCGAAATCTATACAGTTGTTTCTTTTGATATTTCTATATTTCGAAGATTGGGGGTGCTTCAACTTCTTCATCATTATGTAGAGCATATTAAAAAGTACCCCAACTCATGAAAAAGTCAATTCTGAAAAAAAAAAATACAGAGTTGCTACCTTTTGTCATCAGACGGCAGTATTAATAGTGGCTATACGCAACCATCTAATAACCATAATTATCATGCACTGAGTGATTCAGATGTTTTTCATCCTTACCTCCTGAATATAATGATCCAAGCAATTATTAGAAGAAGGACAACGACACTCACAATCAGAATAGTCACCCAAGCATACGTAGGAAATCCTCCTCCAGCACCTAGAAAAAATATGATTGGAGGAAAATTTTTTTAAAGGAAAAACAATCAAAGAAACGAAGTCACAGGCATGACAGGGGAATCAGCAATGGACTTATTTTGACATGTTAACTTTTCTTCCCCCTCCCAAACGAACGGCTTTATCAATATATCGAAAACAAATATTTACGGAAAATGTACAGTGCCAAAATATGTGAAATAATTAAAGACATTAAAATCAAAGATAGGCCTACTGGCTTTGAATCACGATGTTTACCCAAAAAATTACAACTCAAATACACTGTTGCTCATAAAGTTGGAATAAAATTGCTTACATCCTTCAATGAAATGATTTTGACAATGATTTCTTCCTAATAGATAAATATATACATTCCCAGATTATATCATGAGTGTTTGTTTTGCGCGACTCCTAAAGCATGTGCATGTCTGTAAGAAATCAAGGGACCTACGGCTTTAAGTCTTCTCCTACGGTAATGACGAATAATTCCTTACAAAAGGGCACTATTTTGTAGGTAATCGATATGGTTTTGAACCAGGGATCCTGGTAACGACTGCAATCGCTTCACCACTAAATCAGTCCATACGCAGCTGAGGGTGGAGTAGTAGCCCTCAGAAATTTCACGAAAAAATCCAAACAAATCAAATTTACTGAACTGCATTTGCCCAAAATCCCATTGTACTGCCATGCATTGAAGCATAAGACCTCTAGTTTCCTTCGGGAAAGATCAAAGCTTCATTAATCATGAATAAATCATATTGTCACAATCAGTTGGCGAGTGGAAAAAAATCCAAATTTATGAGCAACAGTGTATTCAAACTGAAAACTTATTTACAAACTTTCGATGTAGCAGTATCTGTTGCCCCCCCCCCTACCCGCGAACTTTTAAAGTGATTTTTACAGATAATATACTGAGCTAAATTAATAATGAGATTAGTCATGAAATCATTTTCTTTTTCCATATCAATCTTAATCCAGTCACCGTAAACGTATTCACAATGTTTCAACACAGCCATCATGAATATTCTATTGATGGATGATATAAAACATGAACATACCACGCAAAAAAAAAAAAAAAATGAAACAAACAATGATGAAAAAATGAAAAAAATACAAAGTAAAATGAAATAACAACAGAACAATTTTTTCATTTTGTGTCTCTAGTAAGTATGAATAAAGTTAGGGAAAGTCGAAATATTGTCAGACATTATTTCCCGTAAGCAAAAACAAGCAAAGTATTAATTCAGCATTTCGCAGTAAATGTGAACCATAATGACGTTATATCCTAGTATGTGTAAATGATATTTCAGGAGAAAGCATCTCGTTAACTGAATTCTATTTAAAAAACAAAACAAAACAAAAAAGAACAGAAAATCACAGAAATTCAAACCTCAATACGCATTACACCATCAAAATGTAATAATAACAATAATAATAATAATAATAATAATAATAATAATAATAATAATAATAATAATAATTATTATTATTATTATAATAATTATAATAATAATGTTCATTTTTCATTTTCATCTCACTCACTTTATGTTATATATCCGCTGTTTGCACCAGTTTGTGTCTTCTTTTTTATTTTTACTGTTTAACTATTTTTACAACTCTTAAGTTATAGGGGGCTGCAATCTACACGCTCGGCTTTTCAGCAGTCCCCTTTATTACCAACCTTTTTCAGGCTCTTGTACACGGGAACTATTTATATTTACGAATCCACTGTTAAGTTTCATTTTTTACCTTGTACGATGCATACTTTGTATTCTGTTTATATTATGTTGGAAATGGAAAATAAACGAAATGAAATGAATAATAATAATAATAATAATAATAATAATAATAATAATAATAATAATAATAATATACAGTTCTTGTACAGCGCATATCACATTTTGATATAACGTCTCTATGCGCTTCCAAAGGACTTGGATATTATGCATAATAATGATACGGGGATTTTAGAATTTGTACACGATACATATTATTCCCCATAGCTTGACTTACCTACAGACCCCGTACCAGTAGCTATTAGTTCGGAGAGAGAGAGAGAGAGAGAGAATATCGTTATCAAATCATCAGATTGTCATTGTCATGACTGCATCTATTCTTATCAAATATTTACGAAGGTGTTGTTATCGAAAGAAAGATGACTATACCAGCGTGACCCTTGAGTAGACAAAAAAGAACTTACTGGCCCGCGGACAAGGACGAAATATAGTAATTGCTATTCCACACTGCAACAGCCACTTTGCTAATCTACTGATCTAACACTATCAATGCCACAAGAGGTGTTGCATAGTTGGATAGTTTGCCACGTCGAAGCGAATGTGATAAAAACAAAGTGTAAATAACAGAAAAAGAATTGGTAGGGGACAATTTGAATAATAAAGGATTTCCCGGTCAATTTCAAACTTTTGCCAATCAAATTCGTTCAAAGTAAACGATACCTCTCGTATCGTGCCTATCGGTCATTCAAATTCATACAAATAGTAAGCAGTTTCATTTTAGAGCACGCAAATTCGTTTTTGAGCGATCAAAAGTGTTAATGGGCAAACGATCTCGTTAATGTGCGGTAGAATTTGAAATATCTGCAATCAAATTAAGAAGTCGCTGGTGCTGAACGTGTTTCGAGCATTCAAATTCGTTTTAAGGAGGTCACTTTTCTACTTCAGTCATGCAATTTTAAATTTTCTCTGTTTGATGCTAGCGTGGAAACAATAGATATTTCTTCTTTTTAAATCTCACATCCATACATACTTATGCACTTACCATGCTTACATACAATTTATTTTCAAATTTCTTGCTTTTTTCATCTTTGTCATTTCATAATCATGATCATATTCTTTTTTTATTTCCTCTCAGTTTTCTTCTTTATCAATGATAAAAATATGTATTTTATAAAATCCATTTCAGTCTTGCTTGGACTATTTTCAACTGATTTTTCGTTTTGTTTGTTTTTCTTGTTCATGTTTCCTATGTATTTTGTATACTTTTCTTTTCGTGTGTGTATGTTCATGTTCATTATTCCATATTTTTAACCTTACAATAATTTCTCATATAATTTCCATAATCAGTTATGTTTATTTTATATCTAAAATTCTGACAGACTATTCGTCAATGATCTGCCTTGCTAGAAATTGAAGGAGTGTCTGGCTGTGTGGGTAGTTTTCTGCATTAATGATCCGAGCGAGAGATGTTGCTTTCAGGGTTGTCAGGAATAAATGTTGTGTTATGAGCATGATGAGTATGCATATAATTTGAACGCGTTAGTTAACTCATCTATACGCAAATACACAAATAAATCAGGAATCTTTATTTGGGAAATAAGGAAGATTTTATAGTGGATCAGAGGAGAACCGGGCAAAGGCCAGCTAAGAAATCCATTTTCACAGTTATTTTGAGAACCTGAAATCAACATTATAACCAGATTTGATATGAAAAGAGGAGAATATCTTTTAATATTTACAGAATGACTATAACTACACCATGGCGAAGTATCAACCTGAGCCATCGTCCTCAAATTCTCCTGTTTTTTAATTTTTCGTTCGTCCGAACCTCACATTTTTAATTTAAATGCACCAAGTTTAAATATGAGTGTTCATTAGCGAATTTGAATGACCGAAAAGAGAGAAGTGATACGAACGGACGAATTTAATTTACCATTGACGAATGCCATTGTTCATTGTATCAAATTTGCCTGGCGCAAGTTGCAATTTGATCGGTGAGTTGTCGCATTTGAATTGCCAAAGACGAATTTGAATTCTGATCCTTTAACACGATCACGTTTCGGACGAAATTGATTGCTCGAAACGCTAAATTGATTGGAAAGTTTGAATCTGACCGGGTAATCCTATAGTAATAATAAATAGGAATGGGAAAAATGGGAAAAAATAGGATTACAAAAAGGGAGAAAAATCATCTCTTTTCCCCAAAAATAAATGATAACCCATAGATGATCTAAAAAAATCACACTAATAAATAAATATAACCTTTATAAAGCAGAAGCAGAAGAAATTTTCTGATTTTTTTTTTTTTTTTTTTTTTTGGGGGGGGGGGGCGGCGCTTCTGGGAGATGGCAGTAACATCAACATCTTGCACTAGTTGCCTTTTCCGCTCCCATTCTAAGTGAATACAGACTTCTAACACTTCATATTTTTCATGGGATCTCACTACTAGTTCTACTAACTCATCCTTCTTCCCTGATTTTTGATCCCTTGGTCAATTAAATATTTCTTCAACTGGTTAACTCTCATTCGCGGCGTCTGCTATTTTGGAAATAGTTGTCTACCCGCGAGTGGGAAAATAGGCCTCTCTTGATACGGACGTTGGTGGCGCATGTGTTGTGAAATTGCAAGAGTGAGCGGTTATACATACCATTCCCGGGCGGTGTTGGGGAGGGCGGTACTGTAGAGTAAAACAATAGCATGTCATGGTTATTAGGTGGTCTGTCATTTATGACAGATCACCTCTTAAAGTTTATCCTGATATAAATTGTTTATCATCAACCAATACATGTAAAACAATCTGTTAATTCAGATTCTAAGTAAAACTAATACATGAAAATGCAAACCCATCAGGTAAGGTTTGACAAATATCTCATTGATTCAGTTTTCAGAAACTGTAAATGATGATATTTCTTAAATATTATAGTTCCTATATTTGAGAAATGTATCACTGATTAAGTTTCAGGAAACCGGAAATGATCATGTTCTTTAAATCTTATATATATCCTATCTTCTCCAAGAGTGCTTTCCTGCCAGAAGATACATACTGGACGTATGTTTTCAACTGTGAGATATTCGCAAGATTTGGGGTTCAGAAATTTTAATCAAATTTGATTACTATCATAAATAATAAATGCTACATAGTGTAGAAATAAGCAGTCAAAAATGATGGCCTGTCACATTACTACTGCCTTACTTGCAATTATTTGATATTCAAACGATCTCTTTTTTTGGGGGGGGGGGGTAAAAACATTTTCTTGCTTTTGGAGTAGTATAAAACTTACCATCAGCAAATTGGCAATTCTCGCCTACATATCCAGATGTACATATACAGGAATAACTTCCCTCAGCATTATTACATCTTCCACCATTCTGACACGGATTCTCAACACATTCATCCACATCTTGGGTAAATATAATGAAAACGTAATATGATAATAATAATGATATGATGTAATACGATATGATGCCTTTAGCGTAATACCATATCCACTGATAACACAATACATTATTACACAGAGTCTTGTAGGGCCATGTTAATATTCATAGTCTTTATATACATAAAATGCGAATTACATAATTATATTGGAGAAGCAATGCACTTTGTAACCAAATGAAAATAGATAAAAAGACACAAGATAATACCCTCACAACGAGGCATAAACGTTGACTCTTAATTGAATCATGTACATGTAAACCTGATAAAAACTATTTTCCACCACATTTTTTGTCTTATTCTACTTCATTCTGACATATCAGAGTTGCTATATGTCATTTTGCTCTTTTGATTCACAGACCCTTTTGATTGGACTGGATAAAGACATTTTTTGGGCATACACATTTCATGAACGTTCATAATTTAATCTTTAACGGTACGGGACGATACTGTTCTCAAATATTGCTTGCCCACTGCATGATGATCTTTAGAACAAAAAAACTTTCAAAAGTTTACAATGAATATATATATATATATATATATATATATATATATATATATATATATATATATATATATATATATATATATATATATATATTATATATATATATATATATATATATATATATATATATATATATATATATACTTCAATATTGGCACCAAGGAGAAAACGTGAAAAATTAACGACGCATCACTGAATCTCACAAGATACAAATTTTTACCCTTGAGGATGCAATTAAGTGAGAGATCAGCGGCATCAGGCCCTTTGGTTCAGCCCTTCTAGGACTTAGATATAAACTTGATCTACATTCCAAAAATAACACAATAGTGCAACTATACATAGACAATAATAAAGCAAATATGACAACGTGTTTTTTGTTTTTGTTTTTCCCACCGGACTGACAAATGCATCCCTACGCGCTCGCATAGCATGCGTCCGCGGCGTGGAACAGAGGTCCCATTTAGGTTCTGGGCCCTTGGAGGGGTGGGGGGGGGGGTTAATTCTTAATTTCTTCTTCGTTCTCCCTATCCTCTAACCTTTGTGTTAAGGACTAATGTACGCACATTATGTTAGGTAACTAGTACACTTTACAAGCAAATTATCAAAATTACCTTCACAAACTGGGTCTACGCCTATCCATGTCCGTGGCGCTATACATGTCTTAACCTTCGTTCTCCCTATCCTCTAACCTTTGTGTTAAGGACTAATGTACGCACATTATGTTAGGTAACTGGTACACTTTACAAGCAAATCATCAGAAATTACCTTCACAAACTGGGTCTACGCCTATCCATGTCCGTGTCACTGTACATGTCTTAACCATGGTTTCATTGTCTCCAAGTCTAAATCCTGAGCTGCAAGTAAACGTTATTGTGAGGCCCACTGCGGTCCCATCTACTACACTTGGCGTTGTGTTAGGATAGTCAGGTAGGACATCACAGTCATTTTCATCTGTATGCATAAAAAGTACATGTTTAACCAAGGTGAACAATCTTTGCAATTTAAAAGGCATCCGGTTCGAAGATATGTTCACTTTTCAGCATTGCCCCGTGATTTACAGAATATGCAATGCCATATAATTAAGAGTAACAAAATAATTAGTATGCCTCTTTTTTGTTCGTTCAATTTTCCATTTCAGTTATTAAATATCAAATATTTGAAGAGTTTGTTTGCAAAAGGGGTTAGATCCACTTTTGATGAAAATTGAGTTATTGGTATCAGAACATGGTTCAACCATGTACCTGTCTTTTGAATAAAACTATTGAGCTGCATTATCAGAGGAATCATGAAAACAAGTACCTTCTAATTTCTCTTTCCCGTACACGCCTGTACAGAATCTGGCAAATAAATGCGTTTTTCTCTGAAGCTGCAAACGTGGATCTAACCCCTTTTGCAAACAAACTCTTCTTTTGTGTGTGTGTGTGCGTGCGTTGTGTGGGTGTGCGTGTGTGTGTGTGTGTGTGTGGAGATGAATAACGAGTTAACTCAAGTGAATACTTGACAACAAGCAGAAAGGTGTTTACATTATTCGACATCAGAATGTTCGGAAATTCTAAACCTACATAATTATTTAGTGCATTGGCAGAGTGGGTGGCAGAACAGATCGATGAACCATTTTTGACCTATAGTAGAATACAATACTTTTACAGAACCAACAAATCTTTCTTCCTGATTGTGTTTTTCCTTTGTTTGTTTTGCTGTTATTGCTGTTGTTGTTTGCTTGTTTCCATCACAGATTTTTTTTCTTTTTTAAAAAGGAAATTAGCATAACTGCACAGTTATCCTTTCCATTTTTTAAAATCTTCTTTTTGCTAAGGATCTTCTGAAATTGTCCATTCGGCGTTTTGCATAAGTATTCTGAAAAAGTTTTAAGTGAAAAATTACCTCTGCACAGTGGTAAAGTACCAGTCCAAGTAGCATCGCCACTGCACGTTAACAATGCTGGTTCATTGCGAACATGGCGGTAACCAGTCTCACACTCAAAGCTTACATCGGTGCCATATACCGTCTCTGTCGTACTTGGCATGGCATTCGGGTAGTTGGGTAGCCTCGGGCAGAAAACTGCTGTTGATCATTAAATCAACGTGAACTGACCTTTATTATGATGTATTTACAACAGCGTCCAACTTACAGCTACTCAAAACCAGAGACTCTTAGAAACAATATATCCTTGTGGCTTCTCGTGAATTCCCTCAGTATGAATACAAATACATTTTAACCGATGTTACTCAAAAAAATAAAGCTCTCATTGGTCAGAATAGAGCATGCTGGGAGCAAAAGGGGGACAAAATCAGTAGTTTAGGACTGAGAGGCCGCTATTTCAAAATCCCCATACCAGGGTGCCAGTTCGCTCTGGCCTTAAATAAAGAGAGATCACATACTTTTAAAAATCCACATGAGGGAAGTGCTCCCTCACTCGAACGAGTTTTATTGGGGAATTAGTATGGTAATAAGGAAGCACAAAGACTAATCACGCATTTTCTGATCAAGAACGTTCGTCAGTTATTAGTGGAGTTCAGTCGTTATATCTGCATATTTGGGGGATGGGAAGTCATCGTTATCGAGAGGCGGAGGGAAGGGGTCGACAGCCCTATTTTAAATCCCAGCCATCTACATTTAGACAACCCCGAGAACATGCTCCTTCCTCCAGTCACGATTGCCCTTTTTCTCTCAAGAAACAATTTTTTTTTTTTGTATTTTGGGATACAAAATCCTGAATAAACCGCCCTTGATAGCCATGATAGCCAAGGATGTCTTTGAAGTGATTTGCTGAGGGCTGCCCATTTGTATTTCGTGTTCTACTGTTTGAATATTCATATGGTAAGTCATGGGATAATACCAATATCGTTTGTGAAGGTTATTGTGCTAATAGATAATGAATGGACCAGTAGAAGGGTAATTAATAATTATCACCTCTCGCCCTGCCCCACCTACACGAATGCCAGGTTATCACCAGATAACCTTGCACTACTGCAGGCCTATACATTGCAAATTGCCGACAACATGAAAGTAGTATTATTTGTCCAATTTCTTGGACAGAGGAGCAAGAGCAGTGTCACCAGTGATCAGAAAAAAAATATTTTTTTTTTTCAAAATTCACTCAATCAAGACAATTTACATCCAGTTGGAGGAATGGAATTGAAACAGGATATTTTATCATCCTAGTGTGATATGCAAATATTTTGTACGAACCTGTTAATTGTTTTTAGTGATTTCTATCTTCGACTATAGAGGGTAGCATTTCACATCAATTTGCACAGCTCAGCATACCAATGTAGCCCTGTGTGGCTTTGCCCCTTCTCTATCTCTCTTGTTCTCTCCCTCTCTTCCATTTCCCATGCTCACATTTACAAGATGAATCCATGTGTTTATGTGACTTTGCCCTCATTTGACCTCAGTATAACTTACTAGCATATATTATTTTCTTGTGTGGGATTCAGGTTTAGATTAATTCTGGACCGCGTTAATACATAGCGATGTCGATATTTGGCCCATGAGGTTTCTTAAGGAAATAATTGAAATATCGAAATTATTATATATTTTAATAATGTCTATGTTTATCTAATTATTGCGTCTCATTTAATCTCGATCCACTGCAGAACTTTTAAAACTCACTAGTTTATCTCATTGTTATTTTAAAGAATAATTTTCGACCCATTCACCTTCTTTCCTATCCATTTACCCAGTTACTTATCTTAAAGTACCTATGCTCTGCTTAATTTACAATACTGTTGTTGTTTTTTTTAAAACAAAATACGCATTAGTGATTTCATGCTGTATAATACTTACTTTGGCACATTGGAGGGCTGGAGTTCCACAATCCGTTATTACCACAAGTGAGTGATGTTACTTGCCCTACGATGTTATAGCCCGTTACACACGAGAAAGATATGATATCACCAGGGGCGTAGTCCCTCGATGTCCCGTCTATCATGCCGTTCTCTGGCGCTGGGGGCACTTCACAGCGGGTAGCTGAAAGAGAAAATATAATCAGGTTCATTTCACTCCCTAAGTCCTATCTTGAAATAAACGCACCAAAATAATGGAAAGTAGACCGAAAACGGTTTTCCACATATTCTTCGTCATGTATTGTTCAGTTTACAGGTTTATGTCAATCTGAGAAAACGAAAACAAAGGAAAAGTTCTAATGACACCCTTTTATCCCGCTCACTACGGGGCTATCCTCATGATATCGATAGTCATATCTTTTGTTTACGAACTGCAGAAGGAAAAAGCTGTGATGTACCTGAATATTTTCGAAGGGAAACTTGGACAAAACAAAATTGAACTTGAATCGGCAATATGATGCATAAAACAGTCTTCCTTTTTTACGCCTATTACGCCACAATGGGGCTTTTCAAATAAAGTTAGGTATACTATCATGACTATATACACTGATATTGCTTGCTATTCATGCTATTATGGTACCTCTATTAAAAGATACTGATCAATCCTTATAATGCGTTACAAATATGCAATAGCAATTGGAGGAATATTAATATGCGCATAATACATTGCAGCCTTTTCATTTTTTTTTACCATTGGCACCATGGAGGTACTTTTTCATAAAGACTAGGTTATTACTAAAATGATAGGCTCTTACCAGGTGCTGTCCAGGCATCTTTCAGAGATAGAAAAGAAAACATAAAGTAGAAATGTTACATTTGCCATCTTGATGTCGAAGGTAACAGTATTATTTCAACTGTCCTTAAATCCATCTCATCATTAAGCTTAAGTCACACGAGGGATACGACCAGTGGAAGACTTCTGCTAACCATGAAAAGCTGCGATCACTGACAATCACTGCCCATTATATTTTTCCGCGATAAGTTGTCGATCGGTTGAAGAACAGTTGCCGATCGGTTGCCGACTGCCCTATGAAAATTGTCCAATCATCAAAGACTTTTAAAACATAATTTGTGACCGTTCGTGGAAATATTTGCGAATAGTAGGATATTTTCGACACAATTTATCGCCAAAAATGACACAACAATAGCAAAGAGATCGATCGCCGATGTTCTCACGGAGGTTAAAAATTATAAACAGGATGGGTGGCGATAAATGAATGGAGTGTACGTGCATGAGAAAATGAAAATACTCATTCATTATCAGCAGGTTTTTTCTGTATGTGATGTGATGTGATGTGATGTGACATTCTTTTTTGGTCTTGTTGATGTCTCTTAACTTTTTAGAGAAGTTTCAATGGATATAGTGCGTCCCAGAAAAAAAGAAATCGAGATTGATGATGTTTAATCATATCTTAATCATAGTTATGATTAATAAGTAGCACATATTTGTAAAGCTTAGACAGTCTTCTTTAATGCGATGCCACTTATGATATTTAGTAAGTGAATAAAGACAATGTGAAGTAGAGCTACCAAAAATTCGTTTGGCCAACGATGTTTGAATTTCAGAGAGATTTTCACTTTTCTAGCAAGTTCATTTTCCGCCCTTTGGTTTGACACCGTACCTCAATCGGGAAAAATGAACCAGGAATGACAGAGATGACTGGAATTAAATATTGATTGCATTTCCGTGATCTTTAAAATTATTTGTTTCTTAGTTTCTGACCATTTTTTCGGGTAAATGAAAACCCACTTCTTTATCAATCAGCTTTCTATAATTTCGATGAGTTTTTGTACTCACCATTCCATTTAGTTGATGATCAACCATGCATGAAGTCTTTCATCTTCTCTGTTCACTGCTAGGATAGGCAGCGAGTGCAAACGGATTCATTTGATAAATCATGAAAATACAAGCATCACTTTACACGAACAGAGCTTAAGAGCTAAAGAGCTAAAGAGCAGAAAATGAAATGTTGTGAAGTATTATTTTCATACAACAACAACAGAAATGTTTTCATATCTGTCTCTTTGAATTTGAGGTATCGTTGTGCAAATGACTTTCTGGTAGTCCTGCTTCATATTGTTCTCATTAACTCATGCGTGAAATATGTATCATATGAGTGGTATCTGATGAAAGAAGAGGGTCTAAGCTTTACAAATATGTAATAATATCATAATTGTGATTAAGATACGAATAAACATCGATACATCTCGGTTTCGTTTTATTCCTTGGACACACTGTATATTATGTTTCTTTTAAGTCGTTAAACATGTTAAAGTGAGGGATAAGAGAGAAACAATGAATGGGCAAATTGAGGGAGGGGAGGAGGTTGGAATGTAAGCTGGATGAGAAGAATGAAATAGCGTGGAAATAACAGAAATAGGGCAGTGGGTTAGTTCTCGAAACTTGTTTTTGTTGTCATGGGGCGATTATGAAGTGGAGAACGTTTTGATATCAAAGATAGTAACATACCATGCAAACGTAACATGAATATGAAAAATTCTGACTCTATCAAATTTTGAACTGACAGGCACTTTTAGGAGGCCTCTGGAGCACCAAAACAGTTTATGAACTAAGAAAACACAATCATTTATTCATTCATTCATAGTTCGCTATTGTACTATTCCATTGGAAAAACATAAGACGAGAATATTTAGCATGATGTGTGAGGAAACAAAACAAGCGACAGGAAAAATTTTGATATATAAAGTTAAATTCCTTGGAAATGTCGGTGTTCGGCGATAGTTTGGATTTTTTTTTTTTTTTTTATCGATGATTGATCGTCTGTTACTCATCGGTCAGCTACAGACCTTTTCTCAACGAAAAAAAAACAAAACAAAAAAACAAAAACGTTCGGTGATTGTCAGGGACTACTGAAAATCATTCGGCGATCAGTCAGTGATGAGTCTGGGAACTCTCAAATTCCCGTGGAAAACCAAGAAATATCTTGCCACGACTAGTATGATCGGCAAAATGCTTTCGGTGCAGCAGTGCAAACATTAGGCTGCCAAAATGCTGACCACTGAAAACCTTTTATCAAAGGTCTCGTGGACCTCTCACGACCAACGTCAATCTACTTCACAATAGAGCTACAACCAGTCGCCGACACGGAACAGTGGTCGGAGTACCGTTTTTTGGGGGGTTGTTTTTTGTTTTTTTGTTTGTTTTGTTGTTGCATAGTCTCTAAAAGTTTTTGTTGGTACGGGTACCAACTGTTGCTTGACTTTTTTGACGGCTGCACCAAGCGAAAAATACTTCAGCACAGTTATCAACCATCACAGAGGTACAGAGACGGCGGCCATACTGTTCGGCAAAAGGTTTCTATGATCTTTGATCTATCATCTACAAGTAACCGAGGGAGACTGGACTTCAAGGGCTGCCGGTGGTAGCTCATCAGTTCCTTTGGTCGGTGACCTTCAGCAGCTGAAAGGTAACCTTTAGCAACTTGTTGGCGACCTACATACCACTGACCACTGATATATTACCAACGAAAGCGGAAAATCAAAGAGACATAGAGACTGCGACCGGTTGGTAATGATTTAGCTATCGGCAGTTGGCGATCAGTCTTCCATTTTTTCCAAAAATATACAAAAAGAAAAGACAAAATATATACAGCCAAATTAGAAGAAACTTCACTCGCGATCAGTTGTTGATCGGTTGTAAGTGCAGTAGCTAAGCGTTTGAAAAAATTTATGTGCGATTGATCGTTTATAGTTCAGTAGCTAACCTACTATAACTATTTCCCGACAGAAATCAACTAGACGATATTCTGCAAACTACATATCAGTCGAGAATCAGTTGGCGATCAATCTGAAAATTGCTGTACACCAACCGAAAACCAAGATTTTTATTTTCAGCGAACAGTTTGGTCGGGAAAAAAAGTATTTGATGAAGCAACATAACCAAAATGTTCCGAAAACCATTCGCTGACTACTGACGACTCCTAGAGAACCCATTTGAGACTGCTGACATCTAACCAACAGCCTGTCCTCTCTCTCCTTTTTGTATTTTCATTTTGTATTTTATTTCATTACCGTACATTTATTTTATGTTATGGATTTATTTTCTTATTTCATTTTATTTTATTTTATTTGTTTTAAATGATTTTTATGTTATTGATCAAGTGATTAATTAATTACTTAATTGATAAATTATTATTATTATTATTTTTTTTTTTTGGGGGGGGGGGAGGGGGAAATTATTCGCAAGTCTACAACCGGTCGTACCTCTAATGCTCTTTTCTTTCCATGTAGAACACACTCATCATTCTCACTCCCTAAACAATCAAGGAAAAGGGACAGGACACGGTACAATTATAAATTGTGACTTTTGAAAAATTGACAAAGGAAAGTTCAATTTTTTATTGAATACATTTATGGGCAGAAAAAAAAATGAATCAAATGTGCCCTTCAAAAGCAGACATTCCTCAGGGCATGCCTGGTACTAGGCAAAGCAACATACGTATTCCGACCCAATCGCTGCTAATAGTAATCATTTTCCTTCAGTTTGTTTAATTCAAGAACTGATTTTACAGTAAAACAATTTTATAGCAGTGTGCATTTAGCATGTTTAGGATGGATAAACTGACGTTACGAAATGATCTTTAAATGGATTTAAGAAGGAAAAAAACAAAGGAAATTAATCAGCGAGAAAGATAAATGACTTAATTTCATGATTTGCTTTGAATTTTTTAAATTTATTTACTTATTTTTTTTTGCTAATGCTTTCGTGAAAATATCATGAAACTATGAGGTCAGTAATTTGCTCTAAACATTCCTGGTAGAATGTAGCTAAGTCCGTAATTCCCACAGGAATGCCACTTACTACAGTCATATATTTGAATCTCATATGGCCCTCCACATCTTGTTCCATTATTTCCACCACACCGCTGGTTGCAACTGGAATCTGGTAACTGGCCCGCGCCAGCCGTTGCGTAATTCGAGTCGGCATTCCCGCAGAAACACTCTGTAGCCGACTCCAAACCCGCATAACCGTAGTTTCGCATACAGCACAGGTCTAGGCAGTATTCGACGGTCATATCGCGTCTAAAACAACCTTTACAAAAGTAAAAGAAGAATGGAACCACCATGTGTTATTGATCAGGGCCCCGTTCATAAAACGTGTTATCAATAACAAGTTGAAATAACCGTCATAAGTTACTGAAATCCTTGCACCTGATTGGCTGAAAGCAAATGTGTCATGGAAATGTGGCAGTTGTTATTGATAACACGTTTTATGAAACAGGGCCCTGGTGTTGCGCGTAGTTTTGAGAAAGAAGAGATGGGGACAGTTGAACTCAAATTATTTCGTGAAAAGATAATTAATTATTTTTAAGGGCGTGTCCACCCTAGCACTCAAAAATTCCCAAATTCACTGGCGTAGCCAGGAATTTTCAACATGGGAGGGGGGCACGCGAGGGAGCGAAGCGACCAAGCGGGGGAGGGTGTGGGAGGGGGTATCGGTAGGGAGATTTTCGAAAATTCGTGCATGAAAATGACCTTTTCTACACACTAAAATTTAGTATTAAGGTAACTTATATGAGAAGATAAGGGGGGGGGGGGGTCAAGGCGAGGGTGTAAGGGGGTATACCCCCTCCCACGGTAGGGAGATTTTTGAAAATTCGTGCATGAAAATGGCATTTTCTGCACCCTAAAATTCAGTGTTAGGGGTAACTTATACGAGAAGTGGCATATAAGGGGGCCAAGGCGAGAGAGCGAAGCAACAAAGCGAGTGTAGGGTGTGGGAGGGGAGAATTTCTCCTCCCACGGTAGGGAGATTTTGGAAATTTATGCATGAAAATTACATTTTCTGCACACCAAAATTCAATGTTAGGGGTAACTTATATGAGAATTGGCATATAGGGAGGCCAAGGCGAGGGAGCGAAGAGACCGAGCGGGGGAAGGTATTGGAGAGGATATCCCCCTCCCACGGTAGGGAGATATTTGAAAATTTGTGCATGAAAACGGCATTTTCTGCACACTTAAATTCAGTAATAGGGGCAAGGAATATGAGAAGTGGCAAACTTGCGTTTTACTTTCATTTCGCAGGGTAGGGTTAGGGTAAGTTATGTGAAGTAGACTCGATGAAAGGTTTTTTTTTCACTTTTTTCAATTTCTTATTTTCGTTCACCGATCAACGGGGGGGGGGGCATGACCCCCTTGTGCCCCCCCTTAGCTACGCAAATTATGTACTGCATTTTTTACAATTAGTAATAAGAAATATCTTATTCTTGTCATATCCCCCATTATCGCTAAAATAAATTTGAAAACAATGGTTATGGTGTGGAAATAGAAGAATGTCTTTCAAGGAATACACACTGGGTTTAATAGCACGTAGGGTTGGGAACAGTAAGACTTACTTCATACTATACGATTTCAAAAATTCACCTACTGCAATACCCACCTTTATTTGAGGTCTCACAGTCGTGGCAAACAGAATTGTCTGAGCAGGAAGGAAAGTCTCCTAAGATACGCTCTTCATTATCCCAGAAGCAGCCCTCATAACCGTTTGCTGTTGGGAAAATATAGAAAAAAGAGATAGTGATGAAATGTGTCCTGGCCCGTGAGGAAGTGGCCAAAGCCCGCCGCACATTATACGATCCGACTGCGACCCCGGTTTTCGAAAAAATGGCATTTAGCATCAAATATGAAAGATTAAACTGGTAGAAAGATCATATTTGAAGTTCAGAATAATGATAGGAATACTAAAATTTAAATTTTGGTTAACTGCAAGCCTTGTGGTGGGAGTAAAGGACAAATCGGCTTCAAATCATAGCCGATTGCAAGCTTGCTATAACGTCACTACGATTCGGAATTGAGTTCGCTTTTATCATGTTTATCATGCTTATTCCTACTGGGAGGCTCGCAATCGCCCGGAATTTCGATATTTGTGTTCACACGACTATTCGAAACTTCCATAACTAAGATTTCACATGTTTGAATTTTCATATCAAATGCTATTACATTTTTTTTTTTCCAAAATCGGATCGCAGACGGATCGTATATTAAGCTGCGGGCTTTACACTCAATAAATTTTTAGTTATTCAACATGTTCAGCATTCTTAGAAAGAAGGTGCTGATTAGAACCTTTTAATTGTCCCACATTTGGAACCTTGAAAGGTTCTTCAAAGAACCATTAATAGACTATAAAGGTTGCCTAAAGGGTTATAAAGAGGTCTTAAAAAATATTATTGGTTGTACAAGGAACCCTCCGGGGTTCTTTTAAATATAAAGAACGCTTTATAGAACCCGTTTTGTGTAGGGTTCTAAATACGGGACAATAAAGGATCTGTGTGGCATATGAGTCAAAAGTAGCTATGCCGATCTTGGGGTTCTATAAAACGGATCACACTGTGACGAAATAATAAAATTCCAACAGAAAGGAAAGTCACCATCAAAATTCTCCACCAATACCCTACCCCTACACAAAAGATTAATGATAATATAGTTCAGTATTTATTAATGGATACAAAGCTTGTATAACAAGCCATTTAACCCAGGCCTGAAAGTGTCTAAGTAAGGTGATAAATGAAAAAAAAAATGCACACATTTAAAATGGGGCACGTGAGCTCTCTTGCTCTTGATGACCAGTCTTTAATAGCCTACATCAAGCGAATATGGGATTATATTCTCGGTGATATGAGAGTAAAACCTTCGTTAGTTCACAATATAAGGCTGCTAGTTCTTAAGACAAACTCCAACTTTATAACTCTTTGTCACATAGTTATTTTCAATTTTTATTTAAGTCATTCTGTTTCGGGAAAGCACAAGAAAAATCCAGTAACTTTGGGCAATTTGAATAATTTGCATAAATATGTATGAATACAGGTTATGCAGCGCAAAGACAACTTGTACATGTTTGAACTGAACTACGTACTAACTGTGTACTCTCTTTAAAAAAAAAGTGAACTCATTCTCTCTGTGAATTTCAGAAAAGAGCGCATTTAGAGTGAATTAAGAGTAAATTAAGAGTGAATTACGATTAGAAATTGGGATATTCACTATTTGAGGTCACCCCTAAAAGAGTGAATGAAGAGTTAATATCACAATCCAGCTCACAGCAAAACAGTATCAACCATAGACAGGATATTTTGTGCCCAAAAATTAAGGTATATTTAAAAAACTAGAACAAAGATTTCACTAATGTAATACTAAAGTATCACTAATAACTGTTGTGTAAAATTTAAAGCCCATTTCCTGGTCAAATATTTTGCCCAAATGTTGGCTATAAGCATTTACCCATAACATTGGGCGAAACATTTCCCAGTAATTGGTTGGGTTGAGTATCGGCCCAACATTGGGCAATTTGATGGGTAAAATGTTGCCCGCTTTTTTTTAAACAGTGTATGTGCACTGATACAACACTCTAATGGTGTTGTCCATCTCTTGAATTATGCAACCTGTGATAAACGAAACGACCTTAATTATCGCTCGATCAGATATGGATGCACAACATTAATGGGTTTTGTTGGATATATTTATCTCATTGCTTTTGTTATAATCAGAAATCACGATTTTGTACTAAAAACCATGTTAATGCATACTTGCTTATCTGTGAACAGCGGGAAGTGTTTTTCTTGCACTAGAGTGAGAGTAGGCCTCCTCCGAATGAACTAGTATAAACTTGTGAGCAAGCAGTTTGACGGCCTTTAAATTATCTTGTACTTTATAAAGTTCACTTTGGGGTACATATTCGTGTAATTTTAGCCTTAGGGATTGAATCAACTTTATTTGAACACCTTAATAACACCCTAATGCCACAAGTCTGTTTCCAACTCAATTGTCCATTTTTGAGGTGTTTTGTAATACGAATATTGCAATCATATAGGCCCAATGATGTATATATTTATCTACTGAATTATTGTTAAAATCCTAGTGCCCAGATTATTTTCAATAACTGATATGTAGTTTTGTGTATGAATGCTACTTCAGACTACAATATAGCTGCAGTAAACAAAAAACAATAGATGGATAAATAAAAAATAATAGGCGTACATTAAGAATATAATCGCTAATAGTGCCATTCTTAATTTATTTAAAGAATAAGTTTTCAAACATCAATAGATAAGGAATTTAAGGACTTTTCCTTGATTTGTAGTATAGGATTTCCCGGACAAATTCGCAAATTTGTCATTCAAATTGATTTATTTTGCATTCAAATTCGACGATTTTGCTGCTGTCAGGTATATCTCGGATTCAAATCCGTATTACAAATTATCAAATCTGTAAAATTCTCTTTCGAATCTATACCTTTTTTTATTCAAATTCATGAAAAAGTTGCTTTTTTCACCGTCTTGTCTTTCAATTTAGAGCAACACGAATTGCTGCCCTCGCGACGTTGTTATTCCAGCATTCTAATTCGTTTTTAACATTCAATTTAGCACTTTGAGCAGTTAAATTCGACGGTTGATATAGAATGATTGTTTACATATTTTTATCGCTCATTCCAATGTTTCCTTTGAATTTCAAGTTTTTTCTCTTGTATTCTATGACAAATATAGATGTTTTCATTTAGTTAACAATCAAAATGGGAGTTATGTCATCAATTCACGTATTTTCCATATACTAATCATGCTTATGATTTATGATATTCGTATTCATGGTATTCGGGTCATTAGTGTCTTGCTCTTTTTCATTTCATAACCATAGACATTCAGATCTAATTTCAAATAAAAAAAGAAAAAAAAAAACAGAAAATCATATCATGATATGATTGATGGTCTCAAGAGGTCCATGAATTCAAAACTTGTCTCTTGTTTCCTCGTAACAAAGGAAAACTTATTGAAAACGAAGAAGGAGAACAGGGGAATTGAATGATAATTTACATGATAAAATCAATTTGGGCGAATTTGATTGCAAAGAAAATGAATTCGAATCACAAACTTGCGAATTTGGACGGGAAATCCAATAGTAAACCTTGACATGGGGCCCGTTGCATAAAACTTACTATAATAGTAACTTTGCTATCAATGGTAACTACCATGGTAACATTGCTCAACAGCCCATCAAAATACAGTACTCCATGAAAATTTACTATAATAGCAAAGTTACTATAATAGCAAGATTTATGCAACGGCACCCAGTAATTAAATATATATATATATATATATATATATCTTTAAAATTTATTTTACACCCCTACAAAACAGTGCACCTCACTTCGTTTCATCACAGGTTTTAATTGACAAGATGACAGCACTATTAAAGTTCCGTATCAACGCACATACACGATTAACATACAGAGATCAGTTAACAAATTCTGTGTAAGTTGTCTTGGGTGGCACAACCTGTATCCGTAATTTCTGCAAAATTATGCAAATTGCCAAATGTTGCTCTTTGGGCAACAGTATACCACATATAAACTCAAATGAATTACATAACTTCAATAGAAAGAACTTTTTAGGTTTGTAAATTGTCTAACCGACTAAAAACTACTAGATTGGATGAAATATGTCTTATTTACCAAATGGTACGCATTCAACATATGCGCTTTGACAAGGATTTGTAGTCCCTAGCCAGGTCTCTCCCCCTGTGCAGTTCATCAACCGGCCTTCATTTGGAACCGTGCCAGTGCCAGCATGACACATTATTCTGATTAGCCATACTAATCCGCTTGCAGGACGGACTATTCCCGATGGGATAGCAGGTGATTCCACTGCACCATTGTGACCTAGCGTAAAACAGAAAATACTATAATATGCTTGTGTTGAGTGTTTGATGTACTGAAGTAGTGTTGAACCAAGTTCTAAGAAGGTAGTTGGTCCCTCTACCGTTTAATAAGTGGTTTGGAGTAATACTAACTTGAGAAATGGGAAAGGGCCACACTTATATTAAACACATGATACTAGAAAAAAAGTCCAAAGTATAATGTAAGATAAGAAAATTAATCCATGTTATGTTTAAGGATAAAGTAAAAGTCTCCAAGAAAAAAAAACTCTTTGATTTGAATATGTTAATGCATCGAATCAGTTTGTATCTCTAAAGGTTAGAGAAGGGCTAAACCTATCTTCTGTAGATTGAGACACACTAGTTTATGTTACCGCAAGGGCTGAAAATGTATTTACTCACAAAACTTTGATCTTCCCTGCCTCACGCAAATAATTATGTTTACATAGGTAGCCAACTATGTTTTGATATCATATATACTTTGATTTTGGTTCTTTGATATATGAAACATGTGTTTATGAAAAATATAGTGCATCACATGTTAAAGATAAAGGCGGTGCTGGTCATGAAATTACTTTGCTAAAGTAACTCACTCCAAAGCAAACTGAAATTTTTATTAGCTCTTATACAATCCCGAATGTCTAGTTTTTTTTTTTTGTTTATTTTTTTTAATTATCAAATAAAAAATACACGCATTTTCCTCAAAGGGTTTATGAACTATACACAGAACGGAGTATATGGGACAAAGCAAATGTTGGGTCAATGTTTGGCCTGAAAACTGCATCTGTTTTCTCGAGTCCTGGGGAGCGTTTCATGAAGAGTTCTGTCGGTGAAAATCACTGACAAATGTTACAAGCTACTGTAAATCCTCGCATCTGATTGGCTGACAGCAAATTAATCAGTGAAAATCACCGACAAAACTTTTCATGAAATGCTCCCCTGTTTCGAACATTGGCAGGATACAATCCAGAGAAGGGAAGGTATGCAGAGAACGAATGAGAAGAGAGAAGGGGGGGGGGTAGGATAAGTATAAAGGATGTGAGAGCTGATGGAAATGGGGGAAAGAACATGTAAAGCACACGAGGAATCGGGTTACAGAGGCAGGAAAGGGGGAAGAGTTTCGGTGAGAAGTGCATATGAATGGTGCACTAAGAAAACGACCATATTAAATGGGAGTATGATGGTGTACAGTTTTGTGTTAACCTTTGTTTCGGCTACCAATTATCTACCAAAATGGTAACGGCCAATGACCAATTGAATCGTTCCCATGACGTCAGCTTATATTTAGTAGTCAATTGAACCCCAGCTGGCGTATTGCTGTGGGAATCTGCAGTAAAGTGCTGACAGGATTTGCCATTAATTTACTATAAATTCCTTAAATGGTACAGTAAACTACTGTATCATTTAAAGTTAGATATTCTATTTTACTGTTGTTTACACTTTTACCATAGAATTAGCAGTACTATAAAAAATACAGTAAATTACTGGCAACCCTGCCTCCAGTAATTCACTGTAAATTCTATGGTATTTTTTTTTTTACAGTGATAGCTAATGTTTGGAAATACATACAGGCTATGGATAATTCATGCAGTCGGGAAGGAGGGAGGGGACCCAATCTTAAAGAAGGTCTTGTGTCTGCGCGAATAAGGCATGGACGTGACATACTAACCCAGTTGAACACATGTGACGATGGCATTTTCTAAGTCCCATGCCTGATCACAGACCCTGCCCCACTGATTGTCGTGATAGATCTCTACGAAACCAGACAGGTCTCCTCCTCCGTTCGTTAGTCTTACATCACCTTCATCTTGACCTAATACATAATTAGGATTATACTACGATTAGTTATTATAATAATAACGACAACTACAATAGCAACGATAATAATGAGAACACAAGCTAAATTGATAAGAAACGTATAAATAGAAAATAACAAGAGTGATAAAATCAATAATGAAAATAAACAACAACAACGATGATAGTGATGTTGGTGATGATGATGATAATGATAGTAAAAAAATAATGATAATAACAACAATAACAATAAAGATAGCATCATCAACAACAATAATAATTATGACTACAATAATAATAATAATAATAATAATAATAATAATAATAATGATGATGATGATAATAATAATGATGATGATGATAATGATAATAACAGTAATAACAATAATAATAATAATAATAATAATAATAATAATAATAATAATATAGATTTCTGGATGAAATCGGGTTTCTGTTAAATATTAGGTTGTGGTAAAAGTATTGATGACAATGATGATGACAATGATAATGATGATAATGACAAAAAGAAAATAACAACACTAACAATGACAATGATGATAATAATTATAACAATGATAATAAACAACAACAAAATAATTGAAATTATAATAATGTAGTATTCCAGGCACAGCATGGGCTTGCATATACATGTATTATCATTCGAGCCCATCATCTAACACATTAAAAACAGTTGGTAAAAAGTCTTGTTTTTAATGTAAGCACCGAGCGGGAATTTAACCTGGGAACTCTCTGTTATGAGTGTCAATACCCGACACAATAATTTGCTACAGTACTCCCAAGAGCTACAAGAGGGGTGGCAAGAACATCCAATCATTCCACACACTTTGTAACCATCTAGCAATGAGAACTTTTTCGTTGAAGATGTGTTTTTTTTTTCAAATTATGGTTTCAAAGATACCATCAGTCTGTGAGAAATTGAACTGTGCCGTAATATTGGATTGCTAAAATTAGGAAGACATAGTCTAAGCATTCATGTTAAGCAGATATTTTGTCCGTCACTTCGTAGCATTTTTTTTTTTTTTTTTTGTGCAAAGAAATGACACTGTGAGGTATTGCTTATTTGCAGTTGCTGGTGCATTCTGCCAGGGAATCAACTTAAATTTTGATATAGCCAACGTGTAAAAGTGAAATTTAGAAAGAGAAGTGTGTCCCTGAGTGAACGTCTCGTGTACATAACATTAAATTTCATATCAATATTAGCAGCTAGATGCAGTGCATGTAAAGCTGAGCACGGTGTTTGTAGAGGTGAATTGTGATGGTTGCAGGAAGGAGACATGGACTGTTTTGGTGTTCCGAAATCTATTTAATCCTCCAGTTGTACCTGCAAATATCGTATTTTATTATGCAAATTCTGATTCTTCCATATATCTTCAAACATCTGATGTGTTTATTTTGTTTGATACATCCTGGAGGATAAATTTTGTGACAGTTTGTCAGCCTCTTTCTGTGAAGGAGGTGGATCACCCTACCGTAGCACTACATATCTGATCCTGAGTTTGCTGATGTACTAGCCCAGCCTTCTTCTTACCACAGCTCATGTTGTAATGTATATTGAATGACAAAATTATACTCTATTTTTGCCATGATATTGTATTGAAGTATTTGATAGTATTTTAAATTTGCTGATTTTAATATAATAGCCTTTTCATACTTTCGGCCCCACACTATAGACTACCATCTACTGAATCATTTTCTCAGACCTAGTGTGCTTTTTTCTTGTTTCAGCCTTATTCGTAATTCAGATTAATGCAAATGAAAATTTGATGTATATATCATGCGTAATTATGATATTGTAACAGTTAATATGGCTTCATAAATTTGCTGATTTAGCCCAGCCTTCTTCGTAACTACATCACTGTACACTTTGCTGAATCAATCCAGCCTTCTTCTTAGTTCTAGCGCCTGGCGCACTGAATGACTGTCTCGCCAAACTTACTGGCGGTTTATGACTATTTGACTTGTAGACACCATCATAAAGACTTCCGTCTTACCACCCTCTTCTCCACGGCCCTCCTCATCCACTCCTTGCACGTTTCACAATAATGTGTGCATTTAATCCGTTGGAGAGTGGAAGCAGGTATACACAGATTGCAGCCAACCATAGATCAACATCTCTTCCCTTTTTTGACCTTCATTCAACTCTTAGGGAGCCAAGCTCACTATGCCAGCCAGCCTCTAGAATGCGTTCTTCCACAGTAGATATGGATAATTGCATATAATAAGTGGAATCGAAATATAATTAGTTTGCAAAGGCCTTGCTCACTCGAATTTAGGTCGACATCCTTGAGTCATCTGACTGTTCTACTTCTCCTTAGCGGACAAGTGGAAAAACAACCCTGGTCCATCGGCTGGTGCTCCCATGTGCCATCTGTGGCGAAGAAGGGAAGGTAAATGACCCAGCTATCTTGTGCGATCACTGCGACTACTGGTGTCGCATCATGTGTGTCGGCATCTTCCCAGAATCCTGTGATTTACTGATAAACAAATCTCGGAGCTTTGCTTGGATGTGATGTCAGTGTAATTCGACAAATATAGGGTCAAGCAGCTCACTGCAAGGACTTTACCTCTCGCAGTCGAATAGTTTATCACTCCTACACCAGGCCTCCACTGACGATGAAGCCAACCCCGCCGTTAATCCATTAAAGGAGAATGCAACCCAGACATCAGTGAGCTTCCAGTGAATGAAGAAGAACAAGAAGAGTAAACAGTGAAAGTTTGAGCAAAATCGGACAATCCGTTCAAGAGTTGTGAACTTTGAAAGTTTAAATAAATCCTTATTATGGGGATCCTTGAGTTGGGAACTCCACTAGCATCTGTAATGTCATCGTGGACAACTCTCCATTCATTTTGTACACAGAATTTTACATTTTCTTCATTTTCAAGAAAAAGAAAAATTTGTTTGATTTATTGTTTGAGTATGACATGGCTACATCAATTCTGCAAGAATTTTGGGAAGAATTATGTTGATTCCTGACTTGAAATTTCATAAAAGTCCATTTTTTTTGAAGATTTATGCACAAAATGAATGGAGAGTTGTACACGATGACATCACAGATGTTGGCAAAGTTGCCAACTAAAGGATCCCTGTAATAGGGATTTACTGAAACTTTCAAAATTCATAACTTTTGAACAGATTGTCCGATTTTGCTCAAACTTTCACTGTTTACTCTTTTGATCATCTCCATTCACTAAGAGCACACCGATGCCTGGGTTGCATTCTCCTTTAACCTCTACTCTCACATCGAGCCCTGTAGGACGTTGTCATCAACGTTTTCAGCCTTCATCTAGAAATCGCAAGAAGGCATTTAAAGTGATGGTTGTTAATCAAACTGCAATGGCCTCGAGGGAAGTGCTTGCAAGAGATCAAGCTCCATGCAGCTATTGCTCATCATGCCCCTGACTTTGTCTTGGGTTGCACATGATAGCATATCTTCATATTCAATATTTCCAAGCATCTACACCATAATCGTAAAGAGGCGCTGTGGCTAGTGGTAGAGCAGCGGTCTCGTAAAACCCCTGTTCAAAACCAAGTGAATGCCATTTCCCTTTGGTAAGGCATTAAGAACTACTGTCTGAGAGAATTAGGCAGGGGGTGGAAGATGGGAGTTGGCGATTTTTTTAAAAATTTTTTTTGAGGTTTTGATATATGCAGGGTAAAACTTACACAAATGGTATTAGAATTTTCTGATCTTATTATATTCATAGTTATCGCAACCCTCTAAAAATGGCATTTTTTGGTACGGCCCAAATGCACGAATTTGAATTTTAGTACGATCTTCTTCATGAATAAAAGTGTATTTAGCATTATGCAATTCATATGAACTTCAAACCTTTCTTCTTATATGGCTGATATTTTGAATGAATAATTGGATCATTTTATTATTTCTGGCGGGGTGATGCCTTTTCTTTTTCTTTTCATTTTTTAGAAATTGGAAAATGGCCTATTTTTGGCTATTTTTTTATGTAGTATATATCAAATGGCCCAACTTTTTATGAGATGATTTTACTGTAGGATATGGGGAAAACCAACATCAAGCCATTCCCGGTTTCAAATCCGTGGAGTGTCTCTTACTTTTTTGTCACCAGCCGCTTAAAGTAGGTGAAAAATTGCATTTTTCAGACAAGATGTATATCTCTTCAAATACTATGGATATTCTACGGAAAAGCATTCAGAATTGTTGTAGAAAAGGCCATTCTATCACCTGAAATATTATTATGTTGTTCCTTCACACATATGCTTCCCATGTTGTAATTGAATCATACCCTCAATCCTGAAATAGACGACTCCAAGGGAAAGATGCGCCCATACACTGAATGTACATGTATTCAATACATGTCTTGACCTTGGTTGTTCCCATATTCTACCGCAAAATCAGCTCATACAAAGTTGGGTCATTTGATATATACCACGTCAAAAATAGCCCAAAATAGGCCATTTTTCGATTTCTAAGAAAGGGCGAAAATGGCATCACCCCTCTAGAGATAATGGAATGAACCAATTATTTATTCAAGATATTAACTATATATATCTAAAGAGAAAGGTTTTAAGGAGACACCCTGCAAATTTCATATGAATTGCATAATCATAATGCTAAATACAATTTTATTCATGAGAAAATCGTACTAAAATTAAAAATTCGTTTATTTGAGCGGTACCAAAAGGGCAGTTTTTAGGGGGTTGTGATAACTATGAATATAAATATGATCAGAAAAATCTAATGCCATTTTTTAAAGTTTAACCCTGCATGCACCAAAACCTCAAAATATAAAAAAAATCTGCCGACCCCCATCTTCCGACTTTTCGAATCTGCCTGATTCTCTTAGACAGTAGCTCTTAATCCTCATTACCAAGTCCTTCGGAGCAGGGGCGTAACAGGTACCTGTTATCAGGGGGGGGGGGGGGGGCCGAGCCCCAAATTTCCCGGTAATTAGTCTATGTCTAGAATCTGTGGCGTAGCTAGGACTGAATTTTAGGAGGACGGTAGTGCTCCACCGGCGTAAATCCAATTAAAGGAGTGTGGGATGAAAAACTTTTTAAGCGATTTTTTCCCCTTTCACACACAATTTGATATCTATTTTGCGAGCGAGGGAAGCGAGCGAGCAGAAAATAACCACTTTTCCGGTTTTGAATCGCATTTTCGAATAAAAATTCCAAAATATGACGAAAGAGAGAAACGAGCGAGCCAAAAATAACCACTTTTCTCGATTTTGATCGCATTTTCGGATGGAAATCTCAAGATTTTGATGAGCGAGCGAAGCGAGCGAGCCAAAAATAACCACTTTTTTGTTTTCAATAGCATTTTCAAATAGAAATTCTAAAATATGATGGTTGTTTATGATGGATGTTCAGAATTTTTACTAACTGATTAATTAAAATATATTTTTTTTCCTTAAAAATTGTGTCTGCATGGGGGGAAATTTGTGCACACCATTCCCCTCTCTCCCAAGTGGGGTTGATAGATCCCCCACCCCCCCCCCCGGAATTTACACCAATGTAGGGCTCCCTAGAGGGGAGGGTGCAGGGAGGGGGAGTTTCCCCCCCTCCCGCGCGAAGCTCCGACGTTTTTTTGAATTGTTACTTGTCGGTAATTAAGTCTATCTTCTGCGGCGCTCTGACGCGGAAGCTCCGACGTTTTTTCGCTGTCAGTTCCCGCTCTTCTTATGCTCTCTGCCTGTTATCGGGGGGAGGAGGGCATACGCATAGCCAAAAATTTCCCCGGTAATTAAGTCTAGAATCAGTGGTGTAGCTAGGATTTCATTTTAGGAGGACGATAAGGAGGACGATAGCGCGGAAATTCTGACTTTTCTTTGAATTGTTCGTTGTCTGTTCCCGGTCTCTTACATTCTCTACCTGTTATCGGGGGAGGGGGGCAGAGCCGAAAATTTCCCGGTAAATAAGTCTAGAAATAGAATATGCGGAGGTGAGCCCGCACCGCGAGTTGCTTTTTGCGAAGCCCTTAGCGGTGGGGCCCAGGGTTCTGGCTTAGGGCCCCTGATGAAAGCCACTGCGGGGGTCCAGGGAGTGGAGCCCCCGGAAAATCTGGGGTTTTGGTACTAAATTTTCCCTCATTTCTTTTGTTTCCCTTTGCTTTCTTCTTTTTTCCTCCTTTCCCTCTTTTCCCTCTCTCCCTTCTTCTTTCTCCCCTTTCTCCTTTTTCTTTCCCTTTCTCCTTCTTCCTTTCCCTTTTCCTTTTTTCTTTCCCATTCTCCTTCTTTCTTTTCCTTTCTTCCTCTTTCTTTTCCTTTCTTCTTCTTCCTTTTCCTTTCTCCCTTCCTTTTTCTTCCTTTCCCTCCCTTTCATTTTGTCCCGGTGGTTTTGTGGATTTTCCCGCTGAAATCCTTCAGGGGGGCACTCTGCCCCCCCCCCTGCCCCTCCCCCCCCGGTTGTTACACCACTGTTTCGGAGGGGTCTTAAAGCCAACGCGTCGGTCCTCTGGTTGCTTACTAACAAGCATATATACACTTTCTTAGTAGTCAGGTAAAATAACCAAACAGTTGTAACGAGGAACGATTTGTCATATACCGAGTTTTGTAATGTTGACGAGGAGTCAGCTAATGGAGTAGGCAGAATAGAATTTTTGATACCTAAATCCTGGCTGTTTTCATGGCTTTTCCTTGGTCGTTTATCCTACTTATGAAGTGGACACGGTGGTGTTGAGGATGGGCAGTAATGAGGGCTTGCCCGAGAGCACTTTGTAAGGACGTAAATGGAAAAGGTGAAAATTAGATAAGTTTTTGGTCTTCTCGATGCGCTAGAGCTTGCTTGATAGCGCGGCGGCCGTGCTTCGATATCGTGTGTATGCATTGTACAGTGCTGTATAATGGTCGGCATTGGGGGCATGTCTCTAGCCATTCGCTGTTCTTCTTGATAAACTTTGCGCATTATGCCATTAATTTTTCCCCTCCACATATCTCATGTATCTCGGTATAATTTACATAAAATCTTCTATAGTTATGAATATCCTATATCATAGTAATTCTTCAGGTATAATGGAGTTATCGAAAACATGATATAGTCTAGTCCATGCATTCTTTCGTTCCATTTGTCGTATTGTTCATAATGTCAGAAGAATGAATGAATTATTTTGAAAAGTCTTCGAAATTATTTCTGAAGATTTACTGAGAAGAGGAATACTGCAGGTAGATATACATATAGATGGATGGATATAGATAGAGGGATATGTTTCAATCCAGGGTGTAAACAGATTGATGAATAGATAAACTGATCAGAGCGAGAGAGAGAGAGGGGGGGGGGATACTCGTATAAATAGACAGATGGATGGATAAATAGAAGAATCCCCAAAGATATATGGATGAAGAGGACAGATATAGATGGAGGAATAGATGGGCCTAATGGTCGATAATATGGATGGACTGATAGATATAAAGATATATATATAGGGATGGGTGTAAATAGATATGTGGATGAATGATAGAGAGGTGAATACGTCTAGATAGATCATGAAAAGACAGATTTGTAGATGATGTAGATGGATGGATGGATAGATAGATAAAGAGGGATATATTTAGATAAATAGGTGGATGAAAAGATAGAGGGAGTACGTGTATGGATAGATGAATGAGCGGTTAAATTGCATGTTTTACATAAATTGCATGTTTAATAAAACCGATCCCTCCCACCCTCCTCATCCCCACCCCATCCTTCACCCCTCGGAACTCCAAACCATTAACTCTTCACCCTCTCACACTTCCTCTCGCTCCCTCTGTATGCGTGTTTGTGTGTTGATGTTATGGTCGTTTATTCATCTGATAAATTTATTTAGTCAAACACCACTGCATAGCAGTCAACGCTTAAAGAATTAATTTCTTTCCATAAAAGCTATTCATAAATTGAACCAGACATGACACTGCTAGACAGACAGCAACATCAGCAACTTGCTGAAGGCTCTCAAGCTCAGAACATCCTTATTTTGTTACTAGAAACACTCGTTGATCAGTCTGTTGTTAACTGCGAGATGAATTATGTTACCGAAAACATACTTCATTATTAATCAGCTATTATCATTTTTGTGAGGTTTTGTACTCACCACTCCATTTTCTTGATGATAAACCATGCATGAAGTCTTTTGTCATCTTTGTTCACTGCTAGGACAGGCAGCGAATTCAAAAGGATTTATGTAATAAATCATGGAAATGCAAGCATAACTTTACATGAACAGAGCTTAGTCATCCCTGGCTCATTTTCATCCACTTAGGAGTCCAATTAAAGAGCAGAAAATTAACTATCAAGAAGTATTATTTTCATATCACAGTAACAGAAGTATTTTCATACCTGTCTATTTGAATTTTAGGCATGGTTGTGCAAAGGACTTTTTGGTAGCCCTTCATATTGTTGTAATTCACTCATGCGTGACGTATGCATCATATGCGTGGTATCTAAGGAAAGAAGAGGGTCTTAGCTTTACAAGTATGTTTAAGTTATTAATCATAACTGATTAAGATATGAATAAACATCAATACATCTTGGTTTCGTTTTTTTCTGGGACACACTGTATATATATATATATATATATAAAGAAATTTGACAAATGCAAACAACTTTGGCGACTCGTCCCTCTGGGGAACATTGAGGGAGCTACGCAATTACTATTCTCCCATTTTCATTTCTTTCAGTATATATGTATATATATATATATATATATATATATATATATACAACCCTTAATGTCCACATTAGGTGGACATCCTTTGTTTGTGAACATCCTTGTTTCTTTGTTCTTGGGGTGTAACATAAAGAGATACAATCAATCTTACAATCAATTGTATCTCTTTAGTACATGGTTTGCCATAGACTTACAATTGATATCAGTCGTAAGATTGATTGTATTTTTTATGTTACACCTCCCTGGTGTCCACCTAATCCTAACCCTAACCCTATTGTTGTCTGTCCAGCTAATGCACCCTTTAGCTATATATATATATATATATATATATATATATATATATATATATTAATATTATTTTTTAAATTTTTTTTTTTACTATCTGACTGGTGCTGTAAAGTCCAGTAAAATATATTATCTACATCTAGTTAACATACTAAACAGGAATGTACTCTCCCCTGAGGGGCCCAGCCATAACCCTTTGGCTCTGCAGTATACCGTGTTCATGGTTTATACAGTTCATATACATGACTGTTATGCATTCGTGGTCATCTCAACCACTGACCCATTCCAACAGTTATGATGGCCCTGAAGTACGTACGATAACAGGTCATGTGCGATTTGGGTCACCAATTTCGTGACCCATGACGTGAAATTCATGACCCGGGATCTGAAATTCGTGACCCGAGACCCGAACTTTGCGACAAGGGTTGCAAAATTCATGCCCTGTAGTCGCGAAATTCGTGACTTTGGATCGTGAATTTCATGACTTTCGGTCGCGAACTTCGCGACTTAGGTCGTGAAATATGTGAATTTTTTGTACATGGCTGAGCGGTGCGAGTGCGAGTGCGGTGCGAGTGCGAAGGATGTTAATCGATCAACATATTATGTGTACGATGAGCACGTGCACGTGTGTGACTTTGTGTCAGCTGTCAACACATGGTGTTGACGATGATGGCAGTCTGACTTCATGAAGTTCTTCTTCTTCGCTATCTTTTGATATACGGCAGAGTCAAGATGACAACGTCAACGACGCAAAAACGGGTCATCTTCTTCCGCGCAATATCTTCTTCCGGTAACTGTAAGACTTATATTGTGATCGATTCATACGTCCCACTCAGCCATGTACAAAAAATTCACGACGTAGGTCGTCAAATATGCGACATAAGTCGCGAAGTTCGCAACCCAAAGTCATGAAATTCACGACCCAAAGTCACGAATTTCGCGACTACAGGGCGTGAATTTTGCAACCCTTGTCGCAAAGTTCGCGTCTCGGGTCACGAATTTCGGGTCCCGGGTCACGAATTTCACGTCATGGGTCACGAAATTGGTGACCCGAATCGCGAATTCCGCGACTAGGTCGCAAAATTCACGTCGCACATGACCTCTTACCGAGCGTACTTCAGGGCCACCATACACAGTATACCCTAATCCCTCTTTCATTTCCCAGACTTAATGTAAGCATTGACCATCTGGACATTCCATATACCGGTATGCCACACCATACATACACAGTACTTCCTCATTGACCACTTCAGAATTGTAAGGAACAGATGTTGTGCTGAATTAGGGTGCGTTTATGCTTACTTTTAGTGAACGCAGGATGGGCGTTTTGAAACTTACATCGTAAACACAAACGCGGTTTCACGGGGTACTGTTTATTCTTCTTTTCTAAAGGCAAAGGGCAGGTCAAGCTAGGGCTCGAGCTTTTCCGTAAGTTTGGAGTTACTGTATGTATTATATGTAGGCTAATAGAGAAAGATAGAAAGAGGAAATGATAAGATAAAACAAGGAAAAACATAAAGAAAAAAAGAAGAAGATAGAAGGAAAAAATAACAAAGGGAAGATAGGAATAGGAAATGACAGAATAAAACAGCGTAAATTAAGGAAAGATAGAAAGACAAGAAGATAGAAGAAAACACGAAGAATAAAATAAGGAAAGGTAGAAAATAGGATAAACAAAGAAATACATAAGGAAAGATAGAAAAAAAATGGAAGATAGAAGGAAAAACAAGGAATAACGACACATTTGACTTCGTTACAGGACGAATTAGGTAGTCCGTCGGCATCTTTTAGGTTTCGACACGGATAATGATAAAGTCGTTGGTAAAGACTATTGATAAAATGTTTACGTCTCGATAGAAGACTAACGTCATAGAAATGGGATAATTTGATATCGCAGCATAATGAAAAGGTGACCCACAGCCTTAATTCACCTTAACTAATCAGATTTTCTATAGGGTTGTACATAAACTACTTTGTGTTGCATGCAATAGTCATAACAGGCCAAAATCAGGCAGTTAATTTCATTGACTGTGACTGTATACATGGTATAATTATGTAATCATAGTTAAAGGGGATAGTAATATCACGGGTAAAAAGAAAGCAAAATGAAAAAAATTGCCCTCCCCCTTCGGGACTCGAACCAGGGACCTTGGGAATGTGAGGCAAGTGTTTTAAAGGTATATCTGAAAACAGCTCATAGAGACAACACGTAGATGGAAAACGGAATTCTAATATGTTTTCCAGTCAAAATTTTGACATGTTTTCGACATTTCCTTTAAAAAAATATGAAAACATAAGATAGAGAATGTTCTCAGCTGCAACATACTTAAAGATGGGCCAAAATCAAGCAGAAATAAGGGAGATGTTGATCAAAGAAGACGAGAATGTAGAATCAAGAATTACGTAAAAGTCATGTCCCATAGAGAATACACGTAAAATGAGAAAAATTGACATTGTACCATTTATCGTAAATTTTGACAGTGATAACGTCATCAAAATGAGAAATAATGATATGAGATTGGTTAAAAATTATCTCAGCTACAACATATCGAAATCCAAGCGAAAATTGACCAACAGTAAGCGAGATAGTCTTGGTTAAAGGCAAAAAATAAAACATACAAAACTAAAAATCGAAATTTTGAGTTCACACCAGAATAGAATGAAGTCAGAGCATCAAAAAAGTAAATTTTTGTCATGGATTCTCATCTACAACTCATAAATTTTCAGAATAGTTTTAAAAAAATTGGGGGGTATCCATGCATTCTGGCGGATTTTAAAGGGACATGTTTTTTGCGTGTTTTTACATTATTTTCAACATTGACGCGCGCAAGGATTTTGAACTTTGGTGCGCGCGTGCGACCTTATGCTTAGTTGAAATCGGTTCTAAGTTGATGGAAATTGTTAGAAAAAGTGTCAGGAATGCAAATCAAGTGAAAACACGGCGTTTCTCCGTTATTTAGGACCTGCGCGCGCTCATGACGCGCGCACGGACGCGGACGCGCGCAAATTTTTGAACTGCTTAAAATGGCCTGAAACGTGTGCAAAATGAATTTGAAGCGATTCTGAGCATTTTTAATTTTTGCGCGCGCGCTGACGCGCGGACGTACGCGTACTCGCGCGTCTGGCTATCTGAAATTTATTGGATTAAAATTAACTTTAATCATGCCAAACGTGAATGAGAAATGACAATCCGTTATGAAGATATGACCCTCAGGTGATTTTCACAAAATGGCGCCTGGATGACCTCACTATGACCCGATGAACATGAAAAAATAACATAAGGAAAGGTATAACGGAAGACAGAAGATAAAACAAAAAAAAATAACATAAGGAAAGACAGTAAATAGGATAAAACAGAATCAGAAACGCCGATCGTAAACGCACAGTTTTGAGCGTTTACAATCGGCGTTTCAGATCGGCGTTTAAACGAAGATGAGAACATACATATCTTATTCTTTTTTTGTCTTCTCTTTTGCTGAGTCGCAAAGTCATGGAAAGTATTTTCATAAATAAGAAATGATATTCAAACTTTGAAAATAAGACAATGAAAAAAAAAGATTCGTTTGATAATAAAAAGTAATGCTGACATTATTTAAAGAAAAGCTAAACAGCGAACTGTACATATACCAAGGAGTTACAAAACTATTATCAGATATAAATTGTGTGATGTAATTTGTCAAAATGATTGGATATAATAAACTTAGTTATACAGCATTATGATGATAATATTTTGATACTTCAGATGTTGTTTTTTGTTTCTTATTCTTGATTTCAGAGATTGAATAAATTCACGACAAACTTTGTCTACACAATATAGCATATTCCCGATTTCTTCGCTTCTTTTCAATGCGGCGGAGGTCGATCATGAAAAATATATAAATAAAATAACTGTAGAGTGCATATATATAACAAAAGTTACAACATTACAGTGTCAGGTTCATCCATGATTTAAAAAGCGAGTTTACTTTTTTTTATCAACCTATCATACTAGGGCAAACAGGGTACTAAAGCAGATGAAAATGGCTTTGCAATGAAACACTCGCATGACATCGAATGTATTTAAGAGAATTTGAAAGAACGAACAAAAAAAAAAATCCACCTCCATTTCGTTTTTATTGAAACAAGCACGTCATATCGAAATATATGTTACTACAGGACTACCATATTAAAAAAAAATGGTATATGCAATCTTCATTTGTTAGGAGAAACCAAAAAACAACAACAGCAACAAATAAATGCTTCCCCCCTTTATTCACTTATTCTTACCCATGCAGCAGACAAAAAAATCTGACAAGAGTATTCCTAGGATAAATCCGTTTACCAAATCCATTTCTGTTTCAGGTTTACCGCCTTTGGCCATCAAAGTGAGTTTAGCAGACTGGGGTTGTCTAATGATTCGTCGTGGAAACAACTGTTAGGTAGTTTTCGCAGGCGGAGAATCTGCGGTTCGTGCGCAAAAATATTGATTATAATATGAAACCATGGCAATACGTTTTTTGTTTTGTTTTGTTTTGTTTTGTTTTTGTTTTTGTTTGTTTGTTTGTTTGTTTGGTTTTTTTTTGGGGGGGTGTCACTGAGTTTACATACAATTTAATAAACAGAGATCATGCCCTGAAATTAAAATTTCTCAAGAATACCTCTTCCTGGTTTCTCCGCTCCGAATCATCTCACAGGCCGTTTCCCTTCCTTCCGCATGGTCTGTGTTCTTCTTCTCCTCATCTCCCTTTTCCTTGGGTGCCAATTCTATATCCTCCTCTCCTCATAATTTCAAAACACCCATTCATTAATGCACAGTGAGAAGATGATAACTTTGTGACAATGAACTAGATTAGTAAAACAAAGCAACCCCATGACACCTGGTGGAAATTGTAAAGCATGACTCCCTAAATACATGGACGACCCCGGCTGACAATTTTAGTGGTGGGTGTGCACAGTGAGAAGATGATAACTTTGTGATAATGAACTAGATTAGTAAAACAAAGCAACCCCATGACACCTGGTGGAAATTGTAAAGCATGACTCCCTAAATACATGGACGACCCCGCCTGACAATTTTAGTGGTGGATGTGCCCTTTATTCCCCCCCCCCCCCCAATTTCAAAACCCCCATTTATTTGGGCACAATGAGAAGATGATAACTTCAAGACAATGAATTATATTAATAAAACAAAGTAATCCCATGAAACCTGGTTGGAATTGAAAAGCACGACTCCCTGTATCATGGATGACCTCCGCCAGATATTTTCAGTGCTAAGTTGTGCCCGCCAAGCGCCCCCAAATAATGTTAAAACACCCATTTCGTGCACAATCATGGGAAAGAGAAGATAATTATAATGATTAATTTTGGATTTTTATAGCCCCTAATACATTTCGGCAATGTGCCTAACCGCTTAATACAGAAATATTATTACCCCAGCCATCAGATTCAGGTTTGCCCGCACACAGTGTATGACCTTCTCCACTCCCTCGGGAGCATTCCAGCCAGGCGCCTTTTGCAGAAGATGACAACTTGATCTAGATTAGCAAAAGAAAGCACACAAAACCCCATGCCACCGGATGAAAATTGTAAATCATGACTCCCTGTATCTTGGATGACCCCCTCCCCCTCCCGCCAGACCTTTTCAGTGGTAAGTTGTGCCCGCCAAACGCCCCCAAAATGATTTTAAAGCGATTTTGTTGGTGCTTGGGAGTTGTGTTTAACAATGTCCTCCAAGTTTCAACAGATAACTTTGTTTTTGCTAATCTAGCCCACTGAATTAAACTTGTTATTTTATCATTGTACACTAATGAATGGGCGTTTTGACATTTGGGGGCGTCTGGCGGGCGTACTCGTCATTTACAATGTCTTGCAGTGGTCATTCATGATTCAGGGGTCGTGCTGTTAAATCCAACTAGGTTCATGAAGTTACGCTTTTCATTTAAGTCAGCTCAAATTTATGACCTATTTGGGGGCCCCTCCTGACCGCCCCCTCCAGATTGCGCACGGCAGACGTTCATTGCCAGTAGCACAGTTTTGTCCGTAGATCACAGCCATGTACAGAAAAGGGGAACTTTTTCGTTAAGATGAACCCCCTCTGGCTCCCGGTTTGGAAGTACATGTACATGCTACGCAGCACAGAGAGTCGCTCTTTTGGCACATTTTTTGCTCATTATGGAAAATACATACTGGTGTATTTTCCCTTCTATTGTGCGAATGAAGTCATGAATTCCGTCATGAAGCATATCACTATTCTCGTAAATATACTCTTTTTCAAAGCTTATACTAAAAACACGCATTCATTGTTGGTGTTTATAATGAAACAGAAATGCAAATATGCAAATTTTTGACAAAAAGTATGCAAATTTGGGCATAATTTTTCATTCTTCTCAAAAAACTATCGCTCAATTTGTGCAAATAACGGTTCCAATCGATTTCTCCTATCAAAATCATATTTAAAAATGTATATATTTATGTTTGTACGATGTCCAGGTCCAAAACTATGACAATTCCTGATTTTCAGTTAAAATTCAAAATGGCCGCCAAAATGGCCGATTTTGAACCACATGGGACACGATTTGGCAATGGGAACATAAAAAAAAATCATTAAATTGACACTTTACACACTAAGAAAAAAAAGGTGCAACTTTGCACCTTTAAAGTATCAAAAATGCAACACTAGGAGCACCTTTTAGGTTGCAAAAATGAACCTTTTCTCCTACAAAAAAGGTGCAACTTTGCACCTTTAAAAGTGCAAAAATTGCAACACTGGGAGCACCTTTTAGGGTGCAAAAATGAACCTTTTCTCCTACAGGCATTACGCAGCGGAGTACAAATCGCATTTGTACTATTTTCATGAAAGCATCTTGATCAGATGTTGCGGTGCATAACCCTGTTGTAAACCTTCAAACAATACCAACTGGAAAACAACATACCACTTACCTGACAATACTGGGCCTTAGAAACGTCTAAATGATAACTTTTTTCTAAGAGCCTAAGGAGATGCCCATTCAGAACAATTTTTGAACCGTAGACTGCGTTCGACATTGGCGTAAATCCCGGGGGATAGGGGTATATACACCCCCTCCCCTTTTCGGGGGGGGGAGGGGGCGTGTACAAATATACCAAAGAAGAAATAATAAATGTATTGTAAACATGGTAGAAGAGAGCTAAAATAAATGAAAAAGAGGAATAAAAATAAAAGAAAAACCTAGAAGCGCTAGCTCTCTTTCCTCGCTCGCATTTTCAGTATCTAAACCAATACCGGTTATATTATTTTTCTTAAAAAGGAAATATAGGTTTGCATCTTGTGTCTCTATCCAAAGCTTATGCTACTCTGTGCTATGCTATGCTATCCATCCTTGCAATGTCGTAATCTTGGTGCCATGCTGAACTCTTCCATGGCATTGTCAACTCAAGTGTCTAGTATTTGTAAGTCAGTTAGATATCAACAAGTTAGATATCAGCAAGTCGTTCAGCTACAGATAAACTTGTCCATGCTCTCATCTCTTCACGAATAGATTTTTTTTGTAACTCCTTACTCTATCGACTCCCCACCACCCAAATTGCTCGACTCCAGAAACTACAAAATACCGCTGCATACATTGTCACTTTTTCTTCCCGTAGAACCCACATCACTCCCGTTCTTAAAGCCCTACGTTGGCTTCATGTATGTGATAGGATCATCTTCAAGATATTATTACTAGTATTTCATTCCCTTCATGACCCTGCTCCCTCCTAAAATATGAATTTAATAACTGTGAATTAGAATGCTTAAATGCGAAATCGATTGACATATTACTTAATTTAAATGACCAAAACTAATTTGAATGGCAATATTTTGATGCATGAGCGTATTTGACGAAAATGAATGCTTCTAATATGAAATTGAATGACAAAATAATGAAATTGGCCGGGAAAAAATATATTTCAGTATCTTGTAGGCCTAGAGTGTATTTTGATAACAAAATAGGACTTCTTTTACAACAAGAAGTGGTTATTTTTGGCTCTCCCACATTGCTCGCTCGCAAAAAAAAATCATATTCATACTCGATCACCCCCCCCCCCTCCTCGAAACGGATTTATGCCGTTTTATCTAAATACGGTCATTTTCAAATTTCGCACTGGAGTTTGTAACTTTCGAACCATAAGCCTATTTGTAACCCAACTTGGATGGTAGATGGCTTACAGGGACCTCAGTGTTAGTTGCGGTCAAAGGTCAAATGCAGTCAAATTACAATTTACCTGCAAGAATAATTGCACACGGATGTGGCGAGACACATTACGGCTATTGGCTTGTTCTATGTATCATTACACATTGCCCATGATTATCCCTTTCATTCAAATGGAATTCTGGATAAAATGATATGTAAAAGCGCAAAGATGGTTTTCACTTCCACTTTTGGTAAATGTCTTTGAACATGTTTACATGTGTTGTACATAAGTTTTTTTTTCAAAAATATTAATTTGTAGAATGTAAATGGATGTCTTTAGATAAGTGTGTTTAAACTTCCTTACTTTCTTGTGCTTTCTGTTGTTTTGTTAATTATCAATGATTTTTTTCCGGACATTTTGTTGGAATTGCTCTGACTTTGTGCACCGACTTCTCAAAATCATAAGAATTTCCAGTTTACTATTCCAGTGACTTTGTTGCCTGGATAATTCAGAATATTTTGTGTAAATTCATTGTTTAGTTGTTAGTGAAGATTCGGTGTAAAATTTTTACATGTTTAGCCTTCAGAGTAGCTTGTAATTAAAAAAAAATCTTTGTTCTATTGTATTAGCAAAGTTCTTCTGTGATTAGCATCTTATTTCAGGAACTTAGATCTCATGTAGTGAAGGCCAACGATGCAATCTCTGATGCTTACACTGACATGCACGGAATACCCCAGGGATCAGTAATCGGCCGTCTCATTTACACCTTGTATAGTGCCCCCATGTATGATGTCATTGAAGCTCATGGTCTTCAGGCCATGATGTAGGCCGATGATACTCAGCTGTACATCTTGTTTGAGTCACATCTTCGAGATGAATCTACCTAAATGCTTGCATCTCAGATGTAAAACTCTGGGCGATACAAAACATGCTCAAAATCAGTTATTCGAAGAACCTTCCACCCTGTAGCAGTGGCAGTTGGTGAAGCAGTGATTGCCCCTGTCGAGAACGTGAGGATTTTGGGTGTGACTGTAGACAAGCATCTTACGATGCATGATCCGCTACAGTCGTTTTACGAAACCATCTGCAAGATCCATAAGATACCTAAATCGGCTACACAAACGTTGATACAGTCTTTCGTCATGAGCAGACTGGACTTCTGTAATAGTCTCTTGTACGGTCTCTCTAAGACTAAGATTCGCCAGCTCCAAACTCTACAAAATGCAGCAGCCCGAATCATCTCAAGAACTTCACGCGGGCACGGTACATCACAAGTTTTTTCAAGATCTACACAAGCTTCCAATTGAAAAGAGAATAATCTTCAAAATTCTGCTCATCACTTTCAAAACCCAGAACAATATGAACCCTGTCTTCATCTCATATGCTGTGTTTTATTTTTCTTTCTTGTAATACGTTAACAGTTTACGTAATTACCTGCCGTTAAGGTTAGTTTTTGTAATTCTTCTTGCAATAGTTTTGTTTGAAATTTATGAATACATGTAATTCAAACTTATATTCTGCTTTACTTATTCTTACTTTGTAAAGCCCATAGAAAAACTCTTATGTTTATAATGGGTTTCATAAATCAGTCTGTATTATCATAAGGTGATTAAAAATCTCAGGTTTTCGGTTTATTTCCTTTAGCTATTTCCATGTGTCATTTTACTGATATGAAATAAGTGATGTTGGGTAGAATAGATTCATGTCTTGTACTATACAGTGTTGTTCTCTATTATCACTCTTTTTTTCTCTCTTCATTTCTGATTGATGTATTCAGTAACTAAAGTAAAACAGCTTGATAAAGCCAGTTACGTCAAGAAAGTGTTTTTATGCACTAGGTGTTTTTCATAACATATTCACATTTAGTTCTCCTGAAATGGATGATACATGATAGAATGGATTCATGTATGTACTGTACTGTAGTTGTAGTAGTAGTAGTAGTAGTAGCTGTAGTAGCTGTAGTAGCTGTAGTAGTAGTAGTAGTAGTAGTAGCTGTAGTAGCTGTAATAGCTGTAGTAGTAGTAGTAGTAGTAGTAGTAGTAGTAGTAGTAGTATAAATTTTACTTTCACCTTGTCACTGAAGCATAACCCTTTAAAATTCAAGTATTCAACTATCATGACTATTCAGTACCTCAACTGATACAGGTTAGTTGCACAGAAAGTAGGATTTTGTGTCACAAGAGTTTTTTTCTTTACAGTTTTCATAAATTGTATACATACGTGTTTTATGTTATTTATCATAGTTTATATATTCAGAGATTTGTTGAGAGATAAAATAATTTGTTCTTAACATTTTTTTTGTTTTTTTTTACGGCAGCGATTTTTATGTTTCCAGGAAATCTTAAGTAGCCTGAGCATACACGTTAGATAAAGAAATGATCTGAAGACAAACCAGTTTGTTTCACCTGATCAAAATTATTTTTCTTTTACATATTTTTGTTTGCACCTTAATCTTGGCATTAATGACACTAATGCTTTATAAGTTACAGGGTTTAGCAGTGTGGTGGTGTGGTGTGTGTGTTGGAGGGATGGGTTGTTTGTGGTTGTTTGCAGGTGGGTGAGGGTATGTCTGTGTGTGTTTGTTTCACGGATATGTACCATACACCCTGCACGTTAATCTAATCACAGTATTACAGTGGAAACCCGATATCAAGAGATCTGGGCCATGTAACATAAAAAAATACAATCAATCTTACGATTGATATCAGTCGTAATTTTATGACAAACCATATACTAAAGAGTTACAATTGATAGTATCTCTTTATGTTACACCCCCCCCCCCCGATATAAAAAAAATTATTTTCTGCGGTTCCAATCAAACCAATTTGATTTGTTTTGTATTGTTTATTGACTACTGATATAACAAAATACCTGATGTAACAAACAAATTCCGGTCCCAAGAGTTCACTGAAACGAGTTTCAACTGTATTACAAAAAAAAAGCTGCTTCATGCACAAACATTATAACATAAGCATATGCATGTACAAACACATACACGCACAAAATTTTGCACCATCATTCACACGAAGCAACCCATCAGACTAGCACATCATAGCAAGAAAAGAACTGTAAACATGGACTCAGACACACACACAGACACACACACCCTCACAGTTATCTACATAAATGCAGTTACACACTCCACAACACACCAAACTATCATTTTACAGCTTTTTTTCGAAAGAAAAATATAATTTTGTTGCGATTAATTTCAGTTAAGATAAATTTAGTGAATATTATCAGCACTTATATCTTGAAATAGTCCGCGTATTGGCATAAGTAAACAAACAAACCAACAAAAGTCAATGAGAAGAGTTGACTTTTGTTGGTTTATCAGCACTTGTGATTGATTTTATTTTCAGAATTAAGAACTTTAATCAAATCACATGCAAACTTGCATCATTTTGGGGAAAGCAACTGACAAATACAAGAAATAAACCTTTTGTATTTAGACAGGTAATATGTACATGAACTTTGGCACAAAGTGATAAATGCACACATACAAAAACAAAACAAAACAAATACGGAAATTGTCGAAAATGGTCAAATATAACCTGATTAGAAAGTTATGAAACGTGAAAAAAAATGACAAAGACATTTTCCTCAAATGACCTTTAACCTTGATATTTTACCCCTAAATATGTAATTTTGTAAATGAATTGAAGCCATAACATAGTCTTACTTGATTCAACAAAAATATTCTTCATCTTGAAAAAACAATTACAGCATTCCACCAGAAAACATTAAATCTATCTGCAGTTATTTTGAATGACATATTGTAACTACATTATGATGCTCAATATGCAGAATGTCACATTGTAAAATGTACATTACCTAAGGCAAAATACAAAACTATACAATGGCTATAAAATCCCTTGAACCATAGTGTATGCATACCAAATATGAACCTGATTGGTAGTTGCATAGGAAAGTTCTGAACTATGCAAAAAAGTGCATACTAATTTTGAAATACGAATGCATTAACCTCAAATGACCTTCGAGTTTGACCTCGATCTCAATCTCAATAATCATGATTATAAGGTTTTCTCGTCCAATTTCGCACTTTTGTCAGTCCATTTGATGAATCGTTCATTCAATTTAGCAAAAAACACCCCCCCCCCCAAAAAAAAAAAAATAAACCCATTTTTTTCTGCCATTCGAAAGTGTTTTTAAGTCAAGCAAGTTAGCTTTCAGAGCAACGAAATTGGCTTTTGTATCATTCAAATTAGCACGTACGTAGGAATCATTCAAATTCATCCGCAACTGCTGAAAAGGACCATTCGAGCATTCAAATTCGCGAATGGGCAATCATATTCGTAACATTTTCATTCATGTTAACTTAATCCAACTATATCTTGTTTAGAATTCCCTTAAAAAGGGGCCGATTTCGGATTTCATTTCCTCTTTGAGTCCATGATGTAGCAGACCCTTTTCTTTATGCTATACTTCAAGACTTAAAGGATGAACTGCATTCTACGCATGCCCCCAAGTCAAAGAGCTATGCAACTACACATTTCGTGCGTGACTTGGGGGAAATATCATGTCCGTTAAATTTGATGCTCCAAAATGAATTCGAATGCACAAATGTGTTTGTTGCGTGATCACTTGACCATGCGATGTATATGTTGAATGGAGGCTGTATGAATACGTGGGTAAATTGTGAATTGGGATAAGAAAAAACGTTAATTTGAATGCTTCCAAGGTGATTTTGAAAATTCAAATCATGAATTTGAACTGCCGTACGGCACGCCTGAGCAAAAATCGTTTAAATTGAATGCTCGTAATATGAATTAGATTGACAAAGTTGCGAAATTGGCCGGGAAAACCTACAGTATAGTATTTTAACCAAACATTCAACTCCTAACAACAAATAGGGAAGGAAAAAAATTGGGATAGAAAGATTGATTAAATTCAAACACTAACATATATCTATTTAACCTATTATTTAGAAGTAAAAAAAAAATAAGGGAGATAGCTCAAAAGAAAGATAAAAATCTCCCCTACAGTTTGAGCCTATATTTATCACAATCCAATGTACTATTCGATCACAGAAATTGCAAAATAGTCAAGAAATCATTAATTTTTTAATGATCCAAAATTTACTGATTTATTTATTACTGATATTTAGACAGGGTGACTCATTATCACCGAAAGTGGTGGTCTTCCATGAGGCCCTGTTAACAGAAGTAACAACAATAGGCAACAAAATCATGAAAGCTTTATAACAGAAATAAATAACGAATACATAAATATATACAAGGCACCTGGTATCCTTACTATTTCTAAAAAATTACATCGCCAAAGGACCAGTCCACCGTAATCCTGACTTTTGACATAGCTGCGTTGAAGGCTGCCTGGTCTGAAGTGATGTGGGCAGTTGGGATTTGGGCCTGCAGCTGGGGTCTGAGGGGATACGCTGGACCCCCATAATTATATGCACGGCACGTTGCCATCTGCATCATGGGACCTGCGTTCAAGTTCTGGAAGAAGGTCTGGGATTGGCTATCATGCAATTTGGTTTGGTGACTGCCTGAAACTTTAGCGATGACAAAGATGACAAATGGAAGATGAGTATATTCCCAAGAAGTGATTCTCATCGTATGAATTGAAGAATGACCCAAGTCCACTGAATTAAATGATCTCCCTTAATAAAACAACAACAACAACAAAATAACGTGCATGCATATCCACACCTATATTTATATTTGCAAGTATTACCTACTCTACTGACCTAAGATTCCTAACTTAAGAATTGAATAAAATATGTATTATGTTTTTTGGTGTGTGTTTTTTTAAATTTTTTTTATCCGGAATGACACACCATCATGACCATGGACTCGGATATTTTTCCTTCAGCCATTCAGTTATGACAAATTATTGATTTACAGGGCGTGAGGAAAAAAAAAAATCGTTCTTTTTGAAGGACAGTTCTCACCAGGGGCGGCGGAGCGTCTTTGAAGGGGGGGGGGGGGGTGTGGCACAAGAAAAATGGGCACTTACAAAGGGTGAACACAAGAAGGAAAATAACGTTTTGAGGCGTAGCAACGCGTTAGTATGCCCCTTAGTTTGATACAATGCTGTCATGTAATAAATAATTTCGCACCTATATATGTATTACAGGAAAATACTGTATCATTTACAATTGAATACTCTATTTTACTGGTATTTACAGATTTGCCGTAGAATAAAGAGTACAACAGTGTAAAAAAAAAGATACAGTAAATTACTGGCAACTCTGCTGCCAGTAATTAATGTAAATTCTACAGTAACGTTTTACAGTGAATGACTTTGATACGAATATCTAACAATTTCCATGAGAATATTCACGTTTTTAAAAAAATCTATGACGTCAGTTGATTCATCCGATCTCATTTAAAGTTCGCCCTCCTTACACGATATTTCAAACATTATAGTTTTACCCCATTAGTCTTCATCCGCCCCTAAAAAAAGGGTATACTTAATTTTATATCACTTTCTAAACGAATATATCCTACATACGCAGCTTTTCATTGACTTTTAAAGATGAAAAAGAAGAAAACAAGAAAATAAGAAGAAAAACAACAGTAGTAGCAGCAACAATGTCTGTATCTGGACGGGAAGGCTTATCATTTTACTCTCACTATCGTAAAAAAAGAATGTTTGAATTAAACATTAAAGGGAAATTCCACCCCAGAAGTTTCACTGTTTCAATAAAAGGAGTTAAATTTGAACAACATTTTAAAAAAGAAATGAGCAAAATCGGTCAAAGAATAAGAAAATTACACTCATTTACATTTTCTAGTAAGTTGCTGTCCACTATGCAAATTGGCAACACTGATGACATCATATGCGAGCAGCTCTCCATTCACTCTGTACATGAAATTTAACATTTTCTCAATTTACTTGGAAGTTACACATTTTCTCAGCCCATAGTCAAAGTATAATATGTAAAAAGCAATTCTTCTGAACATGCATTGACTATCGGGGTGAGGAAAATGAGATAATTTACTAGAAAATGTAAATGAGTGTATTTTTTTTTTATTCTTTGGCGGATTTTGCCCATTTCTTTTTTAAAATGCTGTTCAAATTTAACTCCTTTTGTTGAAACAGTGAAAGTTCTGGGGTGGACTTTCCCTTTAAATGTTTGTTATATGCCCTACATGATACAACTCTAACAAATGGCATGTTTGGTGGCAATAAGTATTCCACTGTATAATCGACATAACTCTCAATTCCTTAGGGGATTTACTTGTTACTGGGAGACGTGCCCTCCTTCCCCATCGATACTGCGTAAAGGGAAGAGAGAGAGAGAGAGAGGATCTGGATCTGGATCTGGATCTGGATTAGTACGGCTCAAGACTCCTGAGGAGTAAAACGAGTCGATGGGTTGCTTAAAATAATAACATTAATGTCATTGGTAATATTGTTCCAGTTTAGCTTTGAATAATATGGGTTCTTGAGTGTTTACTATAGTTTCAGGTAATGAATTCCAGTCTGTTGGTGCTTTCGGAAGAAATGAATATTTAAAAGAATCTTTATTAGAGCTGATTATGATCTATTGGGAGATCTTCAGGGAGAGAGAGAGAGAGAGAGAGAGAGACAAAAGGCATAGAATTGTACAGACAGAACGTGACGATTACCATGATTACAGTGTACGCCCTTTCCCACGTCAAACCCTCTGTTCTTGTTATCGTTTTTCATTCATCTAGCATGACGCAACTGCACTCCGACGCCACACCCACTGACACCAGTATCCCATTTTTATGATAGGCCACATGTTCGTAACCAATGTTTTCCAAGTCACGAAACAGTAATGTCTTAAATCATGATGAAGAGAAGTTGTAGAATATTATCGGCGTGTTTTAACCCGTCGACTAATGATTTTTTACGTTCATATAGGTTTCATACAGGGACCAACCCGGTTCCATTAGGAAATGAGCTCTTCTATTTGTTGTGAGTATATGTCTGTCTGTGGCCATAACCCTCGCTGCTCCTGTGTTGTAACAGTCTATGTCGTTATAATTATTTCTTTATTCTCCATTAAGATTACTATTGAATCGTGCCAACTTTGAAGGCCACCGGCACACGAATCCCATATATGCCAGACAAAGAAATTCAACACCTACTTAAGAAGAACAATGGTTGAATTGTTTCTGCACACAATACTTATTGCACAGTGGAAAGTACACCTCTTGTTCATGGCCACATGTTGAGTTTTTCATTTCTTACATGAAAGGCTATTAAACAGTAGCTCCACAGCAAATCCACTATGAACAATAAATTATTTCAAAAGAAATCAGATTTTTGAAAGGATTTGGAAAAGAGAGCCAAGAATATCAATAATTCCAGATAAAATGCAGTAATATCATGCCCGTATGCTGGTAAATTCTTATTTGTACCTACAACGTTAAACTTTTGAAAGAGCTAGTCTTTCCGACAACATTCCCCCTCAAACTTGATGTATGTCAGAAACTTTTGCCTAAATTGCCGTTTTTTTTCCCTCAGTTCACGTGTCCACTCTCTCTTTCCTCTCTACCCTCTCTCTCTCGTTCTCTCTCTCTCTCTCTCTCTCTTGTTCTCTCTCTCTCTCTCTGTTTATGTCATTTGTTATGCAGAAGTACTATAGGAGGCACAATCTAATAGAATGGACAAATCAAACAATAATCACTGAGAAAATTCAATATTTAATTACATACAAAAGTCGATGGCTACATACATTCAAATAAATACAGATATCTTTCTACAAATATATTCATATATATACAAAAATCAGAATACACAGTTAAATAAATACAGATACATGTATTTATTTCATTCTCCACTAACATCTGATGTAAACTAGTAAATATATTTCCCCTTTAGACCTCAGACCAAAATCCGGTAAATTTATTTCCGCTTTGACCTACTACTAAAATTTGGAAAAAAAATCCGCTTTGACCCCATACCAAAATCCGGTAAATTTCTTTCCCCTTTAGCCCAATACCAAAATCTGGTAAATTTATTTCCACTTTGACCTCAGGCCCAAATCCGGTAAATTTATTTCCCCTTTGACCGCAGACCCAAATCCGGTAAATTTATTTCCACTTTGACCTCAGACCCAAATCCGCTAAATTTATTTCCGCTTTGACCTACTACTAAAATCCGGTAAATTTCTTTCCCCTTTAGCCGATTACCAAAATCTGGTAAATTTATTTCCACTTTGACCTCAGACCCAAATCCGGTAAATTTATTTCCCCTTTGACCTCAGACCGAAATCCGGTAAATTTATTTCCGCTTTGACCTACTACTAAAATCCGGTAAATTTCTTTCCCCTTTAGCCGATTACCAAAATCTGGTAAATTTATTTCCACTTTGACCTCAGACCCAGTTCCGGCAAATTTATTTCCCCTTTGACCTCAGACCGAAATCCGGTAAATTTATTTCCACCTTGACCTCAGACCCTAATCTGGTAAATTTATTTCCACTCTGACCCATACCAAATCTGGTAAATTTATTTCCACTTTGACCCATACCAAATCTGGTATTTTTATTTCCCCTTTGACCTCAGACCCAAATCCGGTAAATTTATTTCCACTTTGACCTCAGACCCAAATCCGGTAAATTTATTTCCACTTTGACCTCAGACACAAATCCGGTAATTTTTTTTCCACTTTGACCCATACCAAATCTGGTATTTTTATTTCCCCTTTGACCTCAGACCCAAATCCGGTAAATTTATTTCCACTTTGACATCAGACCCAAATCCGGTAAATTTATTTCCACTTTGACCTCAGACACAAATCCGGTAATTTTTTTTCCCCTTTGACCCATACCAAATCTGGTAAATTTATTTCCACTTTGACCTCAGACCCAATTCCGGTAAATTTATTTCCACTTTGACCCCGTACCAAAATCCTGTAAATTTCTTTCCCTTTTAGCCCAACACCAAAATCTGGTAAATGTATTTCCCGTTTGACCTCAGACCGAACTCTGGTAATTTTATTTCCGCTTTGACCCTGTACCAAAATCCTGTAAATTTCTTTCCCTTTTAGCCCAACACCAAAATCTGGTAAATATATTTCCCGTTTGACCTCAGACCGAACTCTGGTAATTTTATTTCCGCTTTGACCCTGTACCAAAGTCCGGTAAATTTCTTTCCCTTCAGCCCAATACCAAAATCTCTTAAATATATTTCCGATCTGACCACAGACCGAAATTCGGTAAATTTATTTCCACTTTGACCCCAACATCCGGTAAATTTCTTTCCTGTTTAAATCCGGTATATATATTCATGTTCTGCCCTTAACCAAAATCCAGTAAATTTATTTCTCCTTTGACCTATTAAAATACATAAAAGCAAACATATGGCTACAAATAATCAAATAAATGCAGATATCTTTCTACAAGTATATGCATATATCCAAAAATCAAAATACACATAAACAAATACAGATGCATTTCATTCGCCACTAACATTTGATGAGAACCAGCAAACATGTTTCCCCCTCTAGACCTCAGGCCAAAATCTGTTAAATTTATTTCCGCTTTCATCAACTACCCAAATCCTGTAAATTTCTTTGCTGTTAACCTAATACCAACATCCAGTAAATTCCCACTACTAAAATCCAGTAAATCTCTTTCCCCTTTGACCTTCGCTTCGCTTCGCGTCAATCGCTGTACTCGTATGGATCATTATCCACATGTATGTGCTGCTGTACTGCCATCTGAATCCTTTCTTCCGTTTCTCTGGAGCCCGTCACTGCTAGTACCTTCCTCTTCATGGCAACAGCTGCCACTGCGGCATCTGTAGTGGACAACCAATAAAGCGGGGAAATAAATAATCTCACTGATACACTAGTACTGAAAATTCATATATAAACATAATTTAAGGTTCAAAAGGGGGTAAATATTGAGAATCAAAGAATCCATTATTCATATCTCTTTGAGCCCAGGGGCCTGTTGCATAAAACTTGCATTTTTCATATAAATCAAATGCCATTCCTTCTAAATGGCTTTTAATTACATTGCATATGATTATGATTTTATTCTGAGCTGGGTTCAAACGCAAGTTTTATGCAACAGGCCCAATTATCTATCAATAAGTTGGATTCTGATAAATAAAACAAATGTTCATCTACAATTCCGTTGACACTGATGTATCATGAACTGGATACCGTATCAAATAGGCACACAACGACATCCACAGAGATAACTACTTGGCAGGACTAATCCCCTATGCAATACTGACCATAAGCAGGTACCCCCCCCAGAAAGAAAATAAAAAAGGATGACTGTTTCCCTGGGACAAAAGATAGGGAAGTAACCTATCACTGCCAATTTGCATGACAACTTGTGGGGAAAAAACAAAGGACCAAAAATTTGAAGATAACAAATAAAGCCAACATTTAATTTCAGGATTATTGCTCACCAACTATTGGTCCACATACAAGGACGAGATCATCTTCTGCAGAGAATCTTTCAATTAATCTTCCGAACACGTCTCCTGAGAGAACTGCCTCCATATGTGGTGCCTTTCATCTATACCATCTGTTCTCCACACTGTCATTACCAGATGCTGTACTTTGTCCTCTAGATATAGGAAAATGTGATTGAAATACATTAAAGTCATGGCTTACAAAGACTCCTATTAAATGTTCAAGGTAAAAACCTGTTTTATATAAATGCCCATCAGGTCTTATAACGATGCAGTATAGGGAAGGCAGCTGATAATACACGTAGCTCTAGAGACCAGTTTCTTGAGCTATTCAAATTTAGGTATGTTTATTTACTAGACACATGGTGGTGTTTTTTTTTTTAATTTCGAATTTTCAATGATTTTAAATAACTATCACATCCTATGAAAGGCCTGTAGGTGACAAAAATACCAATTATATTTTTAGGTTATGATTCATCCATCAGCAAATGACTTTTTACAATATAAACGATTTTTATAAATAATTAGGAGGTGCCCGTTGTATTATTTACAACTGAATGTACATGTGCTAGTTCCCTACATATAAAGATTCTGGTTTCACACCTTGTTTATTCAGCAGAACTGAATCTGTGTGGTTTCTCCCTTTCAAATGCTCTACTGTGCGGCCGGTGTCATAGTCGATTTGTTCCGGGCAGTCGATTGGATCCTGCGGAACCAATCGGCTGAATATTTACCCGCCGATTAGATCCGCTTTGGTCGACTAAATGCGATCGTCATAGGCGATTGGTTCCGACCAGGCGATTTGTTCCTTTCGACCATTCGACGAAGGATTTAGCTGCGAAGGCGATCCGAATCTCTATTGTGCTAACGTATCACGTCATGGTAACACCCCTAAAGAAAAGTGTACTCTTCTGGTCACCTTTTGGAGCCAATCAAACTCCTCCAAATCAGCCACACGTTGCCTATTTCAGAATTTGGTATACACGTAGAAATAGATATGGTAGAAATACACTGATTCCTGTTCATAAGGAGGGGGGGGGGGACAGGGAATAAGGTCAGTTGTGTGAAGTTATGGATGCCAAGGCGTATGCTTGTGGAGGGGAGGGGGGGGGGCGAGGAATGGGATTTGTATTCCGATAACTCTATTCTGTCTATAAAGTTATTCTCTTATTCATTCGTTCCCATTTTTTTTGGGGGGGGGGGGAGGGGGGACGAGGCGGGGTCAAAATTTGAAATGTTTTAACACACATCTAGAAATTGTACTCTCATTCATTAAATGAACACGATGTATATCAAATTAGCTTCCGCGTCAGCTGTTATATTGGTAATTCTAGAATCCTTCTTCATACTCTTATTTCAGTTTGTTTTATGTGTCTGTATATTAATCGATGCATTCATGTATCGGAGGCTGGTCATCCGATTCGGTTACGAATTCTCTCACCATTTCCCCCCCCCCCCCCCTTTTTTGATCACTTGTTCATTCTAGATTCACCAACTTGAATTTCCCTACTTTTAAGTCAGCTGAAGGGTTGATTATAAACGAAGCCTCCATGCTTTTCGGGCTGACCTGGAAGGAGTTTTTATGGTTTATTTGCTTTTGAAATATCAAACCCTGAATTTTTTTCGCCTTCCTCTTTGTTTTGTCTTTTTTTTTTTACTAAAAAGGAAGGGGAAAGGGTTCGTTTCTGTTCAGGGGTCCATTTACACTTAAACGAGTTTTTAATATTTTTTCACACCCTAATATTTGTGTGTTTGCTAAAATAATAGCCTACATTTTTTCATGGACACTAGTAGTCTCCGTGATTTTTTTTTCAAACACTGGTAGCTTTTTCTGTAAAGGGGCCCAATGACTCCCTAAATGTTATAAGTGTCAAAGTACAATTCTAACGATTCTTTCCCTCATCAAAAGAGAGTGAACGCATTCACTCTGTTACGGGTGAATTTGAGAAGAGTGCATTTAGAGTGAATAAGAATAAAACTCCTTTAGGGGTGACTTCAGAGATCAATCAAGGTTGTGTGTTCTGTCGTGACAGACAACTAGACTCATGACCAGGCGCGTAGCCTGGGGGCGATGGGGGCGGTCCCCCCTCCCCCCGCCAAAACGCCAGAAAGAAAGGGAAAAAGAAAAAAAAAAGAAGAAAGAAAAAGCGTGAGCGAGATGAGAAAAAGGTAAGAGAATGAAAGAAAAGCGGGAGCAGACAAGGAACACGACAAATCAACGTCGGAGCTTCCTTAAGTCCCCCCCCTCTCCCTGCACTCTCCCCCTTGGTGATTCGCACGCTTCGCGTGCTTACTACCCCCCCCCCCCCCCATGAAATCCTAGCTACGCCACTGCTCGTGACTGCATCGATGTAGAATCAAACTGCTAGTACATTCCAGACTACCAGTTACATAACATGTCTGGTGCTCGCTGCTATCTGAGTGACGCAGCAGGAGAGGAGATTAGTATATCAGACTGAAAACAAACAGAGAGTGTGGGAACATACAGGCAGAGTGTGGGAAAAGGATGATGATGATGATGTGGACTGAAATGAGATGAGATGATGAAATTATTAGGACACAATACAAGGATTTTGAGTTTTTTAATACTTTTAAAAAATATCTTTATGTACAGATCAGCGCGTTACTTAGATCGAAGGGCCTAACGATCGTCATTTATTAAAAAAGACAAAAATTAATTATTGTGACTTACGGTAAAAAGTGTCACACAAAGGACATTTCTAGATTTGCTTTTTTTTAATGACTTTCTGCGCAGAGGCTTTGGGCAATTTCGAAAGTATTGTGCAGTTGCATGAAAAAGGTAAGCCCAAAACTTCTTTGAATTTTTTTTTTTTTAAATATTCATGGGGGGGGGGGGGGTTAAGTTAAATCGGGTAAATAAGAATAATAATATGTCAAGGAATTGTAATCTCCTGTGGGTATATTGCAGGGGTTATATTCGAAACCATGTCCATTGGTTTAACTTCTAATTTGTATTTATTACTGCATTATGAAAAAAACGATAAGTAGCATAACAGATAGCATTACAGATCAGCGCGTTACTTAGATCGAAGGGCCTAACGATCGTCATTTATTAAAAAAGACAAAAATTAATTATTGTGACTTACGGTAAAAAGTGTCACACAAAGGACATTTCTAGATTTGCTTTTTTTTAATGACTTTCTGCGCAGAGGCTTTGGGCAATTTCGAAAGTATTGTGCAGTTGCATGAAAAAGGTAAGCCCAAAACTTCTTTGAATTTTTTTTTTTTTAAATATTCATGGGGGGGGGGGGGGTTAAGTTAAATCGGGTAAATAAGAATAATAATATGTCAAGGAATTGTAATCTCCTGTGGGTATATTGCAGGGGTTATATTCGAAACCATGTCCATTGGTTTAACTTCTAATTTGTATTTATTACTGCATTATGAAAAAAACGATAAGTAGCATAATTTCTTATAATGTATCGATGTGGCAATAGTTGAAAGGTGCATGTATTATGTGAAAGTTTCAAGATAAAATGGAAAATTAGTTTCCACTTTACTGCAATCGTACTTTTTTCCCGATAAGTTGATAAGATGTAACTAATCCCTTTAGGTAATTCCGTTATTTTCTTTTGAGGTTCATCTGATGTTTTGCAGATTAATGCCCGGGATTAATGTTGCTTAGTTTGCATTAATGATTTGAACTTGTGTTTTCCGCCCTTCCGCTAGTAGGCACAAACTTTTCAATGCAATTTCTAAAAACTGAACAAATCAAAACAAACAATAAACTATAGCAACAACAACAACAAACACAAGATTATCATTTGGGCTCTGATAGGAAGGGATCGTGACAAACAGCATGAGCCTTATGTTGTTAAGGTTGTTGTATTTTCAAAGATTTTTTCAAATGATATTTTGTCCCAATTTGAAAAAAAGAAAACATTTAAGTGTCACTTGGAGTATACCACTGTAAAAGTGTGCTGTTAAATATAATTGTTTGCTCCTCTTAAAAGTTACATGTAATTCACTAGAAATCACCACATCTGTTCATCGAGAATTCAACATTAATATAGCATAGGCATTAATTATTATACACAAGAAAAAAAGCATGTTAGGTGCATTGTTTTTTCAACACCGGCATACTGTTATGAGGCTTGGGGGCAATAGCCCCCTCCCATCCCTCCAAAAAAAAAATAATAAAAAAATGAATAAAAAAAAGGGAAAGGGGACCAAATTAAATTGCCTCCCGGATATTATGTTCTGATGTTTGCATGACGAATAACACTTTCATTAAACAAGTCGATTTTTGGATTGCTCTCTTCGCTAGCTGGCAACTTTTCAGAAATGTGCTTCATATGTCATGTTCTGCCCCCTCAAATTATTTTGAATAATTACGCTACTGTTTTCAGGGAGAATTTTATTAGAGGGTATACTAGTATTTCCTTTGATGCTGGATATTATTTTGCAACCACAATGTGACCAAAAAATGAGTAAGTTGATGTTGGTAAAAAAAAAAATAAAAAAAATAAAATGGGTAAAAAGATTTGACCAACAACCAGCAATATAGAAAGCATTTTAAGCTACTCAAAGACAAAAGCCAAGATGTTAGGAAATGCATAACCTTGGGTAAAACATTGGTTGGGTTGACTATAAACCCAACGCTGGGCAAAGCATTTGCCCATTTTTTCACAGTGCGTATGCTCTACGATAACTTATTGAGAATAAGACTTCTCAAAATAGAAATATAAACATTTTGTTAACTCCTTTGCAGATTTATCAGAACTCTTGACTGTTATTTAACCCTATTCAATATAAACTGCATTTACAAAGACTTGAGAGACCGTCTGACAATGACAATGTGTAATAATACTCTTGATAATATTAATAATCGAAATTCAAGGGCAGCGGAAGCGGAAGGGGGGGGGGGGGGACTGGCGGGGCTCCCCCACACTTTCGGCCAAAAAAAATCTACAACTTTATTAGTTTTAAAAAATTATGAAAATTGTAAATATAGAAATAGACTTTCAAAATAAAAAAAACGAGGGTTCGGGGAGGGGGGGGGGGGGGGGTGCCGCCCCTGAACCCCCGCTAGGGCCCTATCTGCAGGATCTGGATTTCGCCTGTCAGCTCCCCTCTCCCTCTAATAACGTTCGGTGGCCTCTGAAATGTACCCCGAAACTCTTGGCTAATGTCGGAACCAAACGGCGGCTTTCGTAACGTATCAGCCAAAAGTAGTATCAGACGTCTGGTTCCGCAGGAACGAATCGACTAGTCGTTTGGTTCCGGGGAACAAATCGACTAGCCATTTCGTTCCTGCGGAACCCGGAACACATCGACTATCACACCGGCTAGAACTACGTCCTCACAGATGTAGGAAATCACTGTCCTTGACTGTAAGGCCTCTTCAAATGCTGTGAGATCTGTATCCTGTAGTGACATAAATGCAAAGAGACAAATAGTGATTGTTCAATGCATATTGCATGTCAAGAAAAAAACAACAACAAAAAAAAACCCAAAAAGAAGAAAAGACATGCATGAAAATGCATATGAATATGCAACATACCAATAATTGCAGGGACAAATTTTCGGGGTGGAAAGATCTTGGGACTATTTTCGCTTTTGAAAGAAATAACATTTTAACAACTATTAACAAAGTGCTGAGGCCTATTATATATTCTTTGTCCGTATGAACAGTATTACTTTTGTTATAAAGTATCAATATGAATTTCATATAAACTGTGATCTAGTGCCGATGAAGTCATGCATGCATTACATCAATTCCACACTTGAAACTCCATATATGATAATTGTTCAATGCGTTATTTCCATATAAAAAGAAAAGAAGAAAGTGAAAAAAATATATATTCAGCATATGTATAAAATATAAGGTCACAGATCTATTCCCTCAGGGTTGAAGGATCTTTAAGTTTTTGTCTTTAAAATCCTATTTTCACCACTCTTAAGATTATTATTTTTTTCCTTTGAACATTATCACTTTGATGAGTAGCAATACCTTTGTTATAATTCTTTAGTATGAATTCTAAAATCATAGTGATAGCACCTATAAAGAAATGCATGCATTATATAATTGCCACTTTGAAAATCAGTCCATGAATATCCACTCTCTCATTTACTTTAGGGAACAAAGATACATCCACACAACTTTGACTTCGGATAGATAAAAACAAAGCACAAAAAAGGAAAAGATAGCATACCTGTCTGACACTGACAAACGCTATGGCACATGTATGGGTAACAGAGTGGTGATTATCTGGTTAGATTTGGGAAATTTCAGAGTTCACAAAAGTCATTGTATACATGAAAATTTCATGTACACTCATGATAACTTAAGCATTAGGCAGATTGACTTCAAAGCCGATCTTAGGTCAATAGGTCAAAGGTTCAAGGTTATAGATTAATTCAACTAGTTGAAATAGTTTGTGAACATGATATCTATAGTACCTATCAACCAATTTTCATGAATTTGATGGCAAGGTCCATTTTCGGTGGCCAAAGATCTGTGAGTTTGGAGTTACAGGATCACATTTATTTCTGATCCTTCAAGGGTAGAAGCATATGTTCTGACTGCATGTGGATTATTGAGAAGCCATCTAGTTCAGAAACAAATTATTTTCTTCTGGTAACCAGCATGATGTTGAAAATGACTCCTCAGCCTTGCTGTGGCATAAGAATGATTACCAGACAGTCGTTTTATCATGAGAAAAAAAAAATTACCAGATTTTGGTATTGGGTCAAAGGGGAAATAAATATACTGGATTTGATCTAAGGTTAAAAGCGGAAATAAATTTACAGATTTGGGTATTGGGCTAAAGGGGAAAGAAATTTACCAGATTTGGGTCTGATGTCAAAGGGGAAATAAATTTACCGGATTTTGGTAGTGGATCATAGCAGAAATAAATTTTACTAGCTTTTGGTATCAGGTCAAACGGGAAATAAATTACCAGATTTTGGTTATGGGCTAAAGGGGAAAGAAATTTACCGGATTTTGGTACAGGGTCAAAGTGGAAATAAATTTACCAGAATTTGGTCTAAGGTCGAAGGGGAAATAAATTTACCAGATTTTGTTCGAAGGTCGAAGGGGAAATGGATTTACCGGATTTGGTTGAAGGTCAAAGGGGAAATATATTTACAAGATTTTAGTAGTAGGTCAAAGCGGAAATATATTTACCAGATTTTGGTATTGGGCTAAAGGGGAAATAAATTAAATGGAATTTGGTTATGGGTCAAAGCGGAAATAAATTTACCGGATTTGGTATTGGGCTAAAGGAGAAAGAAATTTACCAGACTTTGGTATTGCGCTAAAGGGGAAAGAAATTTACGGGATTTTGGTCCGAGTTCAAAGGGGAAATAAATTTAACGGAATTTGGTAGTGGGTCAAAGCAGAAATATATATTTACCAGACTTTGATATTGCGCAAAAGGGGAAAGAAATTTACCGGATTTTGGTATGGGGTCAAAGCGGGAATAAATTTACCAGATTTGGTAAGGGTCAAAGTGGAAAGAAATTTACCAGATTTGGTATGGGTCAAAGTGGAAATAAATTTACCGGATTTTGGTCTGAGGTCTAAAGGGGAAATAAATTTACCGGATTTGGGTCTGAGGTCAAAGTGGAAATAAATTTACCGGATTTGGGTCTGCGGTCAAAGGGGAAATAAATTTACCGGATTTTGGTAGTGGATCATAGCAGAAATAAATTTTACTAGATTTTGGTATCAGGTCAAACGGGAAATAAATTACCAGATTTTGGTTATGGGCTAAAGGGGAAAGAAATTTACCGGATTTTGGTACAGGGTCAAAGTGGAAATAAATTTACCAGAATTTGGTCTAAGGTCGAAGGGGAAATAAATTTACCAGATTTTGTTCGAAGGTCGAAGGGGAAATGAATTTACCGGATTTGGTTGAAGGTCAAAGGGGAAATATATTTACAAGATTTTAGTAGTAGGTCAAAGCGGAAATATATTTACCAGATTTTGGTATTGGGCTAAAGGGGAAATAAATTAAATGGAATTTGGTTATGGGTCAAAGCGGAAATAAATTTACCGGATTTGGTATTGGGCTAAAGGAGAAAGAAATTTACCAGACTTTGGTATTGCGCTAAAGGGGAAAGAAATTTACGGGATTTTGGTCCGAGTTCAAAGGGGAAATAAATTTAACGGAATTTGGTAGTGGGTCAAAGCAGAAATATATATTTACCAGACTTTGATATTGCGCAAAAGGGGAAAGAAATTTACCGGATTTTGGTATGGGGTCAAAGCGGGAATAAATTTACCAGATTTGGTAAGGGTCAAAGTGGAAAGAAATTTACCAGATTTGGTATGGGTCAAAGTGGAAATAAATTTACCGGATTTTGGTCTGAGGTCTAAAGGGGAAATAAATTTACCGGATTTGGGTCTGAGGTCAAAGTGGAAATAAATTTACCGGATTTGGGTCTGCGGTCAAAGGGGAAATAAATTTACCGGATTTTGGTAGTGGATCATAGCAGAAATAAATTTTACTAGATTTTGGTATCAGGTCAAACGGGAAATAAATTACCAGATTTTGGTTATGGGCTAAAGGGGAAAGAAATTTACCGGATTTTGGTACAGGGTCAAAGTGGAAATAAATTTACCAGAATTTGGTCTAAGGTCGAAGGGGAAATAAATTTACCAGATTTTGTTCGAAGGTCGAAGGGGAAATGAATTTACCGGATTTGGTTGAAGGTCAAAGGGGAAATATATTTACAAGATTTTAGTAGTAGGTCAAAGCGGAAATATATTTACCAGATTTTGGTATTGGGCTAAAGGGGAAATAAATTAAATGGAATTTGGTTATGGGTCAAAGCGGAAATAAATTTACCGGATTTGGTATTGGGCTAAAGGAGAAAGAAATTTACCAGACTTTGGTATTGCGCTAAAGGGGAAAGAAATTTACGGGATTTTGGTCCGAGTTCAAAGGGGAAATAAATTTAACGGAATTTGGTAGTGGGTCAAAGCAGAAATATATTTACCAGACTTTGATATTGCGCAAAAGGGGAAAGAAATTTACCGGATTTTGGTATGGGGTCTAAGCGGGAATAAATTTACTGGATTTGATCTAAGGTCAAAGCGGAAATAGATTTACCAGATTTGGTATGGGTCAAAGTGGAAATAAATTTACGGATTTGGGTCTGAGGTCAAAGTGGAAAAAAATTTACCGGATTTGGGTCTCAGGTCAAAGGGGAAATAAATTTACCGGATTTGGGTCTGCGGTCAAAGGGGAAATAAATTTACCGGATTTGGGTCTGAGGTCAAAGTGGAAAAAAATTTACCAGATTTGGGTCTGAGGTCAAAGTGGAAATAAATTTACCGGATTTGGGTCTGAGGTCAAAGGGGAAATAAATTTACCGGATTTGGGTCTGAGGTCAAAGTGGAAATAAATGGATCTGGGTCTGAGGTCAAAGGGGAAATAAATTAACCAGATTTGGTATGGGTCAAAGTGGAAATAAATTTACCGGATTTGGGTCTGAGGTCATAGTGGAAATAAATTTACCGGATTTCGGTCTGAGGTCAAAGGGGAAATAAATTGACCGGATTTGGGTCTGAGGTCAAAGTGGAAAGAAATTTAACGGAATTTGGTAGTGGGTCAAAGCAGAAATATATTTACCAGACTTTGATATTGCGCAAAAGGGGAAAGAAATTTACCGGATTTTGGTATGGGTCGAAGTGGAAATAAATTTACCGGATTTTGGTCTGAGGTCTAAAGGGGAAATAAATTTACCGGATTTGGGTCTGAGGTCAAAGTGGAAATAAATTTACCGGATTTGGGTCTGCGGTCAAAGGGGAAATAAATTTACCGGATTTGGGCCTGAGGTCAAAGTGGAAATAAATTTACCAGATTTTGGTATTGGGCTAAAGGGGAAAGAAATTTACCGGATTTTGGTATGGGGTCAAAGCGGAAATTTTTTCCAAATTTTAGTATTAGGTCAAAGCGGAAATAAATTTACCGGATTTTGGTCTGAGGTCTAAAGGGGAAATATATTTACTAGTTTACATCAGATGTTAGTGGAGAATGAAATAAATACATGTATCTGTATTTATTTAATTGTGTATTCTGATTTTTGTATATATGAATATATTTGTAGAAAGATATCTGTATTTATTTGAATGTATGTAGCCATCGACTTTTGTATGTAATTAAATATTGAATTTTCTCAGTGATTATTGTTTGATTTGTCCATTCTTTTAGATTGTGCCTCCTATAGTACTTCTGCATAACAAATGACATAAACAGAGAGAGAGAGAGAGAGAAAACAAGAGAGAGAGAGAGAACGAGAGAGAGAGGGTAGAGAGAAAAGAGAGAGTGGACACGTGAACTGAGGAAAAAAAAACGGCAATTTAGGCGAAAGTTTCTGACATACATCAAGTTTGAGGGGGAATGTTGTCAGAAAGACTAGCTCTTTCAAAAGTTCAACGTTGTAGGTACAAATAAGAATTTACCAGCAAACGGGCATGATATCACTGCATTTTATCTGGAATTATTGATATTCTTGGCTCTCTTTTCCAAATCCTTTCAAAAATCTGATTTCTTTTGAAATAATTTATTGTTTATGGATTGTTACAGAACATTTTATTCTGAAACCTAAGTAAGTAAATGGGTGATTAAACAATTGGACAAGGAATGCCATCTTCCTGGCCTTGTTAGTCAGGATCAGAAAAAAAAATAGAAAGAGAAATGGCTTGCTATTAGTTTTACTAATAAACATGATAAATATTGCTTTCATCCACTTCAACAACACAGAGAAAACAATGTTTAAAAGATCGCTGTTCAATCGCCGTTGTTGAATACTTTAAACAACAGTTGCACAAAATGTGAAAAACGTTGCTCAAAATGAAATTATTTTTCTTAAACATGCACTGTTTAAAATGTAAAGAATGCGTACAAAGTGTATGGCACGGATTGGCGCGAAATAGTAAACAACGTTGTTTATAAATGACGTCATGTGTCACGTGCCAGTCAAATACGCGTACGCATGCATTCCCACCATGGCGGACGTCCCAGAGCTTTTGACTGAATGGGGGTTCGAGGGTTTAATTGAAACGTTTGCAGGTAAGTTTCATCATTTTTCTAGAAATCAACTTGCAGTTGCCAACTTATAGCACGTCCACAATGTAAAATAAAATGTTTGTATTTGTATTTTAATAACAGAATACTTGGACTTAAAAGTCGCATCATCGATGGCGCGATGCATGACGTAGTCTAGTCTAGATCTAAGTTAGATGTAGCATTGTAGGGTCTACGTAGGCATGCGCCGTCTGCTTTACTTGGCCCGGGGAGCTCCTTCGCCGAAGGCGGCGGAGCTCATCAGCCCCTTACTTAACTTGGGCGCACCTTGCGGAAAAAAAAAGAATCGCGAGGCTAATACTGCTAAGCGCTATAAAACGGTAGGATACGCGAATTTAGAATAAACAAACGAAACTTTAGTTTCCACTTAGACCCTACCTCGGTTCTTCAGACATTAGGCTAGCCGCTAGACCTGGCTCAGCCTCACTCCGCCAGGCCCAGGGCCCAGGCTCTAGATCTAGGACTAGATCTAGGTTTAACTAAGTCCCCAAGTCTTGGAGATAGCAACAGCATGTCTAACCGGTTAAGGCCAAAGCTAGAGTTGATTTAGATCTAAGTGTTAATTTCTCTTGATCCAGTGGATAAATGCCTGATTTTTGGCAGTTTCTAGATCTAGAGGTCTAGATTCTACAGTTTTTCATTGGGCTTAGCCCTGAACTAAATTGAAAATTTTTAATTCTTTGGATCATTTTTCTCTGATTAAAAAGAGAGTTTGTGGGCTAGATCAGTTTCAGTTACAGTTTTTATTTTTCCTCATTTCCAACAAAAATTCATACAGATATCATGAAATTTAAATTAGATTTTGGAGTAATTTTGACAAAGCAAGGTCAAAGGTCACAAAGGTCAGCTTATGAAATTCCAGGTATGGACCTTGTTGACATTTTATCTCAAGAACCACTGGAGATATGAGGCTCAAAATATGTATGACCATAGGAAGATGATCTGACCAGATTTGGGGTAAATATGTCGAAGGTCAAAGGTCACTAAAGTTAATTCCTGAAATTTCAGATTTTAGCCTTGTTATCAAGATACTTAAAGAACCACAAGCGATATGAGGATTAAACTGGATGATAATGTGTATTCCATCATGGGAAGACAGTCTGATTAGATTTTCATTTGCAACATTATTGACACTATAGGTCAATGGTCAAAGGTCATAGACGTCAATTTTTGAAATTACAGGTTTTATCCCTTTAATTCCCTCCATCTACACTGCATTTAAGGTGGAGGCATATAAGAGACGCAGTCGCATTTGTCTTGTTCCTTTTAGGTTCTAGATGTTCTCACTGAGAGTTGTTACACTTCTTTTCTCCTTATGTTTGAAGCTTGCAGTGTGTCCATTGTAGCACGTTTTTAAAGTGTTTTCCTTATTATTTTTCTAGAACAAGAGGATAAAGATGAGGTTGCGTAGCTAAGACCCAACTCCCAACCAGAAGGGACAGTAGCAGCAATTAAGATGAAGCGAACTGCACATAGAAGATTCCAGTGGATCAGGGAGGGAGAACCAAGACCAACAACTTTGATGATTTTGGATAAATACCCTAGACTTTTGGATCCAGGAATGGTAAGGAGGTCTAAATTAAATTTTATGGGCTAGGACATGCCACATTCTGTGATTTTTTTTGTTACAAACTACACCAACTAAATAAAATTTATGTATAGTCTACATTAATTTAATCAGATCATGGAATAAAATTTGTATCACCCTGAAAATCCTGAAATCAACACACCTTTGCGGTTTTGGCACTAAATTAATCTGTATACAATTATCTTTTCAGTAGTACACAATTGGCTTTGATCAACTCTTATTTTATTCTTTTTTGCAACTGTAGGTGGAACAGGATTTTCAGATTACTGTAGAAGCATCACATGATGCACTATTTTCCACATGACCAAAATATGCAGATGCAATCATCAAATATGCTGATAGAGTACACCCCAAATACAAGGAAAGTTTGCTGGTCAAAGAAGAGGATGAACAAAATCTGACTCAGGGTACGTAAATTAATCTTTATCAGGTGATTCAGAACTGTGAATATATTTGTAAATTTTAATTCAATGCATTACAGACACCTATGTTGATCTTATAAATAGTAAGAATAAAGTTCACAATGTCATGTGAATGCAACAAAGGCATATCTGCATTTTAGACATTTTTTAGAAGTATGTCTGTGTTAAAGTTTATTTTGTTTTTCTTTTTTTACTGTCTTTTTTTCTTGTATTTCAAAATATTTACATGTATTTTGATTTGAAACTTGGGATAAAGCTGAAAAGTTATTTTCTAATCAAACTTCAAATTCAAAAGAAAACTCAATTTCACCCTAATGCCAATTCACATGCAGAATGTTTGAAATAGTTCTATTTTACCTACATTATTTAGTTCTAATCTTTCAATTGATGCAAATACATTAGAATCTTAACAAGAGTAATTAAACATTAATAATCAAAGATCAGGTTCAATGTCCTTTCACTAATTTGTGGCAGCATTTTGTCATTTGCCATTCACTCTAGCTGCCAAAAATAAATCTTTGAATCTGGGCCAAGAGGCCTGTAATATTTATTGAGACTATATTTCACTATTCTAAGCATCGATCTCCATATACCATATTTTGTTTATTTTTGAACAGGTGAAAAGGAGAACCTTGCGTTCAGCATCTTGCCCCTTGTACTTGCCAGCAAGGTGCAAGGCAAGAGAGGGAAGTGTTCTGCCATGAGGAGTTTGAAGTCATTCATCGATGCAAAACCCGTAAGTTGCTTTTGCATTAAGATGGCACTTGTATTATCAATATTGTGTATTTACAAATATTTAAATGAGATCAACAAGTCTGCCTTATTTGTTTCCAATATCAGTTTCTTGCAGAGTTGAGAACTAGATAAACTTTTCTGAGGCGGGTCAGTCCGCTGGAACAAGCACACATAATGATTAATTCTCAAGGGAATAACCTAATATATTGATGAAATTGAAAGTTGTTCAAAGTCAGTTTCTTTAGAGCAAGGTTGATAGCAAGCCCAAATTCAGGGCCATATAAAATTTCAAACAAAATACTTCAGCAAGTGCCAATTATGGATTGTAACAGCTGTTTTCAGGAACAAAGTGACCAACTGCAATTTTTTTGTTGCTGGTTCCGGCAGGACCTAAAATCCTTTTGAGTGCTGGTTATTGCCGACTGTCACCGACCAGCACGGCTACATCCCTGCCTTCAAGGTATTTTGTGATCCTGCGATCTTCCATCATCTTAGACTGTATGAATATTATTTTTTAAAGCAGAAGCCTGATAAATCAAGCTCTTGAAAAATTAGACTTAGCTATCTCAAATTAGAAAATTAGCTGCAGTTGTCTTACAGAAATGAAATATTTGTAATTTGAATTACCTAACCTGACACATTTTTCCAATATTTTGTTTCTTATTTTGTACAGGAAGGAACAGACGTGGAGTTCTATGCTAGCCAGCTGGACATGCCACAACTATTCATTTTTATTCCGAGTTCAAGAATTAAGCCACTTCAAATCTTTGTTATGGTGGAGCGACGAGCAGTTGAATTCAGCACCCTCACCAAAGCTGTAGATTACTGTTTCAAGCTGTACTTGATGTGGAATATCAAGCATTATGCATCGCTGTGTGGGATGTCTTGCAGCGTGCCATCTACAATGTGCCAGGAGCTAATCTTGGCTCTGCCTCAGTACGTGAATTACGTGCATTCATTTTCAGGGATCTGTAGGAAGCTTGAGATTCAGAAGTTTACCTGATGCTCAATGATTGCTTTGAAAATGTTTTATTACAAGGGTTTGAAATTTGGATGATTCCTATTTTATGAAGTTTTTTCAATTTTAGGTCTAATGGATGTAACATGTACTTGTACATGTATATGTATGTGAAACATTTTGTAAAACTTTGCTTTTCCCCCATTGGTTAAACTGACATAGAATGTTTTTTGTTCAAATGCCTTAACATGTTTTATATGAGTATGTTTGGTATGATAAGAGGCTGATTAACTGAAAATGTCAGTGCGTCAACCTTTTGATTTACGGCCTTTGAAAGAAGTAAAAAATGTATGTTAATATTTGGCATTTACACCCGTTAGATCAACAATGCTGTAACTAAATGTTATCAGGCAGTTTATTCTGGGTTCAAGAATTAAGCCACTTCAAATCCTTGTTATGGTGAAGCGAGGAGCAGTTGAATTCAGCACCCTCACCAAAGCTGTAGCTGTGGAGCTGATTTATGTACTTGATGTGGAATATCAAGCAACATGCATCGCTCTGTGGGATTTCTTGCAGCGTGCCATCTACAATGTGCCAGGATGTTCTAGTCACATAAATGTTCAAAACCTAAACACTTTGTGAACATCCATGTGTCATTGTGGTGTTCAAGATGGAGTTCCTGATCTTAACTTTCAGTAGGAGAACATGAAAAGGTGTTCCCAAACTGTGTTTAAAATGTGTTCTTTTTTAATGCCAGGCATCCAAAAATTCTAGTGTGTGAGCAAGCTTGGCTTGGACATGTATGGTCCGGGCCCGAACCAGGTGCCTGCTCGTTTTTACAGTGAAAAAAAAAATTCACAAAAGGTATTGGTAATTTGAGTTATCCCTTGTTATTTCTCTGCTAATTGTAAATAGTGTCAATAATGTTGCAAAATATTTCATGGTGTAGAAAAATCATTATCCCTTGTTATTTCTATGCTGGTTGTAAATAGTGTTAATAATGTTGCAAAATATTTCATGGTATAGAAAAATAATTATTTTACATCTTAATCTGTCAGGACAGAAGAGATATGAACATAGATGTAGGCCCTAGAGAAGACAGGCTTCAACTTTATATTTATTAATTTTTGTTTTTGCTGACCATGGATCTTCCAACTGGCTATCTATACTAAGTTTATCTTTTTCATTAGGCAAACGGGGAATATGACAAATCGAAACAATGATCAATTCTGATAAATATAATGTGGCACAAAATACACAAATGTACAAACCATAATAAATATTCAAATGGAGATGATTCTCAGTTTTTGTCTTTGACAAATTACAATCCTTTTATTGTTAAAATATGTTTGTTGTTTTTTTTTTCATTTCTTATTATCTGTATTGGAAACTAGGTGGAAAGCTATATAACTATCATGCTATTATCCTATATCTCATCTTTAATATAGCCAAACAAGGGAGGTTAAAAAAATGTATAATGCTTTGCCTTGATTATTAAATATAATTTGCACTTTTGTATAGAGGTTAAGGACAGGATATGATTTAGAGAGTGCAAATGATAAATATCAATGCACGGCCATTTAATTTTTTTTTTTCACCAGAACATTGCACGACCCAGAAGGGGGAAGTGCATTGTGATGTGAAACAATTAAAGGGCAAGTGCATTGATTTTGGTCATTAGCACGTCAACATAATCATATCAGTCATTATCCTAATTCATAAGTGTAATTGCAAACTCCTTGTTTTGAATAAAAATTGATTAAAATCAAATCCAAGAAATCAGAAAAGGCCAAGCCTATGATAAAATTGACCAGACCAGGAGTGAATAGACGTGGATACTAGTGTCACCCAAATGCAATAGTAGGACCATACTGTAGCAGAATAACTTGTGCAGAGACAGTGATTAGGGCCCTTCAACTCTCCACAAATCAATTGCAGTTGAATATGACGTAGCAAAAAGAGTGATAAATTCAAGCATGTTTCAATTTAAACTTGAGCAGCAAATTTTCTGTACGTCAATTCAGTCAAAATACCTTACATTTGAATTGCATGTATTCCTTGCAACTTAAACAATGTGTGTGAATGTATTGAGAATAAATTTTCAATTTGACAGTTACATGTTACATAGTTGCCAGTCTGTTATGTATCTAATTAGTCAGAATTATAATTTTGCACCTTAGTGATCCCACACCATATTCTTTTTGTTGACAACCAGCAGCTCCTTTTAAACAACTTTCATTGCACAACCCAGTTAATTTGAACAACCATTTATAAACAGCACCAGTTGCTTAATTGCTATTTTAAACAAGTTGTTTGAAATTTTGAACAACTCAATGTTTAAACCTTAAATAATCTGAGATGTTTAATTGTGATTTCTAAACAAGTTGTTCAAAATTTTAAACAACTAAATGTTCAAACTTTATACAATCTGAGTTGTTCAATTTTGATTTCTAAACAAGTTGTTCAAGATTTTAAACAACTAAATGTTCAAACTTTAAACAACTGGAGATGTTTAACATTTTAAACAACTGGCTGATCAGTTCACCGGGTAAACAGTGGTTGTTTAATTTTTTAAACAACTTGGTTAATTTTTTTTTTTACTGTGAAGAGCAGCAACGTTTGAGAACCAGAATTTGGCTAAACTTTGTTTCAGTTGGGCACAGCATAGCGCGCGTGCATTCCTTTCGCTTCCTCAACACAGCAACGTACGGGCGCCATGTTGGGCCCGAATTAATTTGCCAAACTGGTTTATAGGCAGTGTTACGAGTTTGAGTTCAAAGATAAATTCCCCAAAGTCTGGGGTGGAGAATAGAGTGGTTTTTCTGGTAAAAAGTAACGATCAGCGTTCTTGTGATTCTGTCGTGTGAAATTCATCTAAAGTAATCATTAGGCCCTACCAAGTGCAGAGTTAAGTAAGTAGGAACGTAACATGGGGGGCACGTCCGGGAGTTTCCTAAAATGTATATTTTAGGACCCGTGGATTGGCATTCAAATGAATAATTATCTATAGTTATAGAAGGTTGGATAGTTCTTAGATGTAGAACGTAGTCGTTGCCACTTTGTATATGAATTGTGTAGATGGTTCCGTCACGGCGTACGCATTGGTCGGAACTTTTTGGTCCTTTGGTGGGATATAATTTGTTTTCTGACGGTACAGGGAATATTTGGTCTGGTTTGGTCCTTGTACAGTAATTATAGCACGCTGTATGATTATTAATTGTCATGTTGTAGACCTGGACTTGTCTAGTGGCCTGGACCTGGACCGTGCGCAGATTTTGGTTGCGGTCGAATCTAGTTGAGAGTATACAGTACGTCGAGTAGTAGTACGATCATCTGCGCACGGGGCACGCAGAATTTGTTTGCGGTAGTCTCGTGTCAAGGCTTGGTTAGTTTTCATTTGTCTTCTGAACTAACAATGGCGGAAGATAAAGTGAAAATGTTTTGGATAATCCCACACTTAATGGGTTGGATACTCTTCGAAAGGATGAGTTGCGTGAGGCTGCAAAGCATTTTGGTGTGGCTGCTTCTTCCACTTCACGGAAGGCAGAAATAAAAGAAAAAGTAACTCAGTGGCTCTATGATAATAAGGTATGGAAGGAGATAGATGTAAGGGATGATGAATCTTCTGACTTATCTGTGGACTCTCAGAATAAGAGTGGTGATGGAAAGGGGATTGAAGCGGAGCTAAAATTGAAAGAACTTGAGTTACAAGGGAAGAGAATTGATTTGGAAATGAAAAATCTGGAGATGAGGATGAAGGAGATGGAGTTTGATAGAAGTAGAGATAAGAGTAAACCACAAAGCTTTGATGTTTCTAGAAATGTTAAGTTAGTCCCAAAGTTTTGTGAAGACAAGGTGGATGAGTTCTTCCGTCATTTCGAAAAACTCGCCTCTAGTCTTGACTAGCCTAAGTCTGCGTGGCCAACGCTGGTGCAGTGTTCTCTGGTAGGGAAAGCACAGGCGGTATACGCATCCCTTTCGGCCACTGACTGTTCTGAGTATGACACTTTGAAAAGTGCCATCTTACGGGCTTATGAGCTGGTGCCAGAAGCCGATCGGCAGAGGTTTAGGAATTCCCGTAAGGGTGAAAGCCAAACGTTTGTTGAGTTTGTGCACGAGAAGCGAATGCACTTTGATCGCTGGCTGTCGGCAAGTGGTGTGAAGAACTTTGAGCAATTGCAGGAGCTCACCCTCTTGGATGAGCTAAAGAGATGCATTACACCTGATATGAGGCTGTATTTGGAAGAGAGGAGGGTAGAAAATGTAAAACACGGTGCTATTCTCCTCGACGAATATTTACTTACATTGGGTTTTTTTCTTGAAAAGAAAATGTTTCTCCAAGTTTTGTAACCCCATATGCATGCTGGGGAGTTTTGCCCAATGATGCAAAACTTTTTTATGTGGGGAGGTGTTACGAGTTTGAGTTCAAAGATAAATTCCCCAAAGTCTGGGGTGGAGAAAAGAGTGGTTTTTCTGGTAAAAAGTAACGATCAGCGTTCTTGTGATTCTGTCGTGTGAAATTCATCTAAAGTAATCATTAGGCCCTACCAAGTGCAGAGTTAAGTAAGTAGGAACGTAACAGGCAGCTACTCTGCATCGTTTCAACATCGCCCTCATCGAAATGCTTCTCAAATGGTCAATATTGCTTTGTCGCTTGAATAAATATATCATTTCCCGGCCAAATTGGCAAGTTTGTGATTTAAATCAATTTTCTATGCATTCAAGTTTGCCGAAATCGGTTTATATGGCAAACATTACAATTTATCGTCACGTGTCGAGGGGTCATTTTGCAGCATTCAAATTATCCACCGACAGTCATAATCAAAATATGTGCATTCAAGTTGGAGGGGGGGGGGGGTGGTAATGCATCACAGGTGTTTAAGTTTTTTTTTATTTTCATTTTGGGCATAATATCATGTCATAAATAATGCCAGTAAAACACATGATTTGTCAATATGGTCTATTCTGCTGTTGTATTTAAAGGCATGGTTACGTATTTTCAGGACAATGCATATGGGGCGTAGTCTGCAGAGATTCAGTTTAGAGAGTAAAACCCTAAGCTATGCGTTGGCGCTTCATGGACACGTACATGGGCGATGGGGGGGGGGGGGGGAGGCAAGCCCCAATCGCCATTCTGACTACAGACCAAATAATGAATCATGCTAAAAAAATCTGGACCCGAGTCCCCACCCTAATCAAAATTATTTTTCCTTAATGTATTCAAGAACTTTTCCTTTAATTAATATGCAAGTCTCTTGGTTTTGTTGTAAAACAAACCAAAATGTTGGTGATCATGAAATGAAAAAGGAAAATGTTATAAATGACCCATTATATAATCATATAAATTATGTAAATAATACGTTCAAAATATGACATAACTCATATTCTGCTGGTCAGCTAAATATGTTTGTCATAATATACAAAAGAAAAATAAACTGACAGAAAAAAAATGAATGAGCCATAAAAAGGGAATAATAAACAAGTGTATAACGACCCTTAAAATTAACTGCTCAAAGTGCTGAATTGAATGCTTAATATGAATTAGACGGAATGCTGAAATTACAACGTCACGAAATCAGTAAATCGTGTTGCGTTTAATTGAATGACTGTATAGTGAAAGAAATATTTAGTGACTCTGAATGATAGATATGTAGATGTATAAATGTATATTGAAACTAGAAATGGAAAGGAACCTGAGAATGTCTGACAGCACTCAAATGGTCGAATTTTAACCCCCAAATTATCAATTTGAATGAAAGCTTTCGAAATTGGAATAGGAAATCCCATAATATTATACAAATATTGACTGCTTTGAGGGGCATGGTTGGAACTATAGCCCAAGGTGATCTCGCCAACTGTACTATGTCCCGAGACGAAGTCAGTATCAATGTGCATTATAAAATTACTCCCTGTGCCTGGTGATGTACTTATTATAAGATATATGACTGACACTTCATGAAGAGATATGACACGTTGGTTACTTTTTCAAGAGACAAATGAAAGGATCACATCAACATTTATTGGTATCAAAGTTCGATGACAAAACAAAGTTTGAAATCATATTTACTTTGTGCGGACTCAAGTCTTATAAGAATAAAAAAGACAAATAATATTAATGCTAATTGCGTAACCATAACTTAAAAGCAACGTAAAGACTTCAGTATAATTAAGGCTATGTTTGTAATTTAGGACACATTAATAAGTCTTTATTAGGTGGCCTGTCTTCGACAGATCACCTCTTAATTTGAATTGGTATGCAGGCAAGTCCAAAGTATCAGGGCATTTATGTGTCCTGAATTTTACCAAGTATTATAGAACTGAACTTATGAACTGAATAATATAGATAAATATATATCATCATATATCACTTTATATTCCATCATGTTCTTAGGGATCCCAGTTCCAGCAGGGCTAGTTTTCTCAAGACTGTCTTCGAAAATAATTATTTTAGTTGTGCCCGATACCGTATTGGTCAAGTGACTATTAAATGCCCATTTAAAGATACTCCTCCATGCTTAGTATCGACAATGAACGAGGGATGTTTATTTGAAAATAAGTACCGCTATTTATACAATATGAATCCGAATTAATATAACGTCATAATAACCCATTTACTTTTCATTTTCATTCCTTATGAATACACATCAGACTGGCTCACACAAACCGCCATTCCATTGCGTCATCAACTTGTGCTAACTGAGCCTTTGAAGTTCCTTGGCCCGTACACCAGTCTTGAGTATTGCTTATTGGTCCTTTTCACGGTCGTGACAGTTACTTTTTTTTTTTTTTTTTAGATATCACTCCATCCGGACGCGCAGAAGGCCATTAGCAGGCACTGACGCAGTCCAAATGTTGGAAAATGACGCTGCGTGTGAGCCCGGGCCTGGGGTGAAAATAATTATCAACATTCACAATTTGTTATGTGAACAATCATACTACACACTAAGAAAAAGGGTTCAAGTTTTCACCCTAAATGCAACACTGGCAGCACCTTTTGGGGTGCGATCTTGCACCCTACATGAAAAAAGTGCAAGATGCACCCTTATACTTGTTTGCACTCGGAAATGCCGGTTTGCATCCTTAAAGGTGCAACCTTGTACCTTTGAGGGTGCAGAAATTTGTTGCCTTCAAAAGGGTGCAAATTTGTACCTTCCCTAAATGGTACAACTCTGCACCCATAAGAGAGCAAAAACCTTTAAGGGCACAAATGTAGCTCACTGCACCCTTAAAGGTGCAAGATGCTTCTTAGGGTGCAAAGTTGAATAAAGGAGCTCCTTGTGTTTCATTGGAAGGGTGCAAAATTGAACCATTTTTGCCTTAGCATGCTTAGTATGACAATTGATTAATGCCTTCTAAATTCTTCAGGAATACGCTTTGAACTCTATTTTAATAGATTTCGGAATGTAATTATTCAACGCTTAAACAGTGGAGAAAGATGCCATCTTCGAGACATTTATATTTAACTGACCTTTGCCACAGGACAGGGAGTATAACAATAGCAGAATAAAGACTTTGATAGACAACATTTGAAAGGCACCATGACCACTCCATGATCTCGGTGAAGGCATTTATTCCTCTGCGCACGAGGCATCATTTATATTGCGTCAATATTTCACTAATCAACATTTTTTGTCGATTTTCTCATAACCCAGTAATTCTATTTTTCCTGATTTTTTTTATATATTAAAAAAAAAATGCATCAATTTTTTGTACGATGCTACTCTCCATTGTCGGGTCAAGAATCAGAAAAGACTTTGACTGAACCCTGCGTCACCAAAATGACGCTCCGTGTGCTACGGACATTGCAGAGTCAGCCAAGACCATGTTAGTAGTCGAGATCGAGATGCGGATTGTACAGAATTTTGAGATGAGGTCGAGTTCTGATCATCGGAGAGCAATGTGAAGGCAATGTCTGGAATTTATTGAGAAAGGTTGATAACAGAATATGCACGAAGTGATGTACGATATTCGATTTCTGGAATGACCAAAATGACACAAGGTCGAGTCGATTTTCTTGTATAAAGTCGCATTTCTGCCCACGGAAATTCATGCATTGTGCACATGCAGCATCAAAGTTTGGTTCAAACTTTTAAATTGTTTATCATTACATTTTGAAGGATATGGGGAGCATTACTTTTAAAGGGAAAATGCTTGTATTACGTTCTTCTCAACTGACATGACAAAAGCTTACAAATTATTTGTCACCTTTTACAAAACTCATCTTTGCTTTGTAAATGAGTGTATTGGCCCACAGTTTTATAAACATTCTAAAAATGTCAACTTTTATAGACTTACTAGCAATGGACTGGTGAAAGTCAGGTTCAGTAAATTTAAATGGCGTCTGTTTGGTGAAGGCAGACAGGTTGTTAGTGGTGTGACGTATGAATGCGCCAGCGACGGAGGAATTTTTGACCCGCCGATTGCAAATCGAACGACGTCGTCAGTAACTTTATTATTGCCTTTGTAGGGAATGATAAGCGCAGGTGATGACGCAATAAAAATGACGCCTCATAGTAATTGGCATGCATATCGGTGATGGATAAGTCTCAAAGGTATCAGAAAAAGGGCTACTTCTATACTATTTAAAGCAAAGCTTCAGAAGACTGTAAACAGAAAAAAAAATGAAGGTTTCATTCAAAATATGTATTCCTTAGCTTGATGATATCTTACAGGTTTGTACAATAAATCAAGGGAATTTCAAAACACATTCATAATTTTCTTTTTCATTTTCAAAATGAAAAGCTGACCAAAGACGATTGATATTTACCATTTCACTACATGTAACTAACAACTACACCTGACGTACATAGCAATTTTGTGTACACTAACATATAGGCTTGAAGAACATCTCGTATGGTAAACAGATGATCCATTATCTAGGATATCAGAACAATTATTCGAAACATTGCACATCAAGTTCATTATAGATACGATATTCTTATAGATGAACGATATTTACAACACATGGCATGCAGCGGTCAAAAAGTATGTCAAAGCCAAACTCATCACGATTAATATGTACAAATTCTGAACGACAGACACTGAATATATACAAGATAAGAATATGTCAAAGGTATTAATAACTTGTCAAACTCTGATAAATTTTCTACGATAATATAAACATCTGATAGCTCTGATTTTACACATAGATCTTTAAGTTTTAATTTGTGAGGTAAGATGTTCGAGAGCAACACAATAATTGTATTAACACTAGAAGGGGTATATTTCAGGATAAGCTAAAGTCCCCTATACTTTGAATAGATTAACCCGAACTAGAAATGTAACATTGGAAGAACAAGAAATATTACAAAGAAAGAGAAAACACACAGCGACTCTTACCCAAAATAAAAATATATACAAATAAGTATTAGTTCATGTTGAAATAAGTTTATACATCTGAAAACAAAATATCTAAAAATCATTTTAAAACATAGTCAAGATTCCTTTTTACCATCAGTCTATACGTGAACTTTCTTTGAACTTCAACCTGAATAGATACATCAAACACGTTGATATAACCCGCTTACATATTAACTAATTACATGGACAACTACACTGTCAAAAGGTCAAGTTTAAAAAAGAATACTATTTTATTTGACTGAATGAAGTCGAGAAGTCTCAATAACTGATTTAAGTATAAATGACTTCGTGTGCATTTTGGCAAAACTAGTGCATGTTACTTTAAGAAGATACATGTATTTTCAAGTCATTTAAGTGGAGTATGATATCACTTTAAGCGGATTTGTATGCTAAGAATTAAAAAAAAGGGGAAGTCACTTGCAGTCATACAATATTTCAATGAATGAAATAAAATCTACTTTCGTTTAAATGATATACACCAATTTAACTCAAATTTTGTCCATTGTAAACAAGTATTATTAAATGACAAGGGAAAAATCAAGTCAGTTTAATCATTAGATTTTATGAGCTAAAATGTCAGAATTCTTTTTAGTATAGTATACGCATGAAAAATACTTTTGTCTATTACGATAAAACATGAAAAGATTGTCACACTCGTATTTTTTTTTTGTTTTCTTCTTTCTTTCTATCTCTCTCTCTCTTTACGTCATCGTCTACTAGAATTTGATATATACCAAGGTTTCTGAATGAATATGTTACTCTATGGAAATACGAAAAATGAGTGCAAAATTTTTTCCTTGGTGCGTAGATTTTAGGAAACAAATGTATAAAATGTAACAAAGCACACACTCATATAAATGTATTTAGAAAACACGTATACAAAGCGGGCAAGGAATTATACAGGTTTACAAACAATTACCCTCGTGCATTACTTTAACAAAATGCCGTTTTGACATTGCAGCATGATATGTATATGTATCTGTTTCACATTTATGATTGTTCATTATTTAAAATACCCGGATTGCTCAGATGACACGATACTTATAAAGCCACGGTGAGCTGGTTAAATATTTTTTTTATTCAACCTGAAGCTCATACTTTAAACTCACCGAAGGGTAATGTCTATGATTTTCTTGCATATATTATTACCACTGCGAAGCTTCCGATTTCTGAAATAAACATTATCATGATTATCAAAGTTACTTAACCAATCCCCCATTCGGTTGACAACACTACGAAACTGTTTGCCAATATAATTCTAAATCCATTAGCTGTAAAATGGTCTGTCCTATTTCGCTTTTAATGCCAATATATTATAAATACATAAATTGTGAAATGGTCTATCCTTCTTTCCATTTAAAAAAAATGTATACAATTTCAGCTAAATGTTTAAAGATTAAAGATGCTATGGATATTTTATATAAAAAGTGTTGTTCTTAGCACCATTAATGTCTGTTTATGTAACCATAATTATGGTCATTTAACTAACCATTCTAATAAATCATCTGTGTATTCTTTCCTCTATGCAAAAGGCATTATACCACACTGGCTAGGGAATTCAATTTTGTTTGACCTAATAATCAAGGCTACATATTTATTACATTCTAAGAAGAGACAGAAGTAGTTCCTTTCAACATCTACAATGAATATCATGTCTATGTACAAAAGTCAGTTTAATCTACACAGTTACTATGGGCTTACAAATCACAAATCGTAACACTACTATTCACAAAAGAACTAACTGTAGAAGTTCAAATCCTAAGCACTAACATCATAGCTGTCGAACTAGAAATAAAGTTCAAAATAGTAGCGCTTTTTAAAAGCGCCTTGTTTATCTGCGTTTCAAGAGTCACTTTCTCGTCATGAAGATAGGTCCTGTTTGTAATCACACATGTTTTTCAAAGGTTTCAGTCAGTTTATAAATAAATGCGACACCTATGAAGGGAGCACAAGTTATCTAAAAAGATATATCAATATACATCACGAACTTCAACAATTGAATTCATTCAATCAACATATTTAATTTGAGAGCATTCACATTATCTTTCTCGTCTACATCACACGAATTACATAATGATCCACACATTAAAATGAAACAGCAACAAAGTCCAACATTTCTTATCACTCTGATGTATGTTCATTACACCTATCCATAAAAAGCAGAACTTGACAATGGTTTTGGCTTTAAAATCAACATCTTAGACGCATCGTAAACATTCCATCAAAATAAAAAAGCGATCTATTCCTAGATAATACGTATTCCTCTATAGGTCTATCTGTCTATTACTTAGTTTATTTATCTATCCTAAATTGGTCTACATGCCAATATTGAGAACGTTTGACGGCTAAGCCCGGCTAACAAAATAGCTACAGTGCTCTCTCAGCTTCTTAACACTTGGCAACACAATGTGCTTTCATTTCAGTTTTTTTTTTAATTGATAAATCTATGTATCATTTTGTGGCAGGTCAGGTAATAAGGAACGTGATAAAATGGTCACCATGTCTATATTCTTTGTTCTGATAATGGGGGTGATAAAAATATGCTTTGTTTCGCCTCTGTTACAAACATGTATGAAAGTATATTTTCGGGCACTTTCGATTTTTTCAACGGGAGGACAGATTACATACATTGACTTTTCCTTTCATCAGTGACTTGAATTGATGTGAAGCTCAAACCGAATCATTGGCATCCTTTACATTGGCAAAACATAGTTCATCTTTATGAAACCCTTAGATGTTAGTCACATGTCAGGAATGACTTAAAACTTGTGTAGGCCTATGTATTTCAAGGTTTATAGAGGCCTCACTATGATAACCCCAAGCAATGTTTGTGTTCTGTGTCACTGGGTTTCACTGTAATTTTTTTAAGAGTTTAATGAATGTTATGAACTCGGAGAATTATTCAGATCTGATTCAAAAGGTCGGGCTAGCTGTAGACCCTCAATGTCGGGAAACAGCATTATGACCAAACAGACAAGACCTTCCGGAACCATGAATCAGTTTCGGGAAATTAATCTGTGTCAGCCAAGAAGCAAGGTCAGTATAGCATCAGAGCACCTGACCTGATAGCTAACAGGTTTCTACTAGACATCGACTTCTGAGGCTAGTGGAATTGCTGCGTCTCTACCTTCTTCGTCTACTTCTCCAGCGTCGTCCATACCGACGGCCTTGTACTCCTCCTTCGTCGGGCTAGTCTCCCCGTCATGGGCATGCCGCTCCCCACTGTCTGTGTTGATCCCGTAGTATCTGCTGAATACAGGTGAGAGAAATGGGGGAAAATGGTATGGGATTATCAAATAAATTATTGCATTTCTCTCACAGTTTCGTATCCGCTTTCCAAACAGAATTATAGTATGCTTTATAGAAAAGAAGAAAGAACTTGTCACAATGATGTTTTGCTTTTGTTTTTATTTGTAGTAATGAAGGCGCCATTTTGAATTTCTCCCAGAAACTGCCTCGTCCTTGGACCCTATATGACTCTGGCATAACCCACATCGATCCACAACACCGTATTATGCACAAAAATGCACCAATCTAATTTCAAGAGAAGCTACAATGTATTTCAATTTTGTCTTGTATATTTTATCATGGAGTTAGCAGGATATCGATAGATAAAATGATAATCAAATTTTATTCAACCCAAATCATCACCAAAATGAGATAACTGAAAGTATTTATGACAAAGTCAGTCGGTATCCGCAAGCTCATTTATATTGTCAGTCAAAATGTTTTCCCTTATGCACTTGTATTGATTATTTATGTTCATGATTAAAATGGTGAATAAAATAACTTGACCTTGGACTTCAGAATAAAACATATCTTACACTCTCCCTTTTGAATGACAAAATTACGATATTCGAAAAATAAATAAGCATTGTGCCAAGACGTAAAAGATTCTCATTGTCGAAATGATTTTAAAATATCCCTCAGCATTTTTTATTTTTTCTTCTTCTGGAAGGAACCATTATCATGACTGTTATCATATATAATCCAAGGAGAACAATAGAATGTTTATTCCTCAAGGGACGTTCATTCATTATTATATTTAAAAAAAAAAAAACTTGCATGCCATTGTCTTTATATGAAGAAAATGGTACTTCACTGGCACTGTCTTTTAGAAAAGGTCATTTTAACTCTCCTGGGAGTTGCGACACTGATCTCTTGTGTAGGTGTTATTATCAAGTGAATATCCAGTGCTCTCGAATAAAAAAATTTCACCCCTTATTTCATCCTCTTCCTTTACCCCCGTGAAGCGAATGATCAGTCGACATTTCTTAGTGAAAGAGTTCCTCCTTTTAAAAAAGAATCATGTTGACAGATCATCTCGTATTTACATCGCTTACAAAATTAATTTTTAAAGAAGGTATTTCGTTTTGAGAGAGAGAGAGAAAAAAAAAAATCCCCTTTCGATTAATTTTCTCTTCTGTCAGATCACTTCCTGAAACAAATTGTTAGGTGCTTTTCGGCGAATAATGTCAATTCTAATTCAAAGTGAATGTCAAAATGTGGTTTGTTTGACTGTAAGTATTATTTAAGGATTGTAGCCTCGATTAGCATTATGCTATTTTGTTCCTTTCATCAAACTATATACAGCATTTCTGTTTGATATATGCACGTGCGATTCGATAATATGATTGATAAACGAAATATTCATATGAATATATGTATGTACATATAGATGCGATAAAACATGTGAAAAGAAATACGAGTAAAGCATGTATGGCATAGGGGTGATGATTTTGGTCGATTGATTATCAAAGAGCAATCAACTGGGACTGAGTGTCATTTTGAGAAAGTAATGCTGTATTATACACACTGCATCTATCATATCTCGTTTTCTGTCTATGGCTATTTAAGCGTGTTTTAAAACAAACTGGCTATAGTGACAAAACTACGAATTATACATGTACAAGTATCGCCATGTACACAGATGACAAAGACCAGCAATGTGCAACGAAAAAGGGAAAGGAAAAGTTACATTATTTTCATATGCAAAAACTAACTGGATTCGGATGATGGATGTTCACACAAAATGCTAATAAGGAATGTAATAAAGCATAGAAAATGGCGTGAAAATTTACTTGGTTAATAACAGTAATGTCTGCGGATTCTTTGAAAATCTTTGGTAATTATGTGCAGATAATAAACATAGGAAATAAGATCGAATGACATTATAAGTTTATATATTCATTAACCTAATTTATTGATCTCGTATGGAATATATATTATATATTCCTCTTACAAAACCATTTGACACGTGCTCCTAGAATCTAGCTATTCATCTCCGCCAACTGACCAAATCTTTTTGTTTCTTTCTCGTCATTGAAATACAAGGAAAATAAAAAAAATAATGCAATGGACTTATTAATTCAGTTACTAAGCATGAAAGTTTTTGATTTACACAAATATTCCGTCTTGATTGTGTTATACATGAAAATACTATAGGATGTACTAATGAAGGGTTGATTTAAGCATTAAGCTATAACGAAATATTAATTCGTATCTATGCAATATAGCTGTTTGGTTACACCGAATACTTGTTTAGGACTGTGCAATCTAAATATTTAACCATTTCACTACAATAACTTGCTGAAAGGTTATCAAGCACGTCAAGTCACCTTAAAATTACACATTTGCTTAGTGGATCTAATTGCAGTTAGCATGAGCCTAATAAAATTAGATTGACAGAGGTTTCAAGTGTTGATAGGGATATCAATTAGAATGGATACAACGTAACTATTGTTAATATGTTCGTAAATTTTTACAAAAATTACTTCTGCCTTTCAAATTACCAGTATTTTACCTACACTTTAATATGTATATTTTTTTTCAAATTATATTAAAAATAAGAATCAAAACACTGTTTTATACAGGGGTAATTTTCAAAGGGTTAATAAGCTGCCTCCGTGCAATGTCCAGTAACCATGGTGAAGAGTTAATAATTACATGCGATATCATCTCAAACTTACCCCTATATCTTAAATGGTTGTATGCCGTACACGACGATTATTACTGAATCAAAACTGATATGAGAATGATATGGAATTCTAACAAACGAATTTCTGAAAGCATTGACTATATTCAGCTAATAACATGTAGCACGCATTAAAAGCATCAAATATGTACTATTTGAGTACTTGGGGGAAAGGTATAAAGCTT
>CM057164.1:16322347-16371517 GCA_029962745.1 Echinometra lucunter
GGGGGAAAGGTATAAAGCTTGATGAAATGCCAGTAAACGTCTTCTATAAGTAAGACATATGATTCGGATACATGCGGATTATCTTGAATAAATGAATAAATGTTGTTGTTTTTTTAAAAAAAAACCTACTTGCCATTGCACTGCAAGAGGGAAAAGATACGAATTGATATAGTCCATATGTATGCAAGGGGTAGATTTTAAAGGGAAAAGGGGTTCACAGATTCATTTACAAACCTTTCCTCATGTAGGAGACGGAATCTTCATGGACATGATGGAAAGACAGTACGAAGGATAGAAAACGAGAACTAGTTGCAAAATGTATAAACTGCCCTGAAATATTTCTGAATCGAACACCTTCCAATTTCTAATCAACTGACAAAGGCATATTAAAGGCGAGCTTTGTCAATGATAGAATAATGAATTCGTAGTAGCAAGGTTCCGATTTAAAACTTAGTCGGTGCACTACCTCTCTTTTTATTTGATAAGGCAATAATCTTTTCAAGTCCCCCGAGTAGTAATTAAAGACGTTAGTAGACTGGTTGATCATGTATCTTCTTGCTATGTTTAACATGTTGAAGGTCAGGCAGGATTGAAAAACCTATTCATATACCATTACATGACAAAAAGCGAGAAGAATTTGAACTGTTTAAAAGGTTATAACATTCTCAGGAAATATTCAGTTTACCCAACATAAGAAAAGAAATGTATTAACAAGTTTTCCTCCTTTTTAAAAAAAATCCAAATATTCTAACGTACTTTAAGAAAGAAAACGAAAGCAGTCTTTGGAACTGTTCATTCTGATGTAAGAGAGAATACATCTATTAAATAATACATTTATCATGTCTATTTTTTGTCAATACCTCAACAATTTGAAGTATACTCTTACCCATCATTTTTCTTCTTATTGTCTCCACAGAGCAGGTAACATATAACCAGCATGAACATCAAGAACAGAGTGCATACAGTAATCAAGGCTAGGGAAAAAAAAAACACAACAAAAAATTTAAATCAGTATCAGATTGCATGTTTATACAATTTCATTATCAGACATGTAACTTTGTAAAATTATATGTGGTAATCATGGTAATCTATACATACATTTACAAAGTGCGCTGACTATAATGCTTTTCAAGCTCTGCAAATTTACTGCTACTCTGGATTTAACCAGGGGTGGAGGTAGAAGAGAGAACCCGAAGAGGCACTCAAATATTCAAGGACTTTCCTTGTTATCAGAAATGTGCGTCGTTATTCTGAAAGTTTGTTTAACCTCCCCTAAACAGCGAAACAAGGTCCTTTATTCTAAGGGTAGAAAGTTTCTTCTTGAAAGCCTCACTGTTAGAACATTTGTTTTGAAATCACTAGATTGTTAAAATTTGAACCTACCAATAGTCGTTTTAAAAAAATCCCTTTATTTTTTGATATTTTAATAAAAATCCCCATATGTTTATAACACATTTTCTTCAAAACAACAGTTGTAAGGTTCATATTTCAAACACCCCGATGATTTTATAACAACTGTTCTAACATTGTCGTTTCCGGGAAAACGAATCTTCTTAGTAATCCATCAAATTTTCAGAGTTTAAATGGACTTAATTCAATTTCCGTTTGCGTTTTGTAATCAAGAACCTTCGGAAGAAGGAGTACCGCCGCCCCCCCCCCCCCCCCCCCTCATGGGACATTGGAGTTCAGAGTGTAAATTCATGCGCACAGATAAAAATTTTCACACGATTTATTATAATATATATATATATATATATATATATATATATTTGTTTAAAGGTCTTTGATACAGTCTTATTGATTTGAGAAGTTCAAGTTCAGGTTGTTGTGTGGCAACAGCTGGCCACCGATTGAAATGGAAGAAAAAAAATTGTTCGAATGTTTTTTTTTCATTGGGAGTAACAACTGCCCCATTATTCTCATTGCGGTTTACATCACAATAGGTACAAAAGAGTGCGCGCAATCATGGGTGTGGGACTGTGGGTAGTAGTTGGATGCATATATATATATATATATATATATATATATATATATAAGAAATTTGACAAATGCAAACAATTTTGGCAACTCACTCGTAAATAATAAACAGGATGACAGCTTTGGGGAACATTGAGGGAGCTACGCAATTATTATTATTCTCCCATTTTCATTTCTTTCAGTATAATATATATGATTTAAAAATAATGATAATAATTCCAAATCCCACAGGTTACCTGAGATTCATCTGATTTTTATTGTGCTACATATATGCTCTGCTTTCTTACGGACATCGAGCACGCTGTACAAGGATAGCATTCAACAAGTGTATTAGACAGCCGAAAGGAAGTTCCAGTGTGCCAGTGGAGAAAACAATACATGTTATAACTAATCTGATATAAACGCACTACATTCATGACATTTGTGCTGCAGTGACACAAATCTCAATGAAGTAATTATTGTTGCAACTAGGTTAATGACTATATAACTTTCCTGGTAATTCAAAAGAACTTTGTTTCGGCGGGGCATGCTGTATTTTTCGTGTGCTTTCAAGTATAATGCAATCTATTTTTTTATGACATAGTTGAACTGAGCTAGAATAGTTTTGATTTAGATCAACATTTCAATCCGTGTGATGGTTGAATCGCATAAACGATAAGGCAATTAAAGGCAACATAAATTGCAAACATACGAGTACTGTGTAGAGTAAAAAAAAAAAGAAGGGGGCGAGCAAGAGAGGGTTAAAGATAGGGGAGGTATATATGATAAATAGATAGATAGAGGAGGTCGGATAGAGACCGGGGAGGAAGAGAAAAGAGGAGGGTAGAAGGAGAAAGGAGGAGGGGAGAATCATCGATTGTGATAGTAGATTACAATCATGACAATAAGCTGATAAGAGAGAAACAGAATCATAAAAACCTGCCAAACTGAAATTGCAACACAGGGTATACTCGTTAGACTTAATTAATTGCTGAAGCCTGAGTATGCCAGCGTTTATCATCATACTCATCCCAGACTAATATACTTGTTGAGCTGTTGTGACTACCCCATTATGATTATGAGAGCACTTAGTGAATTGATAAACGTTAATTTATGAACGGGACGAAGGCATGCATGAGGCCACTTTCTATACACAATGCAGTATTACCACGAACCTATACCATGTATACCATGAAGAGGGCGGGAAGGGGGAGCCAGAATATGCAATTATATCATTGACTGTATTATTTTTCATCTCGGTTTGTTGTGGTTTTCATGCGGAATACATTAATTTTACACAAATTTGCAAACAAATAAGTCTGAAAAAAAGGAATGTATTCTCTTCTTCACATTCATTCAAAAATACTGAAGAGGAGTTCTCTTCTTCCGTACCTTCTCCTCCGTTCATTTCTCTTTATCACATAAAATTTCTCTTTCAGCCCCCCTTTTCATCACCGCAGCATCGCGGCTTTTACAAAGGTCATGAATAAAACCTGTATGGTAAATAAGCCTAGAGCTAGAGGGTGAGATTATACTGCGCCCTCTGGGCCGTGTAACTGTAAAGACACTGTTCTAGAATGTTGTTTTTGCCTTTATTTCACGTTGACATTTTAGCCACTTTCTAATAAAATGGAATACTACTACGAACATATACTATGAAGAGGGAGGAAAGGGGAAGCTGTGATATGCAATGATATCAATGCCTGTATTATTTTTCATCTCTTTTTTTTTTTTTTTTTTTTTTTGGTTTTCATGCGGAATACATTTATTTTACGCCAATGTGCAAACGGATAAATCTCAAAGAAAAAAAGACGAACGTATTATTTTCTTCAAATTAATTCAAATAGTGAAGAGGAGTTCTCTTCCTCCCCACCACATCCTCCTTCTCCTCTCCTCCGTTCATTTCTCTTTATCATATAAAATTTCCCTTTCAGCCCTTTTTTATCACTGCAGCAACACCGCTTTTACAAAGGTCATGAATAAGATCAGTATGGTATATAAACTTAGTCAGAAGTTGAGGTTATACCACGCCCTCTGTGCCATGTAAGTGTATAAATGCTGGCTCACAATGTTGCCGCTATTTTACATTGTCATTTTTGCCACTTTCTAATAAAATGGAGTTCTAGCATGAATATATACTATGAAGAGGGAGGAAAGGGGGATCCGTAATATGCAATGACATCATTGTTTTATTGTCATCTTTTTTGTGGTTTCAATGCGGAATGCATTTTATTTTAAAACAAAGGTGCAAATAAACAAATCTGAAACAAAATAGATGAATGTGTTCTGTTATTCAATTCATTCAAATAGTGCAGAAGTGTTCTCCAATATTGCTTTTTCAAAGGTCATAAATAAAACCAGTATGGTAAATAAACATATAGCTAGAGGTTAAGATTATACTGCTTCCTCTGTGCCATGTAAATGTAAAAATACAGTTCTATAATGTTATGTTTGCCTCTGTTTCACATTGATATTTTAGCAGGGGTGGAGAAGCTTAACGAAAGTCCAAGGGGCATGGGGTGTTCCCCTTCAATTCCATTAATTTTGTGAATAAACAATATGCATTTTTATTGTAAATAAAAGTCCCATGATGTGGTTGACCCTTAACCTATAATATAAGAAGAAATGAAAAATGAAATAAAAGAATTAAAAGAATTTTTAAACGCTCCTGTTGATGATACTTACAAATGAAAAGTATCGTCCTCCGGAATTCCCAGGAATGCCATTTGTTGTACACTGAAGAAAAAAAAGCAAAGAAAGAAAGAAAGAAATATCATAACAGTGACTTCCTGCATAGCACTTTTTGTCGTCCAATACATGTCACTGGTCTTAATAGAAATCATGTTGCATAAACAGCCTATTCATAAAGATGTGCCCAAAAATACTTCATGTAAATTTAAGTATTCTGGGCCTATTTCCCACTTTTGGCAAATTTTGCGAAAATTTGAAAAAGCGTTCATTCAATTTAGAAAAAAAATAAGCCGTTGGTCTTCCGTCATTCCAAAGTGTATTCAAGTAAATTATTTTAGCGTTTCGAAAGAAGGATCTCGCTTTTGTATCATTCAAATTCATTTCTGTAATTTAAATTAGCACATTAAGTAAGAATCATTCAATTTCATCTGCAACCAATCGACAAAAGGACATTTCGAGCATTCATCTGTTCATATTTTCCAATAGGCAGTCAAATTAGTAACATTATTCCTTCAAATTTAAAAAAAAAAATATTTCATTTATAATTCCCGTGAAAAAAGGAGCTGATTTTTTAATTTCATTTTCTCGTTCAGCATGTTCAGTCGATGATATTTAAAAGACCCCTTTTCTGTAGGCTAATTAAAGACTTTATAGGATGGATTGTATTCTACACATTTCCCCAAGTCACGCAGGAGTTGTATATTCCTGAAGGATTGATTTGAAAATATAGGCCTATTTTGAACGATGCGAATAGATGTGACAGTCTCACAAAGGAAGGGGGAATGCCGCAGCTTAAGATAATCACCACATCCTTATGTTTGATCATATAAACTCTAAATTTCTTAGACTTAAATCAGGGAAAACTCGATAACTGGATTTAAAATCTTAATCAAACACATTATAGAAATCAGTCTTATAGATTATAATTTCTTAACCTCATTTTGGAGTTCCTCAATAACAATCTACGTATATAAATTTCTAATATAAGAAATTCAAAGTGTAACTTTAGGATATTTGAAGAAAAAACAGACCTATATAAGCATGCACTAAGATTTGAATTGATATTGCGGCCTTGTGTACGCAATATTGAATTTTTGTAAAACACCGACTAGTGAGGAAAAAAAACCTTAGTTACTGGTATTCTCCTTTTTGTTTTCTTTGTAATCGCTTTGTATATTGTTCGAGGAAAAAAATGCATGAATATAGAAATAAATTAATGAATAAATATGAAAATAATTAATAAATCAATGGTTCATCAGTTAATGGAGAGTTTTAGTTATCCAAAAATGTTGACACATATTTATGTATGTCTACATGTATCAAGTAAACTACTTGTCAAATGTAAGTTTGTAATTGTCTGTATTATCTGCATAGAAATGCATACTTCTGTAGCATGATTGTCTCCCTATATGCACATCTTAGATCAATCCTTTCATCGATCCGTCTGGAAAAAAAGGAAGACTGCAAGGCGAGTTTGCGAAGCATTGCAAGCTCCATTGTGCGTCTGGTCGAGTCTGTTAAAACCTTGGGTTGGAGAGTGTATATTGTATCAGCGAAACGCGTAACCATGGTGAGAGATTGCAATTAATTCTCGTCTCAGTCAATGGATCGATCTCCGCCATAAATCGGCACAGTGCCAAGGTGATGTCATGGATATGACCGTTTGTCACTGATGATAAAACATGCTAGCTCGGGGATTATCTTTGCCCTTTGTAATTTGGCATTTTATATTGCATTGCTTTTTTCACAATTACTGTTAAGGTTCACTGATAATAAAACATGCTAACCCGGGGATCATCTTTGCATTTTGGAATGTGGCATTTTCATTTTGCCTTGCTTTTTGTACAGTCACTTTTAAGGTTCAATAATTCATACTACCGGTATTTTTTTCAAGTTCACAAGGGATTAAATGAGCACTGTCTCACTTATGGCTCCACAAAGATTTGCAATAAATGCACCACAGTTTAAATCCCCATCGTCTGCTTTAGGCTATGGAGGGAAGGATTTTTTTTTTTAACATTCCAGATTTTCTTATGGTCGCATGTTACATTATGTGCTTTCAAACATATCATTATTGTGATTCAGAAACGATCTATAGGTCTACATAATTTCACAATATCATGTTTGAATTGTTGAGTCACTTTTAAGGAGGAACTGTTTGTGTTTACTCGGAAAATAGCATTGAACAAGGACATACTTAAGCGTTTCGACATGCACTCATCAGGGTAAAATCGCATGAATGACAGAAAGCAGAGACAAGTTTAAATATGTCCGTGTTCAATGCTATTTTCCGATTTTGCAGTACCAAGCACCTGTTTAGACTAAACTGTTCAAGGAATCTGTATTGAATTTGAGCAGAAAAGCAAAATATTTGGGGTATCCTGTCGACTCACAGTAGTACATATTTGACTTGAAATTGTGAACAAGAATGAACGAGAAAAGGCCAATTATACTCAATATACCTTCATGGACTAACGTATTTTTCCCCTCCCTTTTAAAAAGTTCATTTTATAGGCTCAATACATACCAATACATCGTGGCTCTGGATACCAATCGCCGGTCTTTGAGCACGTAGTGAATTTACGGTGAGGCATGAATCCAAGATCGCACTTGACTTCGACTGTATCCAGCGGTCGATACATGACATCGTCGATCACCAGGCTACCATTGCTGATGTCCACAGGAGGGCAGTAACTATCATCTGCAAGATAAAGCATGGACATCGTCGATCAGGGGACTTTTATTGTTTATGTCAACGAGAGAGCAGTAACTACCATCTGAGAGATAAAACGTGGACGTCATAGCTCACGGGACTAACCTTTGTGATTTCCAAAGGAAAACAATAAATATAATCTTTAAAAGATAAGAAAAGAGAATGAATAAAAGTAATCACGGGAGTATTAAACATATTAGTCTACATTTGCCACTCTCCACCCAGGTGTAAATGGGTATCTGATATGCTTGAGCGCTAGTTTGGCGGCTCGACTATGACTGGGGTAATAATGTCTGAGCGCTATGAGCGTCGCAACGTGACGGATATGAGTGCTATACAACAACCATTATTACCATTATTGTTATTATTCATTATTATTATTATTATTATTATTATTATTATTATTATTATTATTATTATTATTATTATTGTTATTATTATTATTATTATTATTATTATTATTATTATTATCCACAATTTGTCAAAGAGACAGTTAACTTTTATTTTGAAGCTAATACACAGAGAATATACGATATCGACGATGACCAGACTGCGTACACAGCCGAAAGGCAGTCATGAATTACCAAAAAAAAAAAAGAAGAAAAAAAAAAAAAAGGCAAGCCTATGACAGTTGGATTATGTATAATAAATGGTAGATCACAAATTATAAGAGGCCAGTGGTACTATCACGCTCTTTGCTTCAGACCCGAGTAGTGACCACTTTCTCAGGAAACAAAAAAATCGAAAGATACAAATATGAATATTCAGAAATGACCATACTAGTACTGCCAGTGGGATAATGAGCATGATGTTAGTCAAAGTTTCTTCATTTTGTTGCCTTTCACCAGATGACCCTATCAAGAAGCAATGCCGATCTCACCCTTAGATGTGGTTCATCGCAGATGATTAGCACTAACGCAATAAAAAACAACGTATCATCTGCAATGCTTTAAAGTTTTACAACAGTCACATCGTCAAACTGATTCCACACCGAGAGGTTTCTTACCCTGGACTTAACGCCATAGTGCAACATGCTTTGTTTGATCTGTTATTGGTCTAATTTCTGTCTACCGTGTGTATGTATCTAAAGTATTCATCTAGAGACTATTAAGATTATCTTACCTGTGAGCGTTAACATGAACCCGCCTCCTCCCTCCGAATCCGACTCGGAAGTGAAAAGAACGGTTACTTTGGTAACACCATCCAGGACGAACTCTTCGAACGTGTCTTCAGCGACCACCCGGCGAGTCTCCCCAGCAAATTTAATCTCTACTTGGTCTTTTCCTGTGAGACTCAGGACAGGCATCTTAATGGTGGTGTAGGAGTTTCCAGAGATAGAGGCCTCCCATCGACAGGTGTAGCCTGCAGAGTAGCTGCCCGGAAAGCCCGGTGAAACGATGCTGATGTTTTTACCCATCAGCTTGCCGCCACAGCTTCCTTGGGTTACTGAGATGGATCACACACAGGAAAGAAGAAAGTGATCATTCACACGTCAATGCTTCCCTTAACTCATCATTTTAGATGCTGTTCTTAGCTTAGTAATATGTAATAAAATTAGCGTGAGCTAAAAAAAAAACCCACAAACAACAAAAAACAAACAACACATGCTTCATCACTCTGAAGATCAGGTGGTGATAAAAAAATCCACAAAATAAATACATGAGAGGTGTTGAGGTCTAGTGGATACGTCGCAGGATGTAGATCATAATGTTGGCAGTTCGTATCCCGCCGTGGCACCGATGTCTTTTGGGAAGACATTAATCTATAATATTGCCACTCTCGACCCAGGTGAGCAAATGGGTACCCGGTAGGAAGGATTTCCTTGAAATACTAGAGCGCCTTTAAATAATGTCTCCCTTGCTAAAGCTGGGATAAAAACAGTAGAGCGTCAGGAGTGTCGATTCTGACAGATATGAGCGCTAAAATACATGAGATTGTTAAGGCTGAACTAGTCTGATGATTTGGATTCACATTTCATCATAATCACTGCTGTATTGCGAGGTTATAAAACTCTTCTTGGTAGAATTGCGGGTATTAACTTCCCTACGTCACAATTACTTTTCCACTCAATTTCTCTCAGAGCATAAAGATATTTTAGAAATTTATAATAGTTGAAGCCATTGCATTCAGAGCCATCAATATTTCTATCCTGTTTACCATCATAGACGCTGGCACTTGCTGGACCACCACATATCCCTCTGTCATCCCCTGGACAGGAAGCGTTACACCTATCGAGGTGTTCTCCTCCTTCCATGGTAGGCTTCTCACCATAGGTACCACAGTCACATGAAGAAGGTGCCTGGACTGCTGCGTATGGGAAGCCATCTCGACGGCACTTCTCTATACACGAGACAACACTGAGGTTGCCAGGGGCCGTGGGTTGGGACTTTCCGATGAGAGCGGGTGACCCATCCGTCACATCCACACAGCCAAGATAACTGGACACTGGTAACGGAGTAAAGAAGCAACAGAAGAAAGACCAGCATACAAAAATGATTTTTTTTTCTGGAGAAACGATTATCTAAAAGAAAGCATAAAGATTCAAGGAATGTATATTTCAGATAACTTGAATTATACTAGTAGATTTTGAAAGAAACAGCCGGTTACTGGAGAAAAATAATGCAGTTGAAAGGTGACATGGAATGGTTGTTGACTGACAATAGTTGCATTTTTAACATACGCATACAAACACGCAAACAAACAAACAAACAAACAAACAAACAAAAATGATGAACGGGAAACCTGACTCATTTCAAAAATGATGAACGGGAAACCTGACTCATTTGTCGCCAAAAAAGGTTGGATAGTGAATATCCCATAATTATATTCTACAACATATTACATTTCCATCTTCGTTTGATATTTAGATGAAATGTTTCACCTACTTTGAGAATGAGATTTTGAACATTAGTTGTCGTAGCGCTACTGCCCCCCCCCCTCCCCCGTCCCGAGATAGCCATACAGATGCAATCTCTCTCTTTTTGTTGGTGTTGATTTTTCGTTGAAAACGTTGTAAGGATTTGGCACAAACCTTGACACTGGATCTTGACGAAACCGGCACCACTTAGACATCCATTTCTCGATAGACCTTTTTCAGTCTCGCAGTCCTCTAGTGTTTCCTCATCACCGCTACATTTCACATTCTGGTACCACACATCACCGCCCGGTCGGTCGATTTTGAACGGGAGAGACGAAAGAGCTGCTCCGGGATACCCTGGTAAGCAGAAACGAGTGGAGGTGTGATGGTAGCCTCTGTTATGTTTGGTGCAGCGTATTAGACGTTGGAACAGCGTAAGCCTGATTTTCATCGTACAGCCATGTGATTTTCTTTTTTTTTAACGTGAAAACCACATATATATATATATATATATATATATATATATATATATATATATATATATTGAAAGAAATTTGACAAATGCAAACAACTTTGGCAACTCCCTTGTAAATAATAAACACTGAAAGAAATTTTACAAATTATTTACAAGGGAGTTGCCAAAGTTGTTTGCATTTGTCAAATTTCTTTCAATGTATTGTCCCCTTATTCTGACTTATGCATGTATCCAGGCTTCTAGCTGAGATCCAACTGCGGCATGCGGCTTCTCACTGCTCATTAACTCATCTGCACCAAAATAAAGGATCGAAACGGGTTGGAAATCTGTCTGTCGGTCAATTGGATTCGGTCACGCCTAACTGCTGGCCCGCCTCTGTGGTCTAGTGGTAAGGCATTGGCGTTCTAAGCCAGTGACCCGGGTTCGATTCCCGGCGGAGGCATTTTTTCAACCCTTGATTCAAAATGGATGACAGCTCTGGGGAACATTGAGGGAGCTACGCAATTATTCTCCCATTTTCATTTCTTTCAGTATATATATATATATATATATATATATATATATATATGTATATATATATATTCTGTATGACTACTGAATATTTTCAGTCATTTTGAACAGAACTCCTGCTGACACAAAACGATGCAGCAGAACCCGAAGGATGGTGTTAGATGAAGAGTTGAGGCAGAATCCAAAGGACCTGTTTTGCCTAACTCTCACGCTTAAAGGTTTAGGACGCCCGAGGCCATTGTTCTATTTCGGTATCCCGGATCTACTACTGAGCTACTGATCTACCTACCCAGCTGTCTGCAAGCTACCTGAGTAGCTTTGAAGTCCCATCCTGTAGCACAGATGGTCCCCCAAGCAGCGTTGTGAAATATCCTCAACACACCCTGGTATTCGGTTCCACCTTCGAAAAGCTGCAGAACGCCCTCTGAAAAAAGGAAAAGAAATATGGGCTATTTTCAAAAACCTTTATACATTATTTGTACATGATATTTTTACATGATATTTCATTCTAGGAATGAATATACATTCTACCACGTATTACAACCGTAATCTGATAGCATCAATCGTAGACAACATGTTCATATATTATTCTTTCCTGTGTGCATGATATTATACACAATGTTTGTTGATTATTATGTTACATGAAGGCTTGAAAAGAGAGGAAAGAGGGAGAGAGAGCAGGAGAGAGAGAGAGAGAGAGAGAGAGAGAGAGAGAGAGAGGGGGGGGGGGGTATCACCCGTCGTCAAGGAAGAACAAATCAATCTGGGCAATTTTCATGTTTGATGCTAATTATTTGGGGCTGTTGCACAATACATGCACTATGAAACAACTACATGTAAAAAAACCATTCAGTAAAAAGAAAGTGTTTACCATTTTGTTGACTGTGCGTTTATTTATTGATTTCTAAAAGGATTTGTTTTAAAGTGTCCTCGATATTTTGAAAAGGGAATAGGTGAGCATCCATTTTAAACCTTATGTTAAAAATTATTGGATAAAACAAAGAAATGCTAATATGGTCCAGGCTGTCAGCTCATATCGGTGATTTTCAGCTGGAGTCGGTCAATTCACCAGATGTTTGATGGTTTTAGATTGAAAAATGTTTTCCCATCCATTACAAGATATTAAATGAATTTTAGCCAATCTCTGTAACAATGCATTTTGATGACATATTGCATTTGAACAACATATAGTGACATCATCTCAATATTTGCAAACCATCACATATTAATATCATTTTTACAGTTTGTGCCCAAAACATGCACATTTTGATTTTTTATCATGTTCATTAGAGATTTTATGGATTTCCACATTAGTGTAAATTTAAACCAAATTTTGGCTTAAAATTCACTTAATTCAGTCTCCGTTTTTTCAGTCTTTTTCCATCCAATATTAATGATAACCTTGAGCAGATGTCGAGTCCCTGTCATTTCTCTGTGACGCGTAATCTGAAGATCTATAATATGGAGTTTCTTAATTTCCCTGTACAATTAACATATCACGTGATATTTTGTTATCAGAGTTGGAATGAAGCAAATATCTGAGCTAATCCCTCTTGAGACATTTCTCTGACCATGCTGTGAGTAATCCTCGCATCCACTATGCACAACTACAGTATGTTATAACATAAAAACGACGTAACAAAAATGATTGTTTTGTGCCAATCCATTCCGAGACGTCACTTTGACAGTAATGCAAAATTTTAGTTTCGCTTTTACAGTAAAATACGATGTAAGACAGGGCAGTAGGCATAGACTTTATACTTGATGATCGATTGGGGGAAAAAAATCATGTTTAGTTATGGATTCGCATTATTCAATACGCTGCATTATCTTAGCTAAATAACAAATATTTAAGTTCTAGTCTAATTTGCTTCCGTTATCCAGCTACCCTCTCCCTTTGATAAATTTTGTTTATATCGAATAGAGTTTTCATAAGAAGTAGAAAAATGTAACATATTCAGATCATTCGTATCAATATATTTCTGCTCCTTAGAATGAGATCGCTATGGCGATGCTGCGTTGTATATGCTGTATTATCTTCATTATCATTACGGACATGAAACAATTGAAATCGGAATCGTATGGGGTATGCATTGTCCTAGGGAGATGGTGTGTGTTTGTTTAAAAAAAAAAAAAAAGGGAAAGGGGGGGGGGGGTAGGTACTACTTGGCTATACCAGTATTCGGAACGGTTAGTCGATTAAGATAAAACGCTCTATAATGAATGATGTTTTCAATCATTTTCTTTTTTAAGTAGCATTTCTCTCTCTTCCTCGTAATCCCTAAAAAAAATTGTGTCTGACTCTTCACATCTACCAATAGCGACTTACATGACTAAGGTGCGACATCGAGTTTGAATTCTAGTTTAATTCAATATTGCAAGCATAGACTGACATACTGACTTGAAGACATTGGTTAACATTGTTATGACTTCAATGAAATCTTGTTTTGTTACTTGAAAATGGGATAAACATAAGGGTTATAGTGTAAAAATGCCAGTCTGAAAGTTTCAAAGTATAATATCGACAGGAAGTATTTTTAAATGTCAAAAATGTAAAACAATGTTTGAAAAAAATACGAGGGTCGGTTGCACAGAACAGACATAAGGAGTGCGCATGCGCGTATGACTCACCTTACCGTTCTGTGTGTATTGGCGTATCACGCTGCGTGTAGCACATAACGGTATTTTCAAATTCAAGCAAAGTGGCCCTCTTAGTGATTGTCTCGTGAGACGAAGCATAAAATCGCCTTTTGCGTCTAACTTAGACTTTTTTCATTCCAAATTATGGTTGGTTTCAGGCTTTTTGAGTACAAATACAAGTACTCATACACATGTTTCATCTTAGTTTGAGAATTTTTTAAATCAGCTACTCACAAAGTTAGCCAATGCCTTTAAGCAGCTCAGAGTTTTCTTTAGACATGTTAGTTTTAAGTTAATAGCTGTTTCTTTCTCAAACTGGCATTTATGTTGAACCTTCACATTGTTTGCATGGTTTGAGGAAAATGAAACTGTATGATTTAACGTGGTCCAACTAGAATGAAAATTGCAAATGCCAAGTTCTAAAAATGTCGATTTGTGCATGGAAATAGAGAATTCATATTTCACTTCTCATTGCTAATTCAGAGATTTTAATCATTAGCACAGTCAAAAAGCTCTTATTCCTCAAAACCATTACCGACGTAACTGCACTAGAAGTAGAACACTCGGACCTTTCTGTGGTATTAGCTTTTTCTGCTCATGTATCATGTGTAAAGTGTGCTATTCCTGGTATTCTGGAACAAAAGATAATGCCAGGTGTCACTATTTAAAAAGGAGACATTGTATGAGTTTAAAAGATAAAGCTGAGTTCTAGTGTCGCCATTTGACTAATCGCCATTCCAATCAAGAAGAACTATGTTTTTTTTTTATTCAATATTTTGTACTTGATATCATTCAAAATAAATCATTACATACAAATCAATATAAATAATACAAATCTCAACTTCCATTTCATAACGCAATGATAAATTATATATTCACAAATCAATGAGCAAAGACGAATCATGGAATGAAATCACATTATGCACTTACAATATAAGGAACTTGGACTTGTTGATTATTCAGAAAATACACAAGAACAAGTTTAAGGATCGCTGAAACGAGAGAGGAAAAAAGGTCTTGCTGTAAGTCACATGCGCTACGCACTCGAAGTAGACAATTATGGCATGAAAGTTTGCTCCGAACATTTCGGTTATTTGTCTTCATGTAAGGGCACGTATTGTGGGGAAGAGCAACTTTTCCAGTGGATATTTCCTTTATGATACTATTCCAGTATAACTTAAAATGGATGCGAAAAATCAACATTTTTTTTTTCGGTGTTAAATCTTTCATGAAATGTTCTTTTACGTTCACGAACTTGTCAACGAATGGAGGTAATTGCACAGAGCTTTCTGAAATATTAAAGAGAAAGAAAGGTATATGATTATATAACATTTTTAAAGAAATTTATAGAAATGTTCATTGTATATACGTATTATCTCTTTATCCAGCTCCCTATTATGTTAATTACCATGATTATGCGATTCAACCTGTATAACACAATCCTTGTTCAACATTGTACACCTACATGTATAGTGACTTTAGCGTGTACCGTATTGAGGATTTTGCACTTCGCGCTCATGCATAACTTATTATGAGGAGTCGTTATCGCACGTATTTGCTCACTGGATCACCATGACGAGCGCCTCATATTTTGGTATATCCATATCAAAAGCACGACTTCACATAGAAACGAGCAAAGAGGCCCGGGGAATAAGAGGGAAAAGCACCCATGATGGAGCAGATACGTGACCGTAATGATTGGAGATGAAGGAAGGAGAGGACTCGAAAGGACAGAAGGGATGGATGGGAAAAAGAGTGGAGTACCTTTGGGAAACATTCACCTGTATGAGAGGAGTAGATAGAGGTGGAGAGAGGCGGAGGGGAGGAGCGGAGATGAAATTGGAGTCAAATGGTGAGGTGGGAGGGAAAGAGTGTAAGAGGGGCTGGTAAAAGAGGGGAGGTAGAGGGTTAGAGACTGAGAAGAGTCAGAAGACAACGAGAAGATAGAAAGGGGAGAGGACTTAAGAGGATAGGGTGATGGATGAAGGAAAAAAGTGGGCAATTCCTTTAAGAAATATGCACCTGTGTGAGAGGAGTGGAGAGAGAAGAAGAGGGGAAGGGGTGGAGCAGAGATGATGGAATCAAATAGTAAAGTAGGAGGGGGTGATGGTGAGTGAGAAAGAGTTGGGAGAGAGAGAGAATTGACCAAGAATTGAACGCTGGATTAAAGTGGAAGATTGCAAATGGATTGATAAGGATGATAACTAAATAAATAGAGAGATGGACTTATGAATGCCAGTAATCAGGTTATTGGCGTTTTAATGAGAGCATACTTGTTTGTTGAAATAAACGTTGAAATAAATTCGCGAAAACGGTAAGGAAAATTGTGAAGGTGAAGCCAGTGTTGATTTTTACCATGTTTATGACATTACAATTCCAACATCTCTACGGTCGGTGAAATTCGATGTGTTCAGTTCTGTTATAAAACGTCGGGGGAATTCGATCCCCCAACAGATAGTCAGAAGTAAACTGAACATCATTTGTTTTTGTTTTGTTAGTTTTTGTTCAAGGTTGTTGCTTTAAATGTACGAAGGTGGTTGTGTGTGTTTGTATTTGTTTGTTTGTTGTTGTTTTTGTTGTCAGGTATCTATGAGTTTAGTGAATTCAAAAGGAACAAGACATTCACATTTTCTCTCTCTTCGTTTTTTTTTTTTTTTTAGTGTGTGTTTGGGCGGATGAGAGGGTGTGTGTGAGGGGTGGGGTGGGGGGTGGGGTGGGGCGTGTGTTCTGCATTGCTTTGTTTGCCTTCCTAAGTGAAAATTTCAACGAACTAGAAGGGGAAAATGTAATGGTCACGGTGATGTCTGGCGGGGAAATTCCAAAGAAACTGAGAAATTGTGTTAACCTTCAGTTAACGGGAGGACATTCAAGTCTGCATTTCAATAATGTCCTTATAAAGATGAAACTGCTATTTATTTGATCATCATTATTAAAAACTGCTCTGTTATACCGTCCTGTATCAGGTAAGATAACCTTATAGAATGACCTTTGATGTTTGGTTGGCTTGCTTTATATTCGAAGCAAGATTGTCAACGCTTTCGCATGACCTGCGTAGCTTTCCAGTATACCTGTATTCCTGTTTTCAGGAGCCGCGACACACGTTTTGACCGATTAATCCCCCCGAGGTGTTATCATCGTCTTAATATGCAGGCGCTATAGTCTCTTGATATCACCAGTGGCCTGGAGTAGTGCAGAGCAATGGTGGGGCATTGGCGTTGAGGAGAGGGGGTGGCGACGATCTTAATAAGGCCTTTATAACCATTGAGTAACTTTTAAAAATCTGATCTGCATGGCCCTACATGCGACCAGTGTAATATTGTGTAGGAATGAAATCCCGAAAAATGCACTTTAAAAGCATTATCTTCACAAAAAGCGAAAATATACAAGTGACCGGAAATTCCAGAACTTTTTTATCCTATTGACTGCAGTGTTAGACAAAAGAATTAATATCTTGATAATAATATCTCATATTTTAAAACCTTTGTATCCATGGCTGTTTATTTATCTTTCTTAACAAGTATGGGAGAGGTCCTATTGTCTCAACCCCCCCCCCCTCTCTCTCACTCCCCCTCTTTCTCTCTCTTTGTCGAGATGAAGTAGAGATAGTGTCTCATGACTGGCTTTCAGGCAGTTGTAAATGGCAAAAAATTGTAAAGTAAGATGATAATCATCACCGATGTGCATTTATTCATTCATTCATTCATGTATTTATTCATTTATTTATGTATTTATTTATTTATTTATTTATTTGTTTCGTTTTCATACGTTCATTATTCCATTCTCTCATATATGTAATATTTCATTCGGAGAGGATCGCATTATTTTCTCCCGTTTTCCAACCATCGTATTAAAAAAATGCAAAAAAAAAAAAAAGTCAAACACTCACACTTAGCACTTTCTGTGCCAATGAGACATTTGAAGTGGAAATACACTCTGAAAACAAGTCGATGTGAATACAGGTCCAAATATAGAGAGAAACAGGTCAATTATTCGATACACTGCAATGATGAGATGCTCACTAAATTTGTTCGAAGGGATCTTGTAACTACTTTTATATTCAATTGTTCTAAATTTTTACTCACTCATTGGGATTTTTATTCCTTAAATACTAAAATCAATATGAGGCAATAGCGGAGTTTTTCCTGCCAGGTTTATTATTTTTGTCCTTTAAGTCAATGATTGCGGGAGAGCTGTTGAAAAAAAACCCTCAAGAGTCGTGTAGACAGGGTAGAATTATTTGCCATGGGTGTTTACTCATTTCAACTGACCTGTCGCTGCAGTGAAAATCAAAAGCCCATAAAGTGTCTGGAAAGAAAGTCTATAGGAGAGGGCGAATGAATTATCTCAACGCCCCTTGGGTGCAATGGGAATTGGTTCTCTTGCTGCATAAAATCTCGCGCTGATTTGCTAGGCGCACGATAGTGACTGAGTTAACACATGATAACGCGTTTCCTGGCAAGTAACGACAGTATCATTAATTTGGAATTATCATGTCTTACAACACACCGCAACTGGGCCACGGTTATGAGCTAATCGCATCAGAGGGCTATGGGAGCCCTAGCTGCTTGCATGTTAATAGATAATTCAATGCGCCACAAGACACGTATGCCTTCACTTATTTATATAATATCATTGTAGCGTTTGTTAAGTGGTTTCTTTCTTCTTCTTCTTTTTTTTACCCTATCAACATGTATGTGTTGATGTTGAGTTTCAAAGATGATGTGCAGCCTTATATTCCAAATTCACATATTTTTCTCATGCACGCAACATAATTATGCCATACAACAGGATGGGATGGACTGAACTTATTATTAATGATTTCACATCTACTACAGATCAATCATTGCGAAATGACGCAGTAAAAAGAGGGGGGGACCCTACACCTGATAATATAATGTGGAAAGAATAGCAAGTGTAATGTACATTTGGCAACATTTAGCATTTTCCTGATACTTTAAGTCGCAAAACGACTTTAGGAAAAGGCAATTCAATCTTCAGACTGAGTTTAAATTTCTCACGAAAGGGCATGCTGAGTTCCTTCCAGTGTCTGTATCAACTTTAAAGATCTATTCATTCCATGATGCAACGTTATAAAAAAATTCTTTTGCTATCAAAGAAGTTGTAATGTAAAAGTATTTCCTGATTGGAATACTGACAAGGAAGGCTGGATTACCTGAAACATGAACAGAAAAGCTCAAGCGCCAGAGGCGAATACAGGGGCTATAAACTTTATCATCACCATCATCGTAGAATACGAATAGGAATGCTTGAAATGCCCCCTTCCCTGAAAATGGGAGGAAATTTTCAGACGGTAGTAGATTGCTGATTGCTTGGGGCTTTAGTTCATTACCTACACTAATCTAGACAATTAAGTGAGCAAGTCGTCGCCAATTAGTACTTGATCCATATCGTGTTTCTCATTTGTGCACCGCTTTAATTTCCTTTAATATTTTCCTTACCGCTAGTTGGTGAGTTTAAAATTTATTTTTCAATCTTGATCAATAGTAAAGAGGGCAAGGAAACAGATTTTCCACTGTGGAATTTTCGGATTCATATAAACAAATGAGCATTGTTTACTTATAAGGATTTTTACTGAAAGAAAATAACAAATATCTGAGGAACTAAAACTAAATCCATCACAAAACATAATGTTTGATTTATAGAAATGGTAAAAAAAGTATGATTGGAGTAGACTAATTCTGTTGAGTATCTAGTGGTCGTATCATTATTCCATTACAGGCTTGCATGGAGGCTAGAGCCAGTGGCTTCATACATTATTAACCTTGCTAAAAATTTGTTCCCGGCCACTGACTTCGAGCCACCCCAGCTCACCAGATGAGCGATTTAAAGGGAAACAGAAAAGAAGGGTCAATGTTGCATTCTGAAATAGGTCGGGTACAGTTTACAAACGATTTCCAAGCAGCTTTGGTGGGTCAAATTCCCTCTAAATATTGGATGCAAACCCAAATTTGCTGGCGAAACCTTGCTAACAATTTGTTCCCGGCCACTGACTTCGAGCCACCCCAGCTCACCAGATGAGCGATTTAAAGGGATACAGAAAAACGTCAATGCTGCATTCTGAAATAGGTCTGGTACAATTTACAAGCAATTTCCAAGCAGCTTTGGTGGGTCAAATTCCTTCAAATATTGGATACAAACCCAAATGTGCTGGCGAAACCCAACAACTGCTAAAAGCTACTCAGCAAACACGCATGCCATCTTTAAACATGTTAAACTCTAAACTATAGCACTGGGTTAAATGATGCAACATCTACTTTACAGAGTGCATATGTCATGCATGCACTGAAATGAATGAAACAGATGAAAGTAGTAATCTTATTGCGCCAGAGTAGCAACATCATTATATTAGCACTGTTCTTCCGAACGTTGATTCGCTTTCTACCATGTCTAATACACCTACTATCATCAGTTTTTAGTGATGGAATCGGGTCCTAAAGGCCGCATCATACCGATCTCCATATTTTAGTTTGTTTTTATTAAGATCATTAGTAACATTTTGATTCTTAAATGATTTCTTTCTGGCACTAAAACCAGTATTACTAAATTTTACGAGCAAGAGTAGATGGGAAATAGGTACAGAGAAAACGCTATACGAATCGTGATTCTCTTACATCATTCCTGCATTCATTTACAAGCTACTGATTCACTTCCGTCTCTTTTTCAAGAAATGCTAGGTTGTGATCTTGCCTGGGGATGTTTCTTCATTTCATTCCATCCTGGCCATGCATTATCTTCTCAAACCAAAGTCATTGTCTATATAAGCAGTCAATGACCAAGGTCATTGTCTATATAAGCGGTCTGTCTTTATAATTCTGATCTCTATTCAAGAAGGGGGGGGGGGGGGGTGATTCTATTTTTGTTGTTTTATTATTATCGTTGATAACACTTTGATTCTTAAATGACATAAATTTCCTTCAATTTGGCGTGCAAGATTAAATGGAGAATAAGAGGGACAAATAACACGCATTACCAATCGTGAGTGACTCGCTTCTGCATTCTTTCACAAGCCATTCTCTTTTTCAAGAAATGGTAGGTTCTGAACTAGCCTGGGGATGTTAATTCATCTCATTCCGTCCTCGCCATGCATTATACTCAAACCAAGGTCATTCTGCTATCATACTACTCCCCAAGCGGACACAGTATTTGTTACGCCACGAGAGGACCCCTGTGCTTGGAGTGAAATGGAGCTAATTGAATTTATTCATTTTAAAATTTGAATTCAGACAAAAACATTCGCTTCAGGGAGAAAAAAAGACCAAACAAGGAGAACACGACATTAATGTAGCAGAAAACGTGTTTTAAAAAAATGAATTCAGGATTGTTAATACCGTATAGAAACTATTTTAGTAGTAGTAGTAGTAGTAGTAGTAGTAGTAGTAGTAGTAGTAGTAGTAGTATAGTAGTAGTAGTAGTAGTAGTAGTAGAAGAAGTAGTAGCCTTTATTGGATAACTTGTTTAGCACAAGGCTAATCTTCCACAAGGACAATTAAAGCAGGTCCTTGATATATCCATGATAACACAGATGACATATATAATTGTATGTTGTGAAAAAAAAAAAACTAAGCGAAATAAGGTGCTTTTCTTAAACAAGAAAAAAAGAACAGGTAATTTTCACAAATGGACAACATAACAAGAACAAATGTAACATTGCGCGGGGTTTTTTTTCCATTCTGAACATCACATGCGAGGAATATAAGTAGGGCCTAGTTCATCAACAAATCTTCCTTTCGTACGCAGCACATAACTTAGTCGCTCGGTAGGGGGTACAAGTGCGCGGTAGAATCTGCCCATCGAGCATAGATATAGCGAAGTGGAGGGTAATAAATCCACTGTACCCTAATGCAACCCACCGATATGTATAGAGCTCTATCCAAGAGAGGCCACAGAGCGCATAAAAAACCACCTCATTGAATTACATGATATCAATCTCAGTGTGTCTGTATCGCGATATCATCTCATCTTGGTTTGCGAGGCCTCCCAAACCATTTTGCATCAACGTCCAGGGTTTTTATCTGAAAATGAGATGACCTCTCTCTCGAAGTAATAAGAATTCTTAGTGTATATCTGTATATGGACGCGATCGTATCTTTTATACTCCGATCACTTAAAAGCATACTGTTGTTTTCACCAGAATAATTTACCAATCATCATTTTGTTTACATCACTGTCATTATACATCCAATAACGTATAGCAATGCATTTCGTTTGATAAAAATTTGTCTTCTTACTTATATTCCAAATTTTCAAATACAGACCTAGATACAATACGGCGTTGTTAAATTTGGTAAATTTGTAGAATTTATATATTTTGTGCTGTTAGAGTCGATCGTTAGGTAGATGTTTGTTTGATTTAAACAAAATGTTTAGAGTGTCTTGAACTGCGAATTCCTTGGAATAATATTGTTGTTCCAATGATTGTTGTTCTTTAAATCATCGCAGTTTATAAACTAATTTAATTCCATGACTATTATTATGCTGTATCGTACTGTAGTTTACATAAATTTACACGCAATCTACCGCATCCATCATTAGGTAAACCCATCAAGGGAATTCCGGATCGTAAAGGGAGTAAGTATTATGCAAATCACTCAGAGCATGAGTACCTTCATAAACCTGGCCAGTTATACTAGAGAGCAATCTCTACTGACATGTATATGAATAAAAATACATTTTAAACGTCTATTAGAGTAAGGTTTCGTCAATGAGTCCGATCGATAAAATGTATTTTTATTCATATTTTGTAGCAGGATATGATGGTTAAAAAGTCTGATCAATAAATTGCTTTGCAGTGTACGTATGAATAAATCCAGTCTCAGAAGGAATGAGCACATATGCAAACGGTCAGTATATTCATGAAATTGCAATTATTATGGTTATGCTAGAAAGCACTTGTTATATCTCTGATACACTAGAGTATGTAGGGGTCTGTGTGTTACCTTGGTGGGAAGGGTGTGTCCTTGCTTGCTGCTTGGCTGCTGAAAGTGAAGTGCAGTCTACTGGAACATGTGGTATTCATCATGTAGTAGCAATGTTATGCAGGTGCATACTTTTGTTCAATTGCCACTGGTACATGTATTTGCATAACAGTTAAGTTCTGAGCTAGTTGCTCTGTGCCAGCTGGCATGTCTATTGTGTTCTACATTTATATACATAACACTCCTCCCGCATCACAATGTTTGTTCATCATCATCTAAATATGATGTTTCTTGATCATCATCAAAAATCATCCAATGAATAATCACTACTGTTCCTTCAGCACTTCCAGAGTTTTTCCTTTTGCACAAAAATATTTGCCTCCTTGTAATTGAGTCAATAAAATCAAATGTTGCTCCTTCTCGGATATACACAAGAAAACAATGTATTTCTCCTTCTTGCAGATCAAACAAAATAATTAATAAGTGCATGCATTTAGTTCCTTCTTGGAGTTAAACAAAAATATGCATGCGTTCTCCTTCCTCTAAGCTACTAGTAGTCCAGCCTGTTCGGTGGACGTCGATTACGAACAGGATATCTACGTGTTCCACCTTCAGATGTAGTTTGTTCCTGAGGAGGTGATGTTTGTCCATCAGGCTGGTCATGTGAAGCTAGTGAAAGAGGGATACCATCATCATCATCATCATCTGCTGAAGTAGATGTAGGCAGGCCATTTATGGGTCCTCTAATGATCTGATCAAGATGAACATGTCTTTCTTTATCACCAACTTGCACAAGATATCTCACTGGTCCCAATGCCTGCACAATGGTTCCATAATTCCTCTTATTCTTCCCTCTGAATGCACGTACCATAACCTGCTGACCTGGTGCAAACTGACGAATGCTGGTACTACCTCTATCATGTGTTTTCTTGATAGCAGCTTGCTTCTTTTCAACTGTTTCAGCCAAGGTAGGTTTGATGAGACTCATGCGGGTACGTGGTTGTCTCTTTAACAGTAATTCAGCTGGTGTACGTCCAGTTAGGGAATGTGGAGTATTGCGATAAGTGAAGAGAAAATTGGCAATCTTATGTTGAGTAGTCAATCCACTCTCCTTATATGCCTTCAGATTCTGCTTCAAAGTCTGTACACAACGTTCAACAGCTCCATTAGAAGAAGGATGATAAGGCGGAACTCTAATGTGATTCACCCCATTCATCTTGAAAAACTCGGCGAGCTGGGCAGAAATGAATTGTGGTCCATTATCTGATACAAAGTGTTCAGGTAGACCATGTATGGCAAATATGTGCCGCAACACATCAATCATGGCACTAGTTGTTGTCGTTTTCATTGGATACACTTCCATCCATTTGGAGTAAACATCAACTAACAAAAAGAAATGCTGGCCATCTAACTCTGCAAAATCTGCATGAACTCGCTCCCAAACTCTTGAAGGCCATTTCCATGAATGAAGTGGGGCTTCAGTTGGTTGATTCCTCAAATTAAGACAACTGTGACAATTCCTCACCAGTGACTCAATGTTGTTGTCCAATTTAGGCCACCAGAAGAAACTCCTTGCTAAGCTCTTCATACGACTCATACCGATGTGCCCATCGTGTAACTCTGTCAGCATTTTAGACTGCAGACCTGAAGGTATGATGACTCTTAGTCCCCATATCAAAACATCTTGCTCCACTGAAAGTTCATGTCGGCGATGAAAGTATGGTTTAAGACCGTCATCATCCACTGAGTTGGGCCATCCTCTCTGTGTATACTGCAAAACTTGCGATAGTACAGGGTCCTTAGCTGTAGCTGTAGCAATCTCTTGTGCTGTCAGAGGTAACTCGTCCAGGTGAGTGTAATGAAAAATGCTCTCTTCCTCATCCTCAGCATGATTCTCGTGCATAGGAAGTCGAGACAATCCATCTGCATTCATGTGCTGTGCACCGCCCTTGTACTTGATATCATAGCTGTATGCAGACAGACTAGGGCCCAACGCTGCATCCTAGCTGTGGCTATCGTCGGAACTCTAGACTTTGGGCCAAGTATGGTAACCAATGGTTTGTGATCAGTCAAAAGAGTAAACTGACGACCATAGATGTAAGGGTGAAACTTTTTCACTCCAAAGATCAGGGCCAGAGCTTCCTTTTCTAGCTGAGCGTAGTTCCTCTCACTGCTAGTTAATGTCCGTGAAGCAAAAGCAATCGGTCGTTCTTCTCCATTGGGCATGATGTGTGAAAGCACAGCACCAACGCCATAAGGTGAAGCATCACAAGCGAGGCCCAGGGGAAGATCCATATCATAATGTGTAAGCACTTGAGAAGATACCAATTCATCTTTAGAAGCCTCAAATGCTTTCTCACATTCACAAGTCCATTTCCATGGTGTCTTGCTCGACAGCAATTCATTGAGTGGATGGATCACTGAAGACAAGTTCGGCAGGAATCTTGCATAGTACTGCAGCATGCCCAAGTACGAACGTAGCTCTTGCACATTCTTTGGTCTTGGTGCATATTTCACAGCTTGAACCTTCTCGAGGGTAGGATGCAATCCTTCCGAATCCACCACATAACCTAGGTACTCTACCGTTGGTTTCATGAACTCACATTTGGACAACTTTAGTCGAAGACCGTTCTGCTCAAGACGCTGAAGTACAGCATCCAATCTTGCAAGATGTTCTGATTCTGTTCTCCCTGAAATGAGCATGTCATCCAGAAAGCACACGACACCCTCTAGACCTTGTAGAACTTGCTCCATGGCAGCTTGGAAAATGGCAGGGGCACTTGCCACTCCAAAAGGAAGTCTAGTATACTGAAAAAGTCCACGATGTGTGTTGATTGTCAGATATTCCCGAGAATCTTCCTCCAGAGTCATCTGCTGATATGCCTGCGATAAGTCAAGCTTGGTGAAATAGCATCCACCTGCCAGAGTTGAGAACAAGTCCTGGGGGTTTGGTAAGGGATATTTGTCTACATCCAAAACAGGGTTGACTGTCGTCTTATAATCTCCACAGATTCGTATCGACTTGTCAGCCTTTGGCACCACAACAATCGGAGCTGCCCAATTACTGTGTGATACTGGAATGAGAATTCCTTGTTCAACAAGTTTGTCAAGCTCAGCTTCTACCTTACTTTTTAAGGCATATGGTACCGGTCTTGCTTTATTGAAGCGAGGTTGAGCATCAGATTTGACTTTAATCTTGGCCTTGTGATTTCTCATGGTCCCAAGACCTGGTTCGAACACTGCCTGATGTTTCTGTTGAATCTCAGGCAAGCCATGCTGTGGGTTACTTTTCTTGGATGATTCATCTTTCACTGGTGCCACCGTGAACACCGATCTCCAATCCGGTTGGATGCTTTCGAGCCAATTCCTTCCAAGAATTGCTGGCTGGTCCTTGATATCTGCTACAATCAAGACATTAGACATGAGTTTGTCACCATATCGCACTTTGACTTGGGCTTGACCCAACAGAGGCAATGTCCCCGAGTAGGATTTGAATCTGTATGTAGGTTTATCCAGACTAATGTGCCTCAACTTCTCATGATACAAGTCTGCTGGAATCACACTCATTGATGCACCAGTGTCAACTTCCATAACTACTGGTCTGTCACTGATTTCAACAGTCACTCTGAGGGCATCTTCCTTTGACTTCTCAGACACAGTGAACAACCCAAGGGTATGCATTTCACAATCATCTTCCTCTTGCAATTCGGAAACAACAAATTTTGTTGATTTACTCTGGCATACTGCTGCCAAGTGTCCAACTTTTCCACAGTTATTGCATTTGTACGACTTGTACTTACAGGTTGATGGATTGTGTTGCCCTTTTCCACATCGATAACAAACTCCTTTCTCCTTAGAAGTGTGCGCTGGTTGTTTCTTTGAAGTGAGAACTGTATCTCCTTTCTGCTGTTTCTTTGCTCGAGAACTGTATCTGATGTTACTAGCGCTGACTTTCTTCACTTCACTTTCTCTAACAGCTTCTCCCTTCATTTCACGTGTATTCTTGTCTGCTAATTCCATGGCCAATGCATATTTCAATGCCTTGTCAAAGGTGAGATCAACCTCACTCAATAACTTCTTCTGAATTACACGGTTTTGAAGACCACACACAAATTTATCCCTCAATGCTTCTAGAAGGAAGGAACCAAACTCGCATGTGTTTGACAAGCGCCTCAATTCAGCAGAATAATCCGAAATTGATTCATGTGGAAGCTGGCTACGCTGATGAAATTTGAATCTTTCTGCAATCACCAAGGGCTTTGGAGAGAGATGAGCAGTTAGAGTAGAAACCAAAACTGAATACGTCTTCTGTGAAGGCGAATCAGGACTAAGAAGGCTCTTCAGCAATGCATAAGACTTTGCACCTATCACACTCAAAAATACTGCTACTTTCTTTCCTTCTGGCACATCATTTGCCAAGAGAAATTGTTCAAACCTCTCAATGTAGGTTTGAAAATCCCCTGCTTCTGGTTGAAACTCTTCAATGCGGCCGAAATTCATGGTGGAGTTCTGTTACCTCGTCGCCACTGTTATATCTCTGATACACTAGAGTATGTAGGGGTCTGTGTGTTACCTTGGTGGGAAGGGTGTGTCCTTGCTTGCTGCTTGGCTGCTGAAAGTGAAGTGCAGTCTACTGGAACATGTGGTATTCATCATGTAGTAACAATGTTATGCAGGTGCATACTTTTGTTCAATTGCCACTGGTACATGTATTTGCATAACAGTTAAGTTCTGAGCTAGTTGCTCTGTGCCAGCTGGCATGTCTATTGTGTTCTACATTTATATACATAACAGCACTCACTACACAATAGTAGGTCTAGTACAGCGATGGACTCTCCCTTACTTTAAAAACTTTGAACGTATTTTTGAAGAGGCATAGAGGGATACTTGTCAATTAATATTTTAGAAAAGAAAAAATAACATTTTCTTTTCATAATTCTTGCCTAGTACATCTTCTATTTATGCTAGCAATTTAAACCATCTCGCCAATTATATTTTGATCTGCATCCTAGTAAATTGAATAAACAAATATACATCTGTGAATATAAATATATAAATATATATGAATGTACAAATATACATCAGTAGAATTCTGCAATAAGTATCCAGTATTTTAAATACATATGAACTAAAACGATGGCTATATCCATAAATCTCCAATTATCCTAGAGAGAATTCACAAACAATTTCTCGTTGGTCTAATACATTGACTGACTCCAATTACTTAGACTGAATGTATGCCCTATAAGGCGCATCAAAGGATACAGTCTAATTGCAACTGACGGCCCCATATTACTTTGGATTGAACAACTATATTCCATTCATATATGCCAAACATGACTGAAAAGAGGTCCTCGGTGGGTCATTATCTCCATCAAAACCAAGTTTGCATTATAATCATTTTCATATATATATATATATATATATATATATATATATATATTTTTTTTTTGGGGGGGGGGGGGGGTAATGATCAAGCGAATAAAATGATATTGAAAACAAAAAACTTAAAGCATGGTGAGACTTACCAGGAAATTGTTTATTGTTTACATCTATATCTTTGAGGAGTGTACATTAAAACATATCATTATTTAAAAAGATGTTGTGATTGAGTTATATGTGAATGTTGAAAAAAAAACCCTTACGTCTGAATGCTGCAGCTCTAAGAGGCATCCAGGGATGCAGCTTAATTATACCTGAAGGCTCCATATTACTTTAGATTGATTAAGTGCAATTCATTCAGATGCGAGACATGTCAGGCCGTATGGTGGATCGTACTGAACTCTGGTATAAGTAGGTTGCATGAAAGTGAGCTCCGCGGTCAGTGCTTCATCTCACGCTTACCTTTTCTCCAATTCTTTGTAGGTGAATAATTCTAATGTATCATTCCAAAGGGTTTATCTCTTATCATTTGATAATTGAAAAATTCATATAAAAACACGCACAGTCACAGATATGCATTGTTTATGTTTACATAACAAAATTACCACTGCTTGATGACTACCTAATTAGGAATTGTGATGGTGTAAAATCAATGTTTGAAGAACGTAAAACTCGTGAAAGGATTTAATCTACAAACTACAAACTAACGACGATATTATAACCGGGGAAAAAACTCAGAACTACTGTAGTAAAAAAAAAAAAAAGGTATCAGGACAAGCAATAGAACTGCGAAGTCAGCAAGAGGAACTGCCCCATGAGATATCCTTTTGACCATAGTGTATGCCAAATATAGGATTATAGCTGTAATGTCAGTTTTAATGGACCTTTTATTGGATACAGACATAATAACTCTTTCCCGAGAATATATCCCCTTTGATGCCTGTGAATAAAACTACACATGCTCACCCTCTTTCTCGTTTGTTTACCTCCTTCAGGCCTCCTACTTATCTGCATATCATCATATCATTTACATAGATGCTTTCCCGAAAAGGTTAACGCCCCGGTGCAATGCGCCTCGAATACTCTCTAGTTGTTACAACATGTACAATGGAAAAGAAGTCGAGTGTGCTTGAGCACACGTTTCGTTGATCATCGCAGTCGATCATTTTATCGCTTAATGACCTGTATTAATTATTCATCCGTAAGAAATATCATGACCTCCACTGGTTTGACGACTTGTTTCTGTGCGTATAGAGGGCTCCTTTTTTCAAGTTCATGATTTGGGGATACACTTACAAAGTGACTTTATCACTAAAATGCCTGTTTTCTCCCCTTTGGCTAATATTTAAAGAATTATTGTTCATCGTCCTCTTCAAATTCCATCCAGGAAAGTTTGTACAGTGGCAGTTAGCATTCTTTGGCTGCACCCTGCGTGCTTCAGCCCTGAGAACAAGGGATATGGCCTAGTGATACCATTGTTCTAGACTGTTCAAAGAGTGTTGGGGTGTGGTCAGGGAATGCTACCTGGGTCTGTATATTGGTGAAATGCCTGTAATGAACCAACATTGTTAAGATCCTAGATGTTTATTCCCAACAAACTTTAAATGGGAAACATATGTCAATGAAATGATAATAAAGTGCAATAGACGACTGTTCATGCTACAGTATATGTAAATTGAAATTTTCTGATATACTGATATACAGGCCCATCCCCCCTCCAAAAAAAAAAAAAAATGTTTCTCTTTTCAACTTAACCCATTCAAAAAAACAAAACAAACAAAAAACATACAGAAGTGTGCAATGAGAATTATACAGGTTTTCAATTTCATTATTCATAAAGAATCATTCGAAGTGTGCAATATGTTACCTTTGGAAGAAAGGTGGATAAAGTTATGTGTAGATTTTGCTTTGAATTTAGAGAAGCACCCTATGTACTCATCATGGCTGCCTATTCCTAGGAATGTTACATGTAATATGAATCTAGGACATGTAGAAATACTTCCAATTACTCTGTAAAACTGTCATGTTAAAAAAATAAAGTGCAATTCGTTATTCTATTCATATATTGAACGATTTTCATCAATATTTTTTCTAGCCTTTTAATATTGTGCTTGCAGCACCATTTGTTGACAGCGGATTTTTTTTCAGTCTGGAATAATTGATTTGGTCCACTGTTCCCATTGCGCTGATTAGTCATTGTATACTGTGTATTTCAGGTCAACAGGCAACCATCATGATCTGCTATGATTGTGTGCATGTAACTTACATTTCATTCATTGGGCGGCTGTTTTATGGATCACTGTTTTGTTGGGTTGTGGGATGATTTAGATTTTTATTTTTGTAAATACATTTTTGTCTAAATTACACTTTTATATCCTGTCATCGAATTTGTCTCATTTTTCTAAGTTCATTTACATGTATATTTTGACAACTTTTGTATATGGGCAATTCCACGGTAACTGACGTTACCAAGATAGAGTACTAGTGGTATTGTTTATATTGTAGTTTTGTGAATGACACTTGCTTCGGCTTTTAATTACTATAGATAAATAAGTTGATAATAGGGAAGAAACACATGGACAGTTTTTATCTCAAACTGCATTTCTTATCACACAGCAAGCGAAAATGTGTCGGTAACTGATGTTACGCAAAAAGGACATGGAAAATGATGGTGTAGAATCAAATTTATATATCTCATGTCTCAGACTTGTAAGGATTATGTTATTCATTTGGCATTACACCTAGGTTCTTGGGAAGAGATGTGCAAAATAATGAGCAATTTGCGTAATTTGTTTTAGTGCTATGAAAAATTTAGTGAAGACATGTTGGTAACTGACAATGCGTAACTGACGTTACACTTAAATTCAACGTAGATTTTGCACATTTCCATTAGTGTTTCACTCATTAACTACCCAAAATCTGTTAAAGTAATCCATTAAAATCAATTAGATGAAAAAAAATCTGAGAAAAATTACTATATATAAGAATAAGAGGCATTTAAAGCACATTTCCCTGACCATAGTCCCATATTTGCAAATTTGTGTTTGTTTATGTTATTCTCCGTAGGAAGGTCGAATGACAGATTTGTTTAATCTTAAATGTTTATTTGTAACAAAAAGAAGACCCTGTAGTAATTACATATTTTTATTTCGATTTAACAGGGCACAGTGCAATTTCAAATTTTGAGCTCTGTGTCCCATATGTTGTGGAATTGCCCATATTTGAATTTGAATGTAAATCTGTGCAATTCGACCGTTGGTCGCTAGTCAGATCAATAAAGACCTTTTCAGTTCAATTAAATTCAATTCAGTTCAATTCAATTCAAGGTATTCCACTGGTATTTTTTTTTTAAATTCATATGAGACGAGAAGAAAGTAGGAGGAGAAGAAGAAGGAGGAGGAGGAGAAGAAGAAGAAGAAGAAGAAGAAGAAGAAGGAGGAGGAGGAGGAGGAGGAGGAGGAGGAGAATAAAGGAGGGGGGACGAGGATGAAGACGAGGAGGAAATAAAGATCAAAATATAAAGGCCCTTTACAGGAAAATAACTGCTTATACAATGAAACAGTAAATCGAAATGAATCTTTAGAAGAACTACAGAATAACAGTTTTACGAAAGTTAACCGAAAAAAATAATATAACTGTCATTAGCAAACTCGTGAGGAGAAACAGAAGAAAAATAGAACTCGAAATTAGCGATGCAGCATAATTGTCAAACATGATCAGCGTTGTATTTGTCATTTTAAAGTGCATGATACCTTCGCTACGGATCACAGACAGGATGTTGCGCGGCGTCATCCATTTTCATTTCTATTTACATAGCGCCTCGTGACTATTTACCGTAAAGGTTCCCCATCTGAAAAGGCAATGACTACAACACATAGGATAGAACACAGAGCCATTATGTCCTTCCATTATGGGTCTGCCTTCCTAATTACAGTATCCCGAACAAAGGCAGATACAAGATTTTTGAAAGGGGGGGGGGGTTAAATTTACCTGAAATCTCGACAAGCATTAAAAGATAACAAAACAAATAGACAAACAAACAAACCGAAGTCGTCACATTTCTTCGAAATATCTCATAAGGAAGCAAACAACGAAACAAATAAAGATATAAAGGGGGTTGCGTCCAGACCCCCGTGACCCTTTCTTGACCCCCCCCCGGCCAACCCTACTCGCCTACTTTGATTGGTTGAGGGATTTAGAGTAATCATTGCCGAGGTTCTAATCGACGACAGTCAATTAGAATCCTTCAATGAAAACAGTTTGCACTGCAGAGTAACCGCCACAAGCGAACCCGCAGAAGCATATGTGTGTGTGGCAAAGTGATGAGATTGTTGATAACAAAAACACACAACCCTTACACAAACCCCGAATGTTCTGCTGCATAATCCATACACCGACAAGAGCATGGAAATGTAATCTTACTTTTTTTCATTGTGTGAACTACAATACACAATGTTTGATTTTGTAACTTTAATGATTTGAAATAAGCACCTTTGGAATTTTCGAGAAGGTACATGAATGTCCAAGACCAACATGATATAATGATGATTTGACAAAAATACGATCAATTACAAGTTGTATATCTGGAACTACAGAGATCAGAATATGCATAAATAACTACTTTTAGATTTAGTATACGAAAAAAAATCTCGGTACACAAATGAAGATTATCGAAAGAGTGAAAATATAATCTTCTGTGCAGAGTTACTACAAGATATATTTGGTCAAATGAAATAAATACATAAGAATGCTGAAATTACCCTCACACTGTCTATACAACCTACAATGAAAACCAAAATAGATTACCTGATTATCAGAATTTCCATTATAATAATTTGCAGCTATAGAATCTGTGATAGATACGAAACAAGTTATATCTAATGTTCATTTTTCCCCCTTTTTTATATGGAAGGAAAACTGACATAAAAACAATCGATAAATATCATCATATAATTAAAACGAAATTTAAAAAATAAATAAATACAAAAGAAATGGAGGAATAACTCAATAAACCAGACAGCCACTACCACTTGAGCAGACTGTATATATCATATTACACGTATACGTTATTCAGAGCCTTACTGGTGTTTCAAATTGAACTGTTTAAATAACGTGTTGCATTTACGATATTCCTTATAGTAAATCATATACCTATAACAAATTATTGATTCATCTGAAGTACAATGCGCCGTAAACATATCCACACCTCTAAAAGAACATGCTTGGCAACATGGCGTATGCATGCTTTCTCATCTCGACCCTGCATGTTTATTGAAATACCTTACAAATGTGCTTAAAAGGTCACCGCCTAGTGTTTATACACGCTAGCTGACACCCTATCTAGATGTCATAATGATTTGATATACGATGTCAGTACCACGTGATGGATCGGTATGATGTATATAAACTGACAGCCGATTGACTTCTCCGCTTCGCTCGACCCGCTCCTCACATTAGCATCGGTAGTGTTATCGGAAGATTATTGAGATGCAGGAAATATAAAACGCTGCTTCTTTTATAAAATCTAGTGGAAAACGAGCATTTGGAAGAAAAATTTTGCCAAAAAAACGGTATTCTGTGTGAAAGATACATTTTTCTCCTTTTACATGAGGAAGATGTCTTTTATCCTTTATAAATCTTATTTTAAAACTGAAGATAGCATGATGTAGCTGAATTCTAAAAAAAAAAAAGAAGTTAATTCTACGATGATCGAATATGGTCAAATAATTTTCAAATCGTTCTAGAGATGGATTAATAATGAAGGAAAGCACGGTGATGATCCAAGAATGACTTAAAAACTGATAAACACAAACAATGGCTATAAAATTGACAACACAAACTTATCCCTTTTCTACATCATTCCCAGTTTCCAATCCAAACCGTGGCAAAAAAAAGCACATGGTAAGGTGCCGAATCTCTTCAACTGTTCAAAGCTATCCGAGCTCTCGCTTAGCTTTAACAGAATCCTACATTTAGCATATTGTATGAGGTTACCATAGCTGCAATGCTACATCCGAATCCTGAAGCAACTTTATCTAGACAGTGAAAATAATCGAAGCTATCAGATGAAGATATGAATGCCTCATTCTTTTAAATTCTGAACTCGTTAAAATGATTGTTTAATAGAGGTAAAATCAAAAAGCTGTAAGCTTTGTTGACAAGGGTGCATGCTCTTGGAATCCTTCAATATTTCATGTAAGATTATGGACCAAATTTTGATGACACGTGAGTTAAATCCCAAAAGAGAATCCGACTCGAATAAATTTCATTATTATTTTTTGAGAGATTTTAGATGAATTAAACATCCTTTTCAAGATTACAAAACTTGACAATTTACACACAGATTCTCAATTATTATGATTACCCATTCCCTTGTAGTTTCTACACAGTTTCATTTATAATGCATCGCCAGCACTCATCCAATTGCAAAAAGCATCTGCTGAAAATGCAGTAATTCTTAAACAATTAATAAAGTAATCATTCATCATAGTTCTGTCATCTGCCCGTCCATAAATTGTTGTCAATATTAGATTGTCTAAATGCACCTGTCTTAACACAGTGATCACTTGTGGCTTGCAGGGGAAGAGACTAAGTGAAGGATAACATCAGACCGAGCAATTAAAACCATGATGATTCTTCGATGACTTTACTCGGGCATTTGATAGATATACCAAACCAGGCATCTACGACGCAGGCTCTATCATCCAGCATCCTCCATATCATTACCACCAAGGACATGCCTACTATTATGATCTGTTGGGGATTGTACAGCTGCTTCTGCTTCTCGAGAAATTAAGGGTAACCTTACTACATAGTGGGGACTTCAATCTACGCATGTTGCCTTTGAAAGCATGGTTCTCACGTGTGACATACGCTGGTAAGGCTGGGTGAGGAGGAATGGCATCACATCAAGCAATTAGGTCCTTGATGGTTCTGTGATGACTTCACTAGGCCATGTAATAGATCTACCATGGATCTACTAAACCAACTATCTCCCAGGGTATATCAATATACATAGTATCCGCCTTGTCGTTATGACCAAGGACATATCGACTATGATGACCTGTAGGAGCGTGTGCAGTTGTCTTTTGGAAAATGGTATGCTTTCCCGCGGTGCCAGGTAAAAATGTCAGAGGTAAAAATGTCAGAGGTAAAAATGTCAGAGGAAAAAATGTCAGAGGTAAAAATGTCAGAGGAAAAAATGTCAGAGGTAAAAATGTCAGAGGTAAAAATGTCAGAGGAAAAAATGTCAGAGGTAAAAATGTCAGAGGAAAAAATGTCAGAGGTAAAAATGTCAGAGGTAAAAATGTCAGAGGAAAAAATGTCAGAGGTAAAAATGTCAGAGGTTAAAATGTCAGAGGAAAAAATGTCAGAGGTAAAAATGTCAGAGGTAAAAATGTCAGAGGTAAAAATGTCAGAGGTAAAAATGTCAGAGGTAAGAAATTAATGTCTGAGGAATGTCAGATTTGGAAATGTTTAAGTGACATGTTTCAGGTTCAAATATTGAATTATAGAAATTATGGAGAGTGCGATTATGTTCTGTAAACATACTGTGTCTACTTGAATGCCAATTGTCTTGTCCATTTGGAAATAACGGTTATGGTGTTGGCGGGGTGAACGTTTTGGTATGCGCGCATTTGGGCATTGCCCTCGTTTTCACCGCGGGGACGGGCATTGTAAAAACGATAGTGGGAAAAAACTGGGTTGGTAACATGAGTAGCTGACCACAAACATACATTCCACACGAGTGCGCGATTTTAATATGCACATTCCTCTTCATAAGCTCCCCCTGCCCTACTCCAATTAAGCGTGGTACACGTGAACGAATGCTTCAATATTATTGTCCTCAGAACCAGAATAAAGGAAGAATATGAAGTAAGCAAAATTTAATCGTTAATTCGATCTATTTCCCAAACTTTTGTTTTATTTCATCCGATACGCTGCGGAATTTACAACTTTTAAAAATAATTACTCAATTAGATTATTGTGTTGACATAATTATGCACTCTCTAAATTCCTTAGATTGAGATGAGGGACCAATCGTAAATTAGATTGAAAATCTCAATCTAATAGATTTAGAAGTCAACCTTTTTCTCAATCTAATTTTGGATTGGCCCAAACTACAATCTTTTAGATTGATTTCCAACCTAAGGAATTTAGAGAGAACATCAAACGTGGATATCCTTCTTAACTTCATCTGGACTAGCTCCTTCGTATTTGAATGATCTACTCACTGTATACAAACCAACAAGACAGCTCCGATCATGCACACAGAATCTGTTTATCATACCTCCAATTCAAACAAAAACATGGCGAACTTTCATTTGCTCATGCTGCATCAGTTTTATGGAATAACCTCCCAAACTCTCTTAGAAACATCGACAAGATAGAGAAGTTTAAATCTGCACTTAAAACACACTTATTCAAAACATATCTAAGTAGCCTAACAAAGTAAATTCAGTTACCTATCTTTCAGTCATATCTTTCCTTTTCTTTTTCTCTCTCTTAGAGCGCATAGGGACATACAGACGTAATGCGTTATGCGCTATACAAAAACTGTTCATTATTATTATTATTATTATCTACCATTCTGACATTCCACTTAAGATCTTTAATCCTGTAACTTATTTTCCCATTAATCTCACAAAGAAACATCATCCCATGCTAGGTTTCTTACCCAAAAGGCGCGATTTACTTATCGCTTGTTGAAATTGTCACAAATATGTTTCACAGTGCAATGCATGTCAAGCGGCCAAATCTTAAACACAGAGGGAACTGGGCATTCGTTTGCTGCTATATTTGGACTCGGCTAAACAAGTTTTCGGAAGATCAAAACATTGTTGGGCAATGCGCACATACCAGGATGTTCTCCCGGCCAAAACAAGATCGGTCTCAAATGGGGCAACATTATCACTTTCACATCAAATGAGTATGACAGGAAGGCCATTCGAGTGACTGAACATACACACTTTTACAGAGAGCAGTATTATTGTGATCACTCCATTTATACAGTATCAATACTTTTTTGAATGTCTAGTGCTCTTCCTAATTTCAAATTCAGTATTCTTATAGTACTTGTAACACGTTCACTTCGGCATTTTCAGAGCTGACATTTTTATCTCTGACATTTTTTCCTCTGACATTTTTACCTCTGACATTTTTACCTCTGACCTTTTTTCCTCTGACATTTTTACCTCTCACATTTTTACCTCTGACATTTTTACCTCTGACATTTTTACCTCTGACATTTTTACCTCCGACATTTTTTCCTCTGGCATTTTTACCTCTGACATTTTTACCTCTGACATTTTTACCTCTGACATTTTTACCTCTGACATTTTTACCTCTGACATTTTTACCTCTGACATTTTTACCTCTGACATTTTTACCTCTGACATTTTTACCTCTGACATTTTTACCTCTGACATTTTTACACCGAACCTTTCCCGCAGTGTGTTTTGCGCTGTTAAAGAACTGATTTTCATTATTATTATTATTATTATTATTATTATTATTATTATTATTATTATTACTATCATTATATCACATTCATGACATTGGGGGACCTAAACACACGCCACGCCTGTTTCCTTTATCTGAGAAACTAAGGTGTCACGTGACAATTAAATTAGGGAATTTCTTTTGATAAGCAAAGGTGCAAAAGTTGTAATCAAATACAGTCTGCATTCACCCTGAAAAATAAAAACCATGCTGATTTGTATATAATCATTTTTTAAAAGTCTTTTCATCATGTCCATCTTAGTGTTCTTCGACCCCCCCCCCCCCTTTTCTGCAGTCTGATATTGTTCATTTTTTGTCAGTCTCTACCCAACTCTTTCGTTTTATCTCTTTCTACTCTCTATGGGCTCTCCCCTCCTCTTTCTTGCTCTCTTTCTCCTTCCCTCTCTCTCTCTCTCTCTCTTGATACATAGTCGACAAGTGATTGTTGACGTCGCCTTTGTCTTGCTTTCCTTGCTCCCCTCTCTGTTTTAGACATTACATACAAGGAGATCAGTGTAAACTGCATTTTATCATTTGGCTAAAACATAAAAGGAAATTCCGCATGTCATTTTAAAATTGAGGAGATGCAATCCTTTACTTTTCTATATTCAAATAACACGCATATTAACTCACATGAGAAATGTGGTTATATCTAGTACAAAATAAAATGTACAGAAGACACTTGACAAAACCTGATGGTGTGCATGGTCTAGGGGTGGCTTCTTTACTTGTGTATGACATACATTTGCATGATCTAATGGTAAACTATATGAAAGTGACAGGAGCTTGGGGATATTCGAAGCAGAATGAAATATGAAGCCATTCTACATGATTAATGACGCAGCACAAAATCTAAACACTCGAGACTCATTTCCATTACCATTCACCTAAATCATAACAGACACACAGCCAGGGAATTCCTTGCCGGAAACATCGAAACTCCTCCTGTACAAGAGTTTGTATACTTCTCTTATGATAGGCCTACATATTTTGAAATAATCTTAGTACAATATCATGAACTAAATCAGTAAATCTGGTCAACTGGACTTACTTGTGTTTTCGAGTTGCGACGTTTCACGTCCTCTCCAGGACGCTTCATCAGGCCGACTGGTCTTTGGCGGCAATTGGTTATTGACCCGTGACAGGGTCGGGGAATTTCGGAAAGCGCCGAGGAATCTTCCGAACTGCCGAATTGTAGGCTCCGGCTAGGTTGTGTCGTAGGCCCCCTCCTCGGTTAAGAGATGGCTCCTCCCTTTTCACGTAGATAGACTCTTTGACTCCCCTCTCGAACCACCGTGCCTCACGATCTAAGATGACAACGTCCTTGTTGTCAAAGGTGTGGTTACTACTGTTCAGATGGGAGTATACCATCACCACATCCAGACGAGCTTGCTCGTCTGTGCTGGTACATACGTTTGGCTAAAGTCTGCTTTGTCTCTCCTATGTACAGCTCTTCACACTCATCATCCTTGCATTGAATGGCATAGACAACGTTGTTTTGTTGGTCTTTCGGAGTCCTATCCTTAGGATGGACTAGCTTCTGTCTCAATGTGTTGGTAGGCTTGAAAGAGACAGGAATATGATGCTTGCTGAAGATTCTACGGATTTTCTCTGAAAGTCCGGAAACATAGGGAACCGTCGCGTTATGCCGCCGCTTTTCTGTCGGTGTCTTGCTACGGATAGGGTTGTCCTTAGGTCTTGGTTTGGACTTATGAAGTACTTTCTCAAATGTCCAACTGCTGTATCCACACGCACTGAGTGCCTCTTTAACGTGCCTGTGTTCCTTCACTTTTGTGTCTTCATCCGAGCAGATGGTATCGGCCCGATGGAGAAGGGTTCTGATTACCCCGAGCTTATGGACTAGAGGATGATGCGAATCAAACGAAAGGTACTGATCCGCATGTGTTTCTTTCCTGTAGACTGATGTGTGCAGCGTACCGTCACTCCGAATACTAACCAGGCAATCCAAAAAAGCGAGTTTTCCCTCCTTCGCTCTTTCTTGTGTGAACTTGATGTACTTGTTCACCTTGTTGATGTGGTCAAAGAAAGAATCAAGCTGGTCTTCCTTAATTTTGACCCAAGTATCATCTACGTACCGGAACCAGCATGTAGGTGAGATTCCAGTGTACGAATGTAGAGCCTGGCGTTCAAATCGTTCCATAAACAGATTTACCACAATTGGGGACACTGGAGAGCCCATCGCACAACCATGACATTGTCTGTAGAAACGGCCATTGTACACAAAATAAGTGGTATTCAGGCACAGCTCCAATAAAGAACAGACTTGATCTGGGCTAAGCTTTGTCCTCTCACGTAATGAGGTGTCCTCCACTAGGAATTCTCTGACCACTTGTACTGCTTCGTCGGGTGGGACGCATGGGCCTACGACACAACTTAGCCGGAGCCTACAATTCGGCAGTTCGGAAGATTCCTCGGCGCTTTCCGAAATTCCTCGACCCTGTCACGGGTCAATAACCAATTGCCGCCAAAGACCAGTCGGCCTGATGAAGCGTCCTGGAGAGGACGTGAAACGTCGCAACTCGAAAACACAAGTAAGTCCAGTTGACCAGATTTACTGATTTAGTTCATGATCTACTTTACCTGGATGATTGAGAATATTCACAAACATATCTTAGTACAATATATTATTTTGTCCTATGCATATTGATCAATATTATTATTGTTATTATCAAATACTAATAAATAAAATTGATCAATTAATGAATTAATAAACTATGTTATCATCTAATTAGTAATTATCATTCACTTAATTTGTTTATTAGCATGCCTATCAATTCATTTATTTATCTGTTGTTTAATCTATGCATCTATTTCTTCTTTGTTTTTTTTTTGTTCTTGTTCAAGCATTCATTTTCCCTTTTCTTTTATCGAAATACCATCGCCAGTTGACATGGTTCCAATATTCCTTCATTTTTCATTTCCTTATCTAGACATATAACGTTAACCACTATGCTGGTATAGTAAGGACCTCCATGCTGTAAAGACTAAGCATGCTCGTTGTTAATAACACGGCTTGCTATGTCCTGACCACCTGGAACGAGACTAGTTTAGTGGGGGATCCTATTACCAAAATGCAATGAAGCATTGGAACTAATTTGAAATAAATGATGGTAGTCCAAGTGATAAAAGGTTTGTTGGTAGGGATGATAATGAGTTATCACCCAGCTATCACCGACATGGTGAATACACGGAAGATAATCATACAGTTATAACATTTCATAAGCAATACATCGTCATTGCAATAAAAAAAGGTGGAAATATCATACTTAGCAATTATGCATCCCACTGTACGAGCCATCTCAATTTGGAGAAATACATTAACCGGCATTCACAGTATATTTCATGATGAAGCAATTAAAAGTATACAAACATTTAGGAAAAACTAATTAAAGTTGTTTTTCCTTGATTAATTTGACGTGTTTGACTCCAAAACCACAGAAATGCAACCTTGATTATTTCAAAAACTTTGACTATTCTTCTGTTTTTCTCTCGCAATTTCATACACAAAACAGTTGTTTAGAAATCATTTGTTTGAAATATAAACCTACCAGCAGTTGTTTAAAAAAAGGATCCCCAGGTATTTTACATACACTTTTTTTAACAACAGTTGATAGGTTCATATTAAAACAACCTAATGATTTAAAAAAAAAAACATTTTTAAGAGCGTATAAAAGATATCCCTTAGAATTTCTTTCACTTTCTTTTCTTGCATGTCAGGTATATACAGATACATGCATGATATACGAAGTATGATGACTGTACAAAAATACATGCTTTTACCAGTCAGCCCATGGGGTCTATGCAAACTTGATTAGGGAGGCTTGCAGCTGTTATATCCATCCCCTTATAGCAGTTGATTAACTTAATATATCTTCATTGTATTACCAGCATCGACCTAGTGCTCTACTGTTGCAGTCATTGTAGGAAAAAACTGCCTGTGTCTTAATACAAGAACTCCTCCATATGAGCAGTAATACGGACATGTGTTTTATCGCATTAGGGTTAACAAGGCATAAAACATGTATTTTTTCAAGGGACCAATTTCATTAGAGTTGCGCATGCGTGGTTAACAGGTGCATGGTTTGAGAAGAGGTGCATAAAAGGAAACCGCTTTCAGTGAAGCCCCCCCCCCCCCCTCGCTTCTAAAAATGAATGAATATAAATAGACAAGCAAATAAACAAAAAAGATGGAAAGGGGCCAACTTGAAACGCAAGCCTGTACCTCTACAAAGGCAAATACTCTAACATAAAGCCCAAGCGAGGGATGCCTAAAATAAACTTACTCGACTTGGCTTGCCCCAAACACATGACCTATTTTTTTTATGTCACTCTTTGTAAATGGTACTGAAATCTATTCATTTGCTGATATTCTTAACTAATCAATTATAAATCAAAAGTCCTCATTACGTAATATTTCTTTTCCGTTTTACTCACCGTGCAATGGTGTATGAATACAGTGCTAAAATCGTAGAGAAAGAAAATCTGGAAACTGTAACAAAAACTTCTGCACATTACTGGCACAACCATAGCATGCTAGAATGAAGTCACGTGACACGATAGCCTGTGGCAATGAGTGTAAATTTGTTAGCGCGGGGGCTGTCTCTGTATGATCGGTACATAATTGACACATTGACACATAATGAGTTCATCCCTCATATGGGGAATGCTATAGCGGGTGCTATATAGAGTAGAAGTAAAAGCTTACACAGTGGGAGAGAGTGTGGACTAGGGTGTGGGATAAAAAGAGAGAGGGGAGAGAGAGCAAGAGAGGGAGAGCGAGAGAGAGAAATAAAGAAAAGCGAGAGAGAGAAATGAAGAAAAGAGAGAGAAAAATAAAGAAAGGAGAGAGAGAAAGAAAGAAAGGAGAGAGAGAAAGAGAAGAGGATGAAAGAAAACGGGCAAAGAGTTCAAACAGAAAAAAAATAAGAGAAGGACTAAAAGATGAATCACATGCTGATGTAATACTTTAAATTCATAAAGGATTATAAACTTTATTGAATCGAAACAATCATTTCAACTCATTCTTCTTCTTTTTTTTAACCTCACTCTTTGCATAATGTGAAAAATGAATTCATCTGTTTTGTCTGGAACGAATACTATCCGAGGTATGGAAAGTAAAAAACAAACCAAAAACCAAACAAACAAAAAAAACAACAACAAAAAACCCACTCCAGAGACAGAATAGCTGAGGACTGAAATCGATATCGAAAAGGTCTAATGACTTTATTTACAACAGAAATAGAAGCACTACCTTTTACATAGCAATTTAATTTCATGTAAGTGACTGTCAAGGACTTGAAGCAATGAAAAGGCTATTGTTAGCTGGTTAAGCTGGAAATGTCTACGGTGAGTTATACCCCATTGCGGGCTCTCATTATGTTGGCCCTGAAGTACGCTCGACAACAGGTCATGTGCGACGTGAATTTCGCATCCCAGGTCCTGAACTTTGCATCCCAAGTCGTGAAATTCACGACCCGCGATGCGAAATTCATGACCCATGGCGCAAACTTTGCATCCCAAGTCGTGAAATTCACGACCCGCGGTGCGAAATTCAGGACCCGTGGCGCGAACTTTGCATCCCATTCCTGAATTTCGCACCGCGGGTCGTGAATTTCACGACTTGGGATGCAAAGTTTGCGCCGCGGGTCATGAATTTCATGACCTGGGATGCGAACTTCAGGACCTGGGATGCGAAATTCACGTCGCACATGGCCTGTTGTCGAGCGTACTTCAGGGCCACCATACTTATATTGATATGCAATGAATGCTCCCTCATGAGCAAAAATGTATTATAAAGATTTGAAATAAGTCGCTGGATGAAAGGTGTTTGATTGTTGTTGTTGTTTTTTTTTTCTTATTTTTTCTGTTTTGTTTCGTTCTGTTTTGTGTTTGATGTGTTGTTCCTTTTCTTTTTGTCTGTTTTGTGTCGAATGCATTGCTTTATGATGAGCCAATGATCTAGTCGTAAATTTGCATTTAGGCAAAAAAAAAATTTGGATAATCGTGCATGTGTATTTTCGGTTGAGGCGACACAACGTTACGTCATCATGTTTCCAATTCGTTGCAACAAAATTCAAATGCATATAACATGTATAATGCAATGCCTATACAACGTCACACAAATACGTGCGTACTTTAGGCATATCTTTATGATATACTTTGTTTATTCTATGAAAACCATGGTTCATAATCTTCGTATTTATCATGTTTATTCGAACACTGAGCCCCAGTTAGAGCTTTGGTACTGGAGAAGATACTGATCACGTGGTCCCTGAACAAATAGACATGTCAACTATCATAAACCTCAACATCACATGACACGAATTGGTTGGGGGCACGTTGGGGTTTTTTATCATTACAGGACTGATAGTCTCTGGGTAGATGAGTTGCCATGGTTACGAGGTGAGACAGAGGACGATATGGATGAGAGCAGATGCATCTTTAGGCGCCTATCACTACCGCTTTTAAAACCAACAAAATCACAGGAAATGTCATGCAGCTTTAATGCATTTGCCTTGATCTATACCAGGGGCTTTCTTGAAATCTTATATTGAATGGTTTTGAACAGAAGTAGAGCAAGCGTTAAATGATAATGTATGTTTGAATTATGTAGTGCAATGTAATTTACGTATGCCAGTCCTTACCCCCCTCCCCCTCTCTCTCTCCCTTGCACTCTTTCATGTCACACACACTCTCCCCGTTTTTTTTTTCATCTCCCCCTTCTCTTTTCACCCGTCTCTCTCTCCATGCTTTCTCTCTCTCCCAGACTTCTACTCTCTTTGTACAATCTCTCACAACCCACTCCCGCACACAATCCCTATATTCAATTTTATTGAAAGTGATAGGGTAAATGCATACTATCTACACAATCTTACGCTTGATTTCCCCTTTTAGAAACATTTAAACACGCCATGAGATATAACTTTTTACAATGCTCAAAAGGAAAACAAAGTACAAAAAATACGACCAAGTATATTTTTTCTTTATCATCAAATGTGTTTTAGATTCTTGTTGTGGTTTCTGATTTGCATTTTATGGATTAACACATTTTATTAGTTATGGGTTCTCCCATCCCCCACCCCCTCAGAAAAAAAAAGAAAAAAGTAACCGTCTCTACTTCCATTTCCTTAGTTGTAACATGTTGTTGAATTCAAAACATAAATTGTCGAAGAGACGGAAGAGGTAAAATACCAGATGAATTATTAAATGATAGTGTCGAAATGTCCTGAGATGGAACTAATGACCCAGTACAAATCATTCGTCTCTGACAGTTTTATTGCAAATTACGTTTTGATCTGAGGATGTATCTTGGGGATGGAGGGTAGAAAGAGGGTCCGGATATTGACGCGTTCGTTAGTTTTGAGGTGATCCGAAAATATCCGAAAGATGCTGTCCTTTTAGAATATGTGTATATTTAAGTATAATACAGTATAGTATTCAATATTCTATGAACTGAAAAAGAAAAGAAAAAAAAAAAAAACGTTGAAAAAGACGGACTTATTCTGCACATTGGTTTGTATCGTATTCTTAGATCTTTTTATTCATTCCTCCTCCTCCTTCTTGTTTTCTTTTTTTTTTTCTTTTTCTCTTATTATTTTCCTTTTCACGTGCTTCAACGGAAAGCGATAACAACGTCGTCTTTCAGTTTTTTCCATCAATATTAAGTTTCCAAGCAGCTCTGTTACTATATACTACTGTAACTAAAATCAACTACATCACGAAGATGTTATTTTTTTTCTTGCTCTTCAGATGCTTCTTCTTCTTAATATCTGTAACATCTCAAACATCCTTTCTCCATAACTGGATAGGACTTTGAAAATGTTGAATGGTAAATGGGAAATAAGCAGTCTACCTGATAGTCATGGAGGCTTTTAAAAAAATCTATTGAACCTTGGCAGCTTCGAAACAAGCATTAAATCGTCATCTTGAAGTATATTCTTCATGAAATTCATCACTCATTACACTTTTAAGATAAACAAACATAAAAAACGAATTAAAAACATCTCTATGTCAAGTTACATTAGGAATAAAAAAAGAAAACCGCTACACTATCCTCAGAAACCATCTAACTGCCATCTCCATTAGGAGAGTGAATCGGTCACTTTAGAGATGTTTGAATAATATAGGCGGTATAGCGTAAGTGGGTTTATTTGTGATGTATGGGGGACTGAATGCATGCAATACAGAGGTCTCTGTCGCATTATGTGAGGGAGTATTCCCGGGCGAATGCCGTCTTTTCAGGCCAGCGACGCTCACCCATATTAGATGTCAGCTAGAGTGCGCATAATCGTCACTATTGATCGGCTAGTGTTCGGATCTTCGGGTCAAACGGAAAACTCCGCTTCTATGCACAGCACGTCCCGTCAGGCTACGTGGGATTTTATTCACATTCTATGTCACAATGTTAGACAGGTTAGGGAAAAAGGGAGCGAAAACTTCAGAGAGAGAAGAAAATGAGAGAGAGAGAGAGAGAGAGAGAGAGAGAGAGAGAGGGGGGGAGAGAAAGAGGGAGAGGGGTGAGATGCATTTGAGATGCTGAGAGAATGGAGCAGTGGAGGAAGGAGTCAGAGAATAAGAGAAAGAGAGAAAGGCAGATGGGGATTCGTCATCTCCCCAAAGTTTTTAAAGTGCAAGATTCAAAGCCATTTTATTCCATTACTGAATACTTGTAGGGAAACCACTGAAACTTAATACGATTATGTTTCAATGCAATAGAGGTTTAATCACTGCGTGTAATTCGAGTGCAGTTCTTCGGACATGAAAGTTGTTTTGGATGCATCGCGTGGGGCCGAAATCAAAGCATTAGTGAGTCCGCTCCAGCTCATACAATCAGAAACATCATTCTGCAGGATGCAGACAATACTTCAATAATGTCGACGGTATTATTTCCGTTGGATGGAAATGCAACCAATATAATATGTTGATATATTTTGTAAGATAAGTTATATTGGTGCAATGCAATAAATGCAAGGATTACCCGATGTCTTGAGAATACTTTAAAATTATCTAAATTTTAGTTGATCTGTTTGATTAATGGGTTTCTGTTGATATCACTTGATATGTAAGTTTCACATTCATGCGTTTCAATTTGACCGCTCTTGGAGAAAAATGCAGCTCGAACCACTGAATACACCTTGGTTCATTTATCGTGTTTCGAGAGCTATACAAATGTGAGGAAATTATTCCCTCGTTCTTCCTTCGCGCCATTCAAGGGTGGCAGGCTCGAGCTAATGATTACACCGAAGTTCACACTACCTAATAGAGGAGGTACACACATGTGAGCCAATGATTCTACCTGCTGGGTCTAATCAAGCCTCCTTCTTGCTTACATTCCATTCGAGGCATGCCGCTTCGAGGAGCTGTAGGATGGTGTTCAGTACAGCTTCAGTCAATGCCGACTTCAAAGAAGTGGTAAATGGCACCCCCCCCCCCTCCCCATTGATACATTACATCAATGTAGTGATGATATAATTCCGCGTTATAAATTCCTTCTGGGCTAACAAACATTTGTATAAAAAAATAACAGTAATGAAAATAAATAAACAAAGCAAAACAAAACAAAAAGATAAAACGCAAACAAACACAAAAACATGATTTTGACTTCAAGATAATAGTTTTAGAAAACATCCATCGAAAAAAAACTTTACATGATGATTATTTTCTCTTGAACAGAGTGACCTTGGGAAAAAATAACCTATTGCGATATGTATGTGTATGTTGAAGAGCACAGAACTCATATCTCCTCGTACGAAAGCAAACAGCACCATGTTGCCAACAATGCCCCTCCCTCCCTCCTATCTCTTTCTCTCTTTCTCTCTGTCACTCTCATTTTCGCTATCTCTCAGTCGGCAAAATATGATATCGCGCCCTCCATATCTCTCAATTAGCAATGCTCTCTGTATCTCTCCACCTCGCTGTTTTCAATATAGTGCCTGTTGTAAATTGAAGTAACCTTCAGAATGTAATTGGATAGTGCTTTCAACCATGTGACTTCGTTAAGTATATGCAGGCATTTTGCAAAGGTGCAGACCGTACATCTTTTATATAACTTCGTATGCCTTGCACCTTTGAAAGAGAGAGAAAGATATGTGTGTATATATATATTTTGTTGCTGTTATTTTGTTGTTGTTTCTGAACAATAAAATTCTGAACAATAAAAGCTAATGTTGGATTTACACATGGCGTACGTTCGACTCTTTTCGAAGTTATTACTGTCTACATTATTAATCATCCAACACGTGGGTATTATTCTCAATATATATATATATATATATATATATATAAAGAGAGAGGGGAGGAGGAAGAATGTAACAGAGCGACCTTTTTTTTTAACGGAAAGGAAATACAGCGAGTACATGCACTATTCATGCAAATACATGCCGCGTAATTGTGTTTGTTTGTTTGTTTTGTTTGGGGGGTGTTTGGTTGGGTGGGTGGGTGGGGTAGATTTTGTTGCTGTTATTTTATTGTTGTTTCTGTTTTGTTTTTCATTTTTGCTCATTTTTGTAGAAATTTTTTTTTTTATAACATCCAATGTCCACTTTTTTATCCTACAATCAGTATTTTCTGAATAAGGAGTACATATTGTTTTTTATGAATGTAGGCCTACTATTTTAATGCCTTTTTAATATTATTGTGTTTTGTGCAGTAAAGTGTAATTATTGATGTAAATTGTATTCAATTCAGCCTCAAGGCTGCCATGTACTTTTTTTTAAAACCACAATAAATTAATAAATGAATGGATGAATAAATAAATAAATTGTAAAGCAACCTTTTCAGATCACTCACAATCTTTGAGTGATCACTGAGGTCACCCCTCAAAGAGTGAATAAAGAGTGAATATCACAATTTTTACTCTTAATTCACTCTTAATTCGCTCTAAATGCACTCTCTTCTGAAATTCACCCCTAACAGAGTGAACGCGTTCACTCTTTTTTTTAGAGAGAGAGTAATTTCGTGGCATTTGCTGCCAAAAACTTTGTGATCACATCGTTTAAGATAATTGTATTGCCATTACGCACTACATTAAGTCTACATTACGGCAGGCTGGTAGGTAACATGATACAGCAGCTACTTTGGGGGGACCTTTGGCCAAGCTAGTACAATAGGGAAACTATACAAGGAATACCACACCATGCAATACTAACAGAAATTTTACCTTTTCCCACTTTTTTTCGAGAAGGGAGCCATAATGATATGGATGCATATATCTTGCATAATTTATACACAAGTGAGACGAATATATTTTGCCATGTAGCTTCCTTCCTCGCAAAATAACATCAATGACAGCCAGTGTAGAGTCATCAATGCTTTGCATTTTAAAGAACAGGTTAAAAATATTCAAACTTCTTAATGCAAAGATAATTTTTTACTGTTACTTGTTGATTTTAATCAGCGTTACGAAAATAGTTGAAGTACTGTAAATGTCCGCTAAAACAGGAATGAAATATAAGGAGAAGAAGAAGAAGATGAAGAAAAAGAACAAGAA
>CM057164.1:16372017-16493025 GCA_029962745.1 Echinometra lucunter
GAACTCTCGTATGCCCGCTGTATACTGGTATTTTGGGATAGGTGATTATTTCATTGTAACGTCATTTAACAAATAATGTTATATTTTGAAAATGTCGTCATAATACAAAGTGTCGTAATTTTACAAATAGTATACCGTGTAGTCATGGATGCCAAAATTCTGAAAAATTTGAAAATACAAGTGATCACGTGAAGGTCTTTCAACCAATCACTAAGGGATTAATATTTTATCCAAAATATGAAATTTGATAGGTGTGACTTGAACATACCTGCCCAATGCAACCTATTTAACCTGATCTCGTTTTTCCCTAAAAGGGATTCAACCGTTACGAAACAAATAGGAATTTTCTCAAACTGCTACAATAATACAATGGAAAAATAACAATTTACTTGGTAAATTCTTGCATAATAGATTTCTTGCATTATTATGTGCACTTGTTACACACAAGACAATTTTTTCATAATGGATAGTCTTGGTATTTACCCAACTATTAATGCACATGATCCTCGTGATCACCAGGAAAGTTTGCAGGTTTTGAATGGCTAGCTTAATCAGAAATAAGTTAATACGTTTATTATTACAAGAAACTCATTTAATTCCAGAAAATGAATGTTGATATGAAAAGAATTTAGTGAACATTCTGTCTTTTTTCACATAGCAGCTCGAACAGTGCAATAGAGCTGTCTGTATTCTGACCCCAAAAATTGTTCATGATATCAACATCGAAAATTATAGCGTGATAATGATGGTGGATAATATCGTTAAACATTATTTTCCAGGCTCAGAAAATCGATTTGGCAAATATTCATGGATCAAATGTCACTGAATCTCCTTTCTTTGAAAGCATGTCTGTAACCCTGCCATGATTTCACTGTGAGACAGTCAGGGAGGTCGCTTTTTTACACACTAAAATCCATTATGAAGTGTAAAAACATCTGTACAGCAATACGACGCGGTCGATGTATGGAGTATGAGAAATCGCTAATTTTCACAGAGCACTCGAAAAATTTGCTTTGTTGCATAGATTTTTTTTTTCAAGCAATTTTCGTCCAAAGTTTCCACCAAAAACATTTCGCCTGGTTTTAAGACTGACCACTCAGCTATTCAGATAAAAAACGAGTTCCATTCAATGGACGTGGAGGACGTGTGCTTCGGATATTCATTGTATCACTCTTACAAGATAAGACACTGCTACGTCAACATATTGTAGCTCTTAATGTGCATGTGTAATAATGAATTTGCATACCCGCTAGCTAAATTGTTTGTTCGTTATGGTTATTTAGATGGGAGTAAACCGTTTTAACTCGCTGACTACTAAATTCTCAAATTCCCATAGACTTTGTACAGGGACCATCCGGTTCCAGTTGGCAACGGGTTAAGAATTTGTTGCACGCATAGGAAATTCAAACGAATGAAAACCAAACTGTTGCCCGTTCTTGGTTTAAAGGTGTGAAAAAGTATTCGTAAATTTCATGAATTTCGCCCAAACTTTTTCACATAATGAAAATATGTATTTGAATATTAGACAACACATTTTTAAGGCCAGAATGTTAATTATTTCTTCATTGAAATGAATAGTATGATACGTAAATATATCGTGAATTGTCATTTGCCTGTTTTTTTTTTTTTTCTGATGGCATGAATCAAACCTGAAGAGCGCCAGCTAGCGACCAAAAATTAACACTGTACATTGAAACTCAATCGATCCCTGAAGTGACCTCAACCACTAAAGTTCTGTGGTCAACCAACACCTTGCATGCATTCGTATACATACTTTGCATGCCACTAGTGTACGGTACTGTGTCTGTGTTATGCTCCTAACAGGAATATTGACGACTCTTTTGAAAAATTCGGTCCTCAAATCACGAATTATTTGAACGGGTAAAAACATGATAAAAAGAAACTGAATCTTCAGGTTTCTTGGCGATCATATCGTTTTGAATAAGAATGTTCAGAATCTGACAATTTTAAGAGACTGAACAAATTGTTAAAATGTGAACGGAAAAATTCCATACTAAGCATGCTAAGTAGAAACACAATAAGTGAAATGGTCCGAGTAACTTACCAGAATAAACAGACATGAATTCCATGTTGACTTCATCTTCACCACAAATTTGTGCAGAGTTACCGGGACATGGCGTCCTACACATGGCGTTATCAGCGGGTTGAGCTGAAGAATCGATCTGATCATCACAAGTACATATAGTTCCATGCAATCCAGCAAACATGGAATCCCGGGAACAGCTTTCTATGCATATTTCAATGGAATTTGCTGAGAATGCACTCGCTCTTTTCGATAATGGGGTGTCTCCAAAATGATAGCATCCTCGGTAATTTGGCGCTATACCCACGTTTAGACCTACAGAAAGATAGACATTGCAAAAAAAAAAAAGTCCCTATTTAAATATCATTTACAATTAAAAAGAAGTGAATAATAACTGGAAGGGGTATATTAGTAACATTCCAATGAAATAAAGTAAATATACTAAACACCTGCCAAATACACAAACCACATTTTTTCGATACAAAATTGTAAAGCTTAGTATGCGCTCATGTTTATCTGGATGAGTAGGATTGGTTAATTTTAAACAGAGTAAAACCTTTTTATCACTTTTATGATGGACTATTTATTCTAATCAAGTTCTGGTCTACTATAAAATTATGTATGTTATTTTAGGAATTTAGGAATATGCCTTTCGGGTTTAAAATTGTTTTGTTTTGTTTCATTTTGTTTGAATGCATATATCCTTGCGTCACAGAGACTAATGATTTATAAAACAAAAACACACTAAAGTATTTAAGTAATGTGGGAGATGAGGCCTAATAAATTCTAGAGGGTACAAGCAATTTTACCTGAGCATCTGACACCCACATCATCGTCGTGGGGGCAGGTAGAGGTTTGTCCCCACTGGTCAGGTGTTACACAGTCATTTATACGTTGGTCTGTTGCTACACATTGTACGTTCGCTAACCAGATATGCTGCGACCTATTGCTGGTCGGTTCAAAGCTTGCACTGCCCAAAGAAACCGGGAAGCCTTTTAAAGATATCGAACATGAAACTTAGATAATTAATATTCAGCATGTTCATAATTATGGAATCGGATTAATGTTACCTGTGTACTAGGCAGCAAGAAAATCCTAATTTTGGATTAGTCCATGTATTATCATCTACTCATTATTCAAATACATGTAACAGCAAATCTTTTGAAAATACCTAAATGACATGTGCATATGGCTTTATGCTTTAATTATGCAACCAAGTAATAAAACTAATAATCAGATAATAAGCTCTTTGAATTTGATGTGCATGCATATGATAAACAATATTACAGGCTCCTGCGGTCTAGAATGTCACTGTAATCATTAATAAAAGACAAGAACACTTTCAATTATTTTCCAAGCCAGCAATTATTCTTAATTTAACGTGGGCCTGCTCGGTAATCTCAGTTCAAATGAATTACATACTTGAATAAAAATGGGCGACCGAGATCAGATGATACTTTATACACAGGAATTTCAAAGTTGCTCTTGAGAAGTTGTAAAAACAAATACCCCGGCGATCATTGCTCCTCTTCATTTATGTACACTGACTGAAGTCTTAACCCCCCCCCCCCCCCCCGATCAAACACTATTTGCAATCCTATCCCTACCCTAAACGTAACCTGAAACCAAATGGCAACCCTACTCCAACCCTAAAAGTATCCGAAAACAAAATGGCAACCCTACCCCAACCCAAAACGTAACCTAAAACCAAATGGCAACCCTACATCCACCATAAACGTAATCTGAAACCAAACGGCAACCCTACCCCACCCTAAACGTAACCTGAAACCAAATGGCAACACTACACTGTAAAAAGTCTAAACACTTTTATAAACGCTTTTCTGTAACACTTTATAAACACTTAAACACGTTTAAATGGAAATCATAAACACTACTAATTAGAAGTTATCATTATCGCCTGTATCCACGTTTATTTTTGGAACTCTTCATAAACACTCAAACATGTTTACATACACACTAAAACACGTTTAATATGAATATTTTGGAACACTTTGACACGTTAATATGGAATCATGTGTTTATAAACTTATCGTGTATAAACATTTAAACACACATCTCAACGTGTTTAAGTGTTTATGAAGTGTTCAAGATTCCCAATTAAACATATAGGATAAACGTGTCTAAGTGTTTATGAAGTGTTCCAAAACTAAACAGGGACTTTTAATATCATACAGGCGATAATGATTACTTCTAATTAGTAGTGTTTATGATTTCCATTTAAACGTGTTTAAATGTTTATAAAGTGTTACAGAAAAGCGTTTATAAAAGTGTTTAGACCTTTTACAGTGTAAACGTAATCTAAAACCAAATGGCAACCCTACCCCAACCCTAAACGTAGCCTCAAACCAAATGGCAGCCTTACCCCAACCCTGAACGTAACCTAAAACCAAATTGCAACCCTAACCCTATGCCTGTATCTTTGTCGGGGGAAAAAAAAAACCCAGGAGCATTACTGTCGCAGGGCATGTGTCGAAGCGCCCTGTGAGAACATCACCAAGAGTGGAATATGGTCGCTTTAATGACCGCACCCACTTTCGTCACTCTACTCAATGCAAAAATAACATAAAAGCACTGTTGATCCTGATTCATGGCTTTCGTAATTTCTAGGCTATCCAACTCATTTTAACCCCCACCCCGAAGAAAAGGGGAAAAGGGTTCATTAAGAGAATTAATGATCAATATATAGTAATAGTTCACCAATACGTTTACTTTGTGTGATTGTTTTCTCTCAGTTTGCTATGAAATTTTACTATTTCTATTTGTTTTAATTTCCAAATGCAGTCGATGAGTCAAGTATCTCAAAGGAAATCTTATTTCTTAATTGTTCAAGTAATAGTTTTATTCCACCAATTGATAGTACAATTTGTATTCTAGAAAAAAGGAAATAAAAAATAGATACTTATATCGAGTTTTATCAGTTCAACAAATTGGTGGTTGTTCTACCAGCTTTTGATATCGCCCTCCCACTTCCTCTTTGACGACTACTGTGCAACTTTTCAAATCACTTGCGCCTCCCCCTTCCGAATCTCTCTCTGTCTCTAATTTTTCTGCTTTTTAATTGTTAAATTTATAATTCGCCACTCTTTCCCTTTATCCTCTAGGATATCATCCACCCCCACCCCTTTCTCTCTCTCTCTCTGCTTGTATGTTTGTCTCATTCGGATCTTTCTATCTTCTCTGTCTCCGGATCTTTCTATCTCCCTCATTACTTCTTTTCTCAGACAAATTTCTCCTTCTACCTTCTCTCTCTCTCTCTCCGCCCCCTCTTTTCGTTATCCATCTGCCGCTCTATCTTTATCATTTTTTGCACTATTTGACTTATATTCGTGTAGAATTGAGGCATGACTATTTATAGCTGATAAGTAAGGTCACATTTTGCGCGTGACAGTATGCCTCTAATCTCTCCTATGTTCACCCACAAAGCAAATTAACTGAGTTAAGGCATTCCAATATTAATTTCATGAAATTTGTTCATTTAGAAAGGAAATTATGATAAGTTGTCTCATCCACATTTTAATTGTCTATTTGTGTATGATATGTATGACATGTAAGAAAACATAATTCATTTTCGATTTTAAAAAAATAAAAATAAAGAGCACGTATCAAAACTATGCATTATTTCATTTAAATGAATAAAGCTCATCGTATTACAGCAGGGGTCCGTTGCATAAAACTTACTATAGTAGTAACTTTGCTATTACAGTAACTCTTCATGGAATACTGGATTTTGATTGGCTGTTGAGCATGGCATGTTGCTCAACAGCCAATCAAAATCCACTGTTCCATGAAGAGTTATAGGAAAGTTACTATTATAGTAAGTTGTATGCAACGGGCCCCTGGTCATATTAATTGCATTACATTTGGTCATTCAGAAAGGAAATTATGATAAGTCGTCTCACCCACATTTTAATTGCCTATTTGTGTATGACATGTATTACATGCAAGAAAACATTATTCATTTTCGAAAAAAAAATAATAAAGAGCAGGTATTAAAATTATGTAGTATTTCATTTGAATTAATAAAGCATCATCATATATTCCATGTTATATAAAACAGTACTGGGGGAACATACTGTTTAATTGAGAATTTTTTTATTATTATTATTAAAGATCTTCATACTAACCTAGCTGTCGACACACCACTTCTCTGTCTGTGCTATCCCATCCTTCGTTACATACTGTACCCCAAGAGTTTTCATAGTACACCTCAAGTCGCCCTTCCAGGGGAGAACTGCCATTTACCAGCCTTACATCTCCTATAGAAAGAAATCAAGGAAAATATAATTGCCAAATCAATAAAATACTCAGACATCATACAACATGTATTTTTTTTTTTTGCTTTTATATATATATATATATATATATATATATATATATATATATATATATATATATATATTGGCGGTATGATACCGCCCATGGGCCTTAATTTACCTAGAAGGAAATCAGATACTTGGTGTAATATACCGCCAATAGGGCTTTGCATCACCCATTGAAATAAATGAAACGGATGACTACAAACTCCTTCAATTAGCCCCATATCGCTGCAAGAAAAAAAATCAGAGATATTCATTTTCGTCTAACATCATAATAGGCAACAAAATGTTTATTTTAGTTAAAATTAACTTAAAGAAGGGATCAAGGGAAGTTTCTCATAAATCTAGAACTACTACTACCACTATACCACGACCACCATCACCACCACTGCCTGACTGCGACCATTACTATTAGACTACTGCAGCTGCTGCTGCTGCAGCTACTACTGCTATCTGCTATGACTACTGCTACTGCTGTAAAGTGATGACGAACATATGTAAAATTCGTCTATAAATCTGACAATACATGCCTATAGTATGACAGAGGATAAGCCACAAACTAGACAACATAATATACTCATAGCATTTCCATGAGCAAAAATACTGTGTATGAAATAATAAATGTATTCATGATTATCAGTTCATTGAACTTTTCCAACCAAAGTTCCCCATTTACGCATTTCTGTCACTGGATATCTATATCCTATCATTGCTGCAAAGTACTTGATTGGCATGTTTGTAGATCTATCAATGACCTTCTACCAAACTGAAATAAGTAATTTATTTATACTCAAACTTATATATTTCGATCACCCATTCAAGTGACAATAAGCCAAACTTTCATTTGTTACTTTGAAACACCATTATTTATTTATTTACACTCGTCAATTAGCAAAAGGCGTGGCACTATTGTAATGTAATGACCAAATCAAGGAATTAGTTTTCATAAAATGATTCATTTTACCTGCAGATTGTCCTAAAATTCCCAATGCTGTTGAAACTAAGAAGAAGACATGAGTCCAGAGTAAAATAAAAGAATCCATAGCGAGTGAGCCCGTTTATATCACCATCCTTATAGCTTTCACGTCGAATAGTACACTCCACACACAGAAAAGGGCGAGCAACCAGCCTATGAAACCCCAGTGTGTGAAGTCTTTTTAGATATTTTATACGCAGCGTAATATCTTCCCCTGTATCTTTCTCCCGGAACCGAAGTTCACATAGAGAAATATCTTTTTTGACTTAAACACAAAGTTAGTGCACTCAGCCATATAGAAATATGTAAACGTCATAGCCATTGCTATGATAGAGGTGTGCGCTTGTACTGCAGAGCTAGATGCGACCGACCAGAAAAGTTCTTTGTCATTTTTGTATTGTATCTTTAGTTTGCTACAGACCACCATCTGTTATAAAGAGTAGTTAGTACACGGAGTACTCAGCTTGCCAAGCTTTACCCCATAACGATGTAACTAGAATTCTATTCGTAAAATATTTGTGCATCAAAAGAATGCTATAGAAATTCGATGATAAATCTCTGCCAATTTCTGACAAAAGTTGAACGAATGTCCCATAATCTGATAGTAGAGGAATCTTCTATCTGAGATTTGTTCCTCGTAATGATGCAGCATAGAGTTCATCAACGTAACGCACCAATTAAGCATATTGATTATGTCAAATTTATTCAGGAAAAGCACAGAAGTGAAGTGAATTAGCCCCCTCTCCTGGTCCTCCTCCCTCCCTCTCTCTCTCTCTCTCTCTCTCTCTCTCTCTCTCCACCCTTTCTTTCTACAATTTTTTTTTTATTCAATACATGTGTTTGGCAAAAGACTGTTAACATAATTAGTATGTATCGATCTTTCCTTCTTTATACTTATAAAAGTGTTAAATACTTAATTCACTTTTTTTTTACTCAATGCGCCAGTGATATCATTTCACTCATGATGTCAAAATCAAATGCAAAAATGATCAAGGAGGTAAATATATGACTAAGATTTCGATTAAAAAAATGAGAGGGACACAAAGGACTGAAAAATCATAAAACAGATTGGGGTAAACGAATGTACCTTTTTATTCTTACAATGTTTTTAGCACATGAGGTAATGAATCGAATCGGTACACAGCTCGATATTATCATCTTATTATTATCATTATACACAAAATAGAGTGGTATTGTCTTTAACGATTATTGTCGTGTATCAAAATTATCCTCAGCTCAGCAGTTTCCCGCTATTAAACTGCAAAGTGGCCCAGTCACACCAACGGAATCGATACCCGATCGACTAATGACGTCAGTTTTTGACGTGACAGGGAAATGCAAACTCTATTTATCAAGATGATAGTTCCATTCTGAATTTATTTTATTTACTTATTTATTTATTTATTTATTTATTTATAATCTTTTGTCAGGGTAGCCCATTCACCAATAATTAGTGGTCTTCCATGGGGCCCTGAATGAACATATTTACACCAAAATGTATATACAGAATAGTTAAGAATAAAATTCCATAACAATGTCAGATAGATATACAAAGAAATAATAGATGGGGCACAAACGAATACTTCGTTTGTAGAATAAACATAATCAGTAACTTAGTTCAGTTGCAGAGCCAAAGAGGGAAATATTGATTAGCCCCATTGTGCATAAATCATGTTAATATTTCAGAGTAAGCATGTACTTCGTAGTGTATGATCGCCTGAGCTATTCACAAGTTACAACTTTGTTTCTTATCGAATTGTCCAGCTTATTCCATTCAAATATAGAAGATACAATTGGGCTACACTTATAACAATCAGTGTGAAATCTTGGTACACGTAAGCATCCACTATCTATTTGCCTTGTATGATGCTCATGTACAACATTAGGCTTGATTAAGCCTACCTGAAGGTAAGAAGGTGCTAAGTTATGAAAGCATTTATATATCATTGAATTGCATGATATTAACATGTTTTCATTATCATTTGTTTTAAGTTCTTAACATTATTACGAAAATATGTGAGTGAATGATTCGACACCCCTAGGGGTTCCAGTGAAACTAGCCTCAAACGGATAAGAAATCCTGTCACGCTTTGCAGTTTTGTTTTTGTTGTTTTTTTTTAACCAGAGAGTGCATGGGCGAATGTAGAATACAAAGTGGTGTAAAATAAACAAACGCCTGCTTGCACAGATCACACACTGATATCCCACAGTAAGATTTTTTATGGCTATGATTCACACTCTGTGTTAGTTACATTCTCTTACAGGTAACTACAAACTGACATCGAATATATTATTACAACAACGCATTTACACGTATCATATTTTAATATTCTAATAGAAACTGGTTTCATTATTCATATCACTTGAAATGCAGAAAAAGCAAAAACACAGATTCCACTATTTATCATTCATTTTAAAGTTTGCTGTTTTGCCAGGTATTCATAACACATGTAGTTGTTCAACAATCAACTGTTTTTGCTGTGGCAGTAAATTAACTTTTCGTACAATTTTTGATGGCTTATGATAGATTACATGATGTCGTCGATAAGAGTGGCACAAATCTCAAACTCTTCTGGGTTAAGTGTGGCACCATTCCTTGCTTTCATTGTGAGCGGAGGTGCGCCCCCTGGTGTTGAAAACTGAAAGCGATGTAACAGATGAGTGAAAAAGATGAAGAGTTCCACCTTGGCTAGCTGTTCACCCAGACATCTACGACGGCCTGTAAGTCATTCGAACAAACAAACAAACAAACAAACAAAAAAGAGAGAGCGAGAGAAATAGAAGAGTTAAGTAGGTTTGGATTGTATAAAGTATTTGATGAAAAAAGAAGACGTTTTTAGCAATATGCACAGTTCGTCTGGTCCACTGTGCGTCAGTCCTCACTCAAATACTATCTTTGAAAAAAAAAAAACTCCCTTAATGGACCTCTATGAAAAGTAATATTTTTGCTGATGGGGTGTTCCGTTTCCGTCCCACAAGTGGTACATAAACATAAATAAAGTTGGAATTCGGGAATACCACATGACATAACCATCCGTGTATAACTGCGCTATGCCCAGTGCAGCTATACACAACGCATGACACCACAAACCATATAATATGTGAACATGTAGATGTAAACCAGGCGTTGTAGATCTTAATTTTACTCACAGTACAGGGCTTTAGAAATAATTATATCCTGCCATTTTGTTTTTAGGTGCGAGCTTGTTTCAGTAGTAATATTTGATTTTAGAAAATCCCACTAATATCGAAATCGTTATTCATAATATGGTTCAACAAAACCTTAAAGGTAGATATAAACCAAGTAATGCTTATATTCGTGTCTCTGATGACCGAAACTGCCCTCGCTGAAGAGTACAGAAATTGAGTTTCAACTTGGGGCTCACATTGCAGATCGCATTTGTTTAGTAAAAATCTACAAAAGTTTACATTCAGGAATACTGAGCTCACCTATGGAGAATGGAATGAGTTCCTCCTTTTGAACAACCTGTTTGGTATCTGCGTCCAGAAACCTGGCTGGGTTGAATTCATCTGGGTTCTCCCATAGGTCTGGGTCATGATGAATGGCCCACATGTTTGGTAAGATCACAGTTCCTTTAGGGATATCGTATCCATTAAGAACAGTATCTTGGGCAGGTGCGTGCGGAACACCCAAGGGGACAATGGATGCCTTGCGTTGAATCTCCAGTAGGGTTGCCTCCGTGTAAGGTAAGTTAGGTCTGTCCTTAAGACCAGGCAACCGGTTACGTCCGACCACCTCATCTAGTTCCTTATGTACCTTGTCTTGAACTTCTTGATTTAAAATCATGTACAACAATCCCCACTTGAGGGTTGTGGCAGTAGTTTCAGTTCCGGCAGCGAAAAGATCAGCCACTGCGTGATACATGTTTTCCTTGCTGAAGGTATGCTTACCAGGGGTCTCGCGTTCTGCTTCAATCATCTGTTCAGTATACATCTCCACATAACATGTTGGAGATCTACGGGTTTTCTCTTGTTCCTCACTGATCTTCCAGACTATCGGCTTCAGAAACCTGTCATGATTGTCTCGCAGTTCTGTCATTCGCTTAAAACCGCTCCCTGGTAGAAATCTTAGGAATGGAAGGAAATTGAAGAGTCCAGCAATTTCTGCGATCTCGAAGCTCTCGAAAACGTTGGCAAGAATGATTTTGAATGATTCGTCATTGTAGTCAAATCGTTTTCCAAAGCTCAACCAACAGATGATGTTTGATACACTCACTACAATGTCATGAAAAGGTACAAAAGGCTTCGACTGTCGTTCGGCGAAACTCATCCCTAGGTGGCGCGCTTCATCTACTATGGTTTCTTCCATTTTAAACTTGCCCATACCAAGTGATCGCAAAGCGGAGAGGGAGAATCGACGGTGCTCAGTCTGCATCTGACCGAAGTAGGACACAATCAGACCTGAAAAATAAGAGATGTAGAAAAAATATACACCACAGCTATACAGAATAACATATGCTTTCTTATTTATATATCTCTTGCATGACAACAGTCAATGATTTATTTTGAGTACTAGTAAAACAAAATAAGGATGGGAGTGATGACGATGACGATGATGGTGATGGGAGTGGTGATAATCATGATTCAAAGGATTTTACGGTACCATATTCCCGCAACAAGCAATTGAAGCAAAAGTATTTCAATTTCTGCTGAAATAGGTTGGTTTTGAAAGGTGATTATATTTTGAAGTCTACTAGAATGTAGAATTTAGATATCACAGGCGACGAGCATAAAGTCTCATTTCTCATACTGTTACATGAGCACTTCAAGTTTGAGCACTACTTAAATACAAATATTCTTTTACAATCAAATATTATACATTTCATATCTTCATGTAATACTTCATTGGTTTTACGGGCTACGCGACAAAATCCAATCGGTAAAAAAAGGTTTGTGTCTTCAATGCTTGGTAAATTATTTGAAACTACATTTTCTAAAACATTTTTCTTCTTTTTTTAAACAACACGTGCACACGTTGGTATCAATATGCATATAACACATCACTTTATTTGATAGACGATAAAACAGCGATGTAGATAAAATGCCTTGCTTCAAGGGCATAAGTGCCGCGCCGGGAATTGAACATCGCACCTTCGCGTCTACAGTCAAGCACCTTAAACCACTCGACTACTGCACCTCTACAAAACATTCTTGATAAATTTGTAGTGCAGTATCAAACTCTTCCTTTTCGAATACCACCGTACTGATAATAAGCAAATACCTAACGTTACAAAATGATCACAGTGTGTTGCATTCTATTAAACGAAAATATCACATCGTAACTAATGTATCCTATGGTAACTGTCTTTATGCATTTCATGTATTGTTTGCATAACGGGTTAGATTTCAAAACTGCATTTTGTTTAACATAGATATGACAAGTGAGATATGAACTTTGGACCTTTCGCTATTTGCATGGAACCGTAAAAGGAAGAACCAGTGTCCTTTCCGTTTTATTATTTACTTTATTTCTATTTTTATCTTTATTATTATTTTGGTCTGTTGTTTGTTTCACGCACAATGTCGCTGGAGCTTTTCAATAGGAAAGGCATGTTTCCCTTGCCCTGTTTTTCTTCTGTTACCTTTATCAAATTTAACTTTGCACTTTCTCCTTCCGATGTGCTTCTCATTCTTCTTTCCCAAATTTTCTTCTTCTTCCTCTTCTTCGTCTTCTTCTTCTTCTTCTTCTTCTTCTTCTCCTCCTCCTCCTCCTCCTTCTGCTTCTTCTCCATCATTACTACTTCTTCTCCTTCTTAATGTATCTTCCTGTCTCATGCCTCTTGTCAGCTTCTAATCGTTTTTCTCACTTTTCCCACTTCTCTACATTTTATTTTCTAGTGCTACAGGCAATCTTTGTGTTTCGAATGACGTGCACCATGATGAACGGAGGTAGAAAATAGAAATGCATGGTTCCAATGTTTTTTTTTTTCATACCGACGAAAATGGAAAGGTGATCATCTTGAATCATTTATATAAACACAATAAGATGTTTATCCCTAATTCCACGCATTAGCATTTCGTTTATTTTTCTCACTACACGTATGGTCATGCCTAACATCTCTTCAGTTTTTGAGGTATTTATTTCAATTTCATTTTAACGGATCACTTTATTTAAATTGTCCCGGTGATTACGAAATGGCGGAATAAGTGATGCGGTCTTGCGGATGCGTCACTAGACAGTGGATCACAATCCGCAGCTGCAGGGAAGTGGTTTGGGAAGACAACAGATATACCACTCTCCACCCTGGTGTAGCAAATGGATATCTAGTAGGGGCTTGCCTTAAAACTGCTGAGCTATAAGCGGGCAGTTATAGTGATTTTTACAACTTTTTTTTAAAAAACTACCTGTATGTTTAAAACTATTACTATATGTATTGTTATTTTTATTTTCATTATCATCATTGTTGTTGTTGTTATTATTATTATCATCAACATCATCATCATCAACAACGTCATCATCAACGTCTCCATCATCATCATCATCAATAGATCGGAACATGTTGATCATCGTGGTATCAAGATGAGAGAGTACTAGAGTGAATCAGTTGCTACATCGTGTGACAACTGATTCACTCTAGTACTCTCTCATCATCATCATCATCATCATCATCATCATCATCAGCATTTCTATCAATGACATTACATTGTTACTTACCCTTTCCCTCAACAAGATTTTCAATCATTGTGATCTTAGGTCTGTCACTAAAGTCATCATTAGATCTAGCGAAGGCTTGTCTGATCAGAGAGTAGTCACTGAGCACAACAGCGTAGAATGACCCAATCTGCATACTGAAGATAGGGCCATACTTCTTGGCCATGTTAGCTATGATGACATGCGGCATATCCTTGCCTGCAAGACTGGGTAGGCTGCCCAACACTGGCCATTCCCGGGGACCTCGTGGTGGCAGATTGATGTACTTCTTACTCCTCCCAGCTCGGACCAGAATAAATGACACCAGAAAGGCAAATAAACCAGCTAAAATAAACGGTGTGAAACCGTAGTGCACAAAAGACGCAGACATCTTCTCCACAGTTGCATACATCTTGAAGTAAGGACGGCGCAGTGAAAAATAGATTAAAAATCAATACAGTTATGTATTCATTCACTGGAGCGAACTTTGGTCCGACAGTGACATTCAAACTCAGTTTTAAAAAATCAACGTATAAATCAGAATGATTTGCTTCATTATGGGCCGACTCAAATGATTCTTGAACAGCATTCCTGACGACCGCATTACTGTGAGTAAGCAATGTTTGCGGATATTACCGCGAGCCGTGCCACTACAGTAATATCACATGATGATTGCAAATAAAGGTATGATAATTGGTGATGTATTAATTTACTATTTTTTCCATTACGTACTATAATAGGGATAAGATCAAAGGTCTAGTCTACAAGTGTATTTTGCCAAAGCATTTGTAGTGGCTGAATGTCACACTTGGGGCAACGTGAACAGTGCCCACAGGCGTCGATAGAAATAGCCACTTATTTCACGACTTAGCGGGCTATTCTGCAAATAAGTCCAAGATTTAGGTGGCTCACTTTTGAATTCCCTCTTCATCTGAGGATTAGCTCGCTTTTCTTTGAGGCTAATCAATGAGTCTACCCCCCCCCCAACACAGACCTACACATAACATGCATTATTTTCAAACAATGTTGCGGGTGTTAATTGTTATTTAGCGGAACGCATTAAGGGGGCCTCGAAGCGTGTTTAAAAGTTGGGAGAGATGACGCTTATATTGCTGTACTTTATATTGTAGAATAGTTATTTCGTTATGAACATACACTGTACAGGTGTACGAGATACTCTGAAATGAACCTTAATTACAAGCATTGCTTTCAAGGTTTCCGCCACAATGCAGCCTGCATTTATATATTCACTGGTTACTTAATCATTTAAAACATATAAACTAAAGCCCTATATTGTGAAACCTAATCGTTTGTATTTTATGCTTGTATTGATTTTGTAAAGAGAAAATTTCTGTCAATATTATTGTTTGCTGCTATTGTGGAAATAAATGAAATGAAATGAAAAAATGAAATAAACCTGTATGTGGTCACCCCGCTGCCAAATTTTACTCTTTCTCTTTTTTTTCCCCTTTTTTTCATCGCGCTGATCATAATGTGTTTGCTGTCCGAAACCACCCGTTTCCATTAAAGAAGAAATTAGGGGAAAACACACATTTTTTACGTTTTTTGTGTGTGAAAAAAATTAAATATATAAAAACACTACGGACCTGCAGGATATTTGAAATGTATATTCGGTCACCGCGCATGCCCACTGTGTTTATTTTCCGCAACCATCCTGTATCGAAATATTATACGAGCAAGCGAAGCGAGCGAGGAAAAATGTACAGTCTTACCCCTGCTAGTAGTCTAATTCGTTTTCTGTATTATAATCAACCCGTTACCTACTGGAACCGAATGGTCCCCGTACGAGCGACGCCAGCGAGCACTTTGTCTTTTTATTCATTTCATATTCTTTCTTTTCCTTCCTTTTTCCTTTTCCTCTCTCCTCTCTTTCCCTGTTCCCCTCTTTCTTTCTATTCCTTTTTGTCTCTTTTCCCTTCTCTAACTTTTTTTTTCCTTTTCCTGTCCTTCCTGTTTTTGGCGACAGAGGTGGCGTATACCCCGACAGAACTGTTGTTCTTAGAAACGCCCGTGACTGTGCTTTCCAGTGATATCTCATGTACACTACTTTTGTAAGGTCAAAGTTTGTTTGTTTGTTTGTTTGTTTGTTTTTTAATGCTGAAGTCAGAATTCAGGGTAAGCTGTTTGTTGATAACTGTGCCCTGAATGCTGCTCATGCAGCAGATATGCATGCTTCTCGACATAATTATGTTCGTCATCTATTCTAGACTACAAGAGCTTTGGACTCACAACAGCACATTTCATTTTACATTTCCCCCAGTTATATCTCCGATCGACCCCTTTTTCTACTTTCTCATTCTTTCTTTCAATTTCGCTCTCCTCACTTTCTGCTTTGTATATCCTACTCTCTAATTCTATGCTGAAACATGTAAAAGTACATGACAATACAATGCAAAATTTAATGATGATATACATTGTGTGAGAATTATTCGATTTTAATACATTTTTCTCGTTTTCATTAGATAAGAAGTGTAGCAATTTTCTTTTTCGGAAATGATAGATACAACGCACAATCAGGACAGGCCAAAACATTAATCATACTGTAGCGACCAAGGAAAAAAATCCCCTTTATATATAGTAACTGTCTGAAATTAATTTTTTTTCTAACGTTTCCATGAATTCTGTGCCGAATTCTAATGATTATTGTAAAGGTTAAGTGGTAATTTTGTAATTTATTCGATCTAAAGGAGAATGCAACCCAGGCATCAGTGTGCTCTTAGTGAATAAAGATGACCAAGAAGAGTAAACAGTGAAAGTTTGAGCAAAATTGGACAAGCGGTCCATGAGATATGAATTTTGAAAGTTTCAGTAAATCCTTATTATGGGGATCCTTGAGTTGGCAACTTTGCCAGCATTTGTGATGTCATCGAGGACAACTCTCAATTTATTTTGTACATAATTTTTCAAAAAAATGGATTTATATGAAATTTCAAGTTAGGAATCATCCATAATTCTTCCCAAAACGCTTGCAGAATTGATATAGCCATGTCATACTCAAACAGTAGATCAAAATACGAAATGAATGGAGAGTTGGCCACGATGACATCAAAGATGCTGGCAAAGTTGCTATTTCAAGAATCCCTATAATAAGGATTTACTTAAACTTTCATAACTCTTGAACAGATTGTCCGATTTTCCTCTAACTTTCAATGTTTTCTCTTCTTGTTCTTCTTCATTCACTGGAAGCACACTGATGTCTGGGTTGCATTCTCCTTTTAGTAAGTAAATGCATTCGTTTATATGAACACATGTGAACACATGTCAGTAAATGTCATGGTGATTATTTAAAAACAATAAACTATTTTAATCAACTCATTGTATCCTGATCTTTGGCAGACTACATGATGTCGTCGATAAGAGTGGCACAAATCTCAAACTCCTCTGGGTTGAGTGTGGCACCATTTCGTGCTTTCATTGTTAGCGGAGGTGCGCCCTCTGGTGTTGAAAATTGGAAACGATGTAACAAATGAGTGAAAAAGAGGAATAGCTCCACCTTGGCTAGCTGTTCACCCAGACATCTACGACGGCCTGTAAAGACACAACAAACATGAAGATAATGTTTGGTTAAAGACTTAATATATATTCTTTCTTTCTTTCTTTCTTTCTTTTTTTCTTTCTTTCTTTCAGTTTTCAAAGTTAATGGCATACCTCTCTAGCGGTTTAGACATCCACAAATATTTTTTTATAGACGGAAACAAGGGAACAGCGGAAATGACGAGCTGTGATAGACTGTCGGGGTAAACAAAATAAGGCTTTTTTTTTTTTTTTTTTTTTTAGCACAAAGAATGTTGTGAGAGGGTCCAAGGTATTTTGTTACGTATAATCCACCCTGTATCTAAGATTTTACTATCTAATAACTATAATGGTATGCAAGGCCAGCACGAGACTGGAACTCATCAAATATACAATAAAAATTACACCTTTTTTGTCAAACCCATGAGTGAAACCTTTTAACACATTTACTACTGGAACCGGGTGGCCGTTGTATTAAGCCTATATGGGACTGATAGAATTCAGTATTCAAAGGGTCAAATTTAAGAAAATCTTCCAGATCTCCGACCCCTCCCTCTCCCCATCCCTCAAGCTTTCTTCCTCCCTTCACGTCACGCTGTCCTTTTGTTCTGTCTTCTGTTCATTTCTGTACTGGTTACAACTAATTGCCATCAAACAGTCTTTCATTGTGTTTTCTTATATAAAACACTGATAATTGTTTCCGTGACTGCCTTTCAAGGCAAAGTACCTATCGTGGTTTTTTTTTAAATTACTTTTTAACATATTTGTTTTATTTTCTTGTATTTTTAAATTCAAATTATAATGTGTATTTTGTCATCTCTGCTTATGTTTAATGACATATGCATGTTTGCCTACTTCTGTTTAATGGCATATGCATGTTTGCCTAATTTGATTTAGTCATGTACCGCAAAATCGCCTATTTTAACCAAGGCCCTGGGACCAGTGGTAACACCAGCTCTGTTTCTTTGCTTGTCTCTCTTTTCATTTTGATTCATTATTTATTTCCATTCAGTTTTTGTTTTCAAATTTGCTTTGCAGATTTGTTTCTGTATATCTCTTCATTTTTTCCTTTGTTATATCATATTAGAATTTTTTTAAAAAATTAGTAAAATCTATGAATCTGAAATGTCAGATCAGAGTGGAAAATCAATTAATAAATGATATGAAATAAAAACGTACACGTAATACCGTTATTTAGAATGAGACACGGGTAAGCAAATACTGTATGTTGCACTTGCCCTTTTGCATAGTAGATACCAACAAACCCTCTTGGGGTAATTGTAACACGTTGGTACAAACAAGAAGAAACAAACAAAGAAGACCATGAAACGAACTTAAAAACAGGGAAAGGTGGACAACGGATTGAGAGACTTAAATAGCATCAAAGATATATTTCTACAAATGGTTACGAATTAAGCTAATTACCGATAGAGAAGGGGATGAGTTCCTCCCTCTGAACAACTTGTTTGGTGTCTGGGTCCAGAAACCTGTCTGGGTTGAATTCATTTGGGTTCTCCCATATGTCTGGGTCATGATGAAGGGCCCATAGGTTTGGTAATATCACGGTTCCTTTAGGGATGTCGTATCCATTAAGAACAGTATCTTGGACAGGAGCGTGAGGGACGCCAAGAGGTGTAATTGTAGCAAAGCGTTGAATTTCCAGCAAGGTTGCTTCCGTGTAAGGCAAACTGGGTCTGTCTGTAAGACTGGGCAAGCGATTTCTCCCAACCACATCATCTAGTTCCTTATGTATCTTCTCTTGAACATCTTGATTTAAAATCATATACATCAGGGCCCACTTTAGGGTCGTGGCTGTTGTCTCAGTCCCAGCAACAAACAGATCAGCCACCGCGTTGTACAAGTTTTCTTTATTAAATGTATGCTTACCAGGGGTCTCGCGTTCTGCTTCAATCATCTGTTCAGTATACATCTCCACATAACAAGTTGGAGATCGGCGGGACTTCTCCTGCTCCTCACTGATCTTCCAGACTAATGGCTTCATGTATTTGTCAAATATCGCTCGAAGATCTAGCATGCGTTTTACACCGCTGCCTGGAAAAAACCTCAGAAATGGGAGGAAGTTGAAAAGTCCCGCTATTTCCGCAATCTCAAAGCTTTCAAATACGGACTCGAGGATGCCTTTGAAAGCTTCATCATCATAGTCAAATCGCTTCCCAAAGTTTAACCAGCAGATGATATTTGAAACGCTCACGACGATATCATGAAAAGGTACAAAAGGTTTTGAGTGTCTATCAGCGAAGCTCATAGCTAAGTGGCGTGCTTCGTCTACAATGGTTTCTTCCATTTTGAACTTTCCCATACCCAGAGAGCGCAGAGCGGAGAGAGAAAATCGGCGTTGCTCGGTTTGCGTCTGACTAAAGTATCCCACGATCAAACCTGTGAAAAGACAAATTTAGATTTTAAAAATGTCATCACATAATTGGGAACATGCTATTTTATATGATAATTTTATATAATACTGTACATGAAAATTACCTCTTTGTTCTTGAAAGTTGAATAAAAATGTCAAAAGAACTAATTTACAAAAGTAGGAGAGATCTATGACTTCCTTATTAATTACCAGTCTTTATTCATCAAATTTATTGCTTTTTATATACATGTTGTACATTATTGTACATTATCTTCACTTATGAATGCACGTTCTCCTTATTTTAAGTCGATATCTAGGACTATGGATGACTACTGAACGGTTTAATACTGGCAGTAGCGAAATCACGAAGCTTGTAGGTTTTTAAGCCATCTGCAATGATAAAAAACAATTCTATGTTCCGTTCAGCAAGACAGTAAAAAATGGGCTCTGTTCTTATGATATTTTGTAGCACATAATAATAATAATGAAAATATTTATACTATGCAACATATCTGTGTGAAGTACATGTATTTTCCAACAAGAATGAGTTGATTTTCTATCTCTGCGACGACTTGAGAACCTCAGGGTATACACTACTATTAATGTACTAATATTTCTGTATAATCCATAAACCTTTACCCATTGAATGGAAGCATTTTCTTTCATAGTGAAATCGCATAACCATAATTCGAGTTTGTCTTTCCTTGCGTTAGGATTATACTTCTCATCTTCTCGTGTTATCATCACGTAGCCTGAACAACAATAGCTAACATTATCTGTTCTTGATGGTATTTTCTTTTCAGGGAAAATATTATTTCTACAGCAACAATTTGTCAAATATTTGTACAGAATAGAAAACAGCTTTTTGAAAACGCAATTCAAAACTAGCCAACTTCTACCGAAAACTTAATTATTATATGAATGAATTGTCTACTTACCCTTTCCCTCAGCAATGTTCTCTATCATTGTAATCTTGGGTCTGTCACTAAATTCATCGTTGGATTTAGCAAAGGCTTGTCTAATCAGAGAGTAATCGCTGAGTACTACTGAGTAGAATGACCCCATCTGCATACTAAAGATAGGTCCATACTTCTTGGCCATCTTTGCTATGATGACATGCGGCATATCTTTGCCTGCGAGACTTGGTAGGCTGCCCAACACCGGCCATTCCCGGGGACCTCGGGGCGGTAGATTGCCGTACTTCTTACTCCTCCCAGCTCGAACCAGAATAAACGATAATAGGAATGCAATAAAACCAGCTAAAATAAATGGCGTTATACCATAATCCAGAATGGATGAAGACATTTTCTCCACAACTGCATACATTTTCGGATCTTCTAATGTGTACAGGTACAGTTTACACGTCAGTTACAGTTCTCAGCCCACACTCTATTACGAAAACTGTAGATTAGGTAAGAAGGGTAGTCTACAATATCAGACTCAGTTATTCATTAGGTTGAATTAAGTTTTTAGAAACACATAATTCGACCAAAATCGCCATCTTGTGAATTTTATGACCTGCAAACGGGAGCAAGGGGGAGAAATTCCTCATCTGAACAAAGTACCATGGTGAATCCTAAATCTAACCATAAATCGGACTATAAACTCAATAACAAGTCCTTATCTTGGGCGAATCATCTCAATGAATAACGAGGAAGTACTTGAATTCACTTTGAAGGAAAATTCATTATGGGGTCAATTTTCCATTCAATGGCATTCGCGGATTCTCCATGGTCTATCGATCATGACTGCAACAATGCATGTACATGTGTTTAACCATACAGCGTTATGTAGCCCAGATCCAATTTCGATTAACTGATATTTGCCCTGTGCTTATCAATCGACCAGACGTCTGTATTTGAAAATCTAGTCGTTATGGGGACGAATTTCCTTTCGGTAAAACGTATGCAGAATATCTGTAGCGTTTACACGGGGCTCTAATAAATGGAAACCGCTGCCCTTTGATCTCAGCATTAGTGTGTATAGGCCTATGGCACTACTCCAATGACTTACTATTCATCTCAGTCGAATGATACGCCTTTACTGTGCCGACTGACTGCACTGATGAAATAATCAACATGATATATCGTTTTCAAACAAGCTATTTACCATTATTTATACTGTTCCCTTTTTTAAAAAGATTTGTTTTTGCTGTTTTATTTTAAGGCTGAGCACTTCTGTTCGTTCGGTCTGTTTTCTGTTTTACGTGAAGACTACAAATTGTATAGCTGGCTGTATGGACTTCGGTAATCAATAAATCTCAATAGGAGCTATTCATGATTACATGTGCGAACGTTGCTTCACGGCCTAGTCTTGTCTCCGAATCATACCTTTAAACTGTGAGTAATATGGAATTCATGCATTATAACCAGCATGTTAATTGAAGTGCATGAATCAATAATTGACACAGAGTTCATTCATGTGTTGAATGTTCAAACGTTTTATAGATCATCGTTCATTCTTATAGCAGAATGGTATTCACTATTTCAAGTCCCCGTTCAAGTTGACTTCACGAAGAATGCCCGGCAACTGTACATTATAAGCGTTATCATATAGCAATTATTCTGAATGTGCGTTTTGTGTGAGTTGCTTTTGTACTTATTTTTTTTTTCTAAACTTCAAGCTTTGAAGAGGAAGCCGTGTTGGCGTGAATGCACTGCCTGTAGTTTAGACAATAATGGATCTTTCAATGGAAGGTTTTAGTCTTACAACTTGCCTGCTAGGAATGGTAACCTTCCTTATCACATTAGTGGTGGTCCGTTCCAGAACTACAAGAATCTATGCGAGACTTCCACCAAAGGGACCTCCTGAGTGGCCAATAATTGGTAGTCTCTTTAGCTTGGCTGGTGAGCTACCACCCCACCAGACCTTAGCCCACATGGCCAAGAAGTATGGACCAATCTTTAGTATGCAGATGGGATCATTCTACGCTGTGGTGCTAAGTGATTATGCTATCATTAAACAAGCTTTTGCTAAGTCCGGTGATGACTTCAGCGATCGACCCAAGATTGCCATGATAGAGCATCTATCTGAAGGAAAGGGTAAGATAATATTGTTTGTTAATTTTAGAATTTTTCTTTATTCCTGCACAGGTGAGTCACGTAGATCTTTGCCCAGAATCTAATGTTTCAGTCACTGCAAACAATAATTATAGAGTTCTCCTTTATCTTTTAGAAGGCCCCGTGTGCTTTCATGGTTTTAAACCAAACAATGTTCAATGTGAAATTTATATCAAGTATTTATGAACTTGTGCTTATAATCACGAAAATCATTACTGGTCTAAACCATGGGCGTCATGAAAGTTTTCCATTTAGGTTTTGCATTCCCGGCAACCTACTGGGAGTATCAGAGCCCTACGTGTAATTCCGCATTGGTAAAAGTTTATTGTCATAATTGCAGCGCACGAATTTCTTCATCGATAACTAGGGGATTAAATGTGAAAGGTCGAAGAGGAATGCCCCTTTTTTAATAGGGAGAACATTTTATACAATGTACTCTTAAAATTCGAGGAACCCTGATAAAAGACACGGCAATATCGGCAATAGAAAACGTATCATTATGTACTGTTTATTTTTCCCCTCTAAAGGTCTCATAGCTGGTTATAATAGTCCCACCCAAAGTGAACAACGTCGATTCACATTTTCTGCTCTCCGCTTTCTCGGAATGGGAAAGTTCCGAATGGAAGAGACAATTTCAGAGGAGGTTCAACATCTTATCAAGAACTTTGCAAAACGTAACAGAGAACCGTTTGTCCCTTTTCATGACATTACTGTCTCGGTCTCTAATGTTATTTGTTGGTTGAACTTTGGAAAAAGATTCGAATATGATGATGAGGACTTCAAGGGTGTCCTCGAAGCTCTTTTCGGAATCGTGGAGATTACAGAAATTGGAGGTGTTTTTAACTTTTTGCCATTCCTGCGTTTTCTACCTTGGAGTGGTCTTAAGAAGTGTTTCAAACACAAGGCTACTTTCGACAAGTACATTTATCCTCTAGTGTGGAAAATCAAACAGAGGTACGACGAAAATGCCGAGCCAGCAAGGTGTTTCATTCACATGTACGCTGATAAGATAGCCGAAGTCGCAAAGCAGAAGTTTCTTCCAAGTTCTTTTGATGATGCGAATATGCTTTTGGCTGTGGCAGATCTATTTGTTGCTGGTACCGAGACAACTGCAACAACACTGAAATGGGCGCTTCTATTCATGGTAGTAAATCGGGATATACAGGAGAAAGTACAAGAAGAACTCGACAGAGTGATTGGTTGGGATCGAATGCCTGGTCTTAGGGACAGACCTAACTTACCTTACACGGAGGCAACCCTACTGGAGATTCAACGCAAGGCATCCATTGTCCCCTTGGGTGTTCCGCACGCTCCTGTCCAAGATACTGTTCTTAACGGATATGACATCCCGAAAGGAACTGTGATATTACCAAACCTATGGGCCATTCATCATGACCCAGACCTATGGGAGAACCCAGATGAATTCAACCCAGACAGGTTTCTGGACCCAGATACCAACCAAGTTATTCAGAGAGAGGAGCTTATTCCATTCTCTATAGGTAATTATGGACATGATAGATGATACATGACTTTTATCATTGCTATCTTAACTTTCCAAGTTTTTTTTTTCCAGGTACTGTCTTGAAAAGCAATAAACAAAGTGTAAGAAATCATGCACCATTATAGGTCATAATGGGGTAGGGGATTCCACTGGAAGTTTTGAGAGCATAATGAATTTTTTATATGAGAAAAATCACTTTAACAAAGAGAAGATGTATACTGCCCACACACGGACACTTATTTCAGGCACTCCAATTTTGAACTTTAAATCAGCCTTCTTAGTCCAACAGAATTTTCAGACAATTTTCTTCTGCTTTTACTATTATTTTATCTTCAGGACGTCGGAGATGCATCGGTGAGGAGTTGGCTAAAGTGGAGCTCTTTCTTTTCTTTACTCACCTACTCAGTCGCTTTCGCTTCATCTTGCCTCCAGGAGCATCCCACCCTACAATGAAAGGAAGATCTATGGCTACTTACGTGCCACGGGAATATGCTATATGCGCTATTCCTAGATGCAAGACTAAGGAATAGGAACACTCATGTTCGCATGTTGATCATCAGCCATCAGCGTGAACTGTTTTGTTTGTTTGTTTGTTTGTTTTTTTTTTTGTTTTTTTTTTGCTCTTCAGACATTTGCTCAAGCAACGTTTGCATCGCATTTTATTTGGTCAAATATATAGGGTTAGGTTTGCTCGAGCAACATTTACATCACGATTTATTTGGTCAAATATATAGGGTTAGGCTACAAAATTCACTTTATTTAGGCCAGGGGTTTAGGCATTGGCGTCAGCCGGTCGGTGGGAGGGGGGGGGGGGGGGGGAGGACGGACGACCGACACGTCCTCTAAACTCTTGAGGGTGGGGGACATGATAGGGTATGTCTCCCAAATACATATCAAGCTGTGGACCATTTTTTTCCCCTTGTCAGTTATTTTATTTTCTTTCTCTTTTTTTTTTTTTTTTTTTTTTTGGGGGGGGGGGGGGGTTGTCTGTGTGTTTGTCCCCGGTAAATTATTTGAGCTGAGAATCCGTTTTAGAGATATTCCCCAAAATATACATGTAAGACGGATTGACACCCCTGGGTTTAGGTGTAAAACTTGGATGATTGCATAAAACAAGTGGCATTTCGTGTATTTTTTTTTCTCCATGTCCTTTTTCCCTGCTCGCGCCCTCTCTGTATTGTTACCCCCCCCCCCCCCCTCCACCAGTACCCTCTTTCCCCTCAACCATCTCTCATTCTCTCTGTTCTGTTTCTGTCGCGTTTTATGTATCCACTCCTTATCTACCCCCCCCCCCCCCCCCTTGAAATTAAGACATACATAACTCTTTCTCCGTATGTATTTCCCGTTCTTTTCCCTTACACTTCACATCTTATTTCTCTTTCCACATATTGTCAAATACACCAAAAGATGAAAGGCTACTACTGCATATTCATTCTTTCTCTCTCTCTGTGCAAGAAAATATTTTTTATTTTTCTAAGTCAGTTCTTTTATAATAGTAATAATCAAGGACCTCCTTCTCAAACGATGCTCAATGTTTCGAACATTTATGAAAGAAAAGTAACAAAGTAACAATTTGGATTTTGTTGGCGGGCAGGTATGGATCAAACAGGGTAGCAAATTAACTCAATGATTTAAAGGCTATCCGTATACATTTGCACAAGCTCACTCTTCGATAAGTCTCTTGTGAGTTTTCCTCGTACCTCCACATTTCTAGATAATGGTAATGCTCAAGGAACCTCAGCGGCTACTTTTCATAAGTGGTGTGGAAGAGACCGAGGCAAAACTGGGTACCAAAGTATTACAATACAATCTTTTGAAGAATACATTTTGCACATAAGCATTTACTCTTAGTATGTGACTTGTGTGCGCTCTTCACTCGTTTATTACTTCATGATTTTCTTGTGGTTATTGGTATTTTAAACATCCTGTAATATGTTTATTCAATCAAAAAAGGCCACATTTAACGTTGGGAGCAATAATAGATTATGAACGGCCAGGTAAAACGCAGTCAGACCTCTCGCTGAGAGGCAAATCTGACATTATATTTTCGCGAAAATGTTAGTATCTGTTATCTGATCTTATTAAATATATTTGAAAGGAAAAGTTATTATACTAGTATATCCATGATATCTGATTTATACACTGGTTCTTCGGAAATTGGGTGAAAGTAGGTGACCTTTCATCGATCAGTCGCAATTCTTTTATCCAGGGGCAACATTTTCACCTACCAGCCACCTGCATGACTTTGTGTCATGAATAACAGACGGTACAGCCTTGATTCTGCGTCGTCTGCTCTTTAATTTGCAAACATAATCATGATTAATCATTGATTATACGGCGTCTGTGTCCCTTATCGACGTCAAACAACTTTGTCTAAAGTTCGTTAACATGAAGGTAACATAGAAGACAATGTTGCAAATATAATATACTTAGACAAAAGGGTAAACTTTGCAGAAATGAAGGAAAATCTATTTTAAAAAATAAATAAATAAAAAGGCCATCCTTAAAGAAAAATGATAGAATTAAGTGTAATACGCATTTGGATGAAATATCTGATAGAATAACAATTTGGTTTCAGTGCAAATTCGTTGTATTTAAGTTATTTTTATATGAAATATGTACCATAATAAAAGGGACACTCAGAAAACATTACGACTAACGTTGTTCATCAGTACAGTACCGATTACTGATTGTCATAGAATGGGAATGTCTGGTAAGTTTATTCGAATTCGTGAGAATAGACTGTGATCAGGAAATAGCCCGGCGCCTCATTATTTCTTACACCTCGGACCTAATCAAAATAACATTTAAAAAGTGCGAATATTAAATGAGTTTCCAATATGCATATTTATCGTATAAAGATATTTATTCATTCAAATAATTTTGGGGGGTTTTTTTCGCTGGGATAGTTTTCATGTAATGATAATGATAATAACAATAATAATGAAAATAGTGAAAAAAAGAAGAAGAAGAAGAAGAAGAATGGAGATTTTTTATATTGCCTAACATATCTACCTCAAAGGGTGCCCAAGGCGCTTACAATGAATGATCATAAACATTATCATTGCCATGATTACCCCAGCAGTGCCAGGTACCCTTTAATACACCTGGGTAAATTGCAGCAAAGGTGAATAGACATTAATATCTTGCTGAAGGGCATAAGGAGCCAGGCATCATTCGGAATCGAACTCACGACACTATGATTAAGAGCGCGCGCTCTTACTTACTTTGCCACAACCACATTAAGCAGAACTGAATTTCTAGGAAGGCTATACAACTACTGTCAAACATGTATCTGACTTTAATTCTGTACTGTCTTGTTCTTTTGTCTTACGAAACATTACTTAAATAATATTATGGGCTTCAATTTTTAAGAAGACAAGGTTCATTCTTTAATTGTCATATAGTTGAACTCAAGTTTAACCGTACCGGACATACCCTTCATAACGTACCCCTACTATAGCCGTTATAGCCACATGTACTCTCCATAGCACACAACTATGCAAAATCGTTATAATGTCAAAGAGAAAAATTAGACAAGATAAACTTATGAATGGTCCTGATATGTCTTTCTTGAAATAGAAGTAATGAGATATATTACCTGAATTCGCAGAATTAAAGTCAGATACATGTGTACATGTTTGACAGTAGTTGTATAGCCTCCTAGAAATTCAGTTCTGCTTAATTTTGTTGTGGCAAAGTAAGAGCGCGCGTTCTTAATCATACATATCGTCGTGAGTTCGATTCCGAATAATGCCTGGCTCCTTATGCCCTTCAGCAAGACATTAGTGTCTATTCACCTTTGCTGATATGTCTTTCTTGAAATAGAAGTAATGAGTAGATATATTGCCTGAATTCGCTTTATAACATTTTGGACGGGGGAAAAGAAGAAAAGTGGGTTACCATGAAGCAGAAGAAGCACCATGTGTTGAGGGCAACCATTGCGAATAATGGCGGGTCACATTTGCTAAAGAAAAAAGTTCTGTCCTTGAATTAAGAAAATGGCAGGTATATCTACATACATTTAAAATGCTAAATTCTAATGACGTCAAGGTCAAGTCAGTCATTTCTTTCTTTAAACTAAGGCTTGTAATAAGTTCCCATGATTATTTCTTGTAGTTAGGGAACTCTTCTCTGAATATCTATTTTATTGGCAGCTTCCTAATTCTTCGTTCAACCAAAGCAAAATTTAAAAAGTCACCTATTCTTAAAAGGGAATAGGAACAGCTATTTACATCTAAATTCATACAATCTTTACAATTATATACACCAAACAGTACAAAATATCCAATATATATGTCATTAAATAACATTATTTTTTGAAATAGGTAAGTAGTTTATTATAGTTGACTACAGAAATAAGTCAACTACATCACCAACCTGAATAGGCACATCTTGTAAACCATGACCCTAAATCTCTTCCTGGGCGAGTCATTAATCTAGCAGACGATACAGTTTGCCGCTAGTGGGCAAACTGTAGATCATATGAACTATGACTGAAGCTGTTCGTAAATGACGAATGACTTTACGAACAACTGGAATATGGCAAGCCAAACTGGATACTCTGTCATTATAAATCGCCTCAGCAATAAGTGAAATATGCAGACTTTGAGTAATATTACTATCGTTACAGAAATTTTAATTGCGAAGTACATTTTTTCCACTATTTAATTGAGATTATGGGACATGCAATCACACTTTTACTTTTAAAACGTCAGGAAAACAATTTGAACACCCCATTTGGCAATTTATATTCCAGTCGTTCGTAAAGTCATGCGTAACCCTATGAACAGCTTCATGAAACACCCTCAGTTATACTACCAACAAAGTGATTATTATCCTCTAAAGCCCTTCCCATATCAGACGTCATTTTTGATTGCTATCATTGCCAATTTAATTTCTAAACAAAATCACCTTTCCATGATGCACAATAGTCACTGACGCCATCCTAACATTGATAAATGACGCCTGGTGGGAGCAGGCCCTGGAGTAAGATAAACATTCTCGTCACTCTGGTCACAGAGAAGTCATAGTGTCAACAAGACACTTCATTCTCCGTATATGATTCATAGATCTCGTTGTCCACCATCTCAGTGTTATCACCAGCGGCAATGGTTGTAGATGTGACATCTTCAAGAGGACTACTACTCTCTTCAGATGGAATGATAGACGAATGTGTCGGTTCTTCACCCGTCGATGACGCATGACTTTGTCCTACTGTACGGCCACTCCGATCGACCAACGGCGAAGCTTGTGCCATAGTCGATGAGGTGTGCACTGGTCTACCCGACACAACAGGTGCACGAGGACGTTGCGCTGGACCACGCGCTCCACCCTCACTGTTAGGGTCGGGGAATAGACTATAATAAAAATGCTCGCTTATTTCACTCATCGGACGTATAGTTGACGCACTCGTATCAAGGAGAATAGTTGACATTGTTCGGTCATGTGACACATCTGGATGCGCCGGAGCAGTTGATCTATTACTTAACTCGTGGCGTAACATTTCTATCTCGGCTACAGAGAGATGCTGACTAAGCGTACGTATCCTCCTCATATGTACTGCATGTAGAAGGTTCTTGAGTTCCCGAACGATGGGGAATGTTCTACTTTCTCTTCTAGTGGGAAGTCTAGGTCTCTGCTCTGAAACTGAGCTTGCTCGATGAAAGCTAGCTAGTGAGATGCGATCTCCATTCTTTGATGCCATGTCGTGGCGATCAGACATGGTGAGAAGTTCGGTAGCTGTTCCCGACGAGGATGCTCGACTACCGTCAAAATTGAGTGTCATATAGCCCTCTCTTTCATTGCCATGCCTTTCGACGTCTCTGTTATAGTATGATGGTCCATGGTAGACGATATGGGATGGGTAATGATTTTTCCTGGAAAATACAAATTATTGGTAAAATCATTTATAAGAATGACTCATTAAAACGAAGTTATTCAGAAGAGCCAAGAGACTTAGGGCCCACCAGACCGACATGTCTGTCTCGTAGGCCTCTGTTGGTCCTCTGTTGAAAGTTCACTAGACTGACAATGTAGGTCTTATAATAATGCTTATTGGTTGTCGGTCTCACGGGTCTACTTGGTTTTACTGCATTCGTCTTTATGGTGAAGATAAATAATTTTCTTCTTTATTCAAAGGATAAATACTATATCTGGAACATGCTGGGACGTTTTCCTTGATAACAATGTTCTCCTGAAGTGGTAAGGTTAGGATATAGGGTAACAGCTTTGGTTAAATACCGTCACGCATACTGGGAAGTCCTTGGTGCCGTTGCATAAAAAACTTGCTATTATAGTAACTTTGCCATCAATGGTAACTACCGTGGTAACGTTGCTCAACAGCCAATCAAAATCCAGTATTCCATAAAAGCTGCCATTGATGGCAAAGTTACTAAAAATAACATGTTTTATGCAACGGCACCCTGGAATAAGTTGTTGTTTTCTATAGTCATCAAAGGGTAAGAGACTATATCAGGAGCATGTCAAGGCGGTTTTTCCTCTGATTAGATCTTTGGTTCGGAAAGGATGGCATAAGACGGCCTAGGGCAAGACTTAGCCCTCCCCTCCTCCCTGACCTGGGATATATCTTGAGTTAACCCGTTGGCTACTCAATTTCCTCATTCCAATAGGCTTAATACAGGGGTCACTAAGTTCCAGTAGCGAAGAGGTCAATTACAGGTTTGGGTTAGCATGGTTAGGGATATGGTTTAATATCGAATAAACCTGTGTCAGAAATCCATCTCTATGTTGAAATCAAACTATATTTATTTTCCAGTTTCATTAAAGCATGAAGGGCTATAATGATGACAAAAAGACCAACATCGGGAATGTTCTTCTCTGCTAAGATTATGGTCTGAACGGAGTGTTAAGATTAAGGTTCGGCTTCGGATTAAACAGTTACTGGAAGATGTCTGTCAGAATATCCTTCACAGTATTAAATGGTCCTTCTTGTCTATTTTCATCAGAGAGTAAACGCCTATGTCATGAGTATATTGGGAAGGTTTCTTCTCAGATTAGGGGGGTGTAACATAAAGAGATACAATCAATCTTACAATCAGTTGTATCTCTTTAGTACATTACATGTTCATGGTTTGCCATAGACCTACGATTAATATCTATCGTAAGATTGATTGTATTTTTTATGTTACACCCCAGATCTTTCTTCAAAGGGGATGTCCTAAGACGGCCGAGGGCAAAACGTAGCCCCATCCTCCACGCTGGCCTAGGATACATCATGTGTTTATGACACGTTTGGGTTAAGGATATGATAGAATATCGTGGCCCATACCAGATAAAAATGTGTCAGACACTCACCCTAGTGTTGTAATCGAACTATGATTATTAAATTTTCATCAAGCCATTGAAGCTATAATGATTATACAGAAACTTTAATGTACATCTGGAGTAATTTTGGTGATCTAGCTCCTCTGCTAAGATTATCGATTATGATCCAGTTGGAATGTTAGGATTAAGGTTAGGGGTAGGATTAAACATTCACTGAAAAATCTCTTTCAGAATATCCATACATTATACTGAAATGGTCATTCTTTCTATTTTCAGCAGAAAGTAGGTCTACGCCTATATCATGAGTTTGTCGGGAAGGTTTCTCGTCAGATAAGATCTTTCTTCGGAAGGGATGTTCGAAGACGGCCGAGGGCAAGACTTAGCCCCTCTCCTCCACCCTGGCCTAGGATATATCCTGTGTTTGTGGCAGGACATAGGATGGTTAGAGGTAGCGACGATTCCCTCTGGAAACTAACCGCTCTCGGTCACACATCCTGAGTCGCGATGGAGATAAAAATCATACCCTTCACTTGACCTCTGCATAAACTAAGCGAACATTTTCTTTCATAAAAGCTTTCATAATACCATGAGTGGCATACATTTAAACGCCAGTATTGTTCATATTGTTTTCTTCCATTCTTATTTTTTTTTAAATTCTGTTCACCCTATTTTCCCCATTGCCTTCAATTCCCCCTAGTGATTGAAATGTATACCCTCCCGTGCCACAAGTATTGCAACTTAGCTAAATTGCATATGCATTTTTGAGTTGTAAGCCTTTCTGTATTTTGTGATTTTTTCGTTTATAACCATTGAATTTTGTGGATCATTTGTGTTTATCTTAAAAGGAAGAACTGACTCCTTTTCTGTCTTGAGAGCATTAGATATCCGGACCCAGTCATGTCTGAAACAATGGAGAAGACAAAAGACCCGCAAAGGAAACAAATCGCCATATTGGGAGGTGGGGTTATCAGTGAACGGAATCGTGATACTCCCCCTTCTTATTTCTTCCCAACATGTTTACATATTTTGTGTCACTTTTCGCAAGAAAATAATGCCCATAAGGTATCCAGAAAAGAGCGGAGGAAAATAACCACACCCAAAGAAGATAGATTTCTGTGGGCTGTTGACAAGACGTTGCTAAGGAGGTTGCGCTCCACAATCATCATCGAGAAAAATATAAGTATGTGAAGAATTCGCAGGAGAGAAAAGGACAAGTTCTCCCTTCTAACATGTTTAAGATACACACAAATGGTGGACAAAACTCATTAGTTATAAACGAAAAATCGCAAAATACAGAAAAGCTTATAACTCACAAAAGCATACAAAATTTAGCTATGTTGCAATACTCATGGCACGGGAGGGTACAAAGTTACAAGAAGAAAAAAAATCCTCTCGTATGTGACTGGTGATTTTAAAACCACTGTACAAGTCCTCGTCAGTGTTTTCTTGTTATTTTGATTACTCGAGAACATAGTAAAATATTGGGTTATCTTGTCAAATCCAAAGTATTTGAGTGTGTTATTCAGTGTATTTTGCTTTCAATGTATACGTGGTTTTGAATGAAAAAGAAATGCAAGTAGAGTTTTATTCCTCGGTAAGAAACACCTATACAATTTTCTTGAAACAAATATTTCGCTTACCTTCTCTGATTGCAGACTTTGTAATGTATAATAACGGTGACAAGCAACATGAGACAGGTAGCAGCGAAAAGAGCAACGGCCACGGTAACTAAACTTACTGCAAATATGAACGATAAAAAAGAAAGGTGAAATGGAAGATAACACGAAGTTAACATGAAAGATAATTGAGGCGCAATGTTTAAGAATAAATGACCAATGACAAAGTATAGATAAAACAGGAAATACTATGAAAAACTGAAATGAAACATAAGAAAGTTAAAATGAAGATAAAAAATATAGGACAAAAAGAAAGGCAGAATAACACAAACGGAGAATTGAAAAGTAAAATATAAAATGACCATTACATCTTTTTTTTTCAGTAGAAATGTTGGCAGGTGTAATTCAAGAACAGCCAAACGTGCATGCCTGTTGACAAGAGACATTTCTAGTTACTGTACAGAGTAATATCATTAAGTAGTTGACAAGTAAATAGAATTTATCTGTATTAAAAGCACAACGCGCTGTCAATTGAGGGACATTTGTACACAAATTTTGGATTTTGGACGTCGAATTCCAAGACATAAGTAGACCTGAATGTCATTCTAACCCTAAATTTTCATGGCTATATCGATGCCCCGGTTGCATTTATCAAAGCTGACTAATTTTCCAGGGATGGTAGTTAAGGGGCTACGCTATAGAGTAGCAGACAGCTGTGGAGGTGTTGTGGTCCAGTAGATAGTCATTAGACTTTTAAGCACAGGGTAAGGAATTCGAATCCCTGTGATATGACTTATTTTGTCCTTTGGCAAGGCATCGGTCAGCATCCTTTTACTACTACTTCTGCTTCTTCTTCTTCTTCTTCTTCTTCTTCTTCTTCTTCTTCTTCTTCTTCTTCTTCTTAGTAGTAGTAGTAGCAGTAGTAGTAGTAATAGTAGTAGTAGTAGTAGTAGTAGTAGTAGTAGCAGTAGTAGTAGTAGTAGTAGTAGTAGTAGTATCATTTTTTATGATGATGACGATTTTGATCATCATCATCATCATCATCTTCATCATCATCATTACTGTTATTGGCAGTGTTACTTACGTGCAATGTCGGGGTCTACGTCATCTGTGCCTGGTCCTATTGGTGGGTGTTCCCCGTTAGGATAGAGTGTTATACCACCTGTCGATGCCCCATTGGAGCTACGAGGGGTAACACCACCAGGTTCGGTACCCCTTGGGTCCATTGGTTTACCCACTGTAGGCTTGGCTGTAGGAGGAAGGGAATGGATATAGGACAGAGTGTTAAAGCATCCGTCGACACACCATGGGAGCAGTAAGCTCACTTGTGCGCACAGAGTCTACGTCCAACTTGAGCTTCATGAGCACGGTTTTATTATGGTGGCCCTGAGGTACGCTCGACAACAGGCCATATGCGACGTGAATTGCGGGGCAAACTTTGCATCCTAGTCGCGAAATTCGCGACCAGTGACGCGAACTTTGCGTCCCAGTCGTGAAATTCATGACCCGTGGCGCGAAATTCACGACCCGTGGCGCGAAATTCATGACCTCTGATGCCAAACTCACGACCCGCGATGCGAAATTCATGACCCTTGGCGCGAACTTTGCATCCCAGTTGTGAAATTCACGACCCGTGGCGCGAAAGTCATAACCTGGGATGCGAAGTTCAGGACCCGGGATGCGAAATTCAGGACCTGGGATGCGAAATTCACGTCGCACATGACCTGTTGTCGAGCGTACTTCAGGGCCACCATACTTTATACTTCCTACTCCTTTCATCCGTGAAATGAAGGGGACGGGCGACTTTAAATATACAAAATACTGAAACTACATTTTGCAGGAACTTGGTCCCCTTTAAAGCCGTTGAGTCATTTTTTTTTCTAATAAGTGATGTGCATGGCCCTAAATGCTATCAGTGAAATATGTGATATTGTGTAAAAATTAAGCCCTGAAAAAAATGCACTTCAAAAGCATCATCATTTGCGTCACAAAATGTACAAGTATACAAGAGACCGGAAATGCCAGACATTTTTTACCCCATAGACTTCAGTGTTATTCAAAAGCATGAATGTTATACCCTACTGAACATCTTTATACAAAACAGACATCGAAATGCAGCAACTTATTAAATCAAGCCTCCAAAAATTTTCTGGATCCCTTTAAGCTTTTCTCAGTAAGTTCATGACCGTCACCACAACTGTGATTTAGCGAGATAAGTTTCATGTTTTCTTCATTGTTGTTAATGAAACATCAGGTACACCTTTAGCTAAATTTAGAATATGACTTCCCTGCAGGTGCATTCTCATTTTCCTCCTTTTGATTTACGTTCATTTTGATTTCCTTCTCTTGCCATGACTCATGTGATAGTATCTGTACGGGGATCCCGAGACTAAGCAATTCATTGTGCATGGGTGTATAGCCTTCAGTCAGAGGCGTAGCCACGGGGGGAGGGGGCAGGGGGCACTTCCCCTGCCCGAGCAAGAGTTGAGGAAGACAGAAAGAGTGGTGGAAGGGGGGGGGGAGGAGGAGGAAATGGAACATGAAAAGAAGACGCTGCGATATGTCGCACCCCCCATCCCCATCATTATGATTCTTGTTAATCTGCTCTTTATCTATTGAATATGATTGGTGCCCCCGCAAAGTATGGACCCTCGCTACGCCTTTCCCTTCAGTATTTATGAGCGGCTGTCAATTCTGTCTGCAATACAATACCAGTGTCGCTATGGTTTCGTCCCTGCACTGAGCTAGTCATGAACTTGATACTTTTAAATTCAAGTTCCAGAGGGTATACCCCCAAAATCATTCAGCATCCTCCGTCATACCCTCCTATCAGCAGCACTCTTGTAAGAATCATGCACTTAAAAAAAAAAGGTTTTTAAAATGACATTATAGTATCAAATAATTCAATTTCAAAGGAACTTTTTATATAAAGGACAAACCCACCCTAGTATTAAGTTGATTGGAAAAAAAGAAAGAAAGAAAGAAACCAAACAGCAAAATAAGAGAAACGGATTAGTAAAAGTTCCGAGAAAATTATTAGAAATACTATGAAAATTAACAATGCAATCAATTAAGTGCAGATTTAGAATCTACGATGCCGTTGAGCTAACAAGCAAACATCATATTGCTGTGATAATTATAGAGTAAAGTTAACGCGCAGTTTTGCGATTTGCAATCGGGCAAGGCACTGTGAAACGGCATGCATGTGAACGAGTGCTAGCCGAATTTTGAAACTCGCTAACTCAGAAATGTTCATGATAATAGCTCATTCTAAAACTTGAACGTTTCATTACTTCGAGATACAATCGCTTAGTGATAGAGACCTTGGTCCTACAAAGCAAGAGTTCTTGGTTCGAAATCACGTCTATATGCTGCAGCGCGCTATATAGGCACTTTTACTTTAATCATGGACGTACGTCCATGCTATCATATACTGTATTACCTTGTCGCTCCGACAGGACTTAAACCGCATTCAATCTCGAAAGATATACTTGCTTTCACAGCAGTCCTTGAAATCATTATCATGTCGCTTATTTTTACGAAAATCGATAACTTATGCATGTTTTTTTTTTTATTTCTGTGCGATTCCGTCACCTATGCAAAGATTCAGTATGACACTTTTGAAAATGAAGAACCCCCTCTAGTGCACTCTAATTAGTGTGCTAATGGTTTCGTGGTCTTGGTGCACATTTCATGTACTAGTAAATTTGTTGTGCTAGCATTGCAGAAAAACCCTATTCACAACCATTTTAACTGTATATGTAGAAGGAACATTTCAAGATGTTATCACAACAAGACTTGTGCCAAACGGAATATTGACGACAATATCAGCTGTAAAGGCCAACCTTCTAATGTGTGACTCATTAATTCAAGATATACGAGGACGGCGAAGCTTAAATAATTTATTAAGGGGCAACCTCATTCTAAAAGGTTTGAAGCTGATACGATTACACTGCACTTTTGAGGACTCTCCTGACCTTGAACTAGTATTGATATCACGTTACACTACCTAGATTGTTCTTGGAAATTACAACTGAAATGAACTCCCATGCTTCATGCAAAATTCCAGGTTTACATACCAAAACTTACGCTTATAAAAATCAGATTTAAAAGAAACTTTAGGCTGTGGTATGCAGTTATCCACAAAGCACTCTTGTCCCATTCCATTTCACCATTTTTTGTGCAAACATTGAAAATAAAAGAAAAAAATGAGAAAGAGCTGAGAAGTTTATATACCAAATCTTACGCTTATAAAAATCAGATTTAAAAGAAACTTTAAGCAGTAGTATGTAGTTATCCACAAAGCACTCTCGTCTCTTTCCATTTCACCTTTTTTGTATGCAAACACTGAAATTAAAAGAACAAATGAGAAAGAGCTGAGAAGATGCAAAGATTTTATCGAAGGACCGAAGAAGACGGAAAAAAAATCTGTAGCTGAGCAATGCTCCCCAAGCAGCAAATTAATTCTAAGCATGCTAAGTATTAAAAGGAAAGGCTACAATCAAACATGATACTCGCATTATGTTGCATTTACTATATGAACATGTAGGTTCTTGGCAAGAAATTGCATTGTGCCAAAATTTTACTTGTGGACATCACTTAAGATTTCATGCTCTATTCTGCCAAATATTGAATGACATATTTTGAAAAGTGTGAACAGACTGAAGCTTTGAGGAATGGTGAGTGAGGTACCACGGTAAAAGGACACATGACAATTCAATTATGTGTTAAATTCTCATGATCATTTTTTATGCCTCACAAATTGGGCAAGTTCCAAACGTATCTCAAAAAACTTGCCATGTTATCATATCCACATAATCCTGGACAGATATAGAGCGTAACATCAAATAATGCAGAGCATTATTAGAGCCGAGGTGTGAGGTTTTCGTAATGCTATTGTTTGCTTTAAATAAAAAAAAAAATAAAACCTGACATCTACACACTAAGAAAAAAAAAAGTTCAATTTTGCACCCTTCAAATGCAATACTGGGAGCTCCTTTATGGGCACAACTTTGCAACCTAAGAAGCATTTTGAACCTTTAAGGGTGCAGTGAGCTACATTTTGCACCCTTAAGGTCGCAGAGTTGTACCCTTTAAGGAAGGTACAAATTTCAGTTTTTATTTTTTCTCATTTCCAACAAAATAAATACAAAATTCATACAAATATCGTGACATTAAACATTTAGAGCAGAATACATGCAATATAAAGCATCAAAATTATAGATTTCAACTAAATAGATCATTTAATATTGCAACTTCAAAATGAGGCAAATTATCTGTTTTGCTGGAAATGGAGAGGTCCACTGGGAAGCGGAACTTGAATACAAAAATTTCTGCAACCTTACAGGTATGGGGCAGACGGGCATTTTCGGGTGCAAACAAGTACAAAAGGGTGCATCTTTGCACCTCTTTTTATGTAGGGTGCAAGATTGCACCCAAAAAGGTGCTGCCAGTGTTGTATTTAGGGTGCAAAACTGAACATTTAATTCTGAGTGTATTATGTTAGCCAAAGTTTTATTTCCTTCCTTTTTAACGCAAAATAATACATTCTCCCCATTCTCTGAAAATTACTTTTTATAAAAAAAACTACTTAAGCTGTGTTCAGATATGAGGCGACAAATACAACTTTTTAATGTCCAGACAGACCACCCCACTTATTGATGAACGCGCATTAACGCGTCAACTCTCAAATAAAGGAGAGTTTTGTCAAAAATTGCGCAGACAACATTATTTTGCGCTAACTTTATAAGAATTTGATTGGTCCAAAGTTTTTCGCAGCCAGGCGATCAAAAGACATCACCTGCCTGCATGGGCGACATTTTTTTTTTTTCTCCTCATACTCCATTGATTGTACACTAAAAAAGTTGTGGGCATATGTTGAGGGGGTTTGTCTCCTCATATCTGGGGAGCGTTTCATGAAAGGACTTGTCGGATATTTTATCCGACAAAGTATGTTTTATCCGACAGTTGCCATAGTAACGATGCTTCTCAGCCAATCAAAATCAAGGAAAGATGTCAGATCTGACAACTTGTCAGACAACAAATGTTGATGAAACGCTCCCCAGAACAAGCCTTTATGCATAAAATTTGAGTACATTGCTTACTTTTGTTGAACCGATCTATGACATCGACGTCATCGATAGCTAGATCGCTGTCCTTAGCCCCTATCACTCCTTCAAAAATGATCTGCGAAAAGACGAAAAAAAAAAGAGTAAAAAATGGATAGTAAAATGAGGACCAACATTTATTGTGACCATCACTGCCATTGCTGAGTTCACTGGCTGAGGGAATCGTAATGTTTGCCATGAACATACTTATGCACTCTAAAAATTGAAATGTTAAATCACCATCTAAATGGGCCGAGGAGTGACTACATTTTCAAAATGGTATATCAAACCTTTGAACATGCTAGATTCCAACCTTTATAGTGTTGAATCCAGTATGTTTAAAGTGGTAATCTACCATTTTTGAAAATTTTACTCTACCATTTAAAAAAAATATATTATCACTGCTCGGCCCTTTCAAATGGTGATTACACATTTTAGTTTTTAGACTGTAAATACTGAATAAAAATATGATATCAAATATTTGATAAAGTGAACATGTGATCTGGATGAGAAAAATATGCAAGCATAGTCAAAGATGATGTCATACTGATGGAATAATGCAAAAATAATTCGCAAATCATCATGGACAATGAAATATGAATGAATATGCCTACATTGGTAATAACGAAGATTATTCATAAATGTCATTGCTAGGTCATCAATTGCTGCATCAAATACCCAGACATACTCAAAGAATAAATATTATTGACACAACATTTTACAGTTGACAAGAATTCTAGAGGTCGGAAGATAAAGAAATGTACAAAGAGAGAGAGAGAGAGAGAGAGAGAGAGAGAGAGAGAGAGAGAGGGGGGGGGTGATGCCAGTGAGAAAGCTTTGTAGGCGATATTTGGCGAATGGGCATGGCATGATTTGATAACAATATTAGTGAGATAAAGGTCTTCCACTGCACCATATAGATATGATGGAACAACATCTTAGTTTTTAGGGTTTAAAAAAAATTCATTTGATGTTGTTGCTCTCGCTTCGTGTAGAAAAAATCAAATAAGGTCCAGTGAATAGGTCAACGAACTGCTTCTGAAATGAATGTACGCACCACACCCACTGACCTCAACAGGTAAAGTTCAGTGATACATTTGAGCATTTTGGCTACTAGGACTGTAGGAACTGGGGTACAATTTAGGGGCGGAGCATGGTGACGGGTGCACCGATATCATTGGCACCCTGGTCAGTGGAATGGTCATGAACATGGTCAGTCATTGTGATGGGCGTATTAGGGGAGACATTTCCTTTCCACTCCGCTTTGTCCCTTTTACCTGTTTCCTTTACCCCCACCCCCCACCCCCTCATGCTCGCCCCCCCCCCTCTCTCTCTCTCTCTTATTTTTCTTTTTTTTTTTGAGGGGGGGGGGCGGGTTCTTTCTTTCCCCCTTTTCCACCACTTCATTGAAAGGCGCATTGCCCCTTTGCCCCCTAGCTTCACCAATTACGCCAATTATCAATTTGATAATGAAGTGTTTAGCTCCTTGCTTATAACCGCTTGATCTGGTGCCAATGGCCGATGATCTGTATTATAAGTCCTTTGTAATTACTTTCTTTATCCTTTTGAAAGCAGGCCAGTGATTGTGATAAAGGTGTATGATAATTCTGACAGGTGTAAGATTTGACTTGAGCCGTGTAGAACTAATCGTTCAAGGTGATTTAAGGCTGCCACCCTTTATACAATGGAAAGAACGTGACTACACGGTATGAAATGAATCCCCAGTAAGGACAAGGTAAGCGCTCAGTATGTCACAGGATATCATGATAATTGTTACTCTTACAACTCTTACATAAAAATATAGGATAAATTTTCGACGATGAATCTTTGGTGATGATGGTGATGATGAGTTGTAGTAGTAGTAGTAGTAGTAGTAGAAGTAGTAGTAGTAGTAGCAGCAGCAGGAGTAGCAGCAGTATAGTAGTAGTAGTAGTAGTAGCAGTAAAAGTAGGAGTAGCAGTAGCAGTAATAGTATAGTAGTAGTAGTAGTAGTAGTAGTAGTAGTAGTAGTAGCAGCAGCAGCAGTAGTAGCAGTAGTAGTATAGTAGTAGTATAGTAGTAGGGTAGTAGTAGTAGTAGTATAGTAGTAGTAGTAGGAGGAGGAGTAGTAGTAGTAGTAGTAGCAGTAGTAGTAGTAGTAGTAGGAGTAGTAGTAGTATAGTAGTAGTAGTATAGTAGTAGTAATAGTATAGTAGTAGTAGTAGTAGTAGTGGTAGAAGTAGGGGTAGTAGTAGTAGTAGTAGTAGTAGTAGTAGTAGTAGTAGTAGTAGTAGTTACAGCAATAATAATAATATTGACAACAACACTTAATCAATTAGGTTTTGAAAAAAATGTCGCTCAATTTTCTTCTTTTTTTAAAAGTTGGATAAAGTTTGTAGGGCAAGTAGTAGTTGGTCTGCAAATTTAGCAAAATAGGAATAAGTTTCACTCACACTGATATGATCAAACAATACCCAAACATTAAACATGTTAAAACAAAACAAAAAACAAGTGTCCTTTGCAGGACCTGCTGTTAAAATGACTTTCTTCCATATGTTCTCCGGCCTTTGGTCATGATGGTAGGAGAATGTAATCATTCGATAAGTATTGTTTAATGAAATTATTTATCGAAAGAATTAAGATATTATAATCATATTCCATAAAAACACTATTTTTCTCATTCAGATGATCTTTCATTCTTAGACTATCATTTATCACAAATGACACATTAAAAGCGTTTGATGTCCATTGATTACTTTACATTTGCTTCATATTCCCCGGAGTAAGTAAAAACAGACGACTTTAGTTTCATTTTCAATCCTGGTAATTCTGTTAGGAAATATCTGACGAAAGCTTGTCCTCAAATCAATGTAGTTGCGACGAGCTCTAGTGACGTCTTTGATTGTTCCAACACAGATTATGAATACAATAACCATAATTAATTTGAATACAGATAACACGTGTAATACTCAGTTTAAAGGGCAAGGACATCGTTCTCCGTTTTGTATAAAGTTTTTTAGATTATGAAGAAGTCACAAGAACGTCGACGATAAACAACTTTACTCACCCGCAATAGATAGAACTCCCCATAGATCCATCTACCATTTCAAAGACACTAAATATACCATCGCCTCCTTATAGTCTAAGCAACCATTAAATAGGTTTAATATAAGACGTTAGCTTCGTTCGTATAGCCTATATCTTCGCCTTGATGGCCCATTATCAAAGTTTCAGAGGAAGCAAGTTAGTCGATCCCAATGCTCCAGAGACAGCGAGACGAACTCTTTAGTAAGTGTCATGCAGTTAAAGGCACCGAGCTACAGGAAACGATAGGGCCTCCGAACGGGGAAGAGGAAGAATATATCTTGCCGCTCCTAAAACCCGCATTACTTCATCTCCTGGTTGAAGCATGGCCGAGCTATAAATAAGCTTCATCCCAAACGATGCTCTGATTTACAAGATTTATATGTTCCTTTTTGGCTTGAGATATTTGATTTGGGATTTATTTTCAAGTCCATTTTCAGGAAATATGTGTAATATCTCATAGTCAGGTGTTAATGACGTCATGGGATTACTTCGATATCAATTTCGTGTTGTTATTTTCACTTCATGCGAGTATTTGTGTATCTTTCTTTTGAGTGCAAAATCACGTGATGACAGATTTAGAAATATATGTACAAATTCACTAAGACAAATAAACACCAAACATTTGATGGAATCTAAATGAATAAAGAATCTGGTTTAAAAAGGGGAGGGGGGGGGGGGGGTCTGTCACATATATCTGTTTATTATAGCGAAGAAATGCAGGTGGGAAAGGCCAAATGTTCCTGTCAAGCACTGATCATGCTGATGGGGATAAAGAGAAACTAAACAAAACAAAGTAACTTATCTGCTTATGGCATTAGCTTCCATTAACCTTAATCATAAGCGTTTTATTTCATATTTGCATATTTTAAACAAAAAAGCGTGGATTGTTTTAAAGACTTGATTGAGTGACAGGCAAAGCAAAGCTTAATAATAGGCTCATTTTCAGAAATGTTAGATAAAGTACTTACTGTAAGCTAAAACAATAAAATGAATAATATAACCGACAATTCTAATATCCCATTTTCGTAGACAAAAATGGGATACATTTACGATAGCTAGATCAATTTCAACACTTGGATTTACACAATGCATTTCATAGATTTTCTCACAAAAAGTCATTATAAAAATGAACGAGATCATTGCTTATTATCAAATATTGAATCGTATATCGCCGTTAATACCTGACATATGAAATTGAAAGATGTCATTAATATTTGCACTAAAAAGACTAACCTGTAGTTGTCACGGAAGGCGTTATATGTGATAGGCTACATATTATTCTTTGATAAAGCAGTGGTTTCTAGCCAGGCTGAGGGGGGTGGTGAGGTGAGTAGTACTGCTGGGGGTTATGACAAAAACCAAGAGAATCAAGACAAGCACTTGTTAGATGTGTAGTGAACGTACACTTTCTAAACAGGGTGCTAAAAAAAACTGTGGGGAATCTGCGTTATGCTCTTTAAAAAGGAAAAAAAAAAAAGATTGGTAAAGGGTAGTTCCTTCTAAAACACTCTCAGATTCATGTCATGCACGTCATGGATGTTCACTAATTGATTCCCTAGAAAAATCGTGTCGAGCATACTCACTCTAAAAGGCGAATCACATGATAATTTGATGGTAGCTTTCACCCAGAAGTTCCCCAGGTTGACTGATCTGCTCCAGACGAGGTCTCGATTGCAGCCATAGACGTTAATAGTGCCTTTAAAGTCACTCGGTATAGGATCGAACATGTGGTAGTAGAAGGATAACTCGGCCCTTCCATTGGTGAGTTCTAGATGAGGGGTCATGATGCGAGCCTGTCCACTTGTGGTGTTTGGTGGTGTGGCAAGCCTGGCGTAGTGTCCTGCGGAGAAAAATAAGCAGATAGAATCGTGCGTTTCTTTTTGGAGAGACAATATGTTGGTTGGATATAGAATATTAATCTAATCATTTGATGAAAAAATCATATTACTGCGAAAATAAAACAACAGACTCAGTATAAACAAGATGTGTTCATTATACTAAGCTCTTTTCCATTAGTACTTCTTTTGCAAAGATGGAGACACTCTTAGCTAGCAGACTAACTTTAACATGTTTAATGTAAGACATTCTGTAACTAGTTGATTTTATACAAAGACCGTAACCATGGCAACGAGCCTCTAATTTCAACATGTACTCACTTTTAAAAAGTGAATGTAAACCATTATCTTCATGATATAAGCATAATGCCTAAGCCATTGATAAGCTAAGGGTACAGGGTACAGCTAAGAGTAGCTTAGAGATAAGTATATTATGTATCCCGTTCGCTTTATTGATAGAAAAATGTAAAAATAGGATAAAGATACATTACAAGGTGAGAATAATCTAAGCCAATCACTTTCAGATGGAGAAAGCCTTGCAAGTAGACCTAATATGAGGAAAATGGTAACCAATAGCTTTAGGGTGATCTTAACCAATGTCTTGAAGGTGAGGATAATTTCAAACATTTATCAAAGCCTTCTAAGGGAGCCCTCGTCTTAAAGCGTATGTTGGAGATTTACAGGTAGCCCTCATCTTAAATCATAAACATTAGCTTTAAGACGAGGGCTGCCTTAACCGATACCACGAGGAAAACCTTATCCAATGGATTTCAGATAAGGATTCTGTAGCCATTACATTTTTGAAGCTGAGGATGACGTAAAGCAATAGCTATAAGAACGGTATATCCTCAACCACTGAATAAAATGAGTATACAGACTGCTATTAGCTGTGAGATAAAGCTCCCATAACTATTAGCTATAAGGTGAGGTTATTGATAACTATTATATCAAAGATGTGGCTCCCACTATGGAACCCCGGACAAAATGTCTTCATAAAATCTCATCGAAGTGCCAATTTCCTCTCAAGATATCTCGACATTCTATCAATTCGTCCTTGGACAAAAGGTCTTAATTTGGTCCTTTGGAAGAATCGTGAAAAAAACGAAATCAAAGTAGTTTTACGATATTGTGCTAACCTGAACCATTAGCTGTAAGACGAGAATATGATGGCTCACTGAACCATAAGCTTTATAAAGATGAGGGCTCACTGAACCACAAGCTGAATAAAGATGAGGGTATGTTAACCATTAGCTTTAAGGTGAGGGGTACATGAAGAAAGGAAACTGCAGTTCAGGAAAAGGCAAACCACAATTTGACACACGCATCCCTTGGGGTAGGCGGGGAGGGATTAAAGCAGACACATGCATATGATTGATATAGGACACTGAGCACTTTGTAGGCGTTATACACTCATACTGGGGACCCACAAATACAAGAATGAACCATTCAACGTACACTTACATACAGAGTAACTAGAGTACCACGTATTGAGACATGAGTTCGTACACTGACACTCTGGAATATTCTACACTATCATATAAAAGAGAAATTCATATTAATTAAATTCATTATACCATTACCCGTAATCCTGTAAAATTTTGTATGCGATTTCCTTTCGGATTCTTTGAAATAAAAAAAATACAAATACAAATAAAAAATACAATTCAAGCTCTTCGAGATGAAAGTGGGTTCTAAGATTTCTTAGATAATAATGTTACATAATCTGAACACCGAGTAACCACCTTCCATTATCCTTATTAAAAGTCAATGAATTTTCTATCCACACTTATTTTATCTACGTCAAAATAGAAACAGTAAAGTGATCCAGAGGTGTAATGGAAATAGCCCCCCCCCCCCACACACACACACTCACACACACACAAAACCTCACGTTTTGTTTTGTTTTGTTTTCTTTTTTTATGTTTTTGTTGTTTGTTGTTGTTATTTTTACTGAATGCTAACCTTCAGCACAAGTCTTTTGCAAAGAAAGAATGCCTCTAAATGTATGATGTCATCGTAGAAACAACCCTCTCTTCTTTGAAGCAAAAAAAAAAAAAAGACTGCAGTGGAATGAACTCGATATAAATGGAGCTCTACGTTTAACTCCCTGATCATCCTTGCTTTCACGTTTAGTTGATAAGTGATATAAGATCTTAATATCGGATAATTATCACAAAGGTAATTCAATTTACACTATGAACATGACGGACAAAGAAAGCGGACAAAATAAACAACCTATCATGCTACCCTTCACAATGGTTCTGGTAGTCAAAAGAACATCCCTTCACAGCTATTATGTTTAATCACATAGTTCCAGGTGAATATGCATGTGACACCTGTTCCACATATTTTAGACAATAGCAGTGAAGGGATGTTCTTTTGACTACCAGAACCATTGTGAAGGGTAGCATGAGGGGTTGTTTATTTTGTCCGCTTTCTTTGTCCGCCATGATCATAGTGTTGATGTTTATTCAACAGACATTAAGTTGTTTGTCAGATCATTTTTTTTTCTTCTTCATTCGTAGATTTTTACATCTACATATTTTACACTTTTAATATCTTTTTCAATCGATACTTTCCTATTATAATTTGAAAAACAGTATACTGGAACTTGAATCCGAACCGTAACTCTGAAATATTATAAATTTAAAAAGGCTGCATCATTAAAGAAACTTAAAAAGCTCTAAAGATCATGAAGCCGTTGATGAGGAATTGATTGGTCATTGTAAGATTGCTGGCATCTATCAAGAACCTAATTCAGCCCGTATATCCTGACTTTCCGGCACGTTTGGTGAGTGATTTAAGGTCATCGGATAATTATCACACGAGTGTATTCACCACCGTATGTACATGCTAGCTCATATTCATCCGCAAAAAGTGTTCAGTATTTAAATGTTTGATATGAATACTGTTGCTGTTTTTTTTTTTTTTTTCTTTAAAGACATTTTAGTTCCATAATGAAAAACTCAAAAGATGCACTGGGACCAAGCTAAATTTTTTACATCATAAATTTAACGGTGAAAAATCTATTTTAAGTAATTCTTGTTTTATAATAATTGAGTTATGATTCTTGACCCCTTTCATAATTTCAACTCTTGTTGTTGTTGTTTTTTTTTTTCGTTTTGTTCTTTATCACGAAGTTGTGTCTCATTATACCTTATTCTCGGTATATTCGCAACAATTTAAATACTACTTTTTTAAAGACGTACCACCCCTTCCGGCCTCTCTTTAATCTGTCGTGCCCCATAACTAAACTTCTCAAACTCCCTCACTTCATCCCCTCTCTCTCTTTCTCTCTCTCTCTCTCTCTCTCTCCCTTTCTCTCTCCAACTCTTCCTATCTATTACCCTTCCGTCTCTTTCTATCTCTTCCACTCTTCCAAAAGGCGACAAAAGCACAAAGCGACATCGTATTGCACAGAGATATTCAAGTAATGTACATTCATTGGTTAGCCTTCACTTCTGCCTTTTGCGAGTCCAAATCTAATTAGTTGGGTTTGCATGAACAATTACCTCCACATTCATTATTCGGTTGATATCAACCTATAGTGTTATAAAGACGGGGACATAGAAGTACGTCTGGGCGCCCCCCCCCCAAAAAAAAAAAAAACAAAGCAAAGCAAAGCAAAAAAAGGGGGACGAGATTAGGAAACGTGAACACAGAAACTGATAAGGACCCTTTAAACATTCTCCTTCAATCTATGGCTTCTTAAATCGTCTTTCAATTATCTCCTAAAAGATTTCGATGCCTCCACCCCTCGAAATTAATGCCCCCTTAACGTGCTTAATGGCTGAACCCGTGCTACCCCACTGCTTTTTTGTTATAATGAATTCCGTTCGTCTAGAGTTTGTGTGGCACAGACGGTAAATGAGTGATGAAGGCTAGAATGACACATGGTAGTCATGGCAACGTACATAACATCACATGCAGTTTGTAGTGATGTATCAAGTGGATAAGAGGAATGTGCTTGCATGTGTTGTGGAAAGTTGTGATTAAGCGCAACTACTATGATAACAAATAATTTTTTTTTTTTTACTATGTAATTCTTCTATTTAAAAGGCACTGCTATCCTGACTATTACGGGGAAAAAAACCCTGCCCTCAAATTATATCTATGTTTGTGTTAGACCATTTTTGTTTTTTCCCAAGAAAATATCACAACATCAAATAATAATATTATAAACAAATAAACACATTAACAACAACAAATATGCCTTGCTGCATGGGCTCTCCTCATTATTTTGTTTGTTTGTTTTGTGTGTTTTTTTTCTCGATTTTCCAGAACCACTTGTATTATTTCCAATATTTTTTGGCAGAAGGGGTCGCATTTTGAAAGGCACTACAACGTTCGACGCATTCAGTAAAAAAATTAATGTTGGCCTCTTTAGGGCCGGATCCAGAGAGCGGAGGGATGCACGCCCCGCTTTTTTCGGTCAAGCAAGTCTCTCCCTCCCCCATCCTGCCCATAGTTCATCGATTAAAGGCAGGGTGTATTTTTATACAAAAATACCCATGGAATTCACATTGCATCATTTTATGATGCAAAAATGCAAAACCTCCACACCCACTCGCAATCATAAAAACCAAGTTGTTTGATTGCGTCAGTGCTCTTCATTAAATCTTTTAACAGTGGGTCATGTCGTTACTCATCCATGTCATCAGCGTTTAACTCGTTTTCCCTGGATTCCAGCTAGAAAGGGATTGATTGAATGTAATCTCATCATATCATAATTCGTACTTTATTTTAGAAATGCAATTGTTACATAAGAAATATGAAAAAAAAAATGATATGAAATTTAATCAGATGAAAAAGGAATAATTAATTGATCGAGGAATAGAGAGAATTATAATCTCCTGTCGATGATATCATTTTAGTTACTGCCCTTGAGAATATTTTGATTAATGCCAACACACTAAGAAAAAGAAAGGTTCAGTTTTGTACCCTTCATTTAATGCAACACCGGGTGCAGCCCTGCACCCAAAGAAACATCATGCACCGTTAAGGTGCATTGAGCTATATTTTGCACACCAAGGGAGCAAAATGTAGGGAAGGTGCAAATTTGCACCCTTTTGGATACAAAAATTTGTGCACCTTTTAAGGTGCATAATTGCATCTTTAAGGATGCAGATGGGCATTTCCGGGCGCTAACAAGTACAAGAGGGTGCATCTTTGCACTTTTTTCATGTAAGGTGCAAGATTGCATCCCAAAAGGTGCTTCTATTGTTGCCTCTGGGGTGCAAAAATGCATTTTTTTTCCCTTATAATTTTTTCCTTATAATTTTTCCTTATAATTTTTTTTTTACAGTCACAGATGAACGAACCAAGGGCTATATCTTGATACCTTGAAATCGTCTTCTAGGGTAACGATGCCGATGAAAGACACGTGGCAAATGAAAAAGATAATGCACAGATTGAAAGTGCCATATGTTCGTTTCTTCTCATTAGTTTGATAACCTGGGGGTGTTTCACAAAGACTAAGATTGACTAAAATCGCACTTAACTATGGCTGGTCATTCATGCCACTGTTTTTTTTTTTTCACCATGGATCTCTCAAAGGATTTGGAAATCATGGTCACAAACCTGCAGGATTGTCAGTTTTAATAGTTCATTGATGAAGAAAACAAAAAATGTAAATTCTTCAAATTTGTGACAATGATTCGCGCATCCCTTGAGAGACCGATGGTGACAACAAACAGTGGCATGAATGGCCTGCCATAGTTAAGAGCGATTTGAGTCAATCTTAGTCTTTGTGAAACACTCCCCTGATCCACTAGCATTATTGAACACAGTGAACGCTAATGCTCGATCGAAGATATGGTTGTACTCTTTCGTTGAAATGTTATGTGGAATCTGCCTCAAGGCTGCATCGTGACTTTGTGCGGTTTCCACAAATTGGCCTTTTCAAAAATATGCATAATAGCAGTTATTTAAGGTACGTGGTCATTTCATAAATCATAATGGTTTTGGATTTCTTAATTTGCACAATACTACTGATCATCAGAATACTGATTCACATCCAAATAATGGTGAATCATTTTCCAGGATGGAGCGGAAGTAAAAAGGCGAGGAGATGTGAGGGCGTACTTCCAATTATTAAGGCCTTGCTCTTGAGCATTTAACGATTAAATGTCGTATGGTTGATCAGATGATTTTTCTTTTCCTGATGAGTGGAGATATTTCAAGCTGTATAAATCTAAGACCAAACACTATCTTCCCTAAAAACCAATCAGTTACCTATCTGGTTTTTTTAAAGCCTACGGCTCCCCCCCCCTCTCTCTCTCTCTCTCTCTCTCTCTCTCTCAAAACAAATACTTTTCACACTCTCTTTTCATATCCCGGCACAAGCCTTAAACCAACGATATCCTTAACGCCCCCCCCTTTTTTTTTAAACTTGCATTTGTAAATTAGTATTATTTGTCAAGCCTGGGATGTTTTTCTCACACGAAACAGTTTGCATAGCTTATGAATACTCATACAGCGATAATGACCATAACTACATTCCTTAGCCTTTGACTACTTTCGGATTATGTGCTCATTTGAGTTCTCAGCCACCTCTTCCTGTACTCAGCCTCACCAAAAGTAGTACTAACTCTACCTTTTCAAGGACCACAATCGTACTGTCGGTGGGGCTAGCCCACTTCGGTAAAAAAAAAAAAAGGGGGGGGGGAGTGTAAAGTGGGCTAAGGTTAGCCTAGTACTACCGGTTGAGCTAGGGTCTCTCTCTTGGCCTTAATTGACTTTTAAAAAATGGGATGTGTGACGAGCGTAAATATGAATGATCCTGACCCACAAATGGTCCTGTTGGTACAAAGAAAAAAATATCAATCACTTTCGTACGATATAAGAATTGTGGCACTCAGACTTAGACTTCCTCCTTAGTAAAATGTTTCAAAGACAGTCAGTTGAAATCATTCCACTTTAAGATCAATCCGTTAATCTTGTCATTGAGTAGACTGCGATGGGTTGTAGCTTCATGGTACTAGCAGGGAAATGTCACATACATGTATCTCTAATTCTAGCAAACATGTTCTTGATTGTTATCACGTGATCGGTAAAAGGAGTCCTAGAGAGGGAGAGCCCGTGTCATCACTTTACAGCCGGCGGAAGAGAGGTCTTTCCTGAGAGGAAGTCAGAGCTAACATAAGTATCTTGAAGGTCATTCCAAATCCATTCCAACCTTAGGATTATGCAATTCTTATTTCGTCCATGTGAGTACGTCTTATTGCAATGCTCATTTACGCCCAAAATAAACACATTCCAGCCCAGAACGGCTTACATATTCATGATATTAGTGTGTATGTGCGCTACATAGGAATTTACATTTCTTAGAAGAGTAATTAATGTTATTTTTGAAAGGTTGTCAAAAATGTTGTGTGCCTTCGAAAATCTTATAAAATGCTGCAGTTATTTGGTTTATGAGATAGACAAGCTAGCACTAAAGGAGAATGACAAGGAGGAGCAAGATACAAGGGAAACGAATGCTAAGGATATTGTTCTTCTTGTCTCTACTATCTAAACTGAATTTTCAATTTTGCTGAAATTTCTTATATACAAGAATAGCATAAAGAGAACTGTGTTCTTTATCTATATTAATCATAATTTATACATCAACACTTAATCTTCCAAGACAAGCTCTTTAGTTTCAGGCTCTCCTGTTAATCATCTCTATAATCTTTCATAAAATGACGCATATATGTAGGAAAAATGATATTTCTTGGTAAACAAAAAATTAATTGTTATGTTGATCCAATTAAACGTCATGGTTAGTAATAGGAACATGAAGAACATACATTAATGTACAGGTGATGACATATGTGGATATTTTAGGCTAATTAGACTTCCACATCATGCAGGCAAATATGTGATAAAAATACTCCATCTCTCATCCACTTTGAAACGGGTTACGATGTTAGTCAAAAATGATTTACAAAGGTTTTATTGTCAATTACCACCAGATAACGAACAAGTTTTTTTTTTTTTTTTTTTTTTTTTTAAAGTATGGAACAGTTTGACTAATCTAAGAGCATAACATGCTTTAGCTGTTGACAACCTCACTCCCACCAAGATTCCTGATTTATGGAGCCCTTGGTGACATTCTTTTCATTAATCATTATCATATGATACATATTATTTGTAATCCTAGTGTCATATGACTCGCAGATTTAAAAAAAAAAATCCCCATTTTTTATTAGCATTACTTAAAGAAACATTATTTCTAAAGCTGACGTTGCAGTAATACCAACACTGTGAATCGTAGGGCCCACAGTAATGTAAGCATGGGGAAATCATGTTTTTTGTCATGGTCATTCAAGCACAATGGGCTGTAACGCTGTTATTGATATATTGTTATATCATTATTATAGTTGCAGAGAAATGATTGTAATTAGATAATAACCGGTTTGGAACGAAAACGTATTGACCTACCTGACTCGTTGAAGGAAAATGGGTCACTTGTAGAAATCGCAAGGATTCGTTAATTGGTCCACCTATTCCTCAATAAGTGACCACCAGGGTAGCTTTAAGTTAATTTTGGTCAAGGTTCCTGTTGTTTTAGGATATTTCATAACTGAAGTATCTTTTTTCTTCATTTTGTATCTTGAAACCGATAGGTTTATCCCCTACTAGGCTCGCTGTAAAGAGGCGGAAGTTTAGTTTAGGGAGCGAGGCATTTAACTGCAGGAAAGTAATTCTCTCACCACGTTAGTTTAAATGGTATATCCGACGTTCGTTTATTACAGTAAGCAGCCTGATGGCAATGAGAAATTAATGTTAAGATTGTCTTACTTGATAAGAGGCCAAAGACCTGAGGATTTATTTTCCCCTCACCTACCCAATGTGTATTTCCTGTATCCCCCTGGTTAAAATCCACTCCTTCTCCCCTTCTCTCCCTTTCTCCCTCTCTCTTTCTCCCTTTCTCTTTCTCCCTCTCTCTTTCTCCCTCTCTCTTTCTCCCTCTCTCTTTCTCCCTCTCTCTTTCTCCCTCTCTCTTTCTCCCTTTCTCTTTCTCCCTCTCTCTTTCTCCCTCTCTCTTTCTCCCTCTCTCTTTCTCCCTCTATATCTCACTGTATCCCACTGTTGCACTTCCACTCTCCTTCTTTCTTTTTCATGTTTTAACCCTTTCCCCTCCATATTCATGTACCTTCCCACTGTGTATTAATCCACCGATTCCACAAATTCCACTGCCCTGTTTCAATCTCTCTGTCTGTCTGTCTGTCTATCCGTCTGTCTCTATCTGTTCCCCTCTTTCTCCTACAATCACACACATACATACACCCTCAGACACACTCGCACACAAAAAAATTATATCATCACTATATCTCTGTACTCTTTTATTCTCTTTCTTTGTGAACTATTTTCCTAATAATAAATAATGATAACCCTTATTTAGCCAGGGTAGCCACTTTAGCGATTATCAGCTGATCTTCCATCGGGCCCTGCATAGCATAATTTGTTATTATTACAATTCTCCGTTCATAATGCCGAGCGCCTGGCTAGAAGGCAGAAGGTCCTATTTTTGTAAGTCTTTGGTATGACTCAGCCGGGGATCGAACCCACGACCTCCCGTTCATGAGGCGGACGCTCTATCAATTGCGCCGACATGCTCTTTCTCTCTTCCGTTTATACACATAGCGTTTTAAAAAAAAGAAAGGTGAATATTCCACATCAAAACGTGAGAGTAAACTATCGTTATGAAAAATACTGTCGTCTTTTTTTCTCTCTCTCTCTCTGTTGTCTTTGTTGTCCATGTGCTATTTTGTTAAGTGATGATAACAATGATGTTACAAACTTCACTTAGGTTCATTAATATGGAGTTGAAAATTGCACGTTTTTCATCTTAGATAAACTATGGACAATTCGATATTGAAATTTTATGGTAAGAAGAGCATAATAATGTAAGCTTACTACTACATTCTTATTCAGTTATGTGGCATGATTGAGATAACTGATGATAATTGCATAATACTATACAATTGATATATATGATTTTCCAATATATAGAATATCGATCATAATCTTTCGGACATGCTCATCTCGTATTAAAATCAGACATGCTATTTAAAGGCAAAGTCCACCCCAGAAGTTTCACTGTTCAATAAAAGGAGTTAAATTTGAAAAGCATTTTAAAAAAGAGATGAGCAAAATTGGTCAAAGAATAAGAAAATTACACCCATTTACATTTTCTAGTAAATTACTCTCGGCTCTGCGAATTGGCAACACTGACGACATCATAGGTGAACAGCTCTCCATTCACTTTGTACATGAAATTTCACATTTTCTCAATTTTCTTGGAAGTTACACATTTTCTAACCCCCATAGTCAATGTATGTTCAGAAGAATTGCTTTTTACATATTATACTTTGACTATGGGGTGAGAAAATGTGTAACTTCCAAGAAAAAATTGAGAAAATGTGAAATTTCATGTACAAAATGAATGGAGAGCTGCTCGCATATGATGTCATCAGTGTTGCCAATTTGCAGAGCCGAGGGTTATTTACTAGAAAATGTAAATGGATGTAATTTTCTTATTCTTTGACCGATTTTGCTCATTTCTTTTTTTAAAATGCTGTTCAGATTTATCTCCTTTTATTGAAACAGTGAAACTTCTTGGGTGGACTTTGCCTTTAATGTTTGCCGTGATTACAGAGCAAACATATACATGCATGTTCAAAGGTAGCGTGCAGGCTGAGATGGAATGAGAGACGAGCAATGGTAAGAAAGGGATGAGGGCATGACCAAAACAAGACAGAAATACGTTACTCTAAAGCCTGGCGCACACTATACGATACGATTGCGATCGAATTTTTAAACAAATCGCATATTGCATTAAACATGAAAGTTTAACTTATACGAAGTTCGGAATAATAATAATAGCAATACTAAATCGAAATTTTAATAACTGCAAGCCTTGTGGTCAGAGTAAAGGCCTAATCGGCTTCAAATCGCAGCTGATCGTAAGATTGCTATGACGTCACTACGATTTGGAATTGAGTTCCCGTTTATTCCTGCAGGGAGGCTCGCAATAGCCCTAAATTTTGACGTTAGTATTCATACAACTATTCGGAACTTTGATCGTTAAGATGTTTACATGTTTGAATGTTCATATCGAAAACTACAACAAAATTTTCCAAAATCGGATCGCAGACGGATCGTATAGTGTGCGCCAGGCTTAAAATAAGAATGGTTAAAACGGAACATCACTCAACTTGATTGATGAGATATGATGTTAGCCACCACAACATCCTCGCCAAAGCCTGATCAAAAAAAGACAAAATGAGTGAAATGGAAAAGGAAAGATAGACTGACAAATGGCAGTGGTAGTTACTTGTCATGGCTGAAAGAGAGAGAACATACAAAACTAAAACTCTGAAAGGAAATATTATGTAACATAGTCTTAAGTTTATCATGTTTATAATTTATACTGATTATCGTAATCATTTCAGTTTGTAGCAATTAACATCAGATAGTTAAATTTAGACTGAGAATGGGCCTTTTCTTTTACTCTGTTACATCAATGATCTTACGGACAAATAAAATGAAAGGAACACTTTTTTTTAGAAAATAGATCAATTTAGAGTTATAAGTTATATTGCTCATAAAATGCCACATTATATAGTTTAATATTTGAAAACACATGGACGAATAGTTATCCGTAATCGTGTGTTCCAATTGTACAATCGATTAAGTATGTATATACTCCTTCACAACCTTAATCATACAATCATTTGATTAATCTATGCTGGGCAACAAAATAAATATACACCACCAGTTTTAAAGACCATTACACATATAAAAAACAAGATTGACATGAGCATTTCACTAAATAGGTTGGGGAGACTCATTAATAATACATTTGTGGTGTAATTATTCTTTAGATATTCCTTCTACATTTTTTTTTTTTTTTTTGCATTATGTTTTTGGGAGAACTTATTCCTTTTTAACTGCAACTTACGTGCTAGTGTGTGGCATGAACCGTGCATTTTCAGCAGACATTTCGAGAACACTAAGCAGGAAGAGTTGCTCACTCTCAACATCTAATATAAGTTTATAATTATGATTGTTTGTTTTTTCAGAACATTATACGATGAATAATGATTGTTAGTAATTAAAGATTCAACAAGGATGTTAGAAAGACCATTGCAATAATAAAGAATAGATTGACAGTGAATTCAATCAAACATGATATCATGCACGCTTTGTTCCAGGTTAATGATGACATATGGATAATAATCTCTATGACAGAATTTGTTCAAAATTTGATAAACCATGCTTTTTTTCGACCCGGCGTTTTTGCATGATTTTCGCTATCCATGCATTGAAATTGCTTGATCAATGCATTGCCTCCGGGCTCTGTAATATATAACATGTGTTTAAAGACATACTATGGATTAATGCCTGACTCAATCAGTAATTGCCTTTAAAAAACGCTTACAATCTTGTTTGTTTTTGTTTTTAAGGTACTGCTTGAAGTAAAAGTGGCTGTAATTAAGTAGAATCTTTGGAACGTACATGTATGGAACAGAATGGACATGATGACATGAGCAAGTTTAAGGTATTTTACCCATGCACTGGCAGTACATGATATCATAAGAGCATTCAGCAAAGCCCAATAATCATGATAATAGTAACTCTATCAAATCGACGGACCTACTGGCAGTGACTTGGCATGGGTCAGACAACATAACTTGTGATTTTCACATTTTCATATTTTTTTTTCTATTCTTGGGAACATAAGAGTCAGCAAATGTCCAAATAGAATGAACTTTCCTTTGCAAGGTTATCATGTTGTATCCCCAGTCTAGGATTTCTATCTCAACGAACCATATCCTAATTGTTACGCACAAACGCGTATTTGCTTTGATAGTGTGAAGCAGGTGTCACTATGAACATGACGGACAAAGAAAGCGGACAAAATAAACAACCCCTCATTCTACCCTTCACGATGGTTCTGGTAGTCAAAAGAATATCTCTTCACTGCTATTGTCTAAAATATGTGGAACAGGTGTACATGCATATTCACCTGGAACTACATGATTAAACATAATAGCTGTGAAGCGATGTGCTGTTGACTACCAGAACCACTGTGAAGGGTAGAATGAGAGGATGTTTATTTTGTCCGCTTTCTTTGTCCGCCATGTTCATAGTGTGTATTTATTACAAATGGACGATGAGCAGGTCTAGTCGTACAAATTTCGTTGGATTACCGTAAAGTAAAATAAACAAGAGGCGGTGGAGTAAGTTAAGTACAGTAGGTAAGTAAGTAAGTAAGTGAAGCAGGTGAGGTAAGTAAGTGAAGTAGGTGAAGTAAGTAAGTGAAGGAGGTGAAGTACGTAAGTGAAGTAGGTTAGGTAAGGTATAATTGAAGTAAGTAGAGTAAGGTAGGTGAAGTAATTAAGTAAAGTAGAATACTCACCAATTATTTTTCCGTATGTATGATCAGGATAGGGTCCATGGAGTAAAGGTGATAGAGGAGGGGAGTGGTACAAATCCCAGTCTAACTCATCATTCGGGTCCTGCTCAAAAGGACACAGGTCGAGCTGCTCGAAGTTACAATGAATCAAATCTGTAAAGATACATAATAAAAGTCAGCGGTAATTGATTATTTATTTCATCTGACTGCTGAGGAAGTTAGTTAATACTTGGGTGTAACAAACCAGAGGACGTTCGGCTAAGTCCCAGGTGAGGAACTGGATAATTATTATTTGGAAATGTTTAGACATGGCAATGACATAACCCGAACCTGCTTTCTATTAAGGTAATAGAATAGGTTTATGAAATTGTCCTTATAAACTCAATTTCCTGATGGTATTGCCATGATATTTTACAGAAAGTTGTACACTCCATTTTTTTTCTTTCTTTCCTTGCTTGTCTGGATTTTTTGTTTCCTTTATTTTTTTCTTTGCTTTTGTATATATTTGTTTGTTTTTGTTTTTACCGGAGACAGAATACATTTTTAGTTAAGTTGCACTCCAAGCATTTTCCCTATTGGCATGATTGGTACGCATTCATTTCATCATAGTGCTTATAGATGTTTGCGTTGTATAGAGATGGAATTAAAATAAACGCGTTCCCGACAATCCACCATAGGATAGACATGTGAATATAATGTATATACAGCAAAATTTGCGGTTCTTGATGTTATATGATACATGTATATGTTTTGAGAGAAACCAGGCTGTACTTCACACCCATCAGAATCTCAAGAAGCACTTCATCTACTAATCCGAACAGGCGTGGTCTTTCAATAAGTCTTGGGATGCAGCTATTTTCAGCATGTAGATTTAACCCCTAATCCTTAATCTCCAATAACCATACCATGTTGCATCATGCTGTCATGACATCATCAACATCCCCCATCAACAACTACTTTAGGGTTTCTCAAGTTTCTTTGGTCTAATAGATTGATGTATTCATTTGAAATTCAAATCTAGTTAGAAGATTATCTGTTTTGAGCAATGTAAACGTTCGTCAAAATTCATCACTCATTTATTATCAACTCCACCCCCCCCCCCGACCCGCCTTCAAATATGAAACTGAACATTTCTCAAGTTTATTCAATATGTTTAGAGCAATTTCGATACTGTGATAGAATATTTCAGTCAGAACGATATACAGATATATTTAGATATCTAAATATATATCCAATCATTACTCAACTTACATTTATCAACATGGTTCACGCTGTAACAATAATACATTTACCATGGCTCTAAAAATATGTGACATGATTGTAATTCTTATAAATTCCGAAAAGCGTATTAAACCGTCATGTTTATATATTTCGGGTCGTAATTCATGGAATGTATAAATGTAGAAATTAGGAGTATTTGAGACAAAGAACAAAACGGTTTTTAAAATGCAAAGTTGACCCCAAACAACCTGTTTTACCTAAGTGATTTCATTAGAGAGAGAAGTAAAATCAATTGCAGAAAAGGCAGACAACGAAATATATTACAAACTGACAAAATCATTATTGCACCTCCTCTTTGAAATGCTGAAACTCCCCGCGTTCGTTATATCGTTAGATTCATTTCCATTTCGCTGATTGTCATTATCATTCCTTGCTATGTCAGAATCATGGGTGATGACAGACAGGCCAGGATATCAGCGAAAGGCAGAGACGACCAAGATTAACTGCAGAAGCTATGTGACTCTCAGATGAATAATCAACACAGATTCCCCATAGACGAGAGATGTTATAAAACACTCATCTCAATATTTCTATTGAGGGATATATTAATCATCTTAATAAGTCTCGAGTTCTATTTTCGTTAAGGCGTGTTGAAATAATATATATTTGGAAGCCCATGAGGTTGTTCGAAACTCCATTTTCATTTCTCTGTTGAAGAGCACAAACGGCACACAATAATTATGCCACAGAATTGTAATTTTTGAACTGGACAAAAAATATCAAGCTAAGTATATATCAACGATATAAACTGAAAGTATCCGAATTCTTTAAGCTTTTTTTTTTTTCATATTATCATCGAGGAACATGAAAAACAGAAACATTTTAGTTGACTGTGTCAACGAGATTAAAAAAAAACAACTGTTATTTCTCAGATTTAACGAATTATTTTGAAGAAAATGTGTGCCTATGTTGTTGTTTAATTGGAAATAAAACTGAAAGATTCATTTACTTTTTTGCTTGTCTCGTGCTCTCTGACCATTTTTAAGCTCCCGTGCATGGGTATTGCATTAATAAGAATAACGTAAGTAGTGAAACGGCTGCAATTTATCTTGCTTGCTACAGTCCCTATCATTCAATCCCATTATTCGTTCTTGAATAAAAAATAAGATTAAATGAAATCTTTTATGATGTATATTCTCAGTGTATATAGTGTTTCAACATTTTCAGGAAACACATTTCCTCTGTAAGTACTATTTAGGAATGACAGGTAATTGGGAATAAGTCTCTTTATTAGGAATGATTTCACTTTTTTCGGGAGCAAAACGAGAGAGAAACGGCGGCCACGAAAAAAAAAGTGGGGATAGGCAGAAATGGGTAAGATGGTGACAGAGGTTGTAGTGTTGATGTAATTTATGGACTACTGTTTGCAAATTTGTAATTCTGACTGTAAAAAGAGTCCATGTACTTGGAAAGTAAGCAATACAAACAAATAAACAACAAACCGAAACAGAACAAAACAAAACCAAAAACGCTATTACATCATGCTTATAGATTATTCTATATATGGATTTCAATTAACCCACTTTTAGTTGGAAAAAGGCGAGATGAAATGATGAAACTGTTTGACAACTAATATGCCGGCGTGTGCATTTTAGTAGTTTATGAATATTTGACAGAATCTTTGGGGATGGGTGTCAAAGATCAGTTGGCATACGTCATATAAAAGGACCTTTAAAAAGGGGAGAAACGAAGATTGTATTTATATACATATTTTATTTAGATGGTCTTGAAACCTTTATAAATAATACCAACTAAGACCTAGTGAAGTAGGTTGATATTTCTGTTTCGTACATATTGAGGCTGCTCCCGTAGGCCTTTAAGCAGATGTCCTTTTTTCTGTTCGAATGACGGAGGGTATCTTGACAAACTTCGGATGTGAAATACACTCTGAAGTTCTTCCATTTTAACAAAAATATATATTGATCAGGAACAATTCAAAAATTCGACTGGAAATTTACTTTATTGATTACTATTTCTTAATCTAACTTTTGATTTTTCACTAAAATAACAATCGACTTAGAATAATTGTTAATATAAGAACTTCAGAGGTAAAACCATGTAAGACAGATGGATATGTATCATACGTTGTCTTAATTTTTTAAAGTGCGAAATAAGGCCAAGAAAGGCAGACAGTTACTTCTGTTTTTTTTATATAACAGAGGATATCATGAAGACCTTTAAGTGCGAAATAAGGCCAAGAAAGGCATATAGGTACTTCTATTTTTCATATAAAAGAGGTTCATGAAGACCTTTAAGTGCGAAATAAGGCCAATTAAGGAAAACAGGTTGATAAGCCGAGTAAAGCTGGTGGTACAATCATTTGATAACCTTTCTCTCTAGAAGTAGAAAAGCTGTTGTGATTCATACCTTCCATTTGTTCCCGAATCCCTGATCCTCAAGGATTCAGCTGGACGGATATAGTCCCCCTGCCAATGTCTAAGTATGCCTAAGGAACCTGTCAAATTGTATTCGTCTGTCCGAATAAACTGCTATTTCTGGCGCGTGACTCAATATAGAAAGTCCTTTGGGTCGGATATAATGCTTGAATCATCTAATGGCCATCAAACTTAGAACAATCCGGGATTCTTCGAAGCTTTCTGGGGAGATCACACGTCATGCTCTGGTCACTTTCTCTACCATTATATTCTTAATTATCTTTCAAAGGAAAACGAGGGAAATAGTGCATTAACCTCGACTGACCAACAGAGTTTTAAAAAATATACAGTTCCTTTAGAGGGTTATGCTAGTGAGCAGAGTTCTTACATTTTATTTGTATAACACATGACCCGCCGTCAAATCAGCGGCATTCTCAACTTCGAACCTGGGCTGAGCACTGTACCTGATCTTCAACCCTAAACCTTAACCCATTGGCTACTGGGACCGGTTGGCCCCTGTATTAAGCCTATTGGAATGAGACAATTCAGTAGTCAACGGTTTAACAGACCTGGACTCCATACTATGCCTAGGCTCTATGTGGAACTCAACACTATATTAACTGCACACCCTGAGTGAAAGACTCACCTCTAAGTGTCTTCTGAAAAATTATTGGATCGTCGAGATTTCTTACGCTCTCTCTAAACGAAGTTCTGGGAAATTCTATTTGCGCCAAGGCAACAGAAATGAATAAGAGGAAGAAACTGAGGAGGGTTTAAGGTCGAGAAGAGGCGTCCCGGTGAAGTTTTTTGAGGGTTTAGCGGTCGAAGATAACAGGAGGTCGTCATAGCGGAAATTATTTGCCAGTTACACATATTTACCCTCAAGAAGGAATTGTCATAGGTATCCGTTTTGACATGTGATACCGTGCTAGAGATGAGCACGACCTAATCACACTATAAAAGGGATAGGTACAGGGGATATAGGGCGCGACCCCCTCCATGAAGTAACGAGAAAAGCGAAGGTGAGATGGAAATGAGAAAAGAGGAAGAGATCGAAAAAAATGGGGGGGGGGGGGGGGGGGGGAGTGGACTTGGAAAGAAGATGCCAGGACCTCTGCCTCTTCTGCAATCGACGATCGAATTAGTCGGAATTTCCTATGATAATCCAATCGCCCACTCATTAACAGGACCCATACATCTAAAAAAAGAATTTTTAAAAAGCATTTAAAAATGTATCACGGGATAAAAACTAACTTTTCAAATCATAACAATTCTTAACGCTTACTTAACTACGGCGCTGGCAGGGCAGTTTTAACGGTTCAAATTCCTGTAATGTATTTCTTATGCGTACAAATATTGTCCATCTTCTTTAAATTCAAGAATTCATATCTAAGGATGAAATATCATGTACATGTAATTCACCTGTTTTTACGTTATGCTATATTATGTTACGTATTTATATTGAATGTTAAGATCCTTGTGCACTCAGTCAGGTGTGTGAAGGAAGGCCTGTGGGCCATGGGCATTTAGTTGACCTGTTCCTTACCCAGGCGACCTGGTTGGGTGCGCAGGGGTCTATGAAACTATTGTATTCCTTCACTCTGATTAAATGTTACCTTTCTTTCTTGATTTCTGAAAGTGCCAAATAAATAATAATAATAATGAAAATAATAATTGTATCAATATGAAGAAAAAATAACTGTAATACACTTTTAATTGAATAAAACGCCATTCTTCAAAATGTTATTCTTAATTAATTCTCGTTCGTCAACATGGTAGCCCATTAGTGTTCTGTTGCTTTGAGGAACAATTTAAAAAATATATATTGATTTATAATCTATGGAATGGTTTTAGAGAGGAAAGGGCAATATTTCCGTTACGTATCTTGTTTATTTCACCACAACTGCGATAATATCCGCAATTAATACACTCGTATAGTTCACACTGATAGTCATCAAACGTCGATAAGATCTGGCATTAATGTTCGCGTAGATATAGTATGCAATGATAGTCATCCAAATGAACCCACATGATATAAGCCACATGATTTCTACCTAGCCAAGGTGAGGGAGTTTAATACGGAGAGGGAAGGCATATAATGAACAATAGTCTGATGTTGTAGTAACCTTAGCCTGGTATCTAGGATAAGGGAGGTCCCCAGAGACCGGTTTGAATCCAGGGTCTATCATGACTCACTCGTATCACAAGCCAAGAAACCTAGTACAGGTTAACCTCTTCGATACAATTCTATCTGACTGGCGTACTGAACTGAAGCCATACGAGGTAACCCCCAATTTTTACCTTCTTAATTTTGTATTCTAAACACAAGCTAACGTCATATTAATGAATCACTAATAATCATAGCATGCACAGAGACCAGCCAAAGACCTGAGGCTTGATCTGGACCCACCCACACCCATCTCCACCTTCTCTTCCGGTTGTGAAGTAAGACGAAATCAATAAAGTTCAGTCCCTCACTTAAGAAAATATGCGAGTTCCTGATGTTCTTGTTTTTTAAGGTTATTCAAAATAACACAATGTACAATTTACAAATTGCCATGAATTACCTACGTATTGGAATTACCTCTGGCATGTCTGGTAGTGAATTAGGGGGAAAGGGGAAACAACTCCAGCCTAAACCTTTGATTTTGGAAAAATGTCGCAAAATATCAAAACCTGCATCGATAATGGAAAGGGGATTCACTTGCTATCTATGCTTATCATACCCTCATTAGAAATCTTCAATTAAAAATGATTACCGATTACTGGGGGGAAAACAGGAAGTCATCTTATCTAACAAAATTCAAACCAATCCAGTTCTTGATTATGAAAGGCGCACTTCTATTGCATTTGAATAAGGTGTTAATCATGTTAATCTTCTAGTAGCTAGTTTCTCAGATAAGACAGAAAACATAATCTACGAGCGCATCATGAGTTTTGGGCCCACTCGGGTGACATGATCTTTTAATGAACGTAATGTATGTACCTTAATCGAGAGTCTTCAAACTTTATCTATGTAGCTTAGCTTGGCACAAACGTGCCATTTTATTGCTTATAATGACTTCTCTCGCAGAGTGCACTGTACAACTAGCTATGAGATATTTCAGCAAGATTGAAACCCAGGGGACTGGGCCTTGAAATTCGGTCCTCGGGTCGAAATGCCGTTCGACTCGTGGGACACCCCCCCCCCCGAACCCCATGGCCAGTCCTTCCTAATTTCGATTACCAAAGTATATAAGTTTTCCCGATATCTGCTCGCTTATCTATATATTTTTTGGGGGGGTGGCCAGGGTGTGCTGAGGTGTGATGATTCCAGATGCCCTCACTATCTTTTAGAGTTTTCACAGAGAAAAAAACAGGTTAGAGACGTACCGTAGAAGGTTTACATTCAACCACTTCACAAGGAAGTCCCTGAATTTGCTGAGGAGTTCTTAGAGACTGCCCAGTTAAGTGTTTTTAACCCAAGCCTTTGCCTCAAGAATACCTTATAATCACATCATGGCTTTCACAAACACTGGCGAATAGTCAGAAAGAGACATATGAAACTGCAGAATATCATCATCGGGACCAACATCCAACGTCCTTGCTTTCTACCTTAGATATGACGCTGACGCGAGACTCTCAACTACCACAATGACAGAGTTAAACTGATTTGACCCAGAATTTATGAAGGCCGGATACATCATTGATGCTAATGGTTATATGTCGCATTACTCCACCAGTCAAGAGCTGGCCCTTCCCAGATAGTTTGCTTGCCTCCTTCCTGGAAGAAACTGTATAACAGGTCCTTACTATAACAACCTTATCGAGACACTTACTACTATACCAAATACAGATATTGCACTAGGACTCACAAATGTGCTGGGTATTCATGTCTGAACTCTGTAGTCTTCAGTAATTGTAGGAACACAGCATTACTTTGTGAATAGGCGTGTACCGCTATCACAAACACGATAAAACTACTTCCGAAAAATCAACTTAAAGGCAACTTCATTAGCCCAGTCTATCACCTTTAGAAATGTGCGGACTTTTACAATGGCTTATCACGTAATTCGAACATGCTTTGTTTGGGCAGTACAAAAGGCTTTTGAAATTGCACTTGAGTAGAATTTTCGAAAGTAGTTTTTATTGTGTTCTTAAATGGTAGCTTTCCGCAAGGATCTAACCTGGCTCTGATGCTTTTCCATATAGGTCCCGAACCACCTCGATAAACTTTCTCGTGCATAATTATGATCTTGCGCGTTCTAACCATGAAGGGAACAGTATATCATAAGTGCAGATACAAACGGCAGTAGTGACATGCAATGTTTGCAATTTTCATTTTGTATTTACTTTGTGTACTTAGTATATGTCACTCTCACATAGGCGTCAAAGGTTGCACCAAACCATGACGCAATCCTAATTCACTAAAGACGCCTAAAATAGAAAGGTTATTAAATGAAATTTTACTTATTTCTTCGGTAAGTCCTAAATCTAATCAACTATAATTCTTATGTCCGAACGTCTTTGTATGAGCAGTTTTTACTCACACTCACTGATCAGCACTTTCATAGTGCAAAGTATTGGGAGATTCCACTTGTTTGTACATTTATAAACATGATAAAGAAAGGGCAGTGCTAAGCATAAACTATGCATGTTTTTATTTGGCCTCCACTTAAACTTATAAATTACGATAATTTACTTACCTTTTCTGAGGTTAAATGCAATGACAGGTAATCAGGGGTCGTTGGTCTACGTGTTCCGTTGGCAGCTAGGATTCTTCACAAGCGCAACTTTCTGATTAAATTAAGAGATAAGTTGTTTTGATCTACAATCAGTAATGAAATAAGGAAGGTCATACTGGCCCTCAATTGAACTGTATTGCAGGTTATTCCATATGATATGAAGTTCCTGCCATGTTTTGTAGATCCACTTTTCTGAAAAGATGAAATGAGAGATGGACAGATGGGCGGACTGGAGAGATTTAGTATTAAGATGGAAAGTTCTTCTCAAAAGTTTAATCAGAAAATATTAGAAAAAAAATTTTGGTAAGAATTTTAGATTGATTAGTTTAATGATTACTTGATTTCCATTTTTGTGTTTAGTATTTTTGTATTATAATGTCCTACTTTTTGGAAGCTGAACCAATTTGAATATTCATTTGTTTTGATAAAATAAATGAATGAATGATGAGTGTAAATCAAATTCTTAAATTTTCTAGGTTCAACAACTAGCATCTTGACATTTAAAATGTTATGTCCCATAGCTGGGCAATGCATCATTATCATGAAGGGTATAGAGAGGACCTGAAATCGATCTAGGGCAAATAAATTTCCCTCCCCAAAAGAGTCCCAGTATATGTTAGTATTCTCTCTGCCAATTTCCTTTTATTTCCTTGAACCTTTACTCTTCTCGCAGTGGTGGATATTCCATGTAATTGACAACGTACCATCGCTATGTCACTGTGTTCCCTTTTGTACAATAGGTATAGGTTTCGAAACTATACAACAACAGTGATCAAATTAGCTAGCATCACTGCCTTCCATCGTGTCACCAAATATATGTCATGTATGTTTTTGGTAATCTCTCGGAGAGGTTTGCCACCGGTTAACCTGAATATGTATCAGTAAGTCAACCTTAGTGTGAATCAAAGAAACAGTCGGTTGTTGCATGCTTTTAAATCATCACTGAATAATCAAAAGTGAAAAAAGAAAGAAAATTGATTTATACATATATATTATGAACGAATCGTTTTGATAAAGTCAGTTAAAAACACAATGCCAGTTTAGTAAATATTTATAAATAACTCTCTTTAATGTTCGGTTTAGACAATCATGATATAAGTTCAAGTTATACTTTCAGTTATTTCTGTTTTCTTACTTCTGATTTGCTTTTTCATTTTCTAATGTTCTACTGTTTAAATAGTAAACAAAAAAAAATTGTTTTCAACTTCTCCTTATTCCGCTAAATCATGTAAATCATTTCTGTATATATGTAAATAGATTATTTTTTTCGCAAGTGTTTGTTTACAATGTAAATAAACAATGTATTAATTTCTGTAATTTTTCATTCGATTATTTCCTCATCGTATATAATGCGAACAGGGCCGTTGTGGATAGCAGTTCTGTAGCTGACAATGCTACCCAGTGTAAATAAAACTGAATATAAATATATAAATAATACCGTGGACTTGAGAAACGTAAACGTTTAAGCTTGTTGTATACGTGCGTTTTTGCTGACGAACTACTGCGTCAACAATAATATTGTTGATGCGATCTCTGACGCTCCTCCAGTGTTTAAAAAGTGCTTAAAAAGTACAAACGTACGTTAGCTTTAACTGCCTGGATCTTCTAGATTAGCGCACATAATCATGATAATTATCAAACAGGATCGGCAATGATGCCTGCCTGCATGTGCGCAAAGGGTTTCTCGCACTCGTCAAGTGCACAAATCGTACAATCCCAATGACCTTTACTGCAGGAAATATTCCTAGAAGTCTTGTTGTTTCACACAGCGACTGGAACTATTTCTGTTGCCAATGAGAGATGCGGTATTAGCATCTCAGTAGTATTGTCATAAATCCACATCCCTAATTACTTGTGAAGACTATATCCTTAGATTGGGTCTTACCGGAACTGGTCCATTACAATTTTGTGTGCTAGTGCTCTTTCAAACGGGGCAAGGTAATTAATTTAAGAGATCTCCGGGAAACCTCAATGGTTCCTGTTCAGTCAGGTCAATGTTTATTGAGTGTATTGTAGGTTGAATGGTGTAATGATATAGGTCATTATTTATGTCAATGAGTAGCTGATTTACGAAGTTAGTGTTGTGTTCGTCTTATGTTATGACATGTTATTGGGGAGAAATGTGCGTTCTTGTTGGCTTCAAGGACTCTAGATTCTGCCCAAGGCCCAATAACCATTTAAAAAATTGTGTATTACATTGTAAAATTGTTGAATAAGGAATATCTTCAACAACATTTTTATTCTAAAATTTAATCACTCGAGAAATCAACATGAATCTTTAATAGAAGTAAAAGCTACACGCTCCCTTCCTTCTCCAAGGCGTCTGGGAATTCAAAAGACTGCCGTCCCAACGTGCTTAAGGTGCAGTCATATTTATTGGCGTAATTCCCGGGGTGTGTGGGGGCGTATATATCCCCCATTTTTTTAGAGAGGGGATGGCATGTGCAAACATTTTCCCCAATTTTAAAAGAAGAAGTAATATTCTAATCAATCACTTGTAGACATTTTTGATAAATCTATCATAAACGACGGTTATAGTAATACAATTCCTATTTGAAATGATATTGAAAATCTGAGAAATGAAGAGAAGGTCCGGTGTGTGCGCGGGTGGACGAGGGTGTGTGTGTATGTTCTTGTGAGTGACTTCGTGCTATAAATTTCGGTAAAAGATTTTGATCGCCCCCCCCCCTCCTCAAACTACGTAAATTGATTTACACCGGTCATGCCGGTGGTCATATGATAATGACACTAAACGATAGTTATGCTTAGTTCAAATTAGGGTTTAAAAATGCCCATTATGAAAAAAATCAATGCATAATTATTGTGTAATCTCCATCCTAACATTATTTCCCTCAAGAAACATCTTTTCATCATGGTCATGTTTGAAAAGAAGAGTTTTCGAACATACATTTCGAAAAAAAAATGTTAATGTTTACTCTGAACAGTATTTTGTTCAAGACAATTTCGTTTGTGTATTGAATTCAGATTCCTCGTGCCTGCACTTCAAACATAAATATGCTTTTCATGTTTGAGATGAATGTTCTCCTCGCATCCGTCTGATCAGTTGATTAGACAATGACGTACAAGTCTTATGAATGCCTTCCGCCCCCAATCCCTGAAGTATTTGTGTGCACGTCTGTGAGATTTGCTTCTTACGCGCAAATGGGTGTGTCTATTTGCTTAACGTGATATTCCAAACATATCCCCACCAAAGATCACTGTCTCTATTGGTCATACTCTGATTAGTCTGTCTCGTGAAAAAAAGACGCGTCAATTTCCTTTCCTAAACAAGGTATCACACGGTTCGTGACAAGGCTAAAATTGAGGGAATGATAGCAATTTAGCATATCATCAGTAAATGTGATAATTATGACAGACGGCAAACATGGTACACCAGGTTTCGACATTGGAATTATGTAAATCAAGCAGAAAGCAGACATACCTTTGTTAACCCTATGCCTATACCATGCCTACTGGATCCGGATGGTCCCTTTTCTAAGCCTATGGACAATGAAAGGGATTAGAGAATGCAGTAGTCAAGAGGCTAACGTAAAAGTCAAAAAGACGAAAAGGGACGCTGCCAGCAGCAGCATTGTAAATACTGCGGTTCCTGAGTCCCGTTGCATAAAGCTTATCATTAATGGCAACTCTACCATCAATGGTAACTACCATGGAAATAGTGCTCAGCAGATTTACACGGAAGTTACCGTTGATGGCAAAGTTACCATCAATGGTAAGTTTTCTGCAACGGGGCTCAGATGTATTATAAAGAAAGTTAAATACAGTACTTATATATAACCCTGCAATAGAAGAGTACATTTGTCATGTTTGTATGATTTGAATGACCTCCTGAACTCCAGATACTTGGTAATCTTAAAGGTCTTCTTCCTCCTGAGAAACCTAATTTTGGAATGACATAGTAAGGGACCTTAGTTTAATACCCTGATCGTAATAAACATGTAGAGTCCACTGAGAAGTGACCAAAGGAGATCTACAGGAAAGTAATTAACCCAACTTGATGTCTCCTTAAACCTTGTTTACTCCGAGCAATGTATTTCTTTTAGTGATGTTCAATGCCTTAAGTGCGTAGGAGTTTCATAACCTTGTAGGCTTGGGAATATACCACGCCACTTTCTGAAGTCAGAATAAGAAAATGAGATAGTGTCTCTATCATAAAAAAACAAGGATTAAAAGGGGGAAGTCAAGTGATGTTATAAAGTAAGGTCCATCAATATCCTGTTAGTGTTCAACATTAATTTCTCGCACGAGGTAAAATGAAGATTTCCACATTCATCTTCTGATATGTTCCAAACATCTGATTTGTCCCTTGTCCTCCTCTCGAAGCTTATATAGAATTTTCAGAGATGGTGATGTAAGTCACTCACTGCGCAACCTGTTCCAGTCCGGTAGACTGGGTTTTCATCGTCCGATTGCTGTGAAAAATTCTCAATAGATGTCTCATCCACTGCTGAAAGATTCTTAAATTGCCTGTTCCAGTTTTAGTAATTAGATCGAAACTGGGACCGTGATTAGAATGTCAGTTCTTTGACCCGATTCTGGGAGGAACGATCTCGATAACTGTTTCCCCTCACCTCGCCCTATCTTCACATGGACCCTGTTAACTGAACAGTGTGACGCCATTATGCAGAAGATCCTCAGCCCCATCTCAGCATGCTCAAAGACACTTTTATTTCTCCTTCTGCACCACCCTACTATTCATTAGTATATAAATACCACAAAGTGTATAATATTTCTGAATGCAAGGGGGTATATGACGTTTAACTTGATCACTTATCCTCTCTCGAAACTTAGAGCGCTTTCTAGCCAAGAATAGCATCGGCTTCGTGGTCATAGCCTTGACTATGATTGGATGATTGCGGTTTTTTGTTTGTTTGTTTGTTTGTTGTTGTTTTTTGGAGGGTCCATGTGTGTATGTGTAAATTGTACATATGTTTGTTCATGGTATACGTTACATGCTGCGATTTGAGGGCAACTCATAACACTGCTGAAATTCCTCATTTCAACAGTGGGTCCAGTCCCCATACTTACTCTCTGAACGTACAGGAGTGGATATCTATTCTCTTTGGGAAAATCATATTCATGATATCAGGGATCATTCCGTATAGTGTGCATTATAATCATTATTTTCAAAATGGAGTCCACTCCCGAAAGAATAATTAAACTAATATTTAGAAGTGGATGCAACCTGGAGTGGATATGCCTTAGAAATTATATTGATAAAAAAATAACACCTGAAAACGCGAATTTACATGCATCTGCTTTTATGGAGTATCAAGCTTACATCTAACAAAAAATCTAACCTAAGCTTATTTTGGCTGGAAAAAAATCTGGAACAAATTTCAGCCCAGGTTTTTCGCTTGCAGTAAATTCTCAAAAATGTACCGGTTTAATAAACAAGTATAAATGATGTTTTAATGAGCTAGTATGTACATGAGACCGCCATCCATTTCCAGCTTAACCGCTTACGATGGCGGTCTCCTGCGTTCTATTATTTCCCTTTTTAGTTTAACGAAAAATATTATATTTTGTATTCTTGTTTGCATTTTTATATTATGTTTATCGTATAACATATGTTGTACATGAACTTTTATTTATGTAATATTTATGTAAACATGAATAATTTGTATTTTATTATCAGAACGCAGAAATAAAAGTAATCAAACAAACAAACAACTCGGGCAAGATAGGATACCAAACAACATGAACACTAAGACTATCCAGAGCAGGATAATGCTCGAATAATTAAGGTTAAATATCATTAGGACTTCGGCAGCTTTGGAAATAGATGTGGATTGCATGAGGGAAATCATAACAACATACCATCGTCGGATTCATGTACGGATTATTTAATACTAGAAACAAAATTTTATGACATATTTTTTTTTTCCTTTTTGGGTCAAACGATTAAATGTCGCAGCCTACGACTTTCTTGGAATAGTTTCCATGGGTGTTTATGCAATAACGTTCTGAATATCAGCCCTCTGGGAATGATGTGCGTGGGTGTATGAAGTTCGATTGATTACTCATAAACCTCTTACTACAATCACCTAAAACACGTACCTGGTAATGTCTAACAGTAATTTAGCTCTCTTTTTCCCTAATTGTTGACTAAACCAACCGGTACCCGAGTCACATGTAACTAGTAAACGTCTTACAGCAATGTCGATATAATTATCTCGTTTTTCGAAGGGTTGTCCACATTTAACTCTACAGCCTAACTGGGAAATGACGAACAGCAGTGTTATCGATTATTGTTTTTATTTTTTTGGGAGGCTGACTGTCCAAAAGCTATGTTGACCTATCTTCTAAAATTTTAATATTTGATAATCAGATTCTTAAATCATATCGTTTCATCAAGACTCTATGAAAGAACAAGCGTATTCTGCTAATACGCCTGAAGTGGGCCATCCACCGTGTGTATTTTATTACGTATAGTTTTGTATGTTGCTTTAAATAAAAACATACACACTTCCTTCTTTTATCCGGCGTGTTGACGACATGAACTGGTAGGCCTACTAGATTTAGTACATGTAGAACAGTTTTGGTTTTGTTTTTTTTTTTTACTTATTCATCTTTTCTTCTTTCATTTTTTTCTGGAGGGTTTACTAAGTAAGCTGGTATTGGGTCTCACCAGTAAATATTTAGAACTGATGTTGACTTATTTATCATGTTTATGTTTTATAAGTTACACACTGTCTTTATTTTACATTGGTATTGGGGTTACCTGTCAAATGTCCAACAGCAACGTTGCTTTTTCTCTATTCTATTTTACAGCAAAGATGACTAAACTAGCTGGTAACGAAATAATGCTACTGTCTTATTGCTAAAGAATGGCCCATTGCCATTATGGTAATCTCGCATTGGATGTGACAGGAGAGGAGGAAGTTGCATCCTAAGAATTTGATCAAGCAAAATCTTTTTAATAGGGTCTCCACTGAAAAAAGAAGAGATTTTCTTCAGTAAAGATTTCTAGGGCATTGATTTTCCTTTCTTTTATACGCATGCTTGGACCTACCACACTGGGTGAAGCAAGAGAACTTAAATAACGACCAGAGGAATTCTTTACGCCAGAAGGCTTTCCTGAGGTCGATCCCTCGGTGCAAAAAGAAAGTTCCCTCCGCACCTGAGTTGTCATGGCAATGAGAATATTTCTGTCAGTTGAGTAAGATCAGTTTAATATGGCTCGGAATTAAAATGAGCTTAATTTGTTAAGACAGCCTGACCCGTCACGTAGCAGTACTTCCACACTACGTTTTATCTGTTTTGGACAGAACACCAACCCTATAACATGAGTAAGCAAACTTTGTCGGTGGAGCAATGACTCGAACATTGGTTGGAAGGATATGGAACGGACCGATTACAAAAATCCACTAATCCACAAGAGCTGTCATCTTGTATCTCGGTTTTATATTTGAATACCTGGCCATGGGTTCGGAAATTTTGACCTCCGAATAGACAGGCTGATAACCATAGTCCAAAAATGAATCATTAATGAATTTTTATATTTCCAAGTCTTTTTTATGTGAATTTACGCGTGTGTTATACGTCCATTAACTTCCGCGGCTCAGGTTTTCGATCTGCAGAGTCTTTGGGGTGTTTTGTGTTTTGAGAAAGTGTGGTTGTGCAGACTTGGGTATTTTATGGTTATGCTTTTTAGATAATTCTCACGACGTTTGCTTTTTCTCCCCTATTTCACGTAAAAAGGCAGAAGAAAAAGAGTGGAAATTGAGGATTGTTTTAGAATTAAACAAACTTACTTTTGTCTTGGAGAGTAGCTTTGATCAGTGGTAGAATCCACGGTAACGTCCACAGTAACAGCCGGCCGGGTGAATACATCATGATGACTACCCCTCTGAGCTTTCTATCGAATGCAGAGTTTACTACATGAACGAATCACATGAGGAATTTTTCATAAACTCTTCAGAATGCTCCTCTAGATCTTATCATGTGTTGCTTTGGTCAGGCTGGTAGGGAAAAGACTAAAAAGAATAAGATATTCCATAGCTCCAACGGAGCTGTTAGCGATCCTGAGTTCTAACAAATGTCACAGTAATAGCCATGGTTGGTAACGATTGATGGGTCAAAGTATTCTTCCAGAGTATATTGATGAACAGAGCAAAACTAAAATATCTTATGGGATGAGAACCGAGCTATCAGAACACTCTTTCACACAGAGGAGAAACACAATGATATTAGCATTAGATGAGCAACAGTCTGAGTCCTTATGAGACGTGTGCGTTTGCTTTAGAGATCCACGAATAAAATGTAACCGACAGGTGATGAGATTTTCCTTCTAGCGTAGTAATCTAAAGACAAGTCAACTTTGTATCTGTCATCTTAACGTCTGCGCCTGTACGGAGCATGCCTCGATAATAAGCGCCCACGATCGGTGCCTTCATGCTAACCGACTCTGACGCTCACATGGTGAAAGCAAACGTTACAATCACAGTCCTTTTTCATCACTATCGTGTTCGAGGGAGGGGCTAGCAGGGTTGGGGGAGTTGTTTATCCCTCCTGACAAATTTCGGAGAATGGAAATGTTATAAATACGGTTGTAGGAAATGATTTGTAAGTTTAGAAGATAGACTGCTCCAAATACGACCTTTTTTTTCAAACAAGAGCCTTCAAAAGGTTATTTCTTGGCCATGGAGTAAACCGAGATTCTTTTGCCCCCACCCCCGAGTCTTGATACGCCATTGCTTCTTCACACTGCTTCCCTTGGAGGCACCAATCACTTTCACTTTCCTTTCTTCTCTCTTTCACCCACACATGAATTTCCTTTTTGCTTTCTACTCCGTTTGTCTTCCGTAGATAGAAGTTGGATTTCATTAGAATGAAGTATATGTTTCCTTCTTTTTTAATTTATGTACCCTTATCTGCATTTTGCCCTTTCACCCCACCCCCATGTCTATTTCCCCCGTAGTGAGCTTTGTATCTTTCGTAAGTCATTCTCTCGATTGATGTTGTTTTTATTCTTCCAACTATACCATGTATACCGATCTTTGCCCCCTTCACTCCCTCGCTCTCTCTTTAAATCATTATCCTATAGTCGTCTTTCCAAACTTTAAATTGAATTATCATGAAAGGGAACAATGTCGACAAGGTAAACTACCTTTTAAAAGACATGCCATTTACATACAATTCGACAGTTTACCACAAACAAATCATCGTCTTTTTGAACATGATTCCCCGGAATGAAAATAATGGCCAGTCGCTTTTCCACTTACCATGCTTACCAGTAATATTCGATCTAAATATATTCTCTTTTATTTTCGTTGAGTATTGCCTTATTTATAATAGTCATTTTTACAGAAACTGGCAGCTATAGGTATTAATGGAAGTGGAGGAAATTGATCGTTTTGTTCTTCATCTACGCTTTTCCCGTTGAGTTCCCCTACTTTGCCCCTGCCTCAATACGTCGCATCCTCTTCAGCGAGGCATTGAAAATGAATCACATCTTATCCTATTCACGCGAAGCACTCAAGATTGAGAATTAATCACCTTGTTTCTCATTGAGATTAAAGAGCTAATTTAATCTGATAAAACATGTTCTAGATTCTAAGCATTCTGCGAGTAGCTCATAAATTGAAAAATATGGATCCATTCAAAAATGGATGACAGCTCTGAGGGATATTTAGTGAGCTACGTAATTATCATTCTTTTATTTAATTTTCATTTATATATATATATAGAGAGAGAGAGAGAGAGAGAGAGAGAGATAGGAGAGAGAGGGGGAGAAATAGAGAGAGAGCGAGGGGGGGAGGAGCGGGTGAGGAGAGAGGGGGGGGGGGGGAGAGAGAGAGGGAGAAATAGGGGTTTCTACATTGCACTCTTGTTCTTGCAAAGAACACAGGCTATTAATTAGCAACCAATTATTGGAAGGCGAGAAGTGTGATGTCCGGTGTGAAAGATTTGAAGCGTGGTTTCTAAAGATAATCTGAAAGCACTGATTGATGAATATTAATATTTTGAGGAGAATGTCAAAAGATACCAAGGAATGCACACTGGAATTGAACGAAATCTGGAAGTTTAATTTTTTCATAAGCAAGATGTACAAATAAAATATGCACAAACAATGTCAATCTTGACATTTTTGATAAAACTTCAAAGGATAAATCTTATAGATTATGAACTATAACCAGCCATTTACATCAACTTCCGTCATCTTTTCATTCATTTTTTCTTCGCTTCTTAAAAAGCTCATAAATACGGAAAATACAGATAAATAACCAACACTCAGGAAACATCTTCAACATCAGCATCAACAAAGTAGATAATTCACAATACATTAATGTGCAAATAAATATACTTAAATCACCAGAAAAAGCACCAAAGTCGAAAAAAATATATATACTTATATGTACTATAATACAGAAGAATAAACAAGCTTCATCGTCTACTGTGCATCGATATGTCAATTATGTAGGCCTACACTTAAAAAAAGGTTGAGTGGAAATTTACCCCATATTAGGTAAAAAGGGAACATTCATGTTTGTTGGGTAAAATTTTGTTGCATGTTTAATGGTAAGTTTTAACGCAACAATGGGTAGAATTTACACAGTATTTGGTATCATTTAACCAACAGACATGCATGTTCCCTGTTTACCCAATAATGGGTAAACCTTTTTAGAGTGCGGCATATGCTTATGATGTGTGTATTTTTCTTGATTTTGCTGTTGTTTTTGATTTGTTGTTGTTGTTGTTTTTGTTATTTTTATTTTTTCACTCGGGATCGGTTGTTATTTATGTGTGAACTGCAATTTTGACATAGTGATTTTGGTCTTCTACAGAGAAGGACGATAAACTGAAGTGTTCGTTTTATTTCCGATTCTCCATTGTACGTGTGTTCATGACGTCAGAGCAGTGCGGTGTGCTTTGGTGTTGCTATTTCCTTTTTAAAGTATGTTTTCGAAACTCTGAATGGTAAAACTCTTTGCCCAATTTTATTTCAGACGGAGATGCGAATTCCAAATCAACAAATCCAAATGCAACACACATGCACGCGCTGGTATCAATAAGGCTATAGCACGTTAATTCATTCGATGTACGTACGATAAAAGACAATGTAGATAAAATGCCTTCCTCAAGAGCATAAGTGCCGTGCCCGGGATCGAACCCCCGATTCTCGCGTCTCCAGTCAAGTGCCTTAAACCACTGGACTATGGCACCTCTACAGAATGCGTTCATGCCTTTATACCGAGCAGAAGAAAACAGACGTTTTGGTTTACCTTGGGAAATTCATTTTTTGTGGGGATTGATTGTGCACCTGCTGTGATTTGTTTCTGTCACTGAGGCGCCATTCTTTTTCTAACCATTGAGCCTCTTGGCGAGACTTTGTTTTTATTTTTTATTTTAACTCGTTGGATGAATTGAAGTAGTCAACACCTTTTTCATTGAGGGGGGGGGGTCCCTTTTACCCGTCATAAATTGCATACTGTGTCTTGTACTAATTTGTTTCAATGTACTATAGTAATTACCATATTGCTCAATCAGTTTTGATATAGATCCTACCATTTTAGACCTTTTGGGTGAAATCATTATTTAACTACAGTACACCATCAGTATTGTACAGACTAGCAATTATGAGAAATTGAAGAGCTGATCCTGTATCTTCTTGCGGGATTGGGGGAGCACAAGTCCAAAATTGTCTGACAATAAACGAAGAAAATGAAAGATTTTGAGAGTGTATCTTCATTCAATCTTTTGGAAAACAATATCCTAGAAATAAATAGAGACGCTGCAGGGAGAGAGAGGCAGAGAGAGAGAGAGAGAGAAAGGAGGGAGAGAATTGGGAAGTGGTAGAGAGCAGTAGAGAGAGAGAGAGACAGAGAAAGAGAGAAAGAGAGAGAGGGAGAGAGAGAGAGAGAGAGATTTCAAGAGATTTCAAGAGATTTCAAGAGATTTCAAGTTTCAAAACTTTTTCACAACCAAAAAATGATGAACAATTTTTGTAGCCTGTTTATTTTTTAAGGGGAACACCGTCTCTTGAAGAATTGTGCGGTCATCCCCAACTCTCCGCTTCAGTTCACCCTGAGGAGCTGGAATTGTAAAGAAAGCTGATTTCATTTGAAGCGTTAAGAGGGTGATGAGACCGCACATCTCTAACATGTAAGTTAATTTTACCTTAGACAAAAAAAAAGAAGAAGAAGAAGAATAGATCAGATCTATACTTGCGGTTTAATCTCCAGGAAATCGAATTGGTGAAATCAGGGATCTCGTTTTGTTGTCTTTATGTTTTGGGGGTTTTTTTAATTGGAGTGACGAGATCGACAATTATTCTTGTACACGGAAATCCGACTTGAGAATAGGATTATTTCGTTTTCGCCATAGCACTTTAAAGCTTCCGTAGAAGCTTTAAATTTTTGTTCGAGGACAATGCAGGAATTACCAGTAATTCTCACTTCCCTTCTAGCTTTAGTTCGATGTCAAGTCCTGTTTAACATCTAATTTAATAATGACCGGTTGATACTTTGATTCTGGGTTGCGATTTCAAGTCACAATGGTGTCTTAAGAGAGCATCTAATTTTAATCTGCTGAACTTTGTGAGGACAGTTGTAATAATCCCATGCTTCCTGGACCTTGCAACAAGGTCAGTGAGGAGGGATGGGGGATTACTCTGACAAGGTGCCCATGCAGCTACGTGTTAAAGTGTTCCCATTTCGCAAAGGGTTCCTATGATTAGTGTGATGATGGCCCGAATGATGGTGCCTGTTCCTAGGCGTTATTTTGAGCGCAGCATTACCTGCGTCAGGTAATGCTCAAGACTAGTAGAGGTGCCGTCGTCGAGTGGTTTAAGGCGCTTGACTGGAGACGCGAATTCCTTGGGTTCGATCTCCGGCACGGAACTTATGCCCTTGAACAAGGCATTTTATCTACCGTGTGTCTAAAAAAAACGTAACACTTTTGAAATGGTTGCCAAATTGAGCATATATTATTTCATGAAAAAATGTCAATATGTATGGAAAGCTAAAGGACCAACCTTTCATATGAAATGAAAAAATTGAAAAAAAATCATGCTTCGATGAACAGGGTTCACTTAAGTTAGAGGTATGAAAATGGGCCTGCGCAGGATTTTTCCTTCCAATTTTGGACAGGTATAGCATACAAAATAAATTTGATATGAGATATTCATGATCGATGGATTAAGAGTTAAAAGGATGTTTTGAATACCAGTCCTTTCTCTCTGTCATTTATCAATCCCCAAACACCACCCATGCCACACACACACACACACACACACACCAACTTCCACTCCCATCTTAATGTATCATTGATCTGGTAGATGTGAACAGGATGAAGGAAGAATTGGAAAATGTTTAATTGAAATATTCAAAATCATAATCGACATGCAACCCACTCTCCTCCCCCACAACCTTTTCCCATCCCATCACCTACCCCTTGCCTTTTCTTTATCTGTTTTCTTCCGTAAATTTGGTGGATCATCAATCACATTTTATTCAGGTTTTATGAATGACCCAAACATGTAATAGCTAAGTACATCATTCATTATGCATTGAAAATACCAGACCCCTTCTCTTTCCCCACATTTGTTTGTCGATCATTAATGTGAAAGACTTTTATCTTTACCGGTACCCTTACTCAATCGGTACTTTGAAAGCCGTGATATTCAGTCAAGAAGAAAAGATAGCCATGTGGACTATGAACTGATTACTTTTGTCAGATCTTTCATTTTAAGATGAACAAAGCAGTTGTAAATAAGAAAAAAAATAAAAGAAACATGAACATCTTTAAAAAAAAAAATTTAACTTGTTTTTGTCATGTCTGCCCTAATGTGTGTGTGTGTGTGTGTGCGCGCGCGCGTGGGTGTATGTGTACGTGCGTGTGTGTGTGTGGTTTGTGTGCGTGTGATAATTGGTTTGAGCAATTGCTTGATGGAATTAATGTTTCAGTGATTTATCGATTGATTTCATTGATCAAAATGAGTGACTGGTTAATAATTTGATTATTAATGGAAAAAAAATGATCCACCAAACTTTCAGAAGAAAAGTGATAAAAAAGGAAGGAGTAGGTGAGAGGATAGGAAGAAGGTTGTATGTGTGTGTGTGTGTGTGTGTGTGTGTGTGTGGGAGGGGGAGGACAGTGGGTTGCGTAATGTTAATTATGATTTGGAATATTTCAATTTAGCCAATTCTCATTCATCCTTAATCCCGTTCACATCTACCAGATCAATGATACAATAAGATGGGAGTGGAAGTGTGTGTGCGTGTGTGTGTGTGGGGGGGGGGGTGGGCGGTGGTGTTTCGGGATTGATAAATAACAGAGAAAAAGGAATGGTATTCAAGGTATTCAAAATATCCGGTTGATCCATCGATCATGAATATCTCATATCGACCTTATTTTGTAAGCTACAAGTAACTTACCTGTCCAAAATTGGAAGGAAAAATCCTGCGCAGGCACATTTTCCTACCTCTAACTTAAGTGAACACTGTTCATCGAAGCATGATTTTTTTTCCAATTTTTCATATCATATGAAAGGTTGGTCCTTCAGCTTTCTATACATATCGACATTTCTTCATAAAATTACATATGCTCAATTTGGCAACCATTTCAAAAGTGTTACGTTTTTTTTTAGACACACGGTATATTGCTGTTTTATCGTCTATCAAATAAAGTGATGTGAAAAATGCATATTAATACTAATGTGTGCGTGTGTTGTTAAAAAAAACCCAGTAAGACAGTAATTCAACAAAATTATGCCCCGCACAACTTACAAACAATTTATTGTACATGTTGTAGGCGGGTTGTAGTCCAGTGGAAACGTCTGTCAAGAAAAAGGTACAGGGTTCCAATCCCTGCCACGGCGGCACTAAGGTACTTTGCCTAGACATTAATCTACATTCACCCCACTCGACCCAGGTGTAGTAAGTGGGTACCTGTCATCTGATAAATGTATCTTAATCGAAAATTTAGATATCACTGATAAATCATCCATCTCCCGAATTCGATTCTATTTGGGCAACTCGCTTGCCGAATTCGTCTGCTTTCCGAAACAATCATGTTTTTCAATGGTGAGCGAGCGAAAACGGACAAAGACACTTTTGTCTTTATAACGTCCATTCGTCACCAAAATACAACAGATGATTGAAATTAGACACACCTCCTTGCAGAGTTTGAGGACATATTCGGACACCTCACTGCTCAATTATAATAATATTTCAATATCACACTGCTGGAATAAGCGAGTGGTTGCTGCCCGAAACCATTCTTTGACTAGATTTTACGATTTTAAGAGCGTGAGAAAAATCTGGGAACTTTTTATGCTGGGAATAGGTTCCAGTGTATTGTTACTCCATTCTAGTAACATACATTCTCAGCATTTTCCGTTCTCACATTAGGTATGACAGAAATAGGGTATATGTCACAGGCCTTTATCTCCTGGAAATTCATCTAATAGGTCAACTTGCCATTAGCTTCCGTGCAGTTATAGGCCTTTCTGTTTGTTATTCCCAATTTATACATTTCCACATAGCAAAGATAAGCGTTATGAAATTGAAAGAGAAAAAAAATACCGACGATGTCGCGGGTAATTATACGAAGCATTATCATCATTCATCCATTCATTCATTATTCAATTATTCATTATGTCATTTTTGACCGTTGAGGGCATTATAATACAGGCCACCCCCAACCTGAAATGGGAGGGGGGGGGGGGGGTACATCCCGATCCCCTGGGATTTTCACCCATGTTCGTCATATGTGTATGCCCTTATAAACACAAGGGCATCTTTAAAAATCAAGTTCGAATGCTTTGACTAGAACTGTGACGACCCTGTTATTCAAGCATTTTCCATCGCTCCACCTTTGATTTTGTCTTGATCAATTCTAATAATACGAGAAGTTCAAGCTAAAATGAAATTGTGTTGATCCTCCCATAAGCATGATACGTACGCCACAGTGTGAGGAGGGCCTATGATATATTGGTGGCTAAACTCCCAACAAAATTTATCTCAAAAAGTCTGACACCTCTTGAAAGCCTACGGCATGTACGGGATGATGCATGATGAATGTCCCACTGCACCAATTTCGGCGACCTGCGGCTGGCATTTCTATTTTTGCTACAGGCGACTGAAGTTGCTTCCTCCGTTTCCCACTAGACAAGAATAAAATTATCTAGAAAAAAAACTTGCTGTATTACCAGTGATGTGAACCACTTTTTTAAGACGGTAAATTTCATAAGTCCTCCATATATACATTAATGTTCAATATATATAATTTTATTTCTATTCATTTTTTTTTCTCTCTCTCTCTGTCTTCTTTTCACTATCATTCTTTGTGCTCTCTCGGAGAGAGTATAATCTCTTTCTCTCTCTTCTTCTCTCTCTCCCCCTTCTTATACCCACTGCACCTTCCTCTCTTCTTTCTCTCTGCCTAACTCAATGACCATCTTCTTCATTTCTTTATACTTCTTCCCAACCTCTTTTCTCTCCATCTAGACTTGTACCTTTCTCCATTCGCAGCCTACCCCCTCTCTCCTTTTATCGCATCCTCCACACCCCCTTTCTCCCTCCCTCTTTATCGGATCCTCCCTGGTCACCCTTCCCCTTTCTCTCTCTCTCTCTCTCTCTCTCTCTCTCTCCCTCTATTTCTCTCTCTGAGAGTCTGAGACACGTCCTCTAGGGAAGCAAGGTTGTGACGGCTACTCCATGTAGCCATGCCGTATTGCTGACCTCATTCGTGATCTCCTTAAATCTCATCAATTTACCATTTTTTAAAGATACTCATTCAGGTAACTTAATTATTATCTTCTGACCCACATATATGATTCAATTCTTCCTATCCGCTTAACTTAAAAGAGAAAGGGTTTCGTTCTTGAATGAATCATACTCGAAGTGTCACCTACAAAATAACAATGAAAAATCGCCTTTAACTTTTAAATAAAACCTAGTCGTGCTAGTTGTCATCGAAAATCTCACGAGGCTTACATCGTCTTGTTTCGTGGGTAATAGGCATCAGATCAATGTAAGATTTTTCGTCTTTCTTTATAACATTCATGATTGTATACGCGAGACAAATAAGATTCATGGCGTAATGTAATTTTGCGGATGGACTTTGGCATGGTTGGCAAAACATTCGCCAGGTACCCTTCCCCTAAATTGACTAAACATGGGCTCTGTGGTTGTAGGCGCTTGAAAAGTAATTCCAACAAAATGTTTCTGGTTTCTTTTTGAAGAATACTAACTGCGATCATACATGTAGATGTTGGTCAACGGACATAGTGCATTGACTTTATCCAAGGTTTTTTTTTTTTTCCGAAGTGAATCCCGGAGAAATATCATTTTGAGATTGCACGTACTCACTTGACAGTGCTCTTTTAATACAAATTACTAACGTCAAAATTATGAACCAAAGGCTATGCTATGTTCTAGCACTATTCCGTAGCTTACAGCTAGAACACTGCAACTATTCACTGCAATAATAGGTCGAAGAAAATGTCACCGGTCATGCGGGTTGAAATGTCATATCACCCGAATGTAATATCCAAGAAAAATGGTGTCTTAGATTATTATCATCGCTGTTGAAGATACAATGATTTATGAAATAGAATGGAGAAATTAAACGATTTTGGGACATCACTTGATACTTTGAAAATGAACTGAGAAAGAGATGTAGCTTGTGTAGAGCTCAAGCAACAGTTGAAACGAACGACTTGCACGAAGCGACGAAATAACTGGATTGTGCATTGCTCTTCAAAAATGAAATGTTGCTCATGAAGAGGTTGATCCAATTTGTTTCCATGTAAAGATGTTATTGTTACAAATAGTATTGTAGTATTAGATTTTTAAATTTTGATCTTGATTTTTTAATCTTGATTGGGGAAGCTTATAATACTGTTAAGTTAAGCATAGCATAGCCCGAAAAAAATAACAGTTTAATGACATCGGAGAGCTGCAAATTGGCGTTATGACCGGAAAGTATCTTAAAAATGATAAAGCAAAATCTGCATGAACACTGATAGAAGAATGTTAGGCAGATTGATTCAATACTAAGCGTAGGGAAACGGGAAACGCAACAGACAGCGTTCTACAAGAGAACTAGAATTTTTACAGACTATTGCAATACTATAAATGAATAATTGAATTTAATCTGAAGGTCATTCTAAGAATAACTTGATGACAAGTGACTTGGCATCAGTTCGGACTGGTCACTCTCAACAAACCCTGGGAATCTGGGGAGAACGAGGGGGTCCCCACTTCAACCCACTGTCAGAGGGCCTACGTCCTGCCAAAATATCCAGGTTTCTTTCTTTATTCTCAAACAATAGAAAGAGAAATGTCGAACAGGACGGGTTTTCCCCCTCCTAGGGAACCCCTTACTGCGAACTTTCCAATAACCCATTTCTTTAGTGAGGGCAGGGAACGACTTTCAACGAACTTTCAAATTAACGCCAGGAAACGGTGAACTTTCATATCAATGCCGGGAAAGCTTATGGAATGCTTTTTAGGTCATGTAGGTGGTCTGAAGCAAAAAGTGTTCTTTGGCATTAATCTCACTGTCATGACTATAGATGTTGATGTTTTATCACGGTTGTTTGTTAGTTAGGCATGTAATGCGTGTTATTCAAGATATTAAGATTCAAAAATATTATCATATAGGAGTGCGAAAATGGTTAAAGTGTGAGGTTTGATTTTATGATTGTCAGACTGAATACATAAGAGCACATGCAAAGGTGCTTATACTTACCTAAATTGGAAGGTAATCAACCTTATACTTAAGTATTGTTAGTTTATCAATCCAGATTAGTGTTGAAGGGACGCCTATACATATATTTCGACAGAATTTGCTCCACCCATGTTAATCAAGCTATAGCTACGCACTCCTCCTCTGCATACTTGTATATCCCAAGCATTTCTTTATCTCAAACGACTGGTACCCAGGGGGTAAATACCCGATAAAATTGTGCTCTGGCGACAGTTTCTTCAGGCTTTATTTCGTCAAAGATACGCGGTTTAGGATGAGGGTTGCAACAGATTTTTAGGTTAAGCTAAGAGTTGGGTTTAGGGTTTGATATAGTGTTTGGTCTATGCAGGGTTAAATTCTATAATCGGTTGGTGTAAGAAAGTCACGAGGGGCGATTGTGGCCGAAGCATAATGTGCTACCATCTAGCCTAATAGAAGAATTAATTTCCTCAAGCTCTACTTATTACCGATAAAACGGAAATGCTTCTCTTAATTTAACGCCCCTTTGGTCAGTTGGTTATCATCACACATCTTATCAATTTTGCTGTAAACGTGCTAAAGTCGTAACCCATCAAAGAGCAATTTAGGCTATGCAGTATATAAAACAAACCCCCTCACCAACACACGTTAACATCTTTTTTTTTTAAATTTACAGACGTATATCTGGGACGATATACGAATGGGACCGACCTTTAACCTCAACATCCGAAAGACGTGAGTCAGACTCGAACCTGGGTCCGATCAGAGTCAGTTTGCAGGAAAAGACAAATGCTGCCCCCGGTCGTTGGCTAAACCAACTCCCGCTCCCCCTACACACGCGCACACGCCCACATACGCCAGCACACACACAACTAATTTCCCGGTATTGTGTATTCTCTGATTTTGTAATTTGTATCAGTATTATGCGACAGAATTGCTTGTACTAATATATTGAGACTTCAAAGAAAGGTGCAATGTTGTCAAAGAAAACTAAATTCTCAAGCCTCTCTCTTTGGCGCCCCTCCCCCTGCCCCCTTTTTCTCGCCCTCCAACTCTCTCTTCCCCCTCCCCCTCTCCCCCCCCCCCACCCTCTCTTTCATTCTCTCTTCCTCTCCCTCCCTCTTTCTCAGTGTTTCTCCTATCATCTGTACGTCTGTCTGAATTTATTTTTTTTTTATTACCGGGTCTCCCAAAGTTGTTCCGTCGTCCTTCTCTGATATGGATCACACTATTACCTTCCTGACACGACACACCCCCTCCCCAACATCTCTTTCTAACCTTATGGCTCTTTTATCCCCTTTCCTAATTTTTCCTTACATTTATTGTTGACATGAATAGGCATGACTTAGGATTTCTCTACATTATGGCAGGTGTTTTGTACTGCTTAGACAGTTTATGCCTTTATGTCAGTCGTATTTTGATGTCATCATATTCTCCAGGGATACTTCGGAAATCAGGCAATTTACGGAGACATTAAAATCAAATTTTATCGAATGATTTTTCAAGGAGGTTGCTAATACTTTTAAAACTAAGAACACTTCTGAAACCTCATTTTACACCAGCAGTATAATCATTTGATCACGTAAAGCGTTCACGTCGTCCCCATGTGACAATGCAGGTGTTTTCGGGAGAAAAAAAAAACACTCTGATATTTTTTATCTCTCTCTTTCTTTTATTTCGTACAAATTCGTCCTACTAGAAAGTTACTAAAGAAATGCAGAAATATACATCTAAAACCACTCACGTAAACATGTAACTGTGATCATGTACCTGAAATGCGAAAGCATCTTCATGAATCCTGGCAAAGATCAGTCAAGAGATGTCGCTCCATCATGCTACGGACAAAATTGTTGCGTTGATACTACACCAAATATTTGTTCCAGGGTTGTGCAAAATACAACATTACTTTTATCATTGTTTTATAGTTATTTTTAGAGAGCCAGATAACGAGACAATGGCCATTAATAAATCGAAAAATATATTCATGGCTTTATGATAGAGTAGTAACAATAAATGATTAGGTATTCTAGAGAATACTAATATGATAACATAACTGCATAATATTTTTATTTAATTATATACATAACTGCATAATAAATACAATGGTCTCGCAACCGGATGTTGAAAATTTTACTACGAAATTAGGATGAATAATAATGTCAGATTTTGCAACTTGTACTCCATCAAATCATTCCAGTCAAATTAAGAATAAATCTTTTGAAACGCTAATAATTTTTTACACAAAATATGCAAACATTAAGAAAAACTCCCTTTTTTTCACATAAACATAGAGGCACTTTACAAGGTACATGTATAACATATAACAAGATATATAACAAGGAATACAAACCAACTTATGTGAACAACATGAATATAATAGTTTTTTGTTATAAAGTGCTGCTCATAGTAATTATGAGGAATGTTGCCACTTTCAGTGTCCTTTCCAGTGTATATTTTATACACTTCTTACCGAAAATAGTAAAGATAAATAAGTTCTTAAAGCGTTTTCAACACATTGACTTCTGTCATGTCTGTTGAGGAGCTTAGAGACTATGTGCATTATATTATTCAGGAACTTTCGCCCCTTTAATGTTTGTTGTAAATATTGATAAATAGTATTCCAGTTATGATTATTATGATCATCTTTTAATTTATCTTAGTTTATCAGGTCACGGAAGAATAATGGTATCTCTTAAGTTTATGTAAAAGCATGAGTAAGACCAAAAATATTTAGTCAATTTTCCCTTGTCTTGTCAAATGAGAGGGAATCTCATTTAGCACACAAAAAACACAATATTCTCACAATCATGTTTTAAACCACTTACACTAATACAAGGTTATCAGTGGTTATCATGCAGCGTTCCTAGACAGATGTGTGAGAGACAGAGGAGCACGGGCGGTGATCAAATAATAATGATAATAATAATAATAATAATAATAATGATAATCTGAGAATTTCACTTGATCAAAATGATTGAGATCCAAATGAAAGAATGGGATGGAAATGGGATATTGATCATCCTAGGGTGCAGTTTCCCAGAATTTGTTGGTAATTTTAGTGATTTCTATCCTCAACTACAGAGGTCGACAGCCACATAAAGTTGCACAGTTCACCGTACCAAAGTTCCCCTGTGCGGTTTTTAACCAATTACGAATAATGATGCAAGTTCTTTGGCCCGTTGCATAATACTTACTATAATAGTAACTTTGCTATAATAGTAATTTACTGGATTTTGATTGGCTGTTGATTATGTCATGTTGCTCAACAGCCAATGACCTGTTTTGTGCAAAGGGCCCCTTGACAAACTTTGAAGGAATAGATAGCAGGCTAGAGATAATTGAAACCTTATAGGGTAGACATTTAGGGGCTTTTATCATTAATGCTAATGATTTGTCAAGAAAGCATCATATAAAATGTTTCCCTGTCATAATCCTGTGATAATATCCGTGCCTTGGTTTCATTCATCAATCATTCTAATTTTAAGGTACTGACTTTACTCTTAATTATGTGAAAGCTACTAAAATGCACTAACAATTTCGATCGTGTCAGTCGCCTAAAACAGAAGCGCATAATATCATATTCCTTCATTCCGGCGTTTGCGCTAGTGTGTTCTCCGTACATATGAAGATGTCATCGTCGGCTTCCCGGAAAAAGGCCGTTAGCGACCTTTTCTAAATTTTCCCGCCATTTTTTTTTCATTGCTGAAATGGAAAAAGCATGTCATAAGATTTCTTCTCGTACCATTCTCGAACCTCAATTTGACGTCATTATGATGTAATAAGCAAAAAAACAAAATTACACGAGCACGTGAATTCCTCCTCACTCAACGTGCTTACGCGCATAGACCGATTCGCAATAGCGTCCTTTTTCTGGGAACTATTGCGCATTTTTTGTTCCCGGAAGAAAGACACTATTCTTCGCTCAACGTGCTTACGCACATAGACCGATTCGCATTAGCGGCCTTTTCCCGGGAACTGGATTTACGTACTCGCGCCTTTTTGGTCCGGGAAGAAAGCCGTTAAGGATAAAATGCTAATGATTAAAAAACCTTTAGAGTGTTTTAAATAAAAGCACAAAATTGAAGAAAAAAATTTTGCTCTGTCAGAAAGTTTGAGAGTTAGGACGGAAAAATAATACACTAGCTGCTAAAAGCTCAAAATAAGGTCAAAACTTCATTCGCGTTTTTCTCGAAAACGTACATTTCGCGCACGTGCGCGTTAGCGGCCTTTTTCCTGGAAGGCGACGTCAAGCTCTAGTGGTTCATTCACTGACTTTCAGTCAAGAGGTTGAGGTTTCGCTTCCTTGCCCAAACGGCAAGACATGAATCCACATTTGCCTGTCTTCACACAGGTCATGCAGGTTTAAGTAGTTACAAGGTGTGCTATTGCCCGACAATTTATATTTGGCTGTTCTGCACTTACTGGGACTGCCGGGTTAGAAACGCTGGAAGGCCGGGAGCTACACGATGAACAAAACATAATAAAGGCATGTTTTAAGTCTTATTATCATTACTACATAGATAGCATGGAAGAATAGATAAATACTTGGTATATTCTCAAGCTCTGACGCCTCTGAGTACATCTGGTCGGTCATCAATTGTACTCGATATATCTGTCTCATCAAGGAGGCGACCGCTCTCCTCGTACATCGACAACGTACAAGTAGTCTCTAGATCGCTTAGTCGTCTTCCATACTTTTGAGAACGTCTTTGCAAATCACAGCTCATATCGAACTCGTGATCGAGCAGGCCATCTCGAGCTCCAAACTCCGACTCGACGTCGTGTTGTGAACTTTCCAGTGATTCAAGCCTGAAGTACACCCTATCAAGGGCCTGGATGTTGGATAGACTGCTACCAACAGAGTTTTCAAAGTCTGAATTGTAGCTACTTTTGGATACAATTGTGTACCCACTTTCTGTACGCCGAAGAACCGTGTTTCGCTTCACGGTTGATTGTTTTTTGTCGAAATCCTCATCTTCCGATGACGATGAAGATTCAAACGACGTCGGATCTAAGACATGGTATAAGTTCGCCGAGACAGTCGGTCTGAACTGACTGTCCAAGTCATGGTAAAAATGCTCAGACATTCTGGAAGATGAGGTTGTCTCGTTGGGTTCTTCAGAAATCGATTGATTAGGAGATGTCTCAGCAGATGATTTTGCAAAGTGGACACTTGGCTTAGAGTCGTTGAGTTGGAAGGAGATATTAGGAAGCTTAGAGCATGAGTAAGGCGATACTCCTGTTGGAAGAAGCTTACGTCCTGAAACCGCTGTGTTCACATCTGAATGGCTCCGTGATTTACTCAAACTTGTTCGAAAGCTAGGTTTCCTTGGTGAGTGCTTTCCGAAAACAATCGAGAGCGGCCGCTTGGGAAGCGCTGGAGAGAGGTTGCTTCGCTTCGGTGAGGGTTGAGCGTCACTTTGTGAATTCAAAGAAGATAGGCTACTCGGAAAGAAGCGTATGCCACCAGAATGACTATTAGATTTCCTGAAAGCTCTCTTGTGGTTCTTGGAGGCTTCAGCTTTCGCTGTTGCATCTGACAGACTTCTTTCTTTGGTCAACAAGGCAGAACTTCTACCCTTTTCTACATGACACTTTCGGAATGGCAGCTCAAGCGTGTGAACCACCTTCTTAACAAACGAACTCCTCTTACTGAGATTAAGAAAGAAATTTGAGGGGTGCGATGAGAGGCCGTTTTTTACTTCATCTATGGACTCGTAGATATTTGGTGTAGGTCGGCTCGGAAGGCTGCTTGCTCGACCGGAAGGACGCAGTTCACTCACGCCGGCAAGGTTGCTGTTGAATGCCTTGGATCCAAGGGTGCATGTGGCTAGTCTTGGGCGATGGTTGGTAGTGAGGTGGTCGACAGATAGACCATGGGATGGACCAGGGAGGTCAGGACTGTCGATTCGATTAATGGCCCACGAGTTTCGACTGTGGTCGGTAATTACGATTTCGCACACCGATGAACAGGACGACAGCTGACCTGACACGGGGATTGGTCCCATTGATGAACCGGTTTTCTTCATGTTGTTACATTTCCTGTATAGAAACAAAGATTTGTTTATAATATGTTCAAACATGTTTAAATTCCACGTACTGGCAATGACGAAGACAAGACAAAGAAGGTGTGTCCCCACAGTTGCTGCATTGTAGAGAGTCGTTACCTACATGTCTTTCCTCAAATTTTCGACCCTCTCCGGCGTCTTCGTCAGGAGAGGAAGAATGAAACTTTGAAGAAATAAAATAAAACAAACTTACTGGCTACAATGCATTAACTTCGTGGATACACCTTCTGTCTTTATAATATGTTCACATGTGATTTTTCTGCTCGGAGATAAAAAGAAACCAACTAACGATAACATATGACTCCTTTGGGTCCAACATTATAATTACATACAATCATGTAATGAAAATTTTCGTTAAAATGTATTGTGGTAGAGAAGGGAAGCGTTAGCAGAGAACAGACAGAGACAGAGTGACACTGAAAGTGATGTAGGTGAGTTATGTAATAATACTATTTTTCAATCAGTTTTTCCAAGATTTATATTTCGGGGAACCAAAGCTATACAATATCCATTAATATAAAGAACCGTCACTACCCTTCCAATCATTCTGAATAAAATTATTTATACGGAGCAGAAGGGAACCTGGAATAATTAATTAAGCTAAGGTTTTCTTTTCCGGCATCTTTATCCTTACACTTCCGACAACACTCGATTCGCACCTGATGCCTGATCGCTGATTGTAGCAATGGTCCATTCATAATTATTCATCATGAGCCAATGCAAACATGTCCATCATTCGTTAATGAAGCTGATCATTTGATTTAAATTTACAATTGATAGCACTGCTTTGTGCAGTCTTTATAATGTTTCATACTTGTATTTTTTTATTGTATTAATGTAGGTATAGCGTAATTAAAAAAAATAACTAATTAAATTACGTATAAATATAATGTGATTAGTTATTTTTCTTTTAGGCTAAACAGAAGCTGCACGATTGTAATGTTTATGATGTCCAGCAGACTTTATGATTCTTCTTTAGATTTCTTTTTTTTTTTCATTTTTGTAGTTAATTTCCTGAAAAGCCATCCTATTTGTAAACATTATTATTGATATCTTGAGTCTTCATCTAGCAAATACTATCATCATGTATGTCTTTGGTATGTTATTCAGGGCCCCCAAGGATAACAGTGTTAAAACACTGATCAGGCTACCCAGTTTAAAATACTATATGAATAAATAAATAAATAGATAAATAAATAAACAAATATATGAATAAATAAATAAACAAATAAATAAGTAAATGAATGAATAAATAAATGAAATCTTTTACATCACCAATTATGTAGTTACTTAATAACCACACGCATGCTTACTTCTGCTTTCTGTAGATGATGCAGTGAATACAAATGGTGAGAGAACAGATACAGAGCGCCAGTGCCACCAGTAGCTTGGGAATTGCTGAGAATTTACCTGAGGACATAAGGAAAGAGTAAGGAGAAGTGTTAATCAGAGATGACAAAGACAAATTGCTCTGGACAAAAACAAAAACAAAAAGACAAAAAATCTGGATGTTATAAACACCCCTGCTAAATGTGATAAATATTAAGGGTATATCATTATTTTGTTTCAGCAAACATGGCACATGTATTCATGCATCTGCCTATAAATGGCCTTTAAACTTTTCACGAAATATCGCCATCTTGTGACTAGTCTCTGCTAATTTCTATTTTTCCCGGGGGCCCCTCAGCTGTTTTTCATCTTGAAGAAACAATCTTACCTTTCCCACTACTTGCTCCGCCCTCTATTGCCGTGGAGGGAACATGATCAGCAGTTTCATTTGTCGAAGACAAAACTATAAGTTGAGAAAAAAAATGCATGTAATAACAAAACGCAAACAAAATTTAATCTCATTAAATCAAGACAGTGAAGTTTTCCCCTGTTATATTCAAACGTAACTGTACTGGGAAATTAGGAATCAATACTGTGAAAATGGCTTTTCCATGTCTACACCACAATGCTCAGACAGCTGCTTGGCTGTAATGTTTGAATCTTGCCAATTTCCTAATTTTAACCATAAATCTATCATAAAACCCAATCACGACCCTACCTTTCACAAAATAAACACTGGCAATGTGTCTCCTCAACTCTGAGACAATAATTTCAAAATCACTCTTATTCGTTGCTTTTTTAATGGCAGAACACTTCTTGATAGAATAATAATTTAATATATGTCTGCTTATTCATTTTATGATAATAATTAAGCATTAGATTTATCATACCGTTTCCTTTGGTTGTCAAGACTTCCGTGGTGGTCCGATCAGTGACCTGTGGTTGCTGCGGTGGCCGGTGGGTAGGTCTTGGTGGTCGTATGATAGGTGGCCGTGGTGGTACTGCTGGTCGTGTTCCTCTGGATGGTATAACAGGGGTGTTGGGTGGCAGCGTCGGGTGAACAACTGATATCGCTGGCTGTGGAAGAACGTCTAGAAATCAAAATATATAGGATTAGCTTTAACCATGGCAATAATAATAATAATAATAATGATGCTGCTGCTGATGATGAAGATGATGATGATGATGATGATGATGATGATGATGCGATGATGATGATGATGATGATGCTACTACTACTACTACTACTACTACTACTACTACTACTACTACTACTACTTCTACTACTAATACTACTACTACTACTACTACTACTACTACTACTACTACCACCATCACTACTACTACTACTACTACTACTACTACTACTACTGCTATATACTACTACTACTACTACTACTACTTCTACTACTACTACTACTACCATACTATAAGTATAATAATACTATACGTATAATACCATGCTATAAGTATAATAATAATAAAATTAATCATAATCATTATCATAATCATAATCATAATGATAATCATAATAACAGTAAAAGTAATTGTAATGATAATGATGATACTGATGATGATGATGATGATGACGATGATAATATTACCCAATCTATAAAGAAGAAACGAATTTGAATCGGTGTGATTTTTTGTTGGTGTTATTATTTTAAGATATCATGACATAAATCGACTTTCTATACAGCTTGATAGAAGGCAAATATTTTTTTTGTCCGAAGGAATAAGAGGATGAAGAGGAGGATACAAATCATACCGGCATAGGTATGAATTGCTCACAACCCAATGTCACTCTTGATTGAAAGAAGATAATAAGCATGATTATTCAAACAAGCTGTAATGGGTACTTACTTGTAAATGTTCTTCCATCTGTCAAAGCTACATTATCCACTGCAATGATCTGGCCACCGGAACTCATTATACCTTCAAAGATTATCTAGGATAGTGAGAAGAAGAAGAGTGAAGGAAAGTCAGACATACTAGTTATGAATAAACACTTGTAAAAAGGAATTTGGGGTATAGGCTTTATGAATCTTACCTGGTTTCTAACATGGTTTTACCACCATGACTACAGCCCAGCAGTACTGAAGTAAGTATGATATTGTAGTAAATGTTTCAGTACTTGTACTGACAGCAGTACACGGATATGAAATTATCATCAGTCGTATAATAGAAGAAGTAGTAGAGGGAGGAGCAGTGGTGGTAGCAGGAGTGGTAGTAGTAGTAGTAGTAGTAGTAGTAGTAGTACTAGTAGTACTAGTTATTTAGCAGTAGTAGTAGTAGTAATTATTTAGCAGTAGTAGTAGTAGTAGTAGTAGTAGTAGTAGTAGTAGTAGTTATTTAGCAGTAGTAGTAGTAATTATTTAGCAGCAGCAGTAGTAGTAGTAGTAGTAGTAGTAGTAGTAGTAGTAGTAGTAGTTATTTAGCAGTAGTAGTAGTAGTAGTAGTAGCAGTAGTAGTAGTAGTAGGGTAAGCGTAAAGAATACGACACCGTAGGTAATACGAGACCACCGGAATAAAAAGTGTCCTGTCTGCCCAGGCTTTGGAAAAAAATATTGTCATAGCGCCATTTATCATCACTGTTACCATTTCTGCTTACATACAACGTAGACATTGGGTCAACAAGTCCATATTCTCCGAGAAAAGTCACTAAATGTGCCAAAATAAGAATTTGTCATGGTCAAGATTTCCTTAGATATAAATACTGGGTTTTCAAGGAATGTAGTGGTGTATTATAATAATAAAGAGGTGTGCTGTAAAAATGGTGTTAATAACAATATTATGAAGTTCGTTAACTACTGCGTAGGTCAACTGACCATTGTGCACAGTGTAGAGTACATTATAGTGAACCTCAATAAGGACATCCAATTAATAATGAGTGTAGGTAATACGAGACCACCGATGTGGCGGCTATTGTCATGCATGATTACTGTGTGTACTGTGCATTGATAAATCGTGTAAGCTTACTGTCATGGATTTAAATGTTTTGAAAACTGGCAAAAATATTAAATTATATTCAGAATATTGGCAATAAAGAAAATTTCTGCTAATTAAGTGATATTTGGGTGCAGCTTGAAAACGCTTTTGGAGCACTAATAATTGTTTCCTCTGGATGACCTGAAAAACATCTCTCAATTAATTGTTTGTTTGTTTTTAAAGGAATTTTTATTAGTATAAGAACAAAAAAATGATATTCAGGCAAATCCATTGATTGTTAATGATGTGTAAAATTTGTATTAAATTCAACAAATTCAAATTTACATGAAGAAAATGTGCAATTTTTGCACTGCATTATGGTATTACTCAAGTTTGGTTGGATGTTTTTAAGATGTTTTAATGCCATTTTACAGTTGCCTTTCTTTCTGTAACTTTTAAAATTATAATTATAATTATAATTGCCAATTGTTCAGTACTGATGTACTAAAAATCATCAACAAAATGCTAAGTGCCGGAGACGAAAGTACCGGCAACATGATGGTGTGAATGCCATTGAAATGGCAATCAATTTTCTCTCATTATAAATGTTATTTAGTTTTTGGTTAAGATTTCAACAGATTTTGGCTTTGATGAAACCCAAAAATACTTTAAGAGAAACACTTCTTTAATGGCATTTGTATTTCCAATAAAAATGTATTTTACTCAACAACTCCCTGAGATTTAGGTTGAAAATGAAGAGGTCTCGTATTACGTTCACAGGTAGGCAATAAGAGACCATTTACCTCTGACGTCATTAAGCCTATTATCTAATTAAGTAAACAAATTTTAGTAATTATTATGGTATCTAGATAAACAAGACAAGTTACTGAAAACATTGGTAAAACTTATTCGTGTGTGTCTGTATCCATGTTTATGCTAATTATGCAAATGAGCTTAAGGGTCTCGTATTCCCTACAGTTACCCCAGTAGTAGTGGCAGTAGTAGAAGTAATAGCGTCAATGGCGTCGTCGTTGTCGTCGTTGTCGTCGTAGTATAGTAGTAATAGTAGTAGTAGTAAAAAGAATAGTAGTAGCAATAGCAGTAGTAATTGTAGGTGGATCAGCAGCATGCAGCAGTATTAGTTTAAATAATCGTAGTGGTTGTAATTATTATTAGTAGTAATAGTAGTAGCAGTAGTAGTAATAATAGGCCTAGTAGTAGAAGTATTTTTTCACGAATATGATTTGATTATTAGTTTCGTCTGCTTTCACTGGAAATAAGTTATTCTGGGACCGAGTTGCCCTTTAAGCTTCTTTGGTTGATAGGGACTCCGTATGACATCAGTTCCGCCCCTCCTGAACATCCCGACTGAACCCTCTAAAAGTGACCTTTCCCTCAGGAGCATATGAAAATGCATTTCATCGTTCTTTTGATATTGTGATTATTTCACTCATTACTATCATCACCTATATTAGCTTATCAGAATGAACCTCGAATTAATTCTGTTTGGGCTTACATAACTTAATTCATCGCCATACTAATGAAAAATAGACGTGTAAAAATTAACCGTAATCGGTAGCGTACCGTCGCGTCATCGCAGCCATTCACGGGGGCATTGGCAACATAAAGATAGGGGTCCGCCACGATGTTCTCACTTAAACTAGGCCGGGGGGGGGGGGTACAGAAGCTGATCTCGTCCTCGCGCCTCCCTCTCCTTTTCATTTTTCCCTTGATTTTTTGTTGTTGTTGTTTTTTTTTTGACTGTAGCTTCACCACTGACCATTCCGACAACCTGTTTGCCGTTAGAATACATTTAATGTTTATATACTGGCCTGACTGGAGACTGGACAGTTTCCAAGTATGAGCACGTCATTAGTTATTATCATTAATCTCTCTTGTTATTCATGAACCGAATCTCTTACTGACAGGTTTCCTTCTCTTACTTCTGTACATATCATGCTAGCAATACAGGATGGGTAGTGACCGCCAGACAACGTGCTTCTGGCAGGAGTGGGGCTTCGGGAGGGGTAAAAAGCAGGTTGAGCAGACGTCCCGTGTTTTACAGGATCGTTTATCCCGCTTCCCGTATTGACCCTCCCGGAGCGCCATTTTGTCCCGTATTTCTGTAGGATTGCTGAAACCAGTTTATGTCTACCAAAAATAGATGTATAATATTCATACACATGCATAAAAAGTTCTTCTAAGTCAGAAAAGTCTCGATTTGTCTTGCCGCCTGGGCCTCACGGGTCAAGGGCCTCAAAGTCCAGTACTTAAGAATTTAAAAAAAGTGCCTCGAATGGATTAAACAGATGAAAAAATGAAAACAGAAGGCTGGAAAATATAACATTCATGATACGATGTGACATGGTAGCCTCGCTTATATAGATTTTGATTCGCTTTGAAGATAGAATTCCCCAGGTTCTTTAGAACGGTATACTGCATCTTCCGTAGAGCTATCTGGAGAAACTTGACAAGCATTATCACAAGAAGACCCTCTCCCAACGTTCAGAAGCAGGTGTTTTTGTTTGCATACGAAGCACCTCTGGGGGTTGGATAATGATATTTTTGGAGCCAGGCAGCGGATTTCCTCGACAAGTCCTAAGATATAGCAACCTTATTTTGACTTTCATGAGTTTATTATGATAGTCCCCAAAGATTTAGTCTGTTAAACACAGAGACTACACCACACTTACCAAAGTGATGAAATCCGTAAGTTATGGATATAAATATTCTTTTTAATATCATTGTAATTGATATTTCTATGATTATTCATTTAAAGTTATATTTAGTGGATGCTCTGGTCCTGGTAAAGCTTATAAGCATTTGACAAGCGATTAAGAGCAAAAGCTCATGTTCATTTCAAATAAGGAAATAGAGGATCTCGAACTTTAAACAATACGCCCCTGAATATTGCTTATGATGTAAGAAAATAAAGCCAGAAAAAAGTTTTAAAACTAAACAAACAAAACAAACAAAATAATTACAAAAACAACATAGACGGTTAAATAGGGCAAAAAAGAAAGAACGAAACTCCTAAACAGGACCAGTCTAGAGATGTCATTCCCTACAGTTTAAACTCGGAATTGTGTCTCCTTAGTAACTCGTCACCATCTTCTCTGAAGTGATTATCGTGATTTGCAATTTGTCATTGATAGGTGCACGTCAAAAACAATTTACACCAAGTAATATAAAACACACGCTTATGACTACTGCGACCCCTTTGTGCAACTTTTTTCCTATTACCCCTAATTTGTATGATCTATGTATGATAAATGGGGATGCGATTTTTAAATGTTCTATCTGGTACGTGTACTACTAAAAGTAGGGGCTGATTCACGATACCAGAATATGATATGGTCATGATGGTGGACAATGTGATGTCTATTTGTCTTTAAAGATTTGGTACATGTACTGCTAAACAGGGGTTAATTCAAGACTGTCCAAGAAAATATCTTAAGAAAAGGTTGTCACATTTTAGTGCTGGGCCAATATGACATTCTCACTCGAGCACAAAAAGGGCAAGGGGTGGTATCACCAGGAAGTTGTGACACAACTCCCTGGTCCGTGGTATCACATTATCCAAGCACCTTTTGCTTCGGTTGATGTTTTGGTTTGTATTTACGAGAGGGGGTCGGTTGTTCTGTTTTGCACCCCCCCCCCCCCCTGTCTCCCTTTAACATTCCAAAACTGCCATTACTGTGAAATATCAGAGACTTATATCATGTATTCTGCCCGTATGATTTTCGTACGGACTGACGGACTCCGCGGCCTCTGCGATTTAGTTAACACAGTTAAGTGGGAAGTTAAACTAATTTGGACAATAAAAAATAAAAACGTAAGCCCAGCCCCTGGCCCGTAGACATGTCTTAGGTCGCATTGCACAATCCCCGCACGGGCATCGCGCGGAGGCCTCGCGCGCTGATCTCGCAGCAAACGCACGATTTTTCGGTAGACTCGGACCCTCAAAACGGCACGGCGGCTGCACGGTTACTGCCGCGCCATCTCCGCCCAACCCGCCGCGCAACCTCTGTACAAAAGCCGTACGGGTCCGGTGTCATTTTTGTGCGGAGGCTGCGGAGACTCAACGGCAAATGCAATGAAATCGAACGACTTCCGTACAATCTCAGAGCAGCCTCCGTACGAATTTGTCCCGGTCTGCCCCCGACGGCCAATACACGAAATGGCACGATGATCGTAGATAGTGTGAACGCAGACACCGTAGCCCGTAGCCACCTACAATGCCCCCAAATCGCACGGAAAATCATAACACAATTTATCGTATGGCGCCCGGGGCAAAAATGTAAACTAGGCATCACTTGACTATTAGGCCGATGACAAGAATGAATGACTTCTGTGGTAGTGACAGTGGAAAGTGAGTAATCCCAACTTTTATTTTTAACCAATCTTATACCATGTATACAGACATGGACAAAAGTCTATTGTGTTGCACCAAACAAAAGAAAATTCTAGCCTTTCAACACTCTTCCTTGAAACAAAGGTAATTATTGAAATGACAGAGAAAATATGATGTAGGCAAGATGAGCTTTGCCTTGGATTCTCTGACGTCATAGTTCAGCTTGTTAGGGTCGATAGAGGTTGTATCGCAACTTGTTCTAGATTCTTATAATCCTTTCAGGATCCTATGGAGCTGCTTTTAGTTTTTGTGATGAAATGTATACAAGTGTGAAGTCTAAAAAAGGGTCGTATCTTAAGTCTCTGTCTTCGAATGTAATCAGATACTGGTGTGAGTGTACAGTTGAGTGTATTGCCCTGTAAAACCTTGCCAAGTCCATCTCGAGGGCAGTTGCTTTTATTTGCCTAAATCTTCTAAACGAATGCCAAGAAGGTTTAAAAAAAAACAACCGCGTAAGGTAATGATGGTCTTAGGTCGTCTGAAACGTCGAACTTGATCAATATAAAGATTTAGCATAACGTGAAATAGTTATAAGAACAGCAGAAAAATGGACATGATGATAATGATAATGAGGATGATGTTTATGATGATGACAATACTAATGACGCTATTGAAAATAATGATAAATATAATCATAATAATGATAATAATGATAACAAAGAAGATGATGGTAATAATGATGATGATGATGATGATTTTGCATGTCTATGATGCGTTACAAATCTAATCTTCATTATTTCTTTTCTTTATACATTGTTATAGTTATTACTAATCTTCCTATTAGTGTTATCTCAACCATTTTTTTATCAGCGTTATTTTCTTTCAGTTGTGTATGGATAATCTTAATTTTCAGTATTCTGTCATTATTAGGATGGTGATTTAAATAATGTGTCTACAACCTTCGTTCTAATCCGAAATAACGGTACTTTTTCGAGTAGGTGCATGCACGAGACAAATATAAAGAATGACGTTAAAATATTTGTACTAATATAGCTATGACCATGATGGCATGAATCAGCATGAACTTATTACTGTACTTTTAGTCCGACTCTTTGTAGCTTTAGTACCTCAGACATTGCCATAGCCTTAAAAACTCTGTAATACAACATCTTTCATACATTTCATGCATGTGTGAGTGTTGAAGTCATATAATAATAATGATAATAAAGATTGATTTATGAAGCGCATTATAAACAAAAAAAGTTTCTTTATGCGCTTTACAAAGTAAATTTAAGCAGAGGAAAAATGATTATAAATTTCAAACAGAACTATTTAACTATGATATGTTTTATAGCTGTGGCTGTACCTTTAAATCTGTGGAATGATATTGAAGCATGAGAGAAAGGAGAGAACATTGATGAAAGAGTGGGCGAAGTCGAGGGGGGATAAGAAACGGAGACTAATAGGAGAGAAATTGCACCCAATTTGAATCATACCATACCATTTCTGTCACTTTTACGGGGGAGCTTTAATGATATAGCATTAAGCTTTATCTGTTTTCATCTTTAACATATCAATGCTGAATACTAAAGATTTTTATTTCATCTCGGTAAAAGAAAGAAAAATGTATGTTTCTAGGGTAAACTTTACCCAAATTTGTGTTGGGTGGCCCTCGGTCTAACTCTTTTCTGCTATTTTGTTGACATCATACATGGTTTATTGAAAAGCCCTCTGCTTTAAGTTCTAGTGGAACTTCTTCTTTAACATAATGCTGAACACTAAAAGATTTTTATTTCATCTGGGTAAAAGAAAGGAACATGTATGTTTCTAGGGTAAACTTTACCCAAATTTGTATTGGGTGGCCCTCGGTCTAACTCTTTCCTGCTCAATGTTTAACATCATACATGGTTTACTAAAATGCCCAGCATTTGCTTTGAGTTCTAGTAGAAAGCTGACCTACATAATCTGATAATTATGTGGATACTTACGCTGAAGTAACTTGAGCAATAGATCGGTACAACAACCCCGAGCCATTCTCCTGTCTCATGGGACTGTGGATTATCACTGGATCTCCAGATCTCCTCATTGTTGCATCCTGATACCGAGATTGAACAAAAACAAAAAAAAACAACCAAAACCGGTTTTTATTTCAACTTTTCTGTGAAAAAAGTATGATTCTGTGAGATAATTGGTCATTTGCCAAAGTCTGTAAAGACAGTAATCATTAACTGGAACAAGCTCTCTCTTGCGTCTCAACCAAGGGAAGGACTAAAGAAGCTTGCAAAACCTGAAGTGAACGCTGACAAAAAAAAGGTTATTTCATTACTGTGAACATAGTGAAGGAATCCTTTCCTCAATGCTATTTTGTTGCTTTATTCTGTTCCTGTCGGCCCTTTCTTGATTTGCTTTACTCCACCATGTTATCCAAACTAAATTTATTTTTAGATGAGACATAATAAGCTTTATTTGGGTGAGTTCAATTCGATTCATTTCAGGTCGGAAAATGTAGAACACTCTATTGCTATCATGACGTGGTGTTACATAAGTTTCATTTACACTTTTAATATTGCGGAATACAACTTTTATAGGGGGAGAAATGTTTCAGATATTTTGTGTTTAGATGGGGAAAAGGGTAAAATATCTTACAATGAAACATCAGTTAGGCAAGAAAATATCTTTTTGATATGTAAATCTATTAGTCTAAATTTTCTCTCTCTCTTTTAAAAGTTTTTCATTTTAAGAAAACTTCACATCCAGCTTCCTTAAATCTATCTTCGGGTTCTTTCGTGCTTTTGAGTTCGAGTTTAAAGGTGAACATAAGCTCTTTGCAATGAAGAATATCAGAAATGATGATGATGTATAGTTACCTTTGATACGTAGCTGTGGTACCAATCTATCTCCTTCTTTCTGCTTCGTCTCCCATATGTAATAATAGAATGAGAGAGTAGCAACCCCGTTGTATGCATGCACGTTAGAATACACACGAATGTTCTGCCAGCATTGCTGTGGACATGTTATACCAACGTAGTAATCTGAGAAAGATAAAAATATATATATAATTATATTCAAATTACCTGTGTAAGGACATTGCTTCGTCCTAAATTAATGACTGAAGACATCCCCACTTACTAAAGGTGTGATACACAGAGTCATTTCCATGATTTTAAGCATTACAACTACATAAGACATGTCAGATAATACGGACCTTTACAATATCCACAGTGCCTTTATACGGGCCTTTATATACCTTTTTATTGTGGATTTGATCTTTTTTTAAAACCCGTTGACGACTAAATTCTCTTCTAATTTCCAAAGGCTTTGTATAGGGACCATCCGGCTACAGTATAGGGAACCGTTAAGAGATAGTTGAAGCAGTGTGCAGGTACTTCAGAGATTATGCTTATAAGATCGTATAGTAACTCACTGTTTTTTTGGAACCGGGCGGCCCCTGTATTAAGCTTATGGGAAAATTATGATTCAGAAGTGAATGAGTTAATTTATAGGCAGTAGTATATACGTGTAAAATCTAGCGATTGGTGATTAAATTGATGTGTTCCTTATGTATATTTGATTTTTTTTTTCAAAATTTGTTATTTGTTTTTGTTTTGTTTGGGGTTTTTTTGGAAATGAAAAAATAAACTCTTGAACTCTTACTTGTCTATGTCTAGTTTTCGTTTGTTTGTGTGTTTGTTGTTGTTGTTTGGTTGGGTTTGGGGATGTAATTTTTAGACCTTTTTTTAGACATTGAAAAAAGCAAGTGTACCCTTTAACAGCAATGAAAGATAGTTCTGATCAAAAGTATTGAGTCTAAACACATGCACGTTAAGCTACAGATTAATAGTGATGCAGTTGCAGATACACTAAAGCGGAGGGCAATTTAATTGATGTGTTCCTTTTTCATATTTCCTTGATCTGCTTCATGAAAGCGGTAAATAAGATCAAGGAGTGATAAAATATTATTTGAAGCGGTCAGCGGGTTGTGATGACATTGAGTCATGTCGAGAGGAGGGAAAATCATTTATTTTAATGATTGAAATCATCCGTCCCAATGTTGTCTCTGTAAACTTCGAACTGACAGCTAGGAGTAGATACGTCACATCATGTTTATAGAAGATAACTCAAGAAAAATCTCAGCCCCTGGCATGCCTGGTCTGAATGTATTTCCATGGTTGTCATTAAAGTATGAAATGTATTTTCTCGTCTGTTTATAAATTCCTGATTCCATTTTACTCCTTCCAAAATCTTCACTTTGAGTATAATTTTAATATGTGACGGGTAGGCATTAACAGATTAAAATTGTACCAAATTTGTATAGTTTTGCCCAACGTTTGCAAAGTTTCAACCATGATGAAGTGACCTTTAGTTTATCAAGGGGATTCTAGCTTTTAAAAGCTACAGTTCCCCTGTCTGTCGTAATCTGTATCTGTAACTGATCTATATTCCTTGATGACCCCAGGAATACGTACCTTTTTGTCTTTGGTGACCTGCACACACTTTTCATCCTTCATTATCTTGTTTGACACTTTTTATTTTTCAAATATTTACAGTTCCCTTGACTATCGTATTCTGTATCAGTAACTAATATGTATTCCATTGTGACTATCATCATATATTTACCTATAGTCTTTGCTGACCTGTACATTTTCTATCCTTTATTAGTTTTAACAGCGTTTGTTTCTTTGATTGTTCCCTTATCTATCATAATCTGTATCTGTATTACTGATCTCTATATTCCTTTGTGGCTTGACGAATACTTACCTCTACTCTTTGATTACTTATTCTGTAAGTAATTAGAATTATTCCTGACTAACCTTCTGTACTGTCTTACCTGACCTCTATCACCTTTGGAATGATCTTTTTTTTTGTGTGTGTGTGACTGCATATCATACATATCATCCTTAAATCTTTGGTGACGTTATAAGGCCTACATTTTTGTATGTTATATCTTTAGAACCATGGAACTATACACATGAGCAAATTAACAAACAGATCACTTTGTGAGCCTTAAATGAAAGTAGTTTTCAGTCTTTGATTATTTGAATACTAGCCTTTACCTTTTGGTGACCTGTACGATTTTATAGAAATGATATCTTCAGAAACCTGAAGAATATTGACCCTTTATTCTTTATTAATCAATATATGTGTATTAAGCTGTTGTTGTTGTTGTTGTTGTTGTTTTTATTTTTCATCGTTTGGTGAATAGAATCGTAGTATCTTTTAGAATTTGTGACCTGTATAGCTTCACTGATTTGACCGATAGTGGTTTGTGACTTGGAATACACTTACCTTTAGTCTTTGGTGATCTGTATATTTTCCATCCTTGATTCACGATACCTGAAGCAGACTGAGCTACGATGGTCGGGTGACATCGTAGTGCATTGTTGAAGGTACAGTACTGTTTCCCTGAAACAAGACCAGATCAATTTTATTGTTAGTGTTGAAAGTTTGCATACAGTCATATTCATTTCAAACTTAACATGATATTATCTTGCTTTCAGTCTTGGTGATCTCACATTTTTGCGTTGAATATAATGATAAAATGACAGATAAATGTAAGTTCTTCTTTTACTAAACTATTACGTTGACCTTACTTAAATTCACATTACATCCATATGACACATTACAAAAGTGCGTTTACTATTAGTACCGCACGAGCACGATGTTATTTTTATTTTTTATCTTGAAGGTGAAACCCATACCTAAAGTACATGCACTAGATTTCATTGTGTCATCACCGAATAGGAGTCGGGACTATCGACGAAATCATTATGCCCCAAGGTGAATCTTTGCTCTCTTACAACATTCCTGTAACAAGTCACAATTTTGCATTTGTTTCTCTGTACATATATTCTCAGGGCGATGGATGCGAGCTATTGTGATCCCTTTTTTATATACCCTCAAAATAACCAACACTTTTTTCTTCTTTGTTAGTCATGTCAGTCGCTATCAATTCAGAGAAATAGTGCCTAAGGCGAGCATACGTTTATTTCTTTAATATGTGATTTTTTGGGTAAAAGCCATTTTTGAAAAGTTTTCATTTCAAAACGTTCCGTTTGTTTCAACCATTACATTAATCCATATTTGAAGTTCGTTAATTTCATGCTATCACGGTATTTAAGTACCGTTCATATATAGCATAATCTGTAGCCTTGATCGCAAAATATCCAAGCCTCTAAAGTTCATTGATCTTGTCCGGAACATACATGCATGGTCAATAATGGACAATTAGAATGAGGTAGTGGAAGCTTGGCACACCCAATGATCATGATGATAATTTCCTGGTAGACAACCTTCAACTCGCTTGCCAAGTATAACGGAAATTGTTGACCATTGAGCTAATTAATACGATTATCCAACGTACTGTGTGACCCCCCAAAAGCAACACGTTTGACCATATTACATAACCTTTGAAAAATCGCGTAAATCAGTGTGCTGTATTAACCAGCAAAAGGTTAACCGCATCACAATAGCTTTAGAAACGAAAATTACAAGTCTTGGGATCTTTAGTATTTTTTTCCATAATTTCATTAAATCATGTATATGTGTATGTTTACATTCAGAACCGATAATCCTGCTCATTGAAAGAGACTTGCACTTAAAAAAAAAATCCTTTTCTGCTTATATTTGTATGCCTTTTACTGTTGTCCTAAGGTGTATGTTTATGGGTGTTCATGTGTGAGTGCTTGTGTGGGTGCAATAGTGAGTGTGTGTGTGTATGTGCATATGTTTATGCGTGTGTATAAAATTTAATTACCTAATTATGTAGCTCATATGTAATATATATTCAAATGTCATGTTGCCTATATATGTTTGCATTTGTATTTTGTATTTGTCGTTTTTGTAGTGTATTTTGATAGTTATACTTTATGTGTTTGTTTCCAAATTTGTAAACCGATCCTTTCAGCTTGCTGCTTATCAGACATTTTATATACCAATAAATAAATAAATAGTTAAATAAATTAATTTGGTGCTGATTAGGAAAAGGGAGTTCTAGTCAAGTTATAGTCTAAAAAGTACTTATTAGATAACAACAGAAAAATAATATATACAAATCTGTTCCAAGCCCCTTGTTCACATAAAATGAAGTTGTTTTACGAAATCATATGCATTTGTAAGTATTTGAGTGATCAGAAACTCCCAGGCTGTAGATCGTATAACTAATCTAAAAGTATATGAGTGAAGATATGACAATTTGGTATTCAGATGAGCTGTTTGCCTTGAAAGAAATAAGCAAAATTTGATGTCTTAGACACTTGAAAGTCTTTTAAAATGCTTGTTTAAAGTAGACGGTTTAAAGAAGATCCGAAGAAAGTTATGAAATGTTCATAGTTTAGGCTTCCCGGTTGTTTGTTGATGCTATAAGTATATCGCAATTCGGAATAACTCTGACTCTGACGTGGCTTTGAAAATTGCTTTACAGGGGGTGACAGGTACTGTAAAACTCAGAAGGAAGATGCAGACTTGCACAAAAAGCACTCTGGTGTCAGAGTGCTAGAGGAACGCCTGTAGTATGTCTTCATTCAAAGTTATTCACTTCAGTGCCTCGAATGACCGTTGATGGTTACCGTGGAATTGTGCCATGAGAATAAAGGAACAAGTAGTTTCAAACCTGCCAGAAAACCGGTAAAGCTTATGCTTCTGTTAAACAGGTTAAACATGCGAGAATAAATAACGTATTCGTCCTAAATTTGAAACCTGTAAAGGTTATTCAAGGAGCCATTTACTAGCCTATAAAGGTTATCTGAAGGGTTCTAAAGGGGTCTTTTAAACCATTATTGGTTGTAAAAAGAAAATTTTGGGGGTTCTTGAAAATATAGAGAACCCTTTTTAAAATCCCCCTTTCTAAATACGGGACAAAAACTGCTTCTAACTGGCCCTTTATGTTCTGAAGGGATCGGATGGGTTAATACAGCAACAGTGTACCTTGGAATATCAACAGATGAAATCACACTAGGAAGAGGTTAATAAAGTTTTATGACCTCCAGCTTTTTAATTCTTTCATATCGGTTAACATCAGACTGCTAAAGAGCTGCATGTAAATTGATTGGAACATTCCAGAAGCTTCGAAACCTAGGAGGGGCTGACCGACATGACAGCTCTTCAAAGTGTGAATATTGTGTGGGTGGCTTAATCATGCAAGCGTTTAACCCAAGACTGATAGAGCGAAATTGTAGATAATCAACACTCGTTTGAAACCTTGATTATTCTGATTTGTCCCGAGACCTATTACCCAAGTGTTCGTGAACCCATCCCACTCATTCCTGAAACCGTCAGACCTTTGAAAATAAACTTTAAATGACCTAAGTATTAAAATGTTCACGTATAATTTCCCTTTTCGAGTCTTATAAAACATACCCTTCAATCTTTGGAAACAAGAGGGTTGGGTGTTTTATATACAACTATCTTAAATCAATATTTTATCAAGCAAAATAGTTCAAAAATAAACTAGGTGACGATATGAATATACCTTCGTCACACATTGGTAGCCTTAATGTTCCCGGGAGATTTTGTCTTCCCCGTTTGGCGCTTTTTGCTTTCAGGGCAGGTCGATCTGAGAGAACTGACTTTTAAGGTCGAGAGGGCAGGGCATTTAGAAATTCCCAAGTTAAATCCTCATCCGCTCCTGAAAATATCGTCTTAATTTCAAATAAAAATCACGAAGAAAAAATTATGCTCATTCCGCGCTGTCACATTAGGTTGAGCACAATGGACAATTATAGCAGTCCATGAAATAGTTCACTTACAGAACTTAATGTAATCTATTCTAGGAATGTCATTAATTTCACTGATATGTTTACTAAGAATCATTTAAACTTCAGACATGTTACTAAAATCAGTAAAGCACAATAACATTTGTCTCGGTTTACCCTAGTTATTCAAAAGTATATTAATATTTGTGTATTACATAATGCTGATTAATTCAGTAAACAATGAAAAAGCGTAGAAAATCAGGTATATCACAACGCATATTCTCTTAGGAAAGTGACTGTTATTTTCTTTGCATGGTTCCGATCTAACACTGATAAATGTTGTGTTAGTTTGTTCCTATTTATCTTTATATTTCCATTGCATGTGATATTTAACATGTTTAACATGTTATTCAAAGATTCATACATTTCTGTTTAGTACTGATATTCTTTTCATTTCATTTATTTATCTAATTTTCAGGCAAAGATAACAGCGTACACTCAGTCAAAGGAATCAAGAAAGAAATACCACAGTCTATAGTGCCTCAGGATGTCCAGAAGGAAAGAAATTCCTTTCAAGAGATTCTCCTTACCTATCAGTGGTTCATAAACATACAATAACACACAGAAAAATACCATATTTTTATAGTCTTAAAAGTGAAAAAATTGAAATGAAGAAAAAATCAAACAAGTATGCAAGCGAGCTAACGAGAGTATCAATAGTCAGTATAAACGGGACATGATAAGATAGAAATGACATATTTATTTATTTTATTTATTCATTTATTTCATTTCTAGGTGAGATATGACAGAGACAAGTACATAAAGAGCACAAAGATAACAAAATCACAGTACATTGTATCAAGATTTAGCACCAGCCAATGCCTGGGGATTACCTAAAAGAATTCGGGAATTCTGTCTATGAGGTTCTGCACATTGGCTGGTGCATACATTAAACAAAAGAATGAGAGAATGAAGACACATACATGTAACTAAAATTTAAGAATTGAGAGAGAAAAAAAATCAAAGGACATATTAAGAAGCAGATCAAAAGAAATAATTATCATTTACACATTAATAAATACATGAAAAGTGATAAGTTCAAAATAACTTGGGATAATGATATTTATTGCATTTACCTAGAATACTTGTTGGAAAGAAACTAAAAGAAAAGGGAAGGTTCAATATGAATACTTGAAGTCATTTAAATCAATGTGCGCTTGCATTTTATGTTCGTAACGGTTGCATACAATAGCAGATAAAACATGAAATAAAGTTCTTATCCTATCAATATTGTATCTATTCTTATCATTGAAATAAAAATAGTTATTACGTATCGAAACTTATTGCACACGATTACCTTTTTTGTTATACAAGTTAACAGGTTAATGAAAGAAATTAAAGTTATAAACAGTGGAAGAAGAGGGAGCTGGTAAGACGATGTCTTTGCTGTGATGGTTCTCATGGTCTCATAGATAGGGCGGCGCCTCGATATTTCACTCTGAATATAATATTATCATTAACGAATGATAAGCACACGCGTTGAAAATATAGTCTGATGGTGCTAAAAGTTATGTTGTAATATTTCAGTGATAACACAGTATATGATAATGTTATGTGTTATTTGCCCATGATAGCGACATGGGCACTAAATGCTGATTTCCATGATAGCCCTGCGATCGTAATATACATGATATACCTTGGCTTTAGCTGCAAGGCATTTTAAACGTAGCGCCTATGAATTAGAATAATAAAACATGTAATCATTACTCACTTACTACTCCTGGGTCGAGTGTGGCAAAATACATAAATGTCTCCATCAAGGGCACTATAATAGCTTTGTTTTTCAATAAAGTTAGCATTGTAGAAGTTTTGACTAATATGGCAGTAGATACTTGCAGATGTTTAAGCAGTCTCTGTAGCCCTGAACCAAGCCTGAACCGTATATGGCGGAAAACCTCACTCTCGAGGGACACTCTCCGTGAAGCAAGCCAGGCAGACAGTAATTCCTTTATGCCATCTTAATTCTCAATATTGTATCCTGTTGTTTTCAATTCATTCAACGAACATTCCTCCATCTCTCATCCTCTTCCTTCTATCTAGCCATCTCATTTGCCCGAAAGAGTTGTAGCAAAATTTCTCATTAAATGCATTCTTCCTGTTTTGGATTCTTTCTGTGAACATGACATTATCTCTCAGGTTCTTCTTTCTATCGGCGATCATACTTTCCCATAGCAGTTCTAGCCAGTTTTCTTATTTAAGCCTTTTCCCATGATCGCTGTAAAAAGGATGAACTGTACTATTTGTGACTTCATTAATGACATATATGTTTCTTCATTTTCAAAAGGAACTTCAAGTTTGACAAATCGCAAAGTTGATTTTTAAAAAAGTCACATAGAAGCCTGTTTTCCTCTGTAATCACTACAGTTACAGGAGCAATTCCGTTCAATTTAGTTATCTTAGATTTTCTGGAAATACAACCTATATACCATGTATACTGATGCAACCATTTATTGTTTACACCCTCCTTTCTCTGGGCGTTAAATTCCGCAAAAAAAAAAAAAATGTAAAAGTTGTTTTGTTTTGTTTTTGTTTTTGTTTTTTTTTAATTGAGAAGGGACACGTCTTTTTCATCAAACAGAAAACATGTACAAAGCCACTGGGATGTGCATAAGTAATCAAAGTCATGAAAGTAATGATGCCAAACTGAAATCTGATTTGTGACATTTCTCGGAAAACTTGGATGCATGAAAAGAGGCACGTTGGAAAGTGAAGCTGCAGGACTGACCCCATGCATGTAGAACAAAACTATACAATTATGATTCACACTTCTATCCTTCCTAATTTATTTATATACATTTTCCTCCTCCAAGAAATGAGTAACCTAGTTTGTCTCGGATACACAGTTCAATCAATCTAGGGGTTGGATCGAACTAAAGCTTCTATATTTTTATCATCTACATTGAGCTTCGAACCATAGAGTTTTTTTTTTTTTTTTTTTGGTCATCCATTGTAAAAAAAAAAAAAGTACCATGTGTACCATGGTACTTTGACCAAATTACCATCAAAATCTTGAAAGTATCATGAAAGTACCATCAAATTACCGTGATTTGATGGTAATTTGGTCAAGGAACCATGGTACCAATGGTACTTTTTTACAAGGGATTAAATGCCAACAATAGATCTAGCAGTTATGTGATAGATGACTGCGGCCACTTCCTCGGAGGCTTATTGAAATTCATTTTCATGATTATTGGCTTTGAACGAGTGATAGAAGAGAAGTCACTAGTCATCATGAATACATGAATGTGATGGATGACTTATCCAATACAGACAAAGACTATTTAGACTATTAAATTTACTCTTGTTGATTCGATGATAAAGATATAGATTGAATTTTATCATTTGCTTCCGTCGAGTATTACCAGTTAGCCTTTGATGATACACAGTTCTGCCTTATTATGGCCTAATACGGACTCTGCCGACAGCATGTATTTGAGAAAGGGGAATGATGTGTCTGTGCCATGTGGATCGTCTCTATGAGAAACACTCTTGTTAAATGTTTTCATTACGAAAAGAAAACCATTGGGAGAAGGTAATAGGACACACCTCGTAAATCATCATATCTGAATTTTTCTACACGTTGTGGTTTATTTATGCCAAATGTACAAATTTTTTCCCCTGTCTTTCTTTCAGCCACCTTATAAGAAGATCATTATAATTATTGGAAAATACGGATGTCTCGCTTTGTTTCCGAAAACAATTCTGACCCAGATTTAAAAAGAGTAAGACAGCAATAACATCCAACCATCTTCCATCATTTGATTTCCTTTTCATCCCTTGCTTCCTGTCCCATTCTGGCGGAGCTTATTACTAACGTCATTGAAAGAGAGGAAGGTTAAAATCAACTCAAGATGAATAACCCTTCCCATACTCTAAGGGACATTCACAACTTTCTAAACACACTTTTTAATTTTGACTAGACTTATTTCCCCGGAATATTCCCTGCTCCTTACAATATTCTGCAGATGAATTTAAGTTGCAAACTTAAATGAAATCAAAGTGTGCATGCATGCGCTAACTTTAAACATGAACTGATAATACTAGGTGTTTAGGAAAAGACACCGTCTGATAACTTCACCTATTTGATTGACAACTTCCTCAAAGTTTATTTCTTTTTTTTCTTTATCGTCTTTTATTTTTCACAGTTCTATTATTTGTTCATTCATTCATTTATAGGCTTTTCCTTGTTTAAGAAAATTAGATCAACAATAATAAAGTAAACCATGTGAATCACCAATCACTAACCATTGCATCACACCTCATTCAGAGAATGTCATTACATTACCACTTTTTTTTCCAGAATACCACTTAATAAAGAGGTCTAATTAATTGCAGTAGAAAAATATGAATATTCGAGTTGATTTGCAAGATCAGTCTGAAATACCAACACATTCTGAAATAATTGTAACGATCATTTGTGTGGGGGGTATACATGATTTCAAGAAGATGTTTCCATCCAACACTCTTAGAAAAAACAATGGTGCTGATTATGACCTCTTCTTTTCCCACATTTGGAACCTTTAAGGGGTTCTTCAAAGAACCATTACTAGCCTATTAATGTTCTCTCAGGGTTCTAAAGGGGTCTTTAGAACCATTATTGGTTGTACAAGGAACCATTTGGGGTTCTTGAAAATACAAAGAACCGTTTTTAGAACCCCTTGTAGATTTCTCTAAATATATATTTATACATACGGCACAAGCTTTTTCTAAGAGTGAATACATTTGCTTAATAACTTTCGTTTGAAAGATAAATATATTATAATAGTCACCGACTATAAGGGTATAACTTCTACGCTGTCCTAAAAGAGTTAAAGTGTACCAGTCACCCGATAACAAAAGATAATGATAATTTGTGTACAGCTTTAGTACATGTAAAATTACCCCAAAACTTAATACGGTAGCAGATAGAGTTAGGGAGTTTGAAGAAATGAAGGATAACATATAAGACCACGAAATTGTGGCGGTTAAGGAATCGCATGGCTGTTCGTTACTGCAAACGGGAAACGCCCAAATTCATGACCGTTTGTGTGCTTTAGACGAGTTACGTTGACTAGTGTATCTCGCTTGTAGTTTTTATGTTAAATGAGAACATATTTGAACTCCCAATATCATGAATATCTCTTCACTGAAGTAATATTCAAAGCTCATATTTTTTTATATAGTATAGTAACACTGGGATGTAGAGCGTAATGTCATTTGGTGATGGATACACTTTAACATGTTTAAGCAACTTCGAAAATAACTGATGCTACTTTGAGCAAATAGCGCTTTTCACGATGGTGTTAATCACATACTTGGCTTGTCTACGAGGACAACACGTCTGCTTTGTTCAAGAAACATTTGACAGTTGCAAACACCTGCATACAAGCGTTACTTTCGTCTCTATTAGAAGAATCCTCAAGCAATTAAGAAATTTACTGATTGATCATTAAAACTTTTTAGCACCAGTTATATCCGGCACTTAAAGATATTTACAAGCCTTCAATCCTCTGCAGAATCACGTGAATGAATGAATGAGTGAATGAATGAATAAATAAATGAATGAATGAATAAATAAATGAATGAATGAATAAAACTTGATTACTAAAATTTGATCGTAATAGCACACTGAATATACAGTTCTTTGGTAAGAGGACATCACTAGATATAGCAATACTGCCCTTGTTGAGCTAGTTACAATACAACAAACTTGTAATATATGATACACTGAAAAGAGTTTACATTATACGAATAACATCTGAACATAATAACAGTGGACTATATTCCTTGTAGCATGATAAACCATAAAATAAACAGAGTAGAGTGTGACTGAACTTGCAACTGCACAGCTGTTTTACCTGGCTCTATATCATTTTAATATCATATACCATAATTACAAGCATTGCTTTCTTGTGAATTTCTCTTTCCCAATGTTAGTTTTCTTTTCTAAATACATTGTGTCAAGCAGACATTTATTTTGTTTTGTACTGCTGTCAAAAAAAGAAAGTAATGCATATTAATCGACGAATTACTGTAATTTAAAAAAAAAGAAGATATTCTATGTTTCGTATTATTTTGGAAAAAATTGAACTTAAACAAGTCACTATCATCTACACTAATCAATACAAGTAAGATGGTATTTACAATGAATGTTGAATATATTCTTATACTTTTGTAGCTGTACAAAATGCATGGAAAGAGCATTTTCTTCTGATACAGCAATCTTGTGATATTTTACTTCCAATGTGTACCCCTTGGCACTTTAAGATTAGACATTGGACATGAAATTATGCTTCATTTCCATAAAATACTACTGACTCGCTCTTTTCAACACGATTTACCGCAATATCCGTCTCCCTACATCATGAGCATGATGATCTTATAATTACTGTCAGAGATACTTGACGTGACCTACCCTGATGGGTGACATTTCATCAATTGCATGCCCTATAGATCAATGGCGAAGTTTCGGCTGGAGGCACAAAGGGGCCGAGTGTCCATTATTAGATTGCAGTACATAAAGGTTGAAATAAAATTTGGTCACTGGTCACATCAAAACACATCAAAGTCTCTGGAAAGATAGTGTTTTAGAAGGAAGAGTAGAATGAACTATAAGAGGGGAGCCGAGAACCACTGCATGCACTGGGGAAGACAAAAAAAATAGGGCCTGAAGTGAAATATCACTGCATAACTGCACCAGAATTTTTACAATGCACAACACACAATTCAGCTTCCCATCAGGAGAAGATACGATAGATATATGAAGGGGGAGGAATGCAAGAGAGCGAATAGAAGGAATGGGAACGTGAGAAGAGGACACAATTCCACTGTCTTTCAGATCCCCTTCCCCCTCCCCACGGTTAGATGATAAAGTTCCTTTTCTTCCCGATGCATCCCATGAATCGACGTATGCTACACAACAACAAAGAGCTCATATATAATAAGGGAACTTTTTTTCGAGAAGTCAGCAGTCATCAGCTAAAACATAAGCAAATGAATAGATCTGGAAATGCTCTAATTGCCTGGAAAATAATATTACAAGGATATGCACCCCAATGATAATCATTTCATCTTAACTCTAGGCATGGTATAGGAAAACAAACATTACGAAGGTTTCTCAGTGAATGTATTTCTGAATCGTGTTGGAGTATCTAAAGAGTCTTTATGGTTTGTTCGTCTGTCTTTCTGTCTGTCTGTCTGTTTTTTGTTGTTTTTTGTTTTTTGTTGTTTTTTGGTGGTTTTGTTTTTGTTTTTGTTTTTTTTACTTTCTTGCTTGTGTGTGCTTATTAGTTGTGGGTTTTTTAGTCAATAACAATGTTCTTGTAAAAGCAATGATTAGGGAAAAACATTGAGGAGGAGTAAGCCAAATCAGTGATAACATTTTTCGACGAGGATACGCCCACCTGTGTTTGCAGGAGCGCAGCAAACAACAACACCACTCCCATGATATAAACGAACATACTGCAACATCCCCCCGCCTCCGTATGGCTACAAATCGGGTGAAAAAAATATAACAACTTACCTTCACGAGAGGAAGCAGCAAAAGGAAAATGGGGGAAAAGTAGAAGAAAAAGAACAAGAATAAGAAGAAGGAGAAGAAGAAGAAGAAGAAGAAGGAAGAAGAAGAAGAAGAAGGAAGAAGAAGAAGAAGAAGAAGGGGAGAGAAGTCATGCTAACAACAGTGCAATTTTTTTGTAGGATGAATCTAGGCAAAATTTGCATTCATCAGGAGGGAGCAATGCACAGACAAAAAAGAAGAACACAATAGAGAGAGAGGTAGGGGCAGTGTCTTGAAGAGAAGGGGAAAAACTCACTAAAGGCATAACAGAAAGAAAGGATAGATAAAATGTTTGAAGGCTACAGCCTTGCTTGGTCATTTGAGGAGATGAGGAATAGCACAGATGGGTTCCTTGAGCCCTTCCTTTCTCACAGGTGTATCAAAGATGCATCACAACATGAATCATTACATCGGTAATATTGTGAATGTGTCAATAGACCATCGTTTTATGTTGCTCATCAATTAATGGTCAAATTTACCGTGATTTGAAAATAATACTTCTGAACAATTCATTTTCTGCTCTTTAATACGACTCCTAGTGGATGAAAATGAGTCGGGGATGACTAAGCTCTGTTCGTGTAAAGTGATGCTTCCATTTCCATGATTTATTACATGAATCCGTTTGCATTCGGTGCCTGTCATAGCACCGAACAAAGAAGACACAAGACTTCATGCATCGTTGATCATCAAGAAAATGGAGTGGTGAGTACAAAACCTCACAGAAATGATAACAGCTGATTAATAATGAAGTATGTTTTCATTAACATAATTCAACTTGCAGTTAACAACAGATTGATCAATGAGTGTTTGTAGTAACAAATTAGGGATGTTCTGAGGTCGAGAGCCTTCAGCAAGCCTTCAGCAAGTTGCTGAGGAGGGAGGTAGGGGGAGCTTGGGGGATTGTAGCGTTTAGGTCCCGGGAGGGATTGGGGATGGGGGTGGGGTGGGGTGGTGATGGGCAATGAGGATGTGGAGGGTGGGATAGGAGGAGTCTCTACACGAAAGTTTTTAGATCAAGCGTGACCATCTCCGCATCCGTTCATGCGAATGATTGGTGCGAAAAATTGGTGAGATGTCAAGAAACAAATGATTTTAAAAAATCAAGAAAATGCAAATAATATTTCAATTTAATTTCTCTCTGTCATCCCTGGTCCATTTTTCCCGACTGAGGTGTCAAACGAAAGGGCAGAAAAGAACCTATTTAGAAATTCAAACATCTTTGGCCAAACGAATTTTTGGTTACCCAACTTCACACTGTCTTTATTCACTCATGCGTGAAATATATATCATATGAGTGACATTGCATGAAAGAAGAGGGTCTAAGCTTTAGAAGTATGTGCCAATTATTAATTATAACTGTGATTAAGATATGATTAAACATCGATCAATCTCGGTTTCGTTTATTCTTGGACACACTGTATAAATCAGAAATTGCATAAAATAACAAATGAATACATAATTCATACAATTTTGGTTTTATTATGCATGTTTTAAATGACATTAATGAAACGATGATTCTATTTTTGCTAAAATGCCATGCTTGATCATTGTAACCCAATGCATATCATGTCGCTGTGTCCTCTGTTTGATGAGGATAAGTGGAATTACTGTACTTCCTTAATCCTTTACGTATACTGATTAACTGACATGACGGAAGGTGATCTAAAGGCTTTGTTTCATGTATAAATTGGGGAAGAGTATAAAAATCTTATGGAGTTTTAATAGGAACTTTTAAAAATCTGAGCTGCGTGGCCCTACGTGCTATCATTTCAATATTGTGTAAAAATGAAGCCTTAAAATGCACTCCAAAAGTATCATGCCTGTGCTTCACAAAAGGTGAAAATATACAAGTGACCCGAAATGCCAGACCCTGTATACCCCATAGACTGCAGTGTTGGACAAAAGCATACCCAGTGCGGTTTTGTTAACGGCTTTTTCAGTGGTAGACATCTTGATAATAACATATTATATTTTAAAACCTTTATATTGCTGGCTGTTTATTCATCCTTCTGAATATCTGTATACAACACAGACATCAAAATTCAACAAATTTATTGAATCAAGCCTCCACAAAGTTACCGGATCCCTTTAAGGCTTATGGAGTATTATTTTATTTACTAAAGACAATGCTTCAGAGGAGCATCTTAAAATTGATAGATGTCGTTAAAAATGGATTGGTCAGAGGCTTTTGGAGTGGAAGCTTACAGTGCAAAGTGAATAGAGGTATCAATTCACTCTGGTATATTTATTTTGACTTTTGTGTTGTGTTAATTGAATGATCAAAAATGATAAGTGAAGAAAGGATCAACGCAACACTAAAGACTGATGATTGCTATATAACCTGTATTACATCATTCCCCAATTCCTTCCCACGCAGACAAAGTGATGATGTAGCACTTGAAACCATGTATAAGCAGTCAGTTTAAAAAAGTAAATAACATTTGCATGTCAAATCAGTGGAATAACTAGGTTGGAAATCCCTTCCATCATCACTGGCAGGTATAACCTTATGTCACTCAAGACAAATTCACGGTGAAAAGAAAAGACACCCACTGATTAAAAGGAAGAATTCTGAAGTAACCACTGTTTTACTTTAATATAAGCAAAGTTATCATCGTTATAATCACATTTTATTTGACTTGTTAAATAGGAGCATCCACAAATTGATTGATGTGGGGGGGGGGGGAGGGGGAAGCTCCATTATATTCATCTTGACTCGTCACAAGTGGTACAGTTGAAGCATGTAATGTAATGTAATGCACTTTGGTGGATTATCCCTCCTTTCGTCATCATCACTAACGGCTAGGTCTTATTACCTTATATTACTAAAAGACTTTAAAATCTAGCCTGATATTTCGACCAGTAAGGCTTCCACATCTATCAACAAAAACAGTCACGATGAAAGATGATGAAAAGAGGAGACACCCACGCTACTAGAAAGAAGGATTTCCGAGGCGAAGCATGTTCTAATAAATGTAATTTCGGATTATATGGAAACAATGTAGTTTGGCAAAAACTAAAGCCAACTTTTACCGATGATGATTTTACCAACATCCCGTTATTTTAAAAAAAAAAAAAAAAAAACATTTTTGCCATTTGTATTAATCATAAGAATCGGAATCACTTTATCAATACAGACAAATAACAGAAAATTAAAGATGCTTAGTAATAGGAAAGCGAAATAACAAAGATAACAATGAAATGAGATGTAATTGCATAGAAAAGTGATACAATGAAACATATTAAAAAGACGACATATGCAGTGTAGATCACATCATGAATCGTGGTTATGTTTCAGATTGTTATACTGTTGATAGCGACTATACTATGACCACATGCATAAATCCGCTTTTACTTTCTTATCAGTCAAAATCCTGGACCTTATTTGCAACTTACTTTCTGGTCAAAATAAAACAGTCATATACCAATAGATTAAATACATGTCATGAAACTGCAAAATATGATATTCTAGCTACGAGTACATTCTTGATATATTTGCTTTTAGAGTGCATGATGTAAAAATAATTTTCTTTATAAATTGTGTTGTTGCTTACGTCACTTTGCTATGCAGGACCCCCCCCCCCCCCCCCCGTTCATGATAAAACACTACTAAAAAAAATGGTCAAAATATTTTGCCATGGTATATACCAAATATTAAAATAGACTTTCAAAATTACACTTGAGTTGATTTTTCGAGTGTAGTTTTTTTTATCGTGTTCAAATGATTAATAATGAATGCTACGTCGTTATCTTATTTTGATGAAACAAACAAAATAATGTAAACATATTTTATGTTTCAATGCATTACATTTGTGTAAAATTCGAATTAAATCAAGCAGTGCATGTACATTGTGTTTATTGACTGATGAAACTATTGAACACTTATTTCTTGAATGTCATTTGGTTTAGAAAGCATGAGAATATTTGAAAAGAAATTGTATGAAACTTGCAGATTTATAATGAAATTAATATCGAAAATTCACTTATCATTTGTCTTAATATATTATTAAGTCCTAAGGCACCCTCGACCCAAGCTTTTGCTTTTAGAGGTGTGTCCTCCAATTATTTACTATTACGTTGATTGTATATTATGTCGTATTTTTGTTATCAATATCAAGAATGTCAATTGTTGTATTTTTTTTTTTGGAAATAAATGTTTTAAATGAAATTGAAATTGAAAGTCTTAAACAGTTAATGGATTTTATATTAAATATGAAACAAGAATCATCTGAAAATGCTGGTAGATTTCAATTTTCGACTAAATTTTGATAAGATGTTTCAGTTGTTAATAGTTTTGTTCCTCTGTCAGTCTTAAAAATATGTTTGCACGCATGAACACAAATGTACCTTTCTTTTATTCAATAAAGCGCCCTGCTGTTGGGGGGGGGGGGGAGAATGATAGAACCAATCACCTACGTTGTTACATAGTGATTAGTGGAATTCAAAGAAACAATTGTCGCTTTGTATATAAAACAAAGCTGTGAGTGATTTTATTGCTAATTTTAGGCGAAATACAACAATTCTAATCAAAGATTACTGGGGGAGATGCACGTAGGCAATATATCGCTGCCTCGTGCTCCCTGAAACATAAACGGTGAAGGTACCCCTATCTGTGAAAACATTATGACAAGGGTAGTTATCGAATTAACCTGTCCAATATAACTTCAGGTAGGTTCGACATGACGGCCTCATCTCATCTATTTCTGGCTTGCTTGTCAGGGAATGCCCAAGTCATACCTCCCCGAAAAGCTCTAACCGACCATATACGACTACACTTCTCCATTTAGGGTTAAGGTGATTTTATTTTCGATGTATTGCTGGTCTTGTCTCGTTCTCGCCCCTGTGACATGGGCAGCCGGATTTCAACCATGGGAATATAACCATCGGGATATAACATGCCCAAGTCCGAAGCTTACCTACAGTCCATACCGTTCTAAATATCATTCTTCATATATGCGGAAGCCATCCATTAGGACCCACGCAAACAGTTATATCATTTTCATAGAGAAGGGACAAACAAGGAGTGTCAATGAAAACAGGTGACTACTTTTGAATCGGACCGTTCAGCTAGTGAGTTTGACAGGAAAATTAGAGAAGAACAAAGTACTGAAAGGCTGAGAGACCTCGCTTATAAAGTAGCGAAGAAGGGACCCTCATATTACAAATTTGA
>CM057164.1:16493525-16528525 GCA_029962745.1 Echinometra lucunter
CTCGGAGGCTTATTGAAATTCATTTTCATGATTATGGCTTTGAACGAGTGATAGAAGAGAAGTCACTAGTCATCATGAATACATGAATGTGATGGATGACTTATCCATACAGACAAAGACTATTTAGACTATTAAATTTACTCTTGTTGATTCGATGATAAAGATATAGATTGAAATTTTATCATTTGCTTCCGTCGAGTATTACCAGTTAGCCTTTGATGATACACAGTTCTGCCTTATTTGGCCTAATACGGACTCTGCCGACAGCATGTATTTGAGAAAGGGGAATGATGTGTCTGTGCCATGTGGATCGTCTCTATGAGAAACACTCTTGTTAAATGTTTTCATTACGAAAGAAAACCATTGGGAGAAGGTAATAGGACACACCTCGTAAATCATCATATCTGAATTTTTCTACACGTTGTGGTTTATTTATGCCAAATGTACAAATTTTTTCCCCTGTCTTTCTTTCAGCCACCTTATAAGAAGATCATTATAATTATTGGAAAATACGGATGTCTCGCTTTGTTTCCGAAAACAATTCTGACCCAGATTTAAAAAGAGTAAGACAGCAATAACATCCAACCATCTTCCATCATTTGATTTCCTTTTCATCCCTTGCTTCCTGTCCCATTCTGGCGGAGCTTATTACTAACGTCATTGAAAGAGAGGAAGGTTAAAATCAACTCAAGATGAATAACCCTTCCCATACTCTAAGGGACATTCACAACTTTCTAAACACACTTTTTAATTTTGACTAGACTTATTTCCCCGGAATATTCCCTGCTCCTTACAATATTCTGCAGATGAATTTAAGTTGCAAACTTAAATGAAATCAAAGTGTGCATGCATGCGCTAACTTTAAACATGAACTGATAATACTAGGTGTTTAGGAAAAGACACCGTCTGATAACTTCACCTATTTGATTGACAACTTCCTCAAAGTTTATTTCTTTTTTTCTTTATCGTCTTTTATTTTTCACAGTTCTATTATTTGTTCATTCATTCATTTATAGGCTTTTCCTTGTTTAAGAAAATTAGATCAACAATAATAAAGTAAACCATGTGAATCACCAATCACTAACCATTGCATCACACCTCATTCAGAGAATGTCATTACATTACCACTTTTTTTTCCAGAATACCACTTAATAAAGAGGTCTAATTAATTGCAGTAGAAAAATATGAATATTCGAGTTGATTTGCAAGATCAGTCTGAAATACCAACACATTCTGAAATAATTGTAACGATCATTTGTGTGGGGGTATACATGATTTCAAGAAGATGTTTCCATCCAACACTCTTAGAAAAAACAATGGTGCTGATTATGACCTCTTCTTTTCCCACATTTGGAACCTTTAAGGGTTCTTCAAAGAACCATTACTAGCCTATTAATGTTCTCTCAGGGTTCTAAAGGGGTCTTTAGAACCATTATTGGTTGTACAAGGAACCATTTGGGGTTCTTGAAAATACAAAGAACCGTTTTTAGAACCCCTTAGATTTCTCTAAATATATATTTATACATACGGCACAAGCTTTTTCTAAGAGTGAATACATTTGCTTAATAACTTTCGTTTGAAAGATAAATATATTATAATAGTCACCGACTATAAGGGTATAACTTCTACGCTGTCCTAAAAGAGTTAAAGTGTACCAGTCACCCGATAACAAAAGATAATGATAATTTGTGTACAGCTTTAGTACATGTAAAATTAGCCCCAAAACTTAATACGGTAGCAGATAGAGTTAGGGAGTTTGAAGAAATGAAGGATAACATATAAGACCACGAAATTGTGGCGGTTAAGGAATCGCATGGCTGTTCGTTACTGCAAACGGGAAACGCCCAAATTCATGACCGTTTGTGTGCTTTAGACGAGTTACGTTGACTAGTGTATCTCGCTTGTAGTTTTTATGTTAAATGAGAACATATTTGAACTGCCCAATATCATGAATATCTCTTCTCTGAAGTAATATTCAAGCTCATATTTTTTTATATAGTATAGTAACACTGGGAGTAGAGCGTAATGTCATTTGGTGATGGATACACTTTAACATGTTTAAGCAACTTCGAAAATAACTGATGCTACTTTGAGCAAATAGCGCTTTTCACGATGGTTTTAATCACATACTTGGCTTGTCTACGAGGACAACACGTCTGCTTTGTTCAAGAAACATTTGACAGTTGCAAACACCTGCATACAAGCGTTACTTTCGTCTCTATTAGAAGAATCCTCAAGCAATTAAGAAATTACTGATTGATCATTAAAACTTTTTAGCACCAGTTATATCCGGCACTTAAAGATATTTACAAGCCTTCAATCCTCTGCAGAATCACGTGAATGAATGAATGAGTGAATGAATGAATAAATAAATGAATGAATGAATAAATAAATGAATGAATGAATAAAACTTGATTACTAAATTTGATCGTAATAGCACACTGAATATACAGTTCTTTGGTAAGAGGACATCACTAGATATAGCAATACTGCCCTTGTTGAGCTAGTTACAATACAACAAACTTGTAATATATGATACACTGAAAAGAGTTTACATTATACGAATAACATCTGAACATAATAACAGTGGACTATATTCCTTGTAGCATGATAAACCATAAAATAAACAGAGTAGAGTGTGACTGAACTTGCAACTGCACAGCTGTTTTACCTGGCTCTATATCATTTTAATATCATATACCATAATTACAAGCATTGCTTTCTTGTGAATTTCTCTTTCCCAATGTTAGTTTTCTTTTCTAAATACATTGTGTCAAGCAGACATTTATTTTGTTTTGTACTGCTGTCAAAAAAGAAAGTAATGCATATTAATCGACGAATTACTGTAATTTAAAAAAAAGAAGATATTCTATGTTTCGTATTATTTTGGAAAAAATTGAACTTAAACAAGTCACTATCATCTACACTAATCAATACAAGTAGATGGTATTTACAATGAATGTTGAATATATTCTTATACTTTTGTAGCTGTACAAAATGAATGGAAAGAGCATTTTTTCTGATACAGCAATCTTGTGATATTTACTTCCAATGTGTACCCCTGGCACTTTAAGATTAGACATTGGACATGAAATTATGCTTCATTTCCATAAAACTACTACTGACTCGCTCTTTTCAACACGATTTACCGCAATATCCGTCTCCCTACATCATGAGCATGATTGATCTTATAATTACTGTCAGAGATACTTGACGTGACCTACCCTGATGGGTGACATTTCATCAATTGCATGCCCTATAGATCAATGGCGAAGTTTCGCTGGAGGCACAAAGGGCCGAGTGTCCATTATTAGATTGCAGGTACATAAAGGTTGAAATAAAATTTGGTCCTGGTCCACATCAAAACACATCAAAGTCTCTGGGAAAGATAGTGTTTTAGAAGGAAGAGTAGAATGAACTATAAGAGGGGAGCCGAGAACCACTGCATGCACTGGTGAAGACAAAAAAATAGGGCCTGAAGTGAAATATCACTGCATAACTGCCACCAGAATTTTTACAATGCACAACACACAATTCAGCTTCCCATAGGAGAAGATACGATAGATATATGAAGGGGGAGGAATGCAAGAGAGCGAATAGAAGGAATGGGACCGTGAGAAGAGGACACAATTCCACTGTCTTTCAGATCCCCTTCCCCCTCCCACGGTTAGATGATAAAGTTCCTTTTCTTCCCGATGCATCCCATGAATCGACGTATGCCTACACAACAACAAAGAGCCTCATATATAATAAGGGAACTTTTTTTCGAGAAGTCAGCAGTCATCAGCTAAACATAAGCAAATGAATAGATCTGGAAATGCTCTAATTGCCTGGAAAATAATATTACAAGGATATGCACCCCAATGATAATCATTTCATCTTAACTCTAGGCATGGTATAGGAAAACAAACATTACGAAGGTTTCTCAGTGAATGTATTTCTGAATCGTGTTGGAGTATCTAAAGAGTCTTTATGGTTTGTTCGTCTGTCTTTCTGTCTGTCTGTCTGTTTTTTGTTGTTTTTTGTTTTTTTGTTGTTTTTTGGTGGTTTTGTTTTTGTTTTGTTTTTTTTACTTTCTTGCTTGTGTGTGCTTATTAGTTGTGGGTTTTTTAGTCAATAACAATGTTCTTGTAAAAGCAATGATTAGGGAAAAAACATTGAGGAGGAGTAAAGCCAAATCAGTGATAACATTTTTCGACGAGGATACGCCCACCTGTGTTTGCAGGAGCGCATGCAAACAACAACACCACTCCCATGATATAAACGAACATACTGCAACATCCCCCCGCCTCCGTATGGCTACAAATCGGTGAAAAAAAATATAACCAACTTACCTTCACGAGAGGAAGCAGCAAAAGGAAAATGGGGGAAAAGTAGAAGAAAAAGAACAGAATAAGAAGAAGGAGAAGAAGAAGAAGGAAGAAGAAGGAAGAAGAAGAAGAAGAAGCAGAAGAAGAAGAAGAAGAAGGGAGAGAAGTCATGCTAACAACAGTGCAATTTTTTTGTAGGATGAATCTAGGCAAAATTTGCATTCATCAGGACGGGAGCAATGCACAGACAAAAAGAAGAACACAATAGAGAGAGAGGTAGGGGCAGTTGTCTTGAAGGAGAAGGGGAAAAAACTCACTAAAGGCATAACAGAAAGAAAGGATAGTATAAAATGTTTTGAAGGCTACAGCCTTGCTTGGTCATTTGAGGAGATGAGGAATAGCACAGATGGGTTCCTTGAGCCCTTCCTTTCTCACAGGTGTATCAAAGATGCATCACAACATGAATCATTACATCGGTAATATTGTGAATGTGTCAATAGACCATCGTTTTATGTTGCTCATCAATTAATGGTCAAATTTACCGTGATTTGAAAATAATACTTCTGAACAATTCATTTTCTGCTCTTTAATACGACTCCTAGTGGATGAAATGAGTCGGGGATGACTAAGCTCTGTTCGTGTAAAGTGATGCTTTCCATTTCCATGATTTATTACATGAATCCGTTTGCATTCGGTGCCTGTCATAGCACCGAACAAAGAAGACACAAGACTTCATGCATCGTTGATCATCAAGAAAATGGAGTGGTGAGTACAAAACCTCACAGAAATGATAACAGCTGATTAATAATGAAGTATGTTTTCATTAACATAATTCAACTTGCAGTTAACAACAGATTGATCAATGAGTGTTTGTAGTAACAAATTAGGGATGTTCTGAGGTCGAGAGCCTTCAGCAAGCCTTCAGCAAGTTGCTGAGGAGGGAGGTAGGGGGAGCTTGGGGGATTGTAGCGTTTAGGTCCCGGGAGGGATTGGGGATGGGGGTGGGGTGGGGTGGGTGATGGGCAATGAGGATGTGGAGGGTGGGATAGGAGGAGTCTCTACACGAAAGTTTTTAGATCAAGCGTGACCATCTCGCATCCGTTCATGCGAATGATTGGTGCGAAAAATTGGTGAGATGTCAAGAAACAAATGATTTTAAAAAATCAAGAAAATGCAAATAATATTTCAATTTAATTTCTCTCTGTCATCCCTGGTCCATTTTTCCCGACTGAGGTGTCAAACGAAAGGGCAGAAAAGAACCTATTTAGAAATTCAACATCTTTGGCCAAACGAATTTTTGGTTACCCAACTTCACACTGTCTTTATTCACTCATGCGTGAAATATATATCATATGAGTGACATTGCATGAAAGAAGAGGGTCTAAGCTTTAGAAGTATGTGCCAATTATTAATTATAACTGTGATTAAGATATGATTAAACATCGATCAATCTCGGTTTCGTTTATTCTTGGACACACTGTATAAATCAGAAATTGCATAAAATAACAAATGAATACATAATTCATACAATTTTGGTTTTATTATGCATGTTTTAAATGACATTAATGAAACGATGATTCTATTTTTGCTAAAATGCCATGCTTGATCATTGTAACCCAATGCATATCATGTCGCTGTGTCCTCTGTTTGATGAGGATAAGTGGAATTACTGTACTTCCTTAATCCTTTACGTATACTGATTAACTGACATGACGGAAGGTGATCTAAAGGCTTTGTTTCATGTATAAATTGGGGAAGAGTATAAAAAATCTTATGGAGTTTTAATAGGAACTTTTAAAAATCTGAGCTGCGTGGCCCTACGTGCTATCATTTCAATATTGTGTAAAAATGAAGCCTTAAAATGCACTCCAAAAGTATCATGCCTGTGCTTCACAAAAGGTGAAAATATACAAGTGACCCGAAATGCCAGACCCTGTATACCCCATAGACTGCAGTGTTGGACAAAAGCATACCCAGTGCGGTTTTGTTAACGGCTTTTTCAGTGGTAGACATCTTGATAATAACATATTATATTTTAAAACCTTTATATTGCTGGCTGTTTATTCATCCTTCTGAATATCTGTATACAACACAGACATCAAAATTCAACAAATTTATTGAATCAAGCCTCCACAAAGTTACCGGATCCCTTTAAGGCTTATGGAGTATTATTTTATTTACTAAAGACAATGCTTCAGAGGAGCATCTTAAAATTGATAGATGTCGTTAAAAATGGATTGGTCAGAGGCTTTTGGAGTGGAAGCTTACAGTGCAAAGTGAATAGAGGTAATCAATTCACTCTGGTATATTTATTTTGACTTTTGTGTTGTGTTAATTTGAATGATCAAAAAAGAAAAGTGAAGAAAGGATCAACGCAACACTAAAGACTGATGATTGCTATATAACCTGTATTACATCATTCCCCAATTCCTTCCCACGCAGACAAAGTGATGATGTAGCACTGAAACCATGTATAAGCAGTCAGTTTAAAAAAAGTAAATAACATTTGCATGTCAAATCAGTGGAATAACTAGGTTGGAAAATCCCTTCCATCATCACTGGCAGGTATAACCTTATGTCACTCAAGACAAATTCACGGTGAAAAGAAAAGACACCCACTGATTAAAAGGAAGAATTCTGAAGTAACCACTGTTTTACTTTAATATAAGCAAAGTTATCATCGTTATAATCACATTTTATTTTGACTTGTTAAATAGGAGCATCCACAAAATTGATTGATGTGGGGGGGGGGGGGAGGGGGAAGCTCCATTATATTCATCTTGACTCGTCACAAGTGGTACAGTTGAAGCATGTAATGTAATGTAATGCACTTTGGTGGATTATCCCTCCTTTCGTCATCATCACTAACGGCTAGGTCTTATTACCTTATATTACTAAAAGACTTTAAAATCTAGCCTGATATTTCGACCAGTAAGGCTTCCACATCTATCAACAAAAACAGTCACGATGAAAAGATGAAAAGAGGAGACACCCACGCTACTAGAAAGAAGATTTCCGAGGCGAAGCATGTTCTAATAAATGTAATTTCGGATTATATGGAAACAATGTAGTTTGGCAAAAACTAAAGCCAACTTTTACCGATGATGATTTTACCAACATCCCGTTTATTTAAAAAAAAAAAAAAAAAACATTTTTGCCATTTGTATTAATCATAAGAATCGGAATCACTTTATCAATACAGACAAATAACAGAAAATTAAAGATATGCTTAGTAATAGGAAAGCGAAATAAAAAGATAACAATGAAATGAGATGTAATTGCATAGAAAAGTGATAAAATGAAACATATTAAAAAGAAGCATATGCAGTGTAGATCACAATCATGAATCGTGGTTATGTTTCAGATTGTTATACTGTTGATAGCGAACTATAACTATGACCACATGCATAAATCCCGCTTTTACTTTCTTATCAGTCAAAATCCTGGACCTTATTTGCAACTTACTTCTGGTCAAAATAAAAAGTCATATACCAATAGATTAAATACATGTCATGAAACTGCAAAAATATGATATTCTAGCTACGAGTACATTCTTGATATATTTGCTTTTTAGAGTGCATGATGTAAAAATAAATTTATCTTTATAAATTGTGTTGTTGCTTACGTCACTTTGCTTATGCAGGACCCCCCCCCCCCCCCTTCATGATAAAACACTACTAAAAAAATGGTCAAAATATTTTGCCATGGTATATACCAAATATTACAATAGACTTTCAAAATTACACTTGAGTTGATTTTTCGAGTGTAGTTTTTTTATCGTGTTCAAATGATTAATAATGAATGATACGTCGTTATCTTATTTTGATGAAACAAACAAAATAATGTAAACATATTTATGTTTCAATGCATTACATTACATTTGTGTAAAATTCGAATTAAATCAAGCAGTGCATGTACATTGTGTTTATTGACTGATGAAACTATTGAACACTTATTTCTTGAATGTCATTTGGTTTAGAAAGCATGAGAATATTTGAAAAGAAATTGTATGAAACTTGCAGATTTATAATGAAATTAAATATCGAAAAATTCACTTATCATTTGTCTTAATATAATTATTAAGTCCTAAGGCACCCTCGACCCAAGCTTTTGCTTTTAGAGGTGTGTCCTCCAATTATTTACTATTACGTTGATTGTATATTATGTCGTATTTTTGTTATCAATATCAAGAATGTCAATTTGTTGTATTTTTTTTTTTGGAAATAAATGTGTTTAAATTGAAATTGAAATTGAAAGTCTTAAACAGTTAATGGATTTTATATTAAATATGAAACAAGAATCATCTGAAAATGCTGGTAGATTTCAATTTTCGACTAAATTTTGATAAGATGTTTCAGTTGTTAATAGTTTTGTTCCTCTGTCAGTCTTAAAAATATGTTTGCACGCATGAACACAAATGTACCTTTCTTTTATTCAATAAAGCGCCCTGCTGTTGGGGGGGGGGGGGGAGAATGATAGAACCAATCACCTACGTTGTTACATAGTGATTAGTGGAATTCAAAGAAACAATTGTCGCTTTGTATATAAAACAAAGCTGTGAGTGATTTTATTGCTAATTTTAGGCGAAATACAACAATTCTAATCAAAGATTACTGGGGGAGATGCACGTAGGCAATATATCGCTGCCTCGTGCTCCCTGAAACATAAACGGTGAAGGTACCCCTATCTGTGAAAACATTATGACAAGGGTAGTTATCGAATTAACCTGTCCAATATAACTTCAGGTAAGGTTCGACATGACGGCCTCATCTCATCTATTTCTGGCTTGCTTGTCAGGGAATGCCCAAGTCATACCTCCCCGAAAAGCTCTAAACCGACCGATATACGACTACACTTCTCCATTTAGGGTTAAGGTGATTTTATTTTCGATGTATTGCTGGTCTTGTCTCGTTCTCGCCCCTGTGACATGGGCAGCCGGATTTCAACCATCGGGAATATAACAGTGCCACAAGTCCGAAGCTTACCTACAGTCCATACCGTTCTAAATATCATTCTTCATATATGCGGAAGCCATCCATTAGGGACCCACGCAAACAGTTATATCATATTTCATAGAGAAGGGACAAACAAGGAGTGTCAATGAAAACAAGGTGACTACTTTTGAATCGGACCGTTCAGCTAGTGAGTTTGACAGGAAAATTAGAGGAAGAACAAAGTACTGAAAGGCTGAGAGACCTCGCTTATAAAGGAGCGAAAGAAGGGACCCTCATATTACAAATTTGATCCACTTATGAGAACCCCTATCATAAATATGTTTACAGATAGTTACTTTCTCTATATGTACCAGTGATTATTGTTCTATTTTAACTCTTTGCATGCTCAATTAATTTTGAGGAAAAAATAAAGACAGTTGTTCTTTTGATATCTTCTTTAAATTCTAAGTTCTTATTGCAGTATTGATATTGGTAACTATTTTTTATATATCACTTAAGCACATTTGCTTTTCTTTTTTCTTTTTTTTAAGTTTCCCTGCATGTTACTATGGTGAAGGAGAAAGCTGATTGTTCCTTGTACGAATGTGCACTGATGCGAAAAAAAAAGGTTCAAGGAGTTAAGGAAATGTTAAAACACGCTTAAGGACAACACCTCATTTAGCTAATTACAAGCTTTGTGTTATTCTGTCTCGTCAAAGTATATAGTGCTTTTCACTTAAATATATATACGGCTTTAATCGTTATTGTATTCATACCTGATGTATGAGACTAAATGAATCAAAATAAAAACTTAATTACACCATCAAGATATGAGGCAAAGACATTTTTCGTGTGACATCCATATCAAATTGAATATGAGAAATGCCTATACTGCAGGGTAAATATAAGAGTATAAAATCATAAACAATACCTTGATCTCGTTTCAGTATATCTCTATCGCTATACACGACAACAGCTTAGTCACTGATATATAACAGGAACTATGAGATAATAATTAGCAAAGTGAGTTTTGCTTGAAAAATCCTCGCGATATTTCCCGTACCTTTAAGACTGATTCGCAGGAAACCAGTGATTTAGTGCTAATTTGAAGCAATTAGAAAATTGGGAAATTAATAAATTGCAACTGATAGATCTTCAGACAGCTAATGTTGTCGTTGAATTACTCAACTACACTTACGAGTGGGTACACAAAGGGTATTTAGTGACAATTTTGCCACCGGACTAAATTGAGATGACAATAGCGTTTCCTTCATACGTCGATGAGTGCTTCAGTAAAAATCACTACAATTTTCCTTAACTTTTAACCATGTTAACGATAACTCTTAAAAACAAAATATTTATAATGACTTGATAAAGGGTCAGCTGGGTGCAACTATGTCCAGTCATCCATACATCTTACTATATCAAAGTAAAAAATAACTGTGTTCTCGTCAAAATACGACTAGAAAATAGTTTTTAAAAATGACTAGACATATAGTTGCACCCAACTGACACTTTTTTAACTAGTTTGTTTTAAGAGAGTTAATTGAACTCACATTTTGGTCTCATTCGCTGTTCACCAATCATTGGCTGTAGCTGAGAAGATACAGGAAAGACTAAGGCAAGTAACACCATGTACACTATCCATAACAAGACTGACATCTTCAGGATGGTCCGATGCGATGATGACGTTGATGATGATGACGACGATGATGACGCCGATCGTGATGGAAGAATTTACACCGATGGTAAATTAGAATGATTAGTATGGTTGTTCACGAATCCAAGTTCAGATGTCTCTCTTGATATTGGTTTCATTATCATTTCCAAGCACCTGATGCTCACTTGAAAAAATAACACAGTAAATCGTGCTTTATGATTTAGATGCTAGAGCCACACCAAATACTATTCTTTCCTCTAGTCGTGCCTTGCAGTAGATGGAAAACATCAGCGTTGAATTTAGTTAGTAAAGTTGTAGAGTGTAGAAAAATGTCAACATGGTCAACGTGTAGAATATCCAGGCTCCTAAGAAGCGGTTAGTTTCTCCCTCCTCATGCCCATGAGCTGTCGTTTGTGACATCCATCGACTTCAAAGTTTTCGCGCCGTCTGTTCCTTGCTTTCCTCCGATCGCAACTGCTGGAATTATAACATGATGACGTCACAGAACTGAACGTTCAGAGCGCCACTGACTTAAAAGTTTTGAGCAGACGAAAATCTTTGTGATGAGTTCTTGGTGTGTTATGCAGCACGCGGTTGAATGTGGTTAAAGACGTGAGCATTGGAATTCACTGCATATAGCCCAGAATAGTCGATGATATTGTAATAGGAATAGTTCGATGAAATAAAAGTATAAATGAAGAGTTTGTTTGCAAAAACCGATAAACGCCATTTATGAAAAATTTTAATGAAGGTGACCAACATTTAGTACAAAATAATATTTTTAAATGATACATTTCTCATTACGTATGAAGGTGTATTGTTGAAGTTATGGTCAAAAGTAGCATAAATTTTCTTATTATTTTCTTTATTTTTATTGATCTTTCATTGCAGATATCTCAATTTGACAAAAATGGATATATCGGTTTTTGCAATCAAACTCTTGAAATATTCGGGGATAAAGTTGCACATATAGTCTATTTGACATAGCAGCATATCGGAAAATAGCATTGAACACAAGCATACTTCAGCTTTTCGACATGTACTCAGAGTAAAATCGGCAGCATATTGTCCATATTATTCGTATGAATAGTCAATGATAGAGTTGCACGAATATTCCTTGATACAGTAGGCATGGTAGGATTATAGTTGTATAGTTATATTATGAATAAACAATGGCACAAATGTAATAACTCAATGTGTTGTTCCTTGATGGGTTAATGAATACAAACTAGGTTCATTAGAACTATTTTACTACTTCGGAACGTGCTGAAAGATGACACTGTCCGTGCAGTAGCCTAAGGTACTTAGCTCTGTCTTTCGGAAAATCATGTTTCTAACAAAGTGCGTTATTATCTTCTCTGGATTTGGCACAAGTTTTAGTAGGGTTTTACAAGGGGGCGGATGTTAAGATAATTCTTTTAAGAACAGGCTCATAGACTGAGGTATGAAGAGAGAGTGACTAAATCCACCATACCACAAAACTACGTCATCAGCCAATCTCTACGGCCTAACAATAATCCAGACAAAGCTTTCTCTTTTTCTCTTTTAAAGGAACATCCACATTGGAATGACTAGAATTTGTGTTTTTCTTGAGTCATTGATTACAAGATAATCATGATAATGGTCTTACAACCAGATGAACCACACAACCACATTTTCTAGTTAGCAGCCAAGCAGACGTTCTGCCTTTAGAACGCATCTATCAACCGATTAAAAATGGTAAATTGCCATTCGGTCCTTTCTCATTTTTTCTGATCGGTTATCGTTTACATCCAATTTGAATATTTTTATTGTGGCCTCTGTCATTCTTTGTTCCTTAATGATTTTAGGTTTATCAGCTTGTTCTATGGCTTTTTTCTTCTATCTTCAAGGACATTATCAGCTTAGCCAAATATCAGTTTCTGTCTAATTAAAAATATGGGACATTGTAACGGGACCAAAAATAATGAGCCAAACATGCAGTAGACAACGAAATAGTTAATGGCCTAATGATTATTGGTCAGTAGATTAGAATTGATTGACGAAAATTACGAAAGTAATTATTAGACCGTACAGAATCATATAATTGCAGACAAATCGATATTTAAGTAGATTTAAAAAAAACTGGATATTAATATAGCCAAAATATGAATGGATTGGCTAAATGACAGACAACAACACTCAACCGGAAAAACTCTAAAACTCATATTTCAGAAATCAAGGTCAATGATGTTTGTTTGCAAAACCCAGATGAAATTGCCGAAAGCATCAATGATTTTTTTGTTAATATCGGACCCAACCTTGCCCAAGACATACCCCCATCAAATCGACCCTTTTACTCAAGTCTAGACCAACCTAATACACAATCTTTATTTCTAACACCTATACAGCCAGAAGAAATTATTGATATTACTAACAACTTAAAGGATAAAAAAGCTGCTGGATATGATGGCATTACTAATTCTCTCTTGAAACATATTATGACTGAAATTATTGTCCCACTTACACATATATTCAATCTATCATTACTTACTGGAACAGTCCCTCTTAAAATGAAAATAGCAAAAGTAATTCCAATTTTTAAAAAAGGTGACCCACTCGATCGAGGAAATTACAGACCGATTTCCTTGTTAACTTCATTTTCGAAAATCTTAGAAAAACTTGTTTATTCTCGTCTGATTAATTTTTTATCTAGTTGTAAAATACTATCAGATAATCAATTTGGTTTTCGCAAAAAACATGCTACAGACCATGCTATGATAATTCTTATTGATCAAATAATTCGTGCCATTGATAACCATTCGCATACAATAGGTTTGTTCCTGGACTTCTCCAAGGCCTTCGACACTGTAGATCACGAAATTTTGTTGTATAAACTTTCATACTATGGAATTAGAGGGAGGGCCTTGGAGTGGTTCAGGAGCTACCTGACCGAAAGAAAGCAATTTACATATATAAACAACAAAACATCTTCAACTAAAACCATTAGATGCGGTGTTCCGCAGGGTTCCCTTTTGGGTCCGCTCCTTTTTATTTTATACCTCAATTTTAAAAAATCTTCTAATATCTTATCATTCATATTATTCGCTGATGATTCTAATATTTTCTTCTCCGAACGTGATCCACAAATTCTCCTAAATAAAATCAATTCCGAATTAGTTTATGTACAAGACTGGATAAGAGCAAATAAATTATCCTTAAATATTAACAAAACACATTACATGATATTCAGTAATTCTGTTGACTCTCTCCCAGGCCCTGTACATATTAATGGAAAATATCTTCAACGGGTTCAATGTACTAAGTTTCTTGGGATCTTTATTGATGATAAACTCTCCTGGAAATCTCATATTGACTACTTGTGCAGATTAGTATCAAGAAATATTGGCGTTATTAACAAATTAAAGCATATGTTTCCCTTTCAAATTTTATTATCGCTTTATACGACACTTATTTATCCCTATTTAACATATGGAATCTTAGCGTGGGGCAACTCCTCCAAGATTTTTAGTAATAGAATACTTATTTTACAAAAACGAATCCTGAGAATAATACATAATGTTCACTTTCGTTCTCACACCGACATCTTATTTTTCAATAATAAAATATTAAAAATAGAAGATCTATATAATTGGCACTTAGGAATTTTCATGTTTCAGTTATCACAAAATGCGCTGCCCTCCCCTCTTATTGCTATTTTCACAAGGAATTGTGAAATTCACTCATATCCCACACGACAATCAAATCAGTATCATTCTCCATTCTTACGGACATCCCTTGCCCAAAAAAATGTAATCTTCACTGGACCTAAGTACTGGAATGAAATTCACCCATCTCTCAAATTGATTCCCAGGCTCTCCCCCTTCAAAAAACAATTAAAACAATTAATTTTACAATCGTACATCTAATTCTTTTTTTCTCTCCCTCTATTTAGCTTGAAATGTCTGACACGTGGAACCCTCTATTCACATCTATGCCTTTTTTCTTCTCCTTTCTTCCTTTTATGTTCCTTCTCTCTTCCTTCTTTCACATTTATCTTTCTCTTCTTCTTATAGCCTTCTTTTTCTCTAATTTTATGGAGTTTTTTTTTTCATTTTTTCTACAAGGCAATGTATAATCCTCCATAATTTGGTATATACAAATTTATTTTGACTTTATAACTTGCTAATTGTATTTGATCACCGAGGAACTAATGTTTTACAAGCTTTGCTTTTTTTTTAGTTCCTATATCTCATGTTTTCTATTTCCTGTATAATCATGTTTTTTTTTATTTTTTTTTATAGGTTTTGTATATGTATCTATGTATCTATTGCCAACTTGCTTCAATTTTTGTATATCATTTTTTCTTATATTGTCATTTATGTTTGTTTGTTTGATATGTATTTACGTTACATGAGAAATAAACACGCCTGAACTGAACTGAACTGAACTTTGCGCTGGGCGAGTGACCCGGAAAACTTCACATATGTCATAAGGTTTCATTTCTAAAGATTAATCGTAAACTACTTTGCATTTGCATGTTGTTCACCGGATAATTGGTGCTCATATGGTTAAATGGTTATTATTTGAGTGCTAAGAAAGCACATGTATGCTTGTAAGTAAACAACCAGGGGACCGACGGCTTTAAGTCCCCTCTGAAGGACTTGGTATTGAGGATTAATACCCTACCAAAGGGCATCCACTGTTTCGAACCCAGGTACTCCCAGTTACGAGACCACAGCTCTACCACCGAGCCACAGCGCCTCCTCAGTATAGCTCTAAATAATTATTATCACGTGCTTGTAGAGACTCTGTTTTAAAAAAAAAAAACATACGGGGATTTCGACTACTTCATAAAAATGATTTTGGAGTTTAGATTTGACCATCTGGATGCATGTTTCATCTGATTTTGCTAATAGATTCCGGAGCCCACATTTTTTTATGGACATGTAAATATAGCACATACAGGCCTTTTACTTAGGGTTGGTGGGAAATTGTGAGGGCGGTTTAGATCTTATCTTAATTGAGAGTCCGTTGCACTTCCAAGATTCGATGCCATATATAGATTACATGTTCACATACCTAGAAATGGGTTGCACTCATCTGGCTGATCCCACTTACTTGGCACGAGGTTGAATAGACTCAATGACGCTTTAACGAATCGAAATCTGTAGTAAGGTCATCGAAGAAGCAAAAACAAAACTTAAAGGTAAATCCCTTTCTCATCGTCAGATTCTTCTGATCTGTTTTTAGACTTTGGATTTGTATTCTACAACTGTATTTTTGTCTGGGAGGAGATTGTCTTTATTAGAAATATGTTTCAAATCGGATGTAAAGGTGCTGCGGATTATGAAGAGTTTCACGAGATTAAGATAGCGAGGATTTGAACTTATGTCCATGGTTATCCGTGATGCACAATCACGTGATACAATATCACGTGACCTATATGAGAACACAGGCGATACAAATGCAATAAAGATATTGGTCAAATTTTCTTCAATGACTGAAATGTGTCTCTTTTGCATGTTTTGCATATCATGATTCTTAATCTGGACTGTACATGTTGAATTCGTTTTAAAAAAAAACAAAAATCAGTGATAAGAAACTGTAATAAGTACTTCAAGAATGTCATTTCGCACTATATCATTCTGTACAAGTCATGCACGGTGACCCGGAAGAAGTTTTTTAGTGATCTTGCCAAGATTGAGTTTCTACAAGAATACTACTGGTTTACAAATACTCTGTTGCACGGACATGCCATCTAGGTGGGATTTGGGGATTGATTCTGTTTCATAAAACTTGTTATCAGTAAGAACTGCCACATTTCTATGACAAATTTGCTCTCAGCCAATTAGATGCAAGGATTTCAGTAGCTTATAACAGTTATTGCAACTTGTTGTTGATAGCAAGTTTTATGAAACGGGGCCTAGACCCCATTCTCATCTCCTGCAGATAAATAGTTACTTTTACTTGGTCCTGGATTTAATGCTGATTTTTTTCAAACATCAAAGAAAGGAAATCAAGTCCATGTGCAAAAACGTTAAGCATATCGTACATATTAGCCAATGGCTCATTTTAGGGTTTTTATTGTGGTAGTGAGTGATTAGCTTGAATGGTTGAGGTTTTTAGCTTAATAACCACATACACCACAATTTCATCAAGAAATATGTCCTCTGTGTGTCTGGTTGTCTAGTCCCTCTCATGGGATGTTTCCAACACATCATCAACGGAGAAGCGTCATCATTTGCAAACTATTACCTTTAGATCTAACAAAAGCTGTTGCATGCTGGGAATTTTGTCTTGTCAAGATGAATTTTAATTTAAATGTCTAGTATATCAGTAGAAATTTGTATTCCTGAACTGAAGAATACGAGTTCACGATTGCACCAACTTAATGAATATGAGATATTGCAGTATTATCTGGAAGCGCCCCGCCCCGGCCTCACGGTATACCTGTGTCCTGTGCTCGATCATAATATTATTTATTTGTTATCTATTAATATATATCAAAAGAAAATATTATATTGGGTCTCGATCTTATGCATACAATCGTGTTTAAGGCATAACTTCATACCCCAATGTATGATGGCCTCATTACAACTACATAGCAGACCTGGATCCAAAAAATAACGCTTAAACCCAGTCTCTGTGAGTTACTGCGTTACTAGGTTCCGGTTTAATTTCATTTTAGAATACACCGCCCGCATGATAAACTATAAAGCCGGGTTAACGGATAACGGCGTAGCATATTCTTGGTGACAAAGCATATATCAGAATTGTGATTTCCAACTTTCAGACTGAAAGTATATGGCACATGCCCAAGGCGCAGTTACACGAATGCAGTCTTTGCCAACAAATTATTTTCACAGGAGAAAATGCTCGGAGAATTTATTTTCTCGGAGAAGTAAATTTATATTTTTGAAAACACAGCCCAGGTGACTATATACCAAAGCAAGAGCAAAATTAGAATTTGGGTAGTTGGTTAATTTGTTTCACAATATAGTTAATTATTCATTTAGAAAAGCAGTGAACCATTTGATTGGCACACTGGAGCTCTCAGTGAGAGTCTGCTGCCCAGCACATTTATTGATTTTATAAATCATAGCCTGCGTCTGTAAAACAGGGGAGGGGCACGATAACACACAACGTAGGCTTCAGTCATCCGCCTTGGCTGGACTCGAACCCACGGTCTTTTGGTTCGAAAGGCAGACGCTTTGCCGACTGAGCCAACTCGCTCCCTCTCTTATGAAAACATTCACGTACAAAGTTATGACATGTCGCAACAACATTATACACAGAAAGTAAGCACTAACTCTACACTTGGATGGTGTTGATACCGAAGATGAATGTGATTCTTCCTTTATCCTTTTGGCAAAATATGTAAAAACTTAGCATTGTCTTTCCTCGTTTCTTCATGTAAACATGTACAATATACATCTTCACCGTTTCCAGTCATCTGTTCATCATTCTGATTATGATGTTGTGAAGATATTTTGTCTCATATCAAATCTTGTGGAAGAGTGGCTCTGAGATGACATCCAAGGAAAGAGTGTGATGAGATAGATAAAGCCATGTATCCTTGCGGAGACCATGTGGATATAGATAATAAATCTGGATTGCTTTTATAAGATAAAAGTATGATACATATTCACTTTTAGATCATGTAAATCAAGGAAATGTTATTTAACGTGAATAAGAAGTGCTTTGCTCCTTATATTAATCGAAATGCTAGAAACTGAAATTTCAGAAAGAAGAAATTGGTTGTTTTTGTTTTTTTTTAGTTTGCAGTATGAGATTTTTTTCTCCTCTAAAATCTGATGATTCCAAAAGTTATACTGAGTTAAATTGTCTTTTTTTTATTAGAACATGTCGAAAATGTGATCCTCCTCAAATTAATCACGTACACATTACTTTATAGACAAATGCAAGATGTAATTTTAGTATTTGATTACTGGAGGTGAATGAGGTTTAATGATAGCGACAATAGCCATCCTTACAGATGCTTAAGGCGCCTGCAATATAATGTCAGTAAAATATTTTAGAAAGATAAGCAGCATATAATACTTGTAAACTCACCCAAAGTTATAAAGGGTATATTGAATTGGTAGCGTGAAACAAAGTCCAGGGAACGTTACAGGGAATTAGCATTAGCTGAGTTTTTAGTTTTTGCTTTGAAGGTCAGTAGTTGAAAACTGTTTAAATCTTGAAAGGGTAGAGGTGTCGTGATCTAGTGGATACATCACCGGACTGTGGATCACAAGGTTGGCGGTTCGAGTCCAGCCGTGGCACCAATGTATTTTGGCAAGGCATTAATCTACAAATGTCACTCTTGACCCAGGTGTACTAAATGGGTACCCGGTAGGAAGAATTTCCTTGAAATGCTAAAGCGCCTTGATTGTTGCATTGCTTAAAGGAGAATGCAACCTGAGCATCAGTGTGCTTTTAGTGAATAAAGATGACCAAGAAGAACAAAACAGTGAAAGTTTGAGCAAAATCGGACAATCTGTTCGAGAGTTATGAATTTTGAAATTTTCAGTAAATCCCTTTTATGAGGATCCTTGAGTTGGCAACTTTGGCAGCATCTGCGATGTCATCGTGGACAATCCTCAATTCATTTTGTACATAATTTTTCAAGAAAATTGATTTATATGAAATTTCAAGTCAGGGATCAACATAATTCTTCCCAATATGCTTGCAGAATTGATATAGCCATGTCATACTCAAACAATAAATCAATAGAATTTTTATTTTTCTTGAAAATAAAGAAAATGTTGAATTCTGTGTACAAAATGAATGGAGAGTTGTCCACAATGACATCACAGATGCTGGCAAAGGTGCCAATTTAAGTATCCCCATAATAAGGATTTACTTAAACTTTTAAAGTTCATAACTCTTGAACAGATTGTCCGATTTTGCTCAAACTTTCACTGTTTACTCTTCTTGTTCTTCTTCATTCACTGGAAGCACACTGATGTCTGGGTTGCATTCTCCTTTAAGCCGGGGTAATAACAATGGAGCGCCTGGAGTGTCAATTCTGACGGACATGAGCGCTATACAGTAACCCGCTATCATTATCATTATCATTAAAAGAAAATATTGAAATTTACATGAATCTGATATGTGCGTGACGTAATCTTTGGGGCACATCCCATCTGGCACGTGTCTGAGAGTAGTGAATGAATTGCTATGTCACGTATGTCATGGGGTGAATTAAAAGACAAAGGATCTTAGACATGAGAGTTAGATAAACTGTTTCATGTAGTCGAGTGTGAATCATATCGTAGTAGTTCCTTCCTACATTTCCGGATCTTCTGAATTGAACAACATCTGGAGGCAATATCTCTATTGTTCTTTTTAAAAGGAATTGTCAGTTTTTTGCATGTGACAAATCGTCTAATTTTCATAGAGTGGAAATGTTTCAAAACGAGAGGGGAAAACATTATAGCTGTCACTGCCTGTATTTCATCTTTTTTTCAGCCTTGTTATTGTCTTTGATTCCCTTGTGTTGAGATGATTATGAACACGTTATTCATGTATCGTGTAGGATATTTCTTTTCAATTTATCCCCTCATGCGATAAAGATTCAGTTGAATGTACCATTCAATTTTACGTAACTCATTGATATTCGGGGTTTTTATGCTTCCGCCCATCGAAGATAGGTGCCGGAGGCATGATGTTTTCGGGTTGTCCGTCCCTCCGTCCATCCGTCCGTCCCGTTTTTGATCTCGCGATAACTTAAGAACCATTTGACGGATCAACTTCAAGCTTGGCTCATTTATGCATATGGGATGGACAATGATCTGATTAGATTTGGGGGTCACAAGGTCAAAGGTCAAAGGTCAAAGATGTCATTGTATACGTGAAAATGGCTCGTTCTCGTGATAACTTAAGAACCATTTGACGGATCAACTTCAAACATGTCTGACAAAATGTCATTCAAATAGAACCCTTTCTGTCTGACTCTGAGATACAGGTCATAATTTTAGAATTTTAGAGTATTTGTATTAGTTTTCAATCAAAATTTAGAAAAATAATAATTATAATCAGTATCAATGTGCAATATATATATATATATATATATATATATATATATATATATATATATCGTAGACCCAGCTCTACCAGTCTAGTATGTTTTATCTGGCATGCTTCCTGTCAGTTAGAAAGGTAAAAAATCATGTAGATAAGACCGATCGATTTTTAAAAAAATGTTACCGGCACTTTCTTCGTCAGAAAAAAAAACCCCACCGATGTATTTCACTTTGCACTGAAACGTCACTACAGATCAATAAAACTAAATCCTTCCCATTATCAATAAGGTTGTTGTAGCCTGGGGGTCATCGAGTAACACTGAGCTCAGTATTTAACTATCATATTTATTGAGTAGGAGTTAACGTCATATGAGCGATAGTCATTGAATATGTCTTTTAAACATCACTCTCATTCATCATACTGTCAAGAAATCTCAGACAACATCTCCACTTTGCTTTGGGCAATAACTGGCGAAAGATATTATGCATAACAATTTCTTCATCTGTCGGGGCTTGATCTTTTCTCTACCTAGCCTACGGGTTCGTTGCTTAAGGACACGCCATGCTACATGGTGAAAGGTAACTAATTTCCTGATTATGATTTGTAGTGATAGTTTTTCATTTCCAACTTTGAGTGTGATTGCGCCTTCATTCTGTTTCATTGCCAAGTTCTTTTGACGGAAAGTTACTTTAACTCTCTGTTAATGGAGAAATTAATTTGTAACAGTTTGAATGCAATGGTAAATGAAAGTGAGACAGTAGCATGTATGAGTGCTTGAAAATTTATATCATGTTTTTTTTTAAATCTCATTTTAAGCACACCATTAGTATAAGCATTTCTCATTTTAAAAACTCCTTTCATCCATCCAACGACCATGACGACTGGACTAAATTTTTGAGAAAAACCTATCTCTCCGTCTCATTGACATGATTGACGTGTTTTTATTTATTCCTTCTTCTTTCTCTCCTAAACATGTATAGGGGCAAGGCACTGTAGCACAATATCGTTAAACTACTTTGATTCCGTCTTTTTCACAAATTTTCCAAAGGACCAAATTAAGACATTTTGTCCGAGGACGAATTGAAAGAATTTCGAGACATCTTGAGAGGAAATTTGCACTTCAATGAGATTTTATGTTGCGCCTTGGCGTGTTTGGATCGAGGTGGAGAAATTCCTCCATCCTTTTCATGCTTCTTCTCATAAATATTCCCCACAGCTCCCCTCTCTCTCTCCATCTCTCTCTCTCCCTCCCTCATTCCCCCTCTCTCTTTCTCTGTCTCTCCTACCCTCTCTCTCCGATATCTGATGTTTGTATATATGTAGCTGTCTTGTTCTCTAATTCTTCACGTATTTTTTATGATTGAATTCTAGGATTCGGGTATTTTACTCTAGTGTCCCCTTTCTCTCCTCTGGAGAGCGTATTTCGTCGAATCTTTGTCATTACTCACATCCTATAACTTGATCCAAGGGTTCATGGTAGTTGATCGTTTCATCCATTTGGAGGATTTGTTGAGAGGCAACCCACCCTGTTCCCCACCCTCTCCCGTCCTTAATTTACCTTCAAATTTATGAATTTATGAAAGTTTGCACCTCTTCAAATTTTGATCCACATCTCAAAGTCAAAGCTCTCCTTTTGCATACATCCCTATTGATCCATCCCTTTAATTACTTAAGAGGGAGATAGATGAAGAGAAGAGACCAGAAAGATGGTCCTAATCAGTTCGAGAGAAATCATAAGTCACTAGGAAATCGCCAATAATTCTGTTTGCCTACTTGCAGAAATTTTCAGTCTTGGTCTGTCAGAACATGTATGAAAACTCTGATTGAAAATATTCTCCTCTCCCTCCAAATCAAGAACAAGGATAAAAGAAAGATATCTTTCATTTTAAAAGAGGCTAACGTAACATATGTAGTTTAATCAATCACATGTTTCAATTACATCAATGCTGGGGAAGCAATAAAGAATATGGTTTATTACGAAGGTAATCTATGTTTTGCTGTCTGTGGTTCTTTCAAGATTCTTCTTCAGCTGTTCTTTAAAACGTTTCTTCTTAATGAATCATCCGTATGTCTAGACTTTTCACCACTCAAGGGCAAAACAAAATCCAACCTCAATTTTACGTCACCACATCACGTGACCGTATTGTTGATCCTATTTCAAAATCAATTATATCTGATATTACATCTGAAAAAAAAATCCTCTTCACACTATCCTTAATATCAAAACAGCATTGTCTCTTTCCTTCTTTAATCAAATGGTTTTATTTCTTTAGAAGCAAACAGAAAGAGATCACACATTATGAGTTGCTTCTTGCAATTGGTCGGCTGTCAATGTGCTATGCTAACTCCAAGCCTGGAACAAACACCATACTTTACCATAACCCTAAAGCCGAACCTGACTTTAACTCTGTTGCGACCCTCACTTTAACCCTGCATCTTTGACGAAACAGAGTCCGTAAAGCTAAGGCCCCCAGTGGTATCACTCTCTATTCAAAGTTGTAACCATGATCGTTCGGCAACCCAGAATTCGACCCTTATTTTGCGGTGTTTCAAGTACATTTTCTGCCATTTTTACCCCTATTTGGCACAAAACGGGTACAAATTGGCCTTTAAAAACACCCCTTATTTTTTGCATTCCAAGTACACTTTTACTAAAACCATCCCCATTTATCAAACAAGGAACAGAAAAAAACCCCACCCTTTTTCTCAATTTCGAGTACAAGCTCAAAACACCCTTTTTTTCGATTTCGAGTACAAGCTCATGAAAACATTCCTTTTTTGTTTCAAAATCGCGAACATGCTAAAAAAAAAAAAAAACAGACCCCTTTTACGCGAAATTTTGAACGCGAAGTCATTACAGAGTTACAACAACGGGCTAAGGCCCCCGAATCGAATTCTGGAGCACCACCTATAAGCGGTCCAATGCCACAGACATTTGTAAACAATAAATGACTTATTTGTATGAAATGAGCATAATCATCCACAGAGACAAGATTGATTTGGTGTGTCATCCCCCTATAATGTCATTATCATAGAACTATGATGATCCTGAACGGCTAAAGAGACATCGCACTGGCTGTGGCGAGTACAGAGGTATCAGCATAAGACGACTTAATAGATAAAGTGCCTGTCATTATGTATCATACTGGTCGATTGTGTGGAAAGATGACTTAATGGATGACCTCATTATGATATCATCATTCCAGTCAAAAACCTCTATCTCCAGGGTCATTCTAGGGGTCCCTACTCAAAGTATTCCCAGGTACTCCCCATGGTTGGAGATTGTTAAGCAGCTACAGGTGACGGCTTTGTGGTTTCCTGGTGGAGGCTCTTGATTTTAATACGAAATGTTCTAGGTTCGATCCTTCCCTTTAATACATCCAAGGTTATTCAGGAGTCAGCTCTCTATGCAGATTACTTCCGAGCATTCCTCATGGTTGGATCATCAAACACCTAAAGGTGGAAACACCGTGTTTACCGGTGAATGTTCTTGACTTTCATTCAGAAGGTTCTGGGTTCGATGATTCGATCTTTATTAGGTTCTTATATACTTCAACATGTATCCTCGACCTGTGTGTAATACCTGGCAATGCTGGACAGGTTAATAAGATCAAAGCCTTGAGGAAGGGTAGCACCAAGACTGACAGTGCCACCCTTGATCAAGATCCATGCCTTGGTAGACCATTGCATTGCATCTTCTACATTATTGTATTATCATCAGCAGCAGTAGCATTGTCATCACCGCCATCATCATCACCGCCATCATCATTATCTTAATCAGTAGTAGTGGTAGTGGTAGTAGTGGTAGTAGTGGTAGTAGTGGTAGTAGTGGTAGTAGTGGTAGTAGTAGTGGTAGTGGTAGTAGTAGCAGTAGTAGTAGTGGTAGTAGTGGTAGTGGTAGTGGTAGTGGTAGTGGTAGTGGTAGTAGTAGTAGTGGTAGTAGTGGTAGTAGTGGTAGTGGTAGTAGTGGTAGAAGAAGTAGTAGTAGTAGTGGTAGAAGAAGTAGTAGTAGTAGTGGTAGTGGTAGTAGTAGTGGTAGTGGTAGTAGTGGTAGTAGTGGTAGTGGTAGTAGTGGTAGTAGTGGTAGAAGAAGTAGTAGTAGTAGTGGTGGTAGTAGTGGTAGTAGTGGTAGTGGTAGTAGTAGTGGTAGTGGTAGTAGTAGTATAGCAGTAGTGGTAGTAGTGGTAGTGGTAGTAGTAGTAGTAGTAGTAGTGGTAGTAGTGGTGGTAGTAGTGGTAGTAGTGGTAGTGGTAGTAGTGGTAGTAGTGGTAGAAGAAGTAGTAGTAGTAGTGGGTGGTAGTAGTGGTAGTAGTGGTAGTGGTAGTAGTAGTGGTAGTGGTAGTAGTAGTAGTAGCAGTAGTGGTAGTAGTGGTAGTGGTCGTAGTAGTAGTAGTGGTAGTAGTAGTGGTAGTAGTAGTGGTAGTAGTGGTAGTAGTGGTAGTAGTAGTGGTAGTGGTAGTAGTAGTAGCAGTAGTGGTAGTAGTGGTAGTGGTAGTAGTAGTAGTAGTGGTAGTAGTAGTGGTAGTAGTGGTAGTAGTGGTGGTGGTAGTAGTAGTAGTAGTTAGTAGTGGTGGTGGTAGTAGTAGTGGTAGTAGTAGTAGTAGTAGTAGTAGTAGTAGTGGTAGTAGTAGTAGTAGTAGTAGTAGTTGGTGGTAGTAGTAGTAGTAGTGGTGGTGATAGTACTAGTGGTAGTAGTAGTAGTAGTAGTAGTAGTAGTGGTAGTAGTAGTAGTAGAAGTGTGGTAGTAGTAGTAGTAGTAGTAGTAGTGGTAGTAGTAGTAGTAGTGTAGTGTAGTCGTAGTAGTAGTAGTAGTAGTAGTGGTAGTCGTAGTGGTAGTAGTGGTAGTAGTAGTAGTGGTAGTAGTAGTAGTAGTAGTAATAGTGTAGTGGTAGTAGTAGTAGTAGTAAGTAGTGGTAGTAGTAGTAGTAGTAGTAGTAGTAGTAGTAGTGGTAGTAGTAGTAGTAGTAGTGGTAGTGGTAGTAGAAATAGTGGTAGTAGTAGTAGTAGTAGTAGTAGTAGTAGTAGTAGTAGTGGTAGTGGTAGTAGTAGTAGTAGTAGTTGTGGTTTGTAGTGGTAGTAGTAGTAGTAGTGGTAGTAGTAGTAGTAGTAGTTGTTGTAGTGGTAGTAGTAGTAGTAGTGGTAGTAGTAGTAGTAGTAGTAGTGGTAGTAGTAGTAGTGGTAGTAGCATTATCATCAGCATTATCACTATCAACCAAACTTGTTGAATACATGATATTTCTATTGAAAAAATAACGGTAAAGCTATTTGCAGTGATACAAAATCCAACTTCTATTCTTCTCTGTTAGCTGCAGACAAGTAATTCAGCCTAGTAATTCGTTACCGATTTTCTGGTCTCATTTCATAGTCGAAGGGAAAAGCACACCCAAGGACGAACCCGACCAGTGGCTTTTATTGAAGTCATTGGTTGATCAATTAATTAAGTAACCAATGATCTTATTTGCCCAGAGAATCGTGTACATAAAGAAGCGAACACTGGTGATATCTTGACTATTGCTTTTTGGAGCGTATATATAAAATGATAATTTTGAGAAACGAATGTGACAAAGACAACAGGGAACAAAAATTATGTTTTCCTTAAAGAACTAAATCACGAAAAAATACATTTCCTTTTCGAAAAAAGGAAAACGAACACTATACAACTTACCTGAACTGTTAAAAATTTATATTTAGATAGTTATGTTTGACATGTGACATTCTTTTGCACGAGGATTTTTGTGTGATAATGAATAAAGACACCTGTAAAAAGGGGAAAGAGAGAAAAAAAAAATCATTAATGCGTGTCCTGCAATATAAACAAATATAAAAAGTAAAATGTCTTGTCCAAAGATGTGAGGAGTGAGCGAGAATCAAACAAAGGAACTCAGGTCTGAGATCCAAGAGCCTTAACCAACATGCCACAGTGATCACACGAAGCCGAAACCGAATCACCTGCATGCAAACAATCTACAGTTATATGCCTTGGTAGACGGGGTCTCTGGGAGGCCTATGAACCATTCTATCTTTCAGTACTGATGATCATGATGCGTGATATACATTTCCGTTTCTATTGTTTGGAGATGCTTACTGAGTGTCGCCAAGTGGATAATCAGATATCATCAGACAGTACACTCCAAAAAATGAGTAGCTTTACAGGAGTCATCGAGTGCATTAGGGTCGGTGGAGTAGATACAGGGGTAAAAAGGGGTACCATCCTACAATCAAACAGCTTAGAAAGAATGCAAGTAAAGAGATAGGGAGAGATTGCAAAGGGAATGCTACATGTATGAGAATATGATAGCATAATATCCCACTCCTTTTAAATCGATAGACGTTTTGGATTTCATACTTCATTCGCAAAGTAAATTCCAAAGACATCCCCCCCCCCCACTCCAGTCCCTTCTTCCACTAATGCCTGTTACCCCTCTACGCCATAGTTTTTCGGGTAAGGAATTCAATCATCGAGTAAAGGACGACTTTCTTCTGTGAGAGTCGTTCAGACTTTGAGAATTTATACTTGGTCCGTTTACATCTTTTGGCAATCACACGATCGATGTGTGGAGTATCGTTTATTTTGATATAAACATCACACCTTTTATATGTTTTCATCGATAAAAACAAGCTTACACTCATTATCTTGGATCTAGGCATTATTAGCTTAAAGGAAATCAACACCCTCAAGTCAAAAGGGTGTTGACTTGTGTCATCTTGCCCCCCCCCCCCTCCCCATCATATTGTTCTGTAATTATACCTATGCAATGTCATTCTACTTCTTTTACTTCTGTTGGAAATGAATAAATATGAATTTGAATTCGAATCTGAATTTTTAAAAATACCCTGGCGCCGCCCCTAAAAATGTCAAACAGAACAGTTTCATGTAGCCATAACTTTCTTGTTTCGTGTCGAAATTTTGTTCAAATTTTTCTTTTATGTTTTTATGTTATAGGTTTTTATTTAAAAACTACTGCACTTGACTTGAAGTTGTTGGTTTCCTTTACCGTGTTTATCTAGGTTTCTTTATGGTTATGTATGTACTCTGGCACTGTTCAGTTCTATGATGTGTTATTCGTGAGGATGACTTGACATGATACAAGACTTCTTATGATGATTGAACTATTTCTTTAGGGAAAATTATTGGTCAGAAGGTACAAAGGCAAAGGTCTCTGGACGAGGTTTTTTCTTGGAATTTGAGCGTTAGCACTACCGAAGCGAGATACCACATTTCAACCACACCCTTTCTACGTGGTCCATAGAGACAGAGGGTTTGGGAGCTTGGTTTGAGGTGATCATGGTGATGGAGACGAGTTACCAAGACATATAAACCACTTGCAGTGATGGTCGACTGTGGCGTAGCCTGAGAATGGAGGCATCATGGAAGGGGGGGGGGGGGGGCTCCAGCCTTGCTCGGATGATGAAGGCTAATCCAGAATGTTTATTCCTTAGAGGAGAGTACGGAATTTCGCTGTAAGAAAAAAGATAATCCTATTTATCCAGAGAATTATTATCGTCATTAGTACTGTTAGTGTTTCCTTTTGGGGATGTTGCAATTTATATTACCCAAGACTGACATTTAATAATTATTATTAGGTAGAAACAAAACGCATTAAGAAGGGTGTGCAACCGAGCAAGGATGAAACCCAGTTACTACTGTACGAGCTTTAAGATCCTGTAAAATATGCCAAGGTACTTCTACTGGAATGCCATGAAAAGACACATTGATAGGATTTCAATCGCATCCGGGACCTTTGATAATGACATTCAAGTGCCATCACAACTATACCGTCGTTTTAAAGGAACATCTTGTTTTTCATATCTTCAATCATCGTGCACCCCTGTGTCTTTATATTCATTCATCCCTTTATTTACCTGGTTTTTCATTTGTTCATTATATACATTTAACTATATGTTTATTTACTTATGTCTTTTTACAATATATTCATTTCTCTATGTTATTTATCCATTTATTTATCTATTCATTCAATCTTTTATTGATTCTTCATTTATTTTTATATTCATATATATGAATTTATGTACTCAATCATTTAAAAATTGCTTTCCATTTATTCATCTAGAACTATCAAGCATTTATTTTATTCATCTGTTTGCTTATTTCATTTCTATATTTGTAATATATAAATCAGGGTACGTGCCCCTGAGCGTACTGTACCCCCTGTAACTAGTCCGCCGTAGGAAACCACAGGTAACGATGGTTGGTGGATGATTGGTAAGGTATAATGAGCCTCATCCTGCTCCTTCTAAGTAATCTTCTGTCCTCAGGTTAGTAGCGGACTACACACCTTACCGCCATGCCTTGCCGATTGGACTCCAAAAATAAAAAATGGTCCAGAAGAGCAAAATATCACTACTCTGGGGTCTGCTTGTAGTAAGTGAATGTGTTATGTTTTATACAAGTAAGGCATTTTTGTCGTGACAATGATAATCATTTTCTGTCAATAGTCCCGGGCTCTCTTGCATAAAAAGGTGAGATTAAACGCCACTCCAAAAAAATAAATAAATACATAAACGCAAGTCCCAAATACTCAATCAAGTTACTTTTCATTTATTGAGTGTTTAAACGCATTTTTTTATGAAGAGAGCCCTGGAAAGAGAAGTTTATTTCGATAAAGGATTCTAAGACGGGCGACTCCCTCTTATTCCCTTCTTGACATTATCCCCCTTTACCATGTTTACTATCCCGACACTCTCTCCTCCTTGTCAGTGGCGTATCTACTTATTATGGCGCCCTGGGCAAACAGTGAAGTTGCGCCCCCCCCCCCCCTTCCCTAGTGCCCAAACGTATCTACATTATGGTACAAGCGAGGGGCGAAGCGACCAAGCAGAGAATTCTTTTAAAAATAAATCTGTAAAAATGTAATTTCTTGCGCATTTTACCCATGAAATTTGGCAATTGACCACTGAAATTGAACGGTAGAGAAGATCGAAATTTGATATATTAATAAACAGTTTTCCATTTTCTCAGTTTTAAAATTGGGAATAAAATTAACGAAAACCCTTGAGAAATAGTCGAGGCCTAATTTCAATAGCAAGGCGACAAAATGTAGATTTATTTCAAATGTTTAACCTTTTCAAATGCTGTATTATACTGTATTATACTGGGGGCGCAGTATTTAGCTAGCGGCAGATGAAACTTATGATAGCGAGCAAAGCAACAACAACATACTGCACCATTATTTTTCAAATTCTGAACCCCTTAAAAAAGGTCTATTGAAAAAAGCCTGTTATATCCTGAAAGGAAATGTATTCATGCGAGGGAGCAAAGCGACCGAGAACTAGAAAAATGTGGCATTTTATGGCATTTTAAACACTCAGAAACAAACAAAAAAAAAAAACCCCCCTCTATTTCTGATGCATTTAACCTGCGGATGGGGAGGGAGCGCATATCCCTTACAGATGATTATGATTTTTCTTCATTTTCTGCTTTATCTTTTTCTCTTGCGTCTTGCGTCTTGCCCCCTATAAAGTGCCACCCTTATTAGATGTTAGATTTCTTTCAAATGTTTAACCTTTGCAAATGCTGTATTAGGCAACAATGGGGAGCAGTATTTAGCATGAGGCAGATAAAACCTACATGACAGCGAGCAAAACAACGGCAATTGCATCACTATGTTTAAAATTCTGAACCTCTTTTTAAAAGCTTGTTTAAGAACTATTATAGGGGCGCGAAATCATATACTGAGAGGTAATGATCATGCGAGGGAGCAAAGCGACTAAGCTTTAGAAAAAATTGCACTTTAAACCCTCAAAAATTCTATTTCTGATGCATTTACCTTGCGAATTGGGAGGGCGCAAAATCCTTAAAAATAGATAATTTTTCTTCATTTTCCCTTTTTTCTCTTCTGCGTTTTTTGCGCCCCTCAAAGTGCCGCCCGAGGCACTTGCCCCCCTTGCCCCCCCCCCCAGATACGCCACTGCTCCTTGTACTCTTCTTTGAAATAATCGGTAACGATGATGATTTTTAGAGTGCTGCGCATGTCACGTCTGCATGTTCATAATAATTTATGCGCTCTCAGAGTTTCAACATTTTTACCGTTATCTGGTTATTTTAGCTCTAATTTAGCTCCACTTTCAAAGCACATTGCATATGAGGAATAATTTATGCGAGGTATCCATTGGACAGGCAGCTGAAGATATGTAGGCCTATTAGACTTAGATTCGAACCTGCACCTTTTGATTCAGAATCGAGTGAGTGAACAACTGTGTTCCCTCCTATTTGTTGAATTGCTGTGTTGTACATGTTGTATTTTGCCTCCCCTCCCCACCCCCCACCCTCTCTCTCTCTCTCTCTATCTCTTTCTCTCATGCTCATGCGCGTGTGTTATTTCACCAAACATACGACTACCCCCATTCCCAAAATCCCATTTTACTTGTTTTGTTTTGCTTTGTTTGTTTTGTATAATGATAATGGGAGATTCTTGTGAAGCGCTTGTTTCAGGAACACTTTACTTCCCTCTATTGTCACTATTGTCATGGTTGTTATCCCGGCTTCAGTCAAACTTCCATTACCATGATTGATTACAGCGCTTAAGCGTTTTAAGAAATTAGTTCCTGCCCGGTACCCACTTACCTCATCTGGGTCGATTGTGGCAAATATAGATTAATGTATTCCCAAAGAACTAAGTGCTGCACCAGGGATTCGAACCTTGTGGTTCATAGTCCAAGAGTTTTATCCACTACACCACATCATCACTTCTACAAAGTTTGCGCGTTTTGAAGCAACGGGAAACATTGTCTGTTACACATTTTCAAACAGTTATAAGCTTACGTTCTACATTCGCATGCCGATATAAAGCTTTTTGAGTATATGGCTTGTTTTATGTTTCTGTCGATGATGTTTGCATCGCTGTTCTCTTCTCATGAATCTTTGTATTTCAATCAAATTAATCCTCTTTCTCTCCAAGCATGCCAAGTCAGATGAATCAAATCACGGAATATGATTTGATAAGAAACATTCCTCTAAACGATCTTTAAGTTTTTCACCAGGGCAGCTTAAATGGTATTTTCTTAAATGGTTTCTTTTCATCCGAGGCACGTTGTTTATTCGTAAAATGGAATACAAGCACTATCAGAAATCAGCAGACGAACGCGTAACCATGGCAACAGTAGTTGAGTTAGAAACAGGACAGTAGGACTTGGCGTTGTCATGGTACTACATTCAAGCGGTTGAAGGATTTGAGGCATACTTCCTCCTGCTACTTCTCTTGAAAATGCCGCCGCGCTTCCAAAGAAGCTTGGTTGAAAATGAAACAAGAAATTGATTCCCACGAGAAGGGACATAATGAAGATTTTCTATATCGCTGTCATTTCTTTCTTTTAGAGCTTATTTGCAGCCCCTTTATCATGAATTGCTATAATCTCCGATGACCTTGTTATACTGTAATCATGATAATGTCAAGTTCTCAGGGGTGTCGTTAGAATACTTGGAATTTCGGATGTGGCACGAACTTTCAAACAAGCAACAAAATATGAGTCCTAAGGCTTTGAAATATATCACATTGTGGCAAATGAAGCTTGAGCTTGAAATTATGATTTTTTTTTCAGCCGAGGAAAAATAAAGAAAAATTACGAATAATGGAAATGAATGAATAAAGGTCAATAAAGGTCACGTGGTTGGCTGGTTGGGTTGTTGGTACATTATTTTTCTTTTACCACTAAGAAAGCACATAAATACCTGTAAGTAAGCAAACAAGGCAAAAAATAGGGATTTGTCAGAATACCACGCTCATCGTGGCAGCATAAAATAAAATCTTACTGTTTTACACCCAAACAAAGCCCAACCTTTCATACCCCTGTCTCTTAATTGTTCGCAAATTGTTTCGACAAAACATTAAGTGATGTATCCTGCCATTGATGAACGGGTCTGACCGCAGTATTGCATGCACCTGTGCGAGTTTTTATCCCTTTACTTCATTCATTAGCCGATGGTCACTCAAGTTTCAAATCTCACCTTCTAAACGTCTAATCTCAGGTTACTGACTTTATCATTATGATTTCCAAACATAAGTTATTAAAAAAACAATAAACGTACAACCTTACACGTCTATAATATTGATGAAGGTAATTGTTGCCGTCTATTGACATCATTACTTTAAAAGTGTTCTCTTCTCTCTCTTTCTCTTTCTCTCTATTTCTCTATCTCTTCTCTTCTCTATCTCTCTCTCTTTTCTAGCTCCCTCTCTCCCTTTCATATTAATGATGATTGTTCACTAATCCTTCCAATCCATTTTTTCACCATTTATTGATCTAATCGTCGAAATATTTATCCATTATGTACTCTCCCTTTGTATTTTTTCCATTAGACCATGTGTGAAATTCATTAGTAGTTTCAACTCAATTTCATGCGAATCTTTAGCTTCCAAATTGCTTTGCACATTTAAAAGTAAATTCAAGGGGAGGAAAATATTCGGACAAATTAACTGTAATTCATTTCGTCAAACTACTACATGTACAATAGGCCTACTCCATCTCGGCTCTCATGGCTCTGCTTCCCTTTATCCGTCTATCTCAACCCCCCCCCCTCCCTTCCTCTCCCTCCCTCTCTGCCTCTCTTGGTCTCCCTCTCCCTCCTTCCCTCCCTCCCTCCCTCCCTCCTCCTTCTCTTGATCCATTACGTTGTCTTGAGCTTTTTAAAAAAATTGTTTCTTCGTTATCATGGTTAGTTCTGTCCAGTGCAGTCTCCGTGTTGGAATCGCAAGATGGCGCTAGAGAAGTTTGTGAATTATACTTATCAAATTATCATGCATACATTATAAAGTAATAGGAACTACCAATCTATTCATTAATCACTATTTCTGTCATTATTGCAACATATATCTCGTCATTCACTATAATTATACTAACTCTATGCGTGTTGCAAAGGGAGCATGTGATACATCTTATGTTACTTTTGTAACATATAACCTTTTTTTTTTTAATTCCCTTCTCTTGTTATGGGGAAGGAGAGAATTCACATTTCAACGGAACCTAGTAATGAAATACTGATATACGATATATCTGACAGTCGTACATGTGAATTATTTGCAGCTGTTCTTTTCTTATATGCAGAGAGTGAGACGAATATTTAGCTCGGGGTAAGGGCGGGAAGGGGAGTCGATACCTAAAAGTTTTATACTGATCAAGATTATACATCACAGCTTTTTATTCTATTTTATCAATTTACATTGTTAAGGTTGTTATGTTCTAGTCATATAGGTAAAGCCTTGAGGGTTTGAAAAGCAGTTCATTTAATTATGACAAGCTGTGTAGAAGCCGAGTGATGCATATAAATCAAATTAACTTGACTTTTCTTCCTTGAGATGGAAAGGATAGGCCTTCTATTAAATGTGAAGAGAAGGAGGGAACCTTCATCATGTTGACCTCATTTTGCCGGATACGAAGCATACTTGGGAAAAAGATATTTTATTCATAAATAGGACATGTTTTTGCCCGAAGGACATCATGTTGCTAACATTTCAGTCTTCGTCTTTATGAATCAAATTACGTGTATCAATCTCAAACTAGGTCAAATGGCTCGTGGTGAAAAACAACCCACAAACTCGGCCAAAACGATGTTTCTCCTTTTCTTTCTTGCCAGTGTCTACATTTTATCTCAATTTTCTCTCACAGATGACTGTCCAAAAAAAAAATCCTTCTTTCCAAAAGGGCTATATAGATGTATGTCTCTCAGTGGGTATTCCTTATTGTGAAATACATAGTTTACATCTCTAATCAGTTGATATAATATGTAACTCAGTTCCGTCATACTTTGTTTCAAATCTGGGGCGGCGCCAGGGTATTTTAATAGGGGGTCAGATGACCATAGCGAGTTTATTCACGTTTGAAATGAACAAGAGGTATGATATAGTTGCATGACCCAGCCCTCTCTTTCCCCCGCCGTACTTTTCTTTCTTCTTCCTCCTCTTTTTAAAAAATTCCTTTCTCGTCTTTATTTTTATATTTGATCACTTGAAAACCACAGGAAGCGACTGCCCCCTGCCCCCCCCCCCCCCCTCCCTGTAGCGGCGCCCCTGCTTTAAATGAGTGCACAATCTCCATGATTTTTCCTGGCTCAAATAGCAGGTAGAAACTTATATATTACTCTAATCCTATGAT